>CM060919.1:418599959-419849959 GCA_030737875.1 Allium sativum
GTTTCATTCATTTCTAAAAATCTATTGTTGATGCTGTCCCATTCGGGAAACGGTTGCTGATCCCAACTGTTGGTGATATACATTCGATACACTCAAGCGAAATGAGTGGTCGGTCATGTGTGGCCGGGTTGCAAGATGTTCTTGTTGAACCCAGTGTATTCCTCTCTAGAGGTACACGAGCGAAAGGTGGATCCATACCTTGTCATAGTTGGAAATCCATTACCCAATACGTGCTTGCGGTTTTGATTGTATACTATATATGTAGAACGTGAGATGAAAGCGTTTCTACTAGATGATTATTATAACTGTGGTTGATAGACATTATTATAATATCAAAAGGTTTTTGATATAAAGATATTTTGAATTCTCATAAGGGAAAAACCCGTTCCGTTATGCGGCGTGGTCTTATGAGATATCATATACCTGTATAACTGTTTTAAACTGTTTTACTCACACCAGTCCCATGACTGACCCGGAGTTTACTTTGTTGTTTTCCCTAAACTCTTGGGTGCCTAAATTTGTACGGGCAGTCAAGTAGTCGGGATTTACAGATATACTGGAAGAGCTTGGAGCAGGAGGCTTCAGGATCATATAGCTATAGTTATTTCCGCTGTGTTGTAAGTGCTGTACTTTGATAATGATATGTATATTCAAGTACTGATTTGTATTTCAAAGTTATGTTATGAAATATATTTATTCGTTCCGCTGTGAGATTCGTGTTACTCTGATGTTGTGTTCTTCTTCTTCTTCTATTCTAATTTTCTATCTTATCTTTCCTCACCCTCTAATTTCTTTCACTAATTACCAGGATTTTTCGATGTTTTGGTTATCGACGTCGTGCGTACGTCGATAACCAAAGTCGCCGAAAATCCGGGTCGTTACAGTTGGTATCAGAGCTTAAGTTAAGAATTACTTGGCTCTGTGGCGTGACTCGGTAGAGATAGGGTTAGTAATACCCTAGACTGAGATTGAGTGTATATATATGAGTGAACGTATTTGTATTTGATATAAAAATTTGTTTTATATTGTGGAGATTCATGGGTTGAGTCGTTTATGAGTTCTGGTCGATCAGTTTGATCCACTGTATCGGTAGGAGTTACTAAACACTTGAATACGATGAACCATCATGGTATGTTTTGAAAGAGGGTAAACGAAATAGTTTACCCAAAGTATATTTTGAATATATTGGATATATTGGTTGTTATTATAATCGAGTAAGATTATAAATTAAATGGTTATGTAAATAACCAATCAGAATTCATATAAGTGAAATACGTGAAATCAGATGAGTTAAATCTGAAATTTAAACCAGAATTGAAGTTAAAACTCTGGAGAATTGGATAAGTGTTTGTAAATGGATTTGGATTGAAAGTAAGGAAAATTTAAGATCCTGGGAGATTTTAAATTGTTTTACAAGCAGTGTGAATTATATTTTGAAATGAATTTCAAAGTGGAAATGTTTAGAAATGGTTTTATAGTATTGAACTCACTTCGATCGCTGGAAAATAGATTCTGATGATGACAGCTGCATTATCAGTATTCATTTTCGAGTTGTAAGTGACGAATTACTACCAGAGATACTGTTTTGAATTTGTTTTGGAAAAGACAAGTTGGGTTGAATGTCAAAAATGGGATTTATAATATAAAATATTAATAAGAGATTGAAATGAAAATTCAAGTATAGAATTTGAATTTTGAAATAGATTTGAAATATTAACTTGTTTTAAAAGAAATAAAACGAGAAGTTCCTTTATAAACGAAGTTTATGAATAGTTCTTTTATAAATGAAGTTTATAAATGAAGTGAAGAGAATTATCATTGGATAATTCAGAAATAAAATACAAGTGTGAAATTGAAAGGGAAATCTATCTTCCAAGGGTAGAAATATCGATTTCAAAAGGAATTTAATCGAGACTTATGTAAAGAATGAATAAAGAAAGTTTGAAAAGGAATTTGAAGAAAGGAAGTTCAAACATAGAATTTGAATATAGAAAATTCAAATATAGAATTTGAATAAAGAGAATTCAAATAGATTTGAATATGGAAATTCAAATGGAGTTTGAAAATAGATTTGGATAATGAAATTCAAATATGGAATTTGAATAAGAGATTTGAAATGAAATTCAAATATAGAATTTGAATAAGAGAATCGAAATGGAATTTGAATATAGGAAATTCAAATAAAATTGAAATGGAATTCAATTTGTTTATAAACAAGTTAAACCTATATTTGAACATGTATACTTAAATATGAAGGTGAAATGGGAAAACCAGTAATTTGAAAATCACTTAACGAAATAAGTTAAAACGATTGGATTAAGTTGAAATGAATTAGAAATGTATAGATATACATGAGATAGGTATGGAAAAGGTATGAAGGTATATAAATAGAATGCTCGACAAAAAGGTATGTATTTAATTCATATATGAGATTTTATGTGCCGTATCGGCTAGCCGCTTGGCTTTTCTTTTTCTTTTGATTGGAGAAGGCCTGTGTGGCAGTTTGGGGATTTTCCCGATGCTCCTGGTACAAAGGAGGTTATGGCGAATTTTTCCGGGAATTTAAGGAGATAGAATATTTTTAAGAAAATTTGATAGTTAGAAATCAATGTATCGATATATATATATATATATATATATATATATATATATATATATATATATGGAAGTCAATAAGGAAGCGAACTTAAAAATAGAATAGTAAAATCAAAAAGGAAGTATAAGAATAAAATCTAGTCAGGATAGAAAGAGGAAGCGTATACGTGTTTATTGGTGGATAAGTAGTTGTATGATATTGATTATTCGAGTAAGTAGTCATATCTGTTTTGACGTTATAAATGTTATTCAGTCAAGGTCTGAGAGGTAGTTATACCCCAACTTGATTGATTTCATTATTAACAAATAAATAGTAAGATTTCAGGCTCGAAGATCAATGTTGGATAAGAGTTAGTTGAATATAGTATTTGGGTTGTCGTAACGATGTTTTACACAACATCCGTTTTAACCCAAATAAGTGTAATCTTGAAAATATAATGAAGAATATTTCCTAAGTATAGAAATAAACGAGATCGGAAAAGAGATAAGTAATTGGAATATTTTCCAGTTATAAATAGCATATATTTTCTAAAGTTTAGAAAATAAAGGAAGGCGATATTCAGAAATGTTTTCCCAATAACATAAAAGGCCAATATGGTTATTGAAAATATTTGGTTAACAAATATTGACAAAGGAATAGAGAAGTGATTTAACTAATGGAATATTGATTAAGGGCTCAGTTGGATTCCAAAAAGGAAAATTTGATTTTTGAAAAAAGTAAACCGTTTAAAATTCCCAGGAAGAGACTGTTTGAATTAAGAACAAATTTAAATAGAAGTTTGCGAAAGTAAGCTGAAATTGAATTGAAACAGTTAAGTGAAAACTGAATGGAAATAGAACGATATCAGAAAAATTTATTCTTGGATAAAATTGGATTGTCGAGATAAGAATCTGAAATGAAAATTGGATTGGGAAGTTAAGAGTTTGAAATCGAGAATGGAACTCGAATTTGTAATAAAATTCGACTTAGGATATAAGCGAATGATTGTGTCGTGGATAAAAGCAGATGGGAATTTGATTGGAATGATCCTTGTATTCGCTGAATTGATAACAGGTGGAAAGGATATTGATATGCCCGACAAAAAGGTACCAGTTTATATTACATATGGGTTTGAGATGTTGATAAGCCGAATTAGCAAGCCGCTTGGCTGTTTGTTTTTTTTCTTTTGGGTTGGAGATAGCCCAGAGAGAGGCGAGTTGGAGTTTGACGTATTGACCAGTACAAAGGAGGTGCTGGCGAAATTTTTCGAAGAGTTAAGGAGTTAGGAAATTTTCAGGATTTTTGAAAATTTTCGTCGATAAGAATTAATTAATAGTTTAATTGAAATTAAATTGGTTCAGTTGAAAATGAAGTTAAGGAGTGAACGAATATGTTCTAACCAGTCGATAGGGTCGTCCTCTACTTTTAGCAATTTCGAGGACGAAATTATTTTAAGTGGGGAAGATTGTAATGACCCGCATTGGCAGGGGTATTATGATTAATTTATTTAGTTGTATAAATGGTAGGTTAGTAAATTTAATGGTCGTGGAATTAAATAATGATGAATATTTAATTAAATAATATATTTAATTCTGAAATAATCAGAATTGGCTGAAATGACGATATGGTGTGAACCGGATCATCTGTGATATGTAATTCAGTTTGGAATTTGAATTTGAATAACGAATATATTCAATCGTCGACAGTTGAACATATAGTTTATAAAATAGTTATAAACGAGCTCGAAATGACGCTGCAGTTCGTAGTTTGGCGACTTGAACTTCAACTGAATGTACATGATTCGTTTTAAATCGGATTTCTGTGAAACAAGAAACGTGTGAAGCTGGTGGAGTATATCTTTCTAATGGAAGAGAAAAATCAGGATTTTGTCGTGTAGATTTTGATTTATCTTCAAATCAAATTCTAAAATAGTCGCTATGGAATCGTTTATCGACCGTATCGGTTTATTCGATATAACTAGATATCGGGATTGAATTTAGACAAGGTTCTTTTGGGACATAGTGATAATTTAATTTTTAGAATTTTATCGTAATTTTTAATCAATTAAATAAGCAACTTTTTATTTGGAGTATGGTGCACCCTAAATCAGTATTTTTGAGATTTCACAGAATAAGTCAAACTACCGGTATTATTATATTTTTGGAATCCTGACACATCACTGATTACAACGGTATATTTATTACAGTCTACAACGCTCGTACATGGTATAATAATACATAGCAAGGTATGAACATTCATACCCTAAAATATCTCCACCGTGTTGCTTGGATCAAAAAGGGGCCACGTTCACTTTTATTCTCAGCCACACACAGAAATCGGATCAAGGAATTTCCTATAAGTAAGTCTTTGCCTAAACTAAAACACTTCATTGATTCATCAACAATCCGCCGCACTTTTCTATTCAGGAAATAAAATCGTGAACTCAAAAACTCAAACAAAAATCCACATCAATGTAAGGAAAAATCAGAAAATCAGGTTATATATATATTTGGGTTCATGAGAGTATACTCTACATTTCAGTATGACTTTTGTGAGGTTCGAAACCCGTTCTGGTCGCTGCAAATAAGCACCACGTCCTAGGGTTCCTCGATTTCAGCAAATGGAAGCATCGTTGGGGGTTTTGAGGATTCGAATTGGCATGAGGGGACAAAACCGCACCTACCTACAAGAGTTGAGCGAATTCGGTGATCCTTTGGGTCGATGTCTTGAGCTGGAGCGGCGACTGTCGCGGTCATGAGGGGAGTTGCGAGTTGTATACTGGGTACATGATGAGGAAGAGTGGTTGAAGAGAAAGGATTTGATGTGGTTAGTTTGTTAAACCATGGATCCGAGAAGAAGATGGGTGCTTGAGAGTGTCGGCCGTGGAAATGATGAGGAGCAGCGGGTTCTCGATCTGGAAGAAGAAGTATGGAGCAAAGCGGTATACGGGTGTACGGTATGGGCTTTGGCTGATTGGTAAGGGTGAGGCCCAATTTAAATAGAGTTTGGCTTTAATTTAAAATCAAATAGTGTGTCAACTTTAAAAATGTATATCTATTTCATACGATGTCAGAATTGGACGAAACAAGTTGCGTTGGGATCGTATGGACGGACGCTACCCAATGGAGCTGACTGGGAGCGAATCCGAGCTCGTTACAATTTATAGAGAAATAAATTGTCCGTCGCAATCAAATAACGCAAACCGTTATTTAACGGTTAACGCGCCAAAGTGAGTAAATCTCACTAACTCTGAACAGTTTATAATTTCATGTTGTATTTTTAGAACTGTTAGGTATTGGCTGATTTACTGTGTGTTGACTGTTTGATTGAACTGCTAGTCAGTTGAGTTAAATTTTCTATATTGATTCTGTTTAACAGAATATATCATATAGAACTGAAAGTGATGTTATCTATATTGTTTAACATCTGTGATGCAGGGAAACAGGTTGGAGGAATCCGACTGGATTCCTCAACATTTATTTTACTGTTTTCATATATTGTGATATATGATGTGTTATATAATCTGTTATGGATTATGGGCGTTGGAATGATGTTAATCATTGTTATTCGATATTGTAAATATCATAAAAGACCCTGGGATGTAAAAAGAAGTATTTCAATGTATATTGAAATAAAGGAATTTTATAAAATCACAGGATTTTATAAAAAGAATTATTTATAAAACGAACACGGTTTTATAAAAGGGATATTTATTTAGAAAATAAATAGAAATAGAAAAGGAATATTTATTTAGAAAGTAAATAGAAGTTATAAATAGGAAATATTTGTAACGGTAAATAGAAGTTATAAATAGGAAATATTTGTAACGGTAAATAGAAGTTATAAATAGGATATATTTGTAACGGTAAATAGAAGTTATAAATAGGAAATATTTGTAACGGTAAATAGAAGTTATAAATAGGATATATTTGTAACGGTAAATAGAAGTTATAAATAGGAAATATTTGTAACGGTAAATAGAAGTTATAAATAGGATATATTTGTAACGGTAAATAGAAGTTATAAATAGGATATATTTGTAACGGTAAGTAAACGTTATAAAAAGGAAATAGTTGTAACGGAAACGTAGTTAAAGTAAAAGAAGTTAATCGATGTTAGTTAATCGATTAGTGTAAAGTTAAAAGAAGTTAATCGATGTTAGTTAATCGATTAGTGTAAAGTTAAAAGGAGTTAATCGATGTTAGTTAATCGATTAGAGAAGAAAGTTAAAAGGAGTTAATCGATGTTAGTTAATCGATTAGAGTAGAAAGTTAAAAGGAGTTAATCGAATATAGTTTATTCGAATAGAAGCAAACAAGTTAATCGAATATAGTTTATTCGAAGAAAGTAAAAGGAGTTAATCAAATATAGTTATTCGAATAGAAGCAAATGAGTTAATCGAATATAGTTATTCGAATAGAAAGTAAAAGGAGTTATCGAATATAGTTTATTCGATAGAAGTTAAGTGAAATGAGTAAATCAATAGTGTTAGTCAAATAGAGTTAATCCAATAGTGTCAATCCAATTGAGTTAATTGATAAGGGTTAATCGAATAGAGATCTATGCGAAGGAGGGTTAAGTAAGGAAGTTAGTAAAAGGAGTTATAAAGTGAACTTTGCATATTTCAAAGTTAGAAATGTTGTTCAGTTAAGGTCTGAGAGGTAGTTCTACCCCAACTTGATTGGCTTCGTTTTTAACTGAGGAATAGTTAAGGTTCGGCAGTAAAGAAAATGGTTTGAGTTGGCATCGCGATGGTTTGTTTAAACATCTGTCTAAGTCCAATGAAGAAGCTTTGGAAATGTTTTCCAAATAAGAAACCAGAAATGTTTTCTAATAAAGAAACAAGGAAATGGAAATGTTTTCCATTGTTAATAACGTATATTTTCTAAATTTAGAAAATAAGAAATATTGAATATAGGGAAACAGGAGATAAGTAGATTTATGAAATAAAGAGATGAATGTTGAATGATGTTTGATCGATATAATTTCCATTTGGAAATAATATCATTGTTTGCACACCTATTTTATTCGATAGTTAAATCACAGACTATCGAAGTTTTTGACCATTTTAAACGTTGTTAATATGGAGAGACCGGTTGGATTATTATCCGAAGAACCACTCTGTATTGGCATAAGCGTTGCGAATCATATATGCCAAAGATAATTGAAGACGGAGTTATGCAAGGGCTATCCTGTTTACAGAATAGTGCCTTCGGTTCATCCTGTTCCTGGATGACTTGTATGGACGGATGTCTGACAGAGTATTTCCAGACGATCACGTATATTGATTTCTCCAACCGTACCAAGAGTGGAAGCGGAGGAGGAAACTTCTTTTAGCTAACACATAATGTATTGTTGTAGACGTCAATCGGTGATTTGATGGATTTGATGATGTGACATTCAAAGTGAATCTGGTGTGATGATAAAGCGTAGCTTCTAGCCTCATCATCCGGTAAATGACAGAAATCGGGCAGGCAGCATGGCTAAGTCGGTCGCACCGAAGTAGGGTGTATAATCACCTGATCTAGAGTTTCATTCATTTCTAAAAATCTATTGTTGATGCTGTCCCATTCGGGAAACGGTTGCTGATCCCAACTGTTGGTGATATACATTCGATACACTCAAGCGAAATGAGTGGTCGGTCATGTGTGGCCGGGTTGCAAGATGTTCTTGTTGAACCCAGTGTATTCCTCTCTAGAGGTACACGAGCGAAAGGTGGATCCATACCTTGTCATAGTTGGAAATCCATTACCCAATACGTGCTTGCGGTTTTGATTGTATACTATATATGTAGAACGTGAGATGAAAGCGTTTCTACTAGATGATTATTATAACTGTGGTTGATAGACATTATTATAATATCAAAAGGTTTTTGATATAAAGATATTTTGGATTCTCATAAGGGAAAAACCCGTTCCGTTATGCGGCGTGGTCTTATGAGATATCATATACCTGTATAACTGTTTTAAACTGTTTTACTCACACCAGTCCCATGACTGACCCGGAGTTTACTTTGTTGTTTTCCCTAAACTCTTGGGTGCCTAAATTTGTACGGGCAGTCAAGTAGTCGGGATTTACAGATATACTGGAAGAGCTTGGAGCAGGAGGCTTCAGGATCATATAGCTATAGTTATTTCCGCTGTGTTGTAAGTGCTGTACTTTGATAATGATATGTATATTCAAGTACTGATTTGTATTTCAAAGTTATGTTATGAAATATATTTATTCGTTCCGCTGTGAGATTCGTGTTACTCTGATGTTGTGTTCTTCTTCTTCTTCTATTCTAATTTTCTATCTTATCTTTCCTCACCCTCTAATTTCTTTCACTAATTACCAGGATTTTTCGATGTTTTGGTTATCGACGTCGTGCGTACGTCGATAACCAAAGTCGCCGAAAATCCGGGTCGTTACATGATATATGGTACCCATGTCGTCTATGATTGATACTTATGATTTGAAGTTGTTTTATACACTATGCACTTATAATAGTATCAAATGATTTGTTTTAAACGTACCAAGATGTTTGGCTATTATAAGGGAAAACCATATCCACCGGCTTGCGTTGCATTGTGTGATAGGACCTGGGTCTTATAATAGCTTCATTTATCCAAAAAAGCATTACGCTGTTTTGTTATATGCACTGGTATTCTTGGGAGGAAACCCGTTCCGTGTTATACGGCATGGTCCCTTGATAGATCTTATTTAAAGTAAAGTTTTAAATAACTGTTTTAGTTCTCACACCAGTAACATGACTGATCTGAAGTTTATTGTTTTAACCTAAACTCTGGGTGCCCTTATTTTGACACGGGCAGCTAGTAGTTTTGGTTTTGCAGATTCATATTCATAGGATCCTGATTTACAGCTGTAATGATATCTGAAAAGCTATGTATCCGTATATCTCTTTCAGTTGTGTTTTGTATTATTTTTCCGCTGCGATGTATTTAAATGTAATTTAAATCTCTGATATTTTCTGTGTAATATTTATTCATACTATGTATATTCTTTTATTCTGATGGAATTGTTGTAATATACAATGAAATGTTCTTCTGTTTGCGTTCCGATATGTCTTGTCCTCAAAGTATCCGCTCTTTCCTTACCGGGGAAGTTACGGGTTCTAACAAAAAATAGTCATGTTGCATTTTACACCCAATCTAGATTTAATGCTCAAGTTAGCCCAAATTGCATCTCGACAGTAATGCCATATTACATGTTCCAAATTAAATAATGTCAATTTCATGTTATACCCAATTTCCCTCGCATTCATAACATACGTATTTCGAGATTCAAGTCAAGATTCATAATATAAGGGGAGAAGCAAGATGGAACATCGTAAGAATAGGCATAGTAATATGATGATAAGAACTACTGGTCCTATAAACTTGATGTACCAAAAAGATAAGTTTTGCAAGGAATACATCGCAGGCATGTAGATATGATAAGAACTATATCATGAACTAAAAAAGGATTACAATTCCGACATACAACAAGGATAGATATGATTGGACCAGTTTCATAGTCAAAAATGATTCCCAAAGATATATATATATATATACTCAAGCACAGATTTCAATGAAAGGATAGCTTATATCAAGCATATTCTCATATCCATTTTATTACATGTCACAATTAGATTTAGGTGTTCAAATCTAAAAAGTAACTGACTTACAAAACTAAGGCAAATCTTGTTTTGATGCCTAAGCCACACATCACTATACACCCTACTCTTCTTCTTCCAAATCATAAACTATCATATATATATATATATATGTCCCAATTTTAGATCTTAGACCACAACAAGACTATGCCTTATATTTACAGTTCAATTTATGCCTCAAATCCCAAGTCATATGTCCAATACTTTATGCCTAAAATCTCAAGTCATATGTCCAATACTTTATGCCTCAAATCCCAAGTCATATGTTCTATACACTTTATATTTTGAATACAACATGTGTTATGTCCTCAAATAAGTTACAACTCAATTATTCCCAATTTTTATTTCCAACGTACGTTCATCTCTTATGAGATATGGCTTAGGCTCGCATTAGCCTGGCTATAAAACAAAAAGGGAAGAAGGAAAGAAGAGACAAAGAATGGACATAATATTATCAATGAGATAGATCCAAAAGATATAGAAAGACAGACATAATCTCAGATCCAGGTTTATTACAATGTCAGAATCACAATTAACTTTTATTTCTGAAAGTAACATGAACTTACAAATTACAAAAGGGCCTTGAATTCCGGGATCTGTATTCTGAAACTGAATAACTCTCCCTTGAAGTAGACTATTTGTTCTTCTAATTTAGATTTGATTTGATTCTTAGAAATAGTTGTTGAAGTCGTTAAATTAGCCTTTTGAATCTCTACTTGAATTTTAACTTGATTCTACAAAGGACTTGAGCAGCATAACCCCGTCTTTGATTTATTTTTATATGAATTAGGGTAGAGTATAGGCGTAATGAAGTTGTGTGGAAAGAAAGTGAGGTTTGGGGTGTTTAAATAGCTTACGAGCAATGAATCTGGTCAGAACGGGCGTCTAAATGCAGAAAAACGAATCTGTCCACGAATCTGGAAAAAGGGGGAGGTCGACCCTCTGGTTGACCCCATGGTTGACCTGTTCTACCCAGGTCGACCCCCAAGTCGACCCCCTGGTCGACCTGGGTCTTGGGTGGGAAATTTCTCGCCCTAACCGGGTGTGTGATTTGAATTTCGAAACTTTAAATTTGAATTCGGGCTGGTTTTTATTTTAAATTCCTGAAACTTCTAAGTGCCATAACTTCTTCAAACGGAGTCTGATTTATGCAAACTCGGACTCTATCTCAAGCAGAATTCCGAGATGAACGCAATGGGGTAACCCGTTTCCTTAAATTCTTCTTTCAAAAATTAGGTATACTTTGATTTGTTACTTTGACGTTCATAGAAAATACGGGGTGTTACAAAATGGATTGGAAAGAAACTTGGATTTTAAAAAGGGTGGATCAAGCACTCAAGAAGAAAATGCGGAGAGAGAACGAACGGTTCAAAGGAAATGTGGGGAGCGTTTCAAAATTTTAAGAAGATCAACGTTTATATATATATATATATATATGACTTATGCTTCCAGATTTGAAAAGGCAGAAATTTCACATAAATGGATGAATACAAAACATGGCTTGCATTGGTTTTGGACATGGACCGCATGCATGCATACATTATAAATGATACAATAAATGGTATATTTATATGCTTCCCACTAGACAAATGAAAAGATCATTTTGCTTTCTCTTTGTAATTGTAGCCAAGTAATTTGCTCATTAATTCAAATTAAATGTGAGCATTAATTTGCATCATGCATATATACAACACGTTTTGCTTTTCTTTGTAACAGACACAAAATATGGAAAATTAGAAATGAATGAATGTGTTGATATGTATAGAAGAAAAGGTGGCTTGAACAACGAGGCATTTGAAATTAGTGTGCATGCATGAAAATAGAATGTATGGAAAGAAATTAATAAGGTGGTGGAAATAAATGAATGTGTTATTAACGAAGAAATAAAGTGGAGAGAGATGAGGCAGTTAATTTGGGGAAAGTAGAAAAAGAAGGGGAAAGAAGATAAACTTGCGTGAATGTGAATGAGCAGAAAGATTACGTGTATGATTTATTTAATTATAAATGTCAACATTAATTTTCGTTAACTATGCTAGTTAAAACGTGCTTTACTTATCATTGACACTCCATTTCATTACAGTATCTCCTATATAATTTAAACTTGAGATATTACGTAATTTATTATTAATTAGGGTAAAACTCTTATATTCAAGTTTTTAAACAAAACAATGATTTAACTACTTATCAATGGTTCAAAGTTAATCATCCCAAATATATAAAAAAATTGTTAATAATTTTCATAATTATAAATCACCATTCATCTTATTATAATTTGTTTTTTATTAAAAATAAATTTGAAATTGTTCGTTATTAACGTCACAAAATATATTTTAATTCAATAAATTAAATGCTCGAAATATACGGGATGTTACAATTGGACTGCAATCTATATTCCTTTGTCTTTTGTATCCTGCATGTAAACTACTTCTGTATGATTGTGCATTGCCTTGAACTGCTGCAATTCTGTTTACCGTGTTGTTTTTAAATATGGAAGAAACAATTTACTTCATACTATCTTTACATAATGTGTTTGCTTTCGATATAGGGATATAAGCTGCATGCCCATCATTTGCATAATGACATAATAACTAAAGAGGTGCTCTGCCAAAAAGCTTTGCAAAATATTTTTTTACAACAAAATAACTCTACCTTTGGAATAACACCTAGATATCAGTTAAATGATATTTGGGAGTGTTGGAATAGGAATATATGCCGAACAAGTGCATATATACAAATATGTGTCTTCCCCCTCACATGCAATTGCATCATGCACGCATATATACAAATATGTGCTGAACAAGTGCATGCATCCCCCTCCATGCACATCCCCAGTATTTAATAAAGGTGTAACAATAGGTTAAAGACACAAGCTCAAGCCAAATTGAGGTAGACATGGGTTTGGCCTGGTGCTGGAGCTAAGGCCGAGGAGGATGCACGCCGGTTGAGTGCTGGTTGAGGAAGGCAATTAGATAATTTGACGGGGTGGTGACAATGGTTGTACAGTGGACTTGTATGAACTAGAACTCAGGGTTCGAGGTGGGATTGTAGAAGAATGGAACGATGTTCGACTCGGCTTGGTTCTGAGTTGAAGGGTTTCAGGATGTTGATAGCTAAAGGAAGGAGGCTTGGTTGGTGTTTGACGAGTTGCGGGTGTTTCAAAGGGTGGACGACATGCTAGGAAGGAGGCGTAGGGACACACGTGGTTAGGGAAGGTGGTGTTAAGGGGTGAAGTTGTAGGGAGGTGGTTCTCTGGACTGGGACTTCACAGGTGAATAACAAAACGGAAGAGGGATTGTACAAGGTTTTGAGGGAGGTCTCGGTGACTGGTCGTGGGCGTCAGAGCTATGGTAATGAGGGATCTTGGTGTCAGAGCTACGGAAGAGAGTGCTAACCAGAGTTTTAACATACCAACTCGACTCTATCACTTTTATAATCTTGAACTCTTGAAACCTTGATATCTTGATACTCATGAGTCTTGAATCTTCTTTTAAAATCTTGAATCTCTATAAACTCTTAACAGTAAGTTTTCAGTATTTACTTCCTGCGTATAAATCCTGAATACATATATATATATATATATATATATATATATATTCTAGATAAATATGTTAGTATATGTTAGTATATATTTTATAATCATTAAAGTTAACAAGGTTTTTTTCATTAAAATTCCATTCTCCCACATAATAAACCAGTTAAAATTTCAAAATGTTGTGTACATTCGAAGATTCAACAATCCTAAAGCACTAGAATGTGAACTTTACCAGATTGTGTATAGCTGCCTTCAAGCTATTCTTCTTATTACAAATCCTATTATATGAAAAGGAAAAAAAATTGAACTTTGAAATATTGAATTAAAAATTGAAATAATCTATTTACAATAGGGCATCGTTTTAGTTTAAATGATGGTCCACTTTGTTTTCTCTGCATTTATCCAAATGCATATAACATTGTCTAAATTATTTTACCAAATTCCCTATATTCTCTATGTTTATGCTCATCCCTTTTCGCTAAAGCATTCCAGTCAATGGAGAAAGAACAATCAATAATAGGTCTTTCAGATGGGATGATCTGCTAATAACATCACATAGGCTTAGTTGATTTCTTTTGCATGTTCGATCGGATTTTCATAACAATGCATGGACTCATAGAGTGAATTGGAGGGATTATAAGATCATATTGACAAATGTTTGAAGTAATTATTAGTCAGACGTATACTATTTGAGGTTATGATCAATATTTATAGTTTATATTTTATTTCAATTTCAATTGGAAGAATAATTTAGTTTTTTTTTCTTTATTAGAAAATTACATAAATTTTAGTAACAAACTAGCTATTTCATTCATCCGCCAATGTCAAAGTTTTCACTTTGGTCCTTAGCAATGATGTGTTTAACACATTTACAATTTTAATGTATATGATGCCAATTGGATATCTTTACAAATATACAATGATGTGATTCCTTAACATAACTGAATCATTATTATTTTTTACAATAAGAAATAATATTATTATTTCTTTTTATCTCATGCTTAATCATATTATTATTTTCTATGTTTATTTGGGTATTGGCTACGCTGTTATCTATGCAAAGTCAAAATTATTCTGGATAACATTTCTTCATCATGCCTCGTTGCTAAACTCAACTCCATGTTTTTTTAAGATTTATAATCTTATTCATATGTTTGCATACTAATATGATGCGAGCATGTTAGATACCATCTCCTCTAATTCTCATTATGGAAGTCTAGAAAATCTGTTACAGTTTACCACCATTTTAGAGGTGTAAACAAACTCTATTGCTCTATTTATCATACTGTAACAGATATATTGTTTTATTATAGTATTTTTCTGTCCTTTATTTTGGTTGTCTTCATGACTGAAAACATGTTGCTTTCTTCAACTTCATCTTTATTAAATTTTATTGCAAACTCTTTAATTAAAAATTATTTATCATTTTATGATAGTATATCTACTTATCATTTCTTGGATTGCAAAAGCTTGCTATTAAGTTTATGTTAACTTTTATTTGAATCCACATATTTGAGCAGTTAATACACCCTATTATTTAAGGTCTTGTATTTATTTATCAAAATGAATATTATTCAGTTCATCCACCTTTATACTACTTCTACTATCTTAATTTTTTTTCTTTACACAAAGAATTCAACATAGTTAAAAAAAATTCAACTATGTTTTATCAGTTTACTCTTTTTATCATAGTATACAAGTAACCTACGCACCATTCATTTTCTTTTGCTGATTTTTTTTTTATATTGCAAAAATACCATGTTAACTATTCACTTTTGAGACCACTTTCATGTACCACCAACTTTGGTGCAGTCATACTTCTCCTCCTCATCTTAATATTTATCTTCACCATATATTTTAACCACTCGATCAAACTCAACCCTTACGCTTCCAGTAGTTCTAAAGGATGCAACTTGATGCATTCCCTTTGATGTTTCTATCTCACATTGGTTTACTGTTATGTGTTTGATATAAATGTTGTTCATTCCGTAAAATAATGCAGGCTACATATTAAATGTTAAGTTATCTTTAGAGAGTTCCACTTGGTTATGCTATTAATGTGTGCATATTGTTTAGTTTTCCTATTTTATCCAGTGTCCGTCTGACTCTTCCATCTCATTTCATTACTATCTTGGTTTTGTCTTATCTTTCTTACTATTTGAGCTTCCTTTATATCTCTCAATTTTGTTTTGTACCGACATATGTATTTGGTTCTTCCCCTACAAATGATAGCCTATCGGGATCCTGATTATGTCTTCATGGTAGCTAAATTTGGATTTTGTGATATGTTGATATTAATTCCCTATACTTAAGAGTATGTATCTTTGTGACGATTTTGTACTACATCCAGGTTTCTCCATTTCACATTGATGGTCTTAAATTGCTACTCTTCCTTTTGAAAATCTAATTTAGCTGAAACAATGCAAGTATTGGTTCTTCTTGTTTCTACATAATTCTTTGGTGACCACAAAGCACTTCCAGTTGCAAAGTTTACTCCTAGCAGCTTTGCCTACTAGACTTTTATATCACTTTGTAAAATATTTCTTTTCTAAATCTAAAAAACTTGAATGTATAAATTTAACTTAACTTCGAAAAAAATAAAAAACTGGTGAATAATTAAAGGTGTACAAAATAATTAAAATAGCTTATTTATTAGCTAATCCGCCTTGGGCTTAACTAAAAAAATTGGTGGATTAATTTATAAAAATCAAATCGTGGATCAACTAACTAATCTTGTGGATGTAGATAAAATGTACCTAAAATTATTTTCTCCTTTTTTTAATCTATGAGTAAGGATTTGTTTGTATGAAATAAGATAATATATTATTTAGTTTATTCTTATTAGAAATATTTGCACAACATTATTTTATGTGAAACGAACAAAATATGGTTATTAAGTTTTTAAAATATACCTAGTAAAATCCTTTTTCATTCGGTGCAAACCTAATGCTATAAGAATTCAATATAACATATGGAATTGTACATCCTTATTCATATCTAAATCAGTTATATGTCAGAGCATTACAAATATCTTTTATACATGGAGAGTAGATTTATGATGTAAAGACTGTATCGATTTTAGCTAGGAGAAAATACTTCATATTTTAAAGAGCATATTTTATTTTGTCCTAAATTCACTAACAATCACTTGTACCATGTCTCATTTTAGAATTATGATATCTTATTTACAATTATTTGTTTAATTATCGAGTAAATAAATTGTTGTTTTGGATCTTCTAGGGATTGCATGCTTTAAGGATTAAGACAAAGAAAATGTAAGTAATAAGTAGTTCAAGAAAAATGGGCCAACTTAAGAAGCTTATTAGTTCCCCAAACCGTAAGTATTTCTGTTTTATTTTAAAATCAATTTAATTAGGAAATTTTACATAAATCAGTTATCTTAGTTTTAGTAATCATGTTATGACCTGGATTGTCATAAAAAATATTTGATTATAATTTTTTATTATGAGTCATGTAAATAGGATCCTACTTTGTCTTGGAGTATGTTTTCATTTTTTTTTAGATATGATAACATGAAATTATGGTATTTAGTACTAAATAATATCTTTTTTGAGAAAATAGTAATGTAGATTGTACTATAATATTTATTTCAGCATCAATTAGAGATTCCCTAACATGGTGTTTTAAAATAATAAATTAATTTATTCTTGTGTTTTGCTTGGACTATTCTTAGGTAGTGTCGTTATTAAACATTAATTTAATATATACCATTCTTATGTTTTGCTTGCGCTAATTTTGGGTGGTGTCATTAAATATTCCTAATAAGCATGTAAAAAGTAGGAGTTACTTAGTGCAGGCTAAGAGTTACGAAGATTGATTGTACTACCAGATATACCAATGAACTCTAAATAATTATTAGCAAATATCATAGCAGAGTTACTTAGTGCAGGCTAAAAGTCACACTAGGATGGTATGTAGATGAATAAGTTATTATACACAATGTTAATAACTTCAATTATGGTATCATTATAAAATAGTAAATCAATTTCTTTGGCATTATAATTATTTACAAAAATATTAACTCTTCTATTGTTTGGACAAACATTGTGTTACCAATATGATTATCATCCCAAAAAGGGTAGCAGTGCTCCTATTTTAATGCTTTCGACATTTTTAAAATGGCACTGCTAAATAATAGATATATGGTTATTAAATTTTAGTAATAAAGAAATGGAAATGAATCATAATTCAATATGCTATCATTTGTAATATGGTTTAAAATTTTAACTACAAATTAATGCTAGATTTATGACTTGCACAAATTTCAGAGAAGAAGATGATGAAAATAAAAACCATCAATCAAGGAAATTTCCAATGAAGAATAAGGTTAAGCAAGAGCATGAACAAACATTTCATTGAAGTAGAGGGTTGAATCACAGTGTGAACAAACATCCAGAAGTGGTTATGAACTAAGTCAAATTCTAATTTTGGAAATCAGGTCTAACAGTCTATAAGAAGCAATTCAAATTATAAATTGATTACTTAAATTCAATGGAGCATGTCACTCAGTCAGTTCAATTTAGTTGATATCGACAAATTAAACATAGAATGATATACAATAAGATGATATAGAGGGGCCGAGTAAATAACTGATATTATGGAAGCCTTTTGTTTCGTCAAAAGCTCCTTAATCATTTGACCATCATAGTGCATTCATCAAATAGTATGTAATGGTAGCAGGGAAAGAATATGAAACGACCCAAACTCGCCCTTACGGAAAAGCCCGAATTGAGTTGAGAACACGACAAATCAGAACTCAAACAATAGAACATTCCATTGCTATTACAACAATTACATTAGAGTACAAGAATATAACTGAGTATGAACAAATATTACACATTGAAAACTATTAGAGATTAAAATACATTACATAGAAATGGAAAATTAATACATAACACAACTAAAATAGATACATGGATACAAAGCTTTCCGAATATAGCCCCAACTGTAAATCCAGGATCCTGTGAACATAATATCTGCAAAAACAAAACTACTAGCTGCCTGTGTGGAAAATATGGGCACCTAGAGTTTAGGTTAAAAAAATAAACTTCAGATCAGTCATAAGACTGGTGTGAGAACTAAAACAACTATTTAAAACTTTACTTTAAAAATAAAGTAAATCAAGAGACCTCGCCGTATAACACGGAACGGGTTTTCTCCCAAGAATAATAGTGCATAAAACAATTTAAAAACAACGCAATGCTTTTCGAAAAATGAATCTATTATAAGACTCAGATCCCATCACACAATGCAACGCAAGCCAGAGAATAGAGTTTTACCTTATAGTTTTAAAACAAATCATTTTGATACTATTATAAGTGCATAGTGTTTTAAAATAATTTCAAATACAAATGTATCTATCACAGATGACATGGGTACCATATATCATGTCGCCATACTAGTTCTATAGTTTCTGTATCCGACTAATAATATAAATGGAATAATGACAAAGCCTTTTAAATTCCATATATATTAACAGTCTTCCTCCACAGAAGCTCACTTCGATTATTACCAACTCGAATTCCATTCAGTTCCAATTTAATATATTAAATTGGAAAACTTTACTTTGGAAAATTCCCTTTAAATCTTAATAAAAGATCTATATATTCCAAATCACAACTGTTAATCGGGTTAAATAACGAATGTCATTAAAAACACAGTTCACAATAAACCCAATTCACATTCCATTTTATTCCAATTACTAAATATGACTAAAACTCTAATAATCTTAATTAAAAGTTCTCAACTGGGTTTAAGAACAGTGTTATTTAAGACACCGTTCATGACAAACCCAAAATCCAATTTAATATTAAATACAAGGCTCTGAATAGAAATTATACTATCTTGTATTCAATATCAAATTCTAAAACTAACACATATCATATGGGGAATAATGATATATATCTATCTTCCAAATTCCTCCACAATATCCGTATAGTCACGAAATCCCATATCGAAATATTTCGGAGATTATTTCTATTTAAATCTATCCCAATTTATATATAGGAAATTTCTGGTTCAATTAAAACCCTTTAAAAATCCAATTTATTTATTTAAAAATTATTGGATTTCAAATCTAGTTAATTACTAGTTCATTTTGATAAAAATATATTTTTATCTTCACAATGTGGAATTTTTCATTCAAATTCTTTTCAAATCATTTATTATGATTTTACACAGATTATTAATATTTTTAATAATTTTATTAAGGACCTTTCAGTCAATTTCCATAATGGTCATCGAACTGCACTTACGGCGACCTTTTCCAAATTTGATTTGGACATAATTCCAAATCCACTGATAGATTATAAATCTCTTGTATTCGTTGGAAATCTCTTTCCGATACGAACCCAACAGTTCCAGTTTTAGGAGAATCCGACGGTCGAATCTCCCATAATGTCAATTCGAAGTCAATGGTCGAAATTCGCAAACAATAGCGGCGCAGCGCGTTCTATTCAAGAAATTAAATATATATAATATATAAGTTATATATATTTCGTCGATTTTCATTTAAAACGTATTTTATAAATAGTTTATAAATTCATTTTAAAATGATTCCCACTTTCATTTCAATTTTAAATCGAAATTGAATACTTGTAACAACCCGGAAATTCTGAACCAATTTAAAATTTTATTTTAGAAATTTTAAGGGATTTTGAATATTTAAAATGATTTACTTTAAATAATAACGATCAAAAATTTATTTAAATCGAAGTTAGAACGAATATATTTATTTTAATTATAAAAGGAGTTTAAAATAGCGCGGCAGTTTGAAAATTTGAATTTGAACTTTGATTGACTGTACAGGATTCAAAATAAAATGGATTTTAGTGAAACCAAAAATATTAAATTCCATTTAAAAATATCTTTCCAACGAATCCGAAAAATTGAAATTTCATAGCGGGAATCAAAAGTTATGGTCAGTTGAATATTCAGAATTGTCGCTGTAGAATTTATATATGTATTTTAATATTAAACATAGCCATTTTTCAAACGACCTCCATTTTCGATGGAACCACTTTTATTGGAACCGGAATGTCAAATTCTTGCTAGGTTTCAATTTTCATAATTTTCAGAATTAATATGTGAGTGTGGCAAAAGAAACGTGTTTTGGTAATTTCGGTCAATTCGGATTGACCAGAAAATGGCCATTTTTTCAAAAGGTCTCCAAATTCGATGAAATTAGTTTTGTTAGGACCGTATCATCAAAATATAACTATATATAATTTTTATGGAATTTTTAGAGTCAGTATATGTCCCCGGTAAATTTGAATGTACGATCAAATTAAGTAAATAAATGATTTATATATTAAATTAAAGAATATAAGTTGGAGATGATCAAATGGGCTAACGAGACCTAGTCGATTGCGTCCGGAACATGGGTATCTGGCTAGGGGCAATGTTCTTTGGGTTGGATTTGAAGTTATTAATAAGTAATGGGCTTTTCTTTGGAAATTAGAGAATTAAAATATTTAAATATTATAAATACCCTTAGTATATGAAAACCCTAGTTCAGAAAATACACACCGCCACCGTTCTAATTTGAATGGCCATTCTTCAGCGATTTTAAATCGCTATAATTTCTTAATCCCCAAACTATTTTCTTGTATCTCTAAAACAAAATTGATAACAATTTCTACGATCTTCATATCTGTACGGGTATGATGTAATATGGTGTTGAGAGGTGCTGGAATTTCGGGTTCAAACCCGTTTCATTCAAACGCGAACCGCGAGACAAAGGGGGATCAATCAGGGTGCGGGTCTGGCATAGGGAGGTGGAGTCGACGGCAATGTCATGGCAATCTCAGATCTTCGATCGGCGGCTTCTGGAAGGTTGCGTTGGTGGGTTTTGTGGCCGAGCATTGGTGCGTTGGTTCAGGGAACGATGACGAAGAAGAAACAGAAGGGAGCGGCCCTGATGTGTTTGGATGGTAACTAGGGTGATTAATTAAATTAATTAGTTTAAAATTCATTTGTGTTTAAAACCCCATATCTGTTGCAAATCTTATCAGAAATTGACGAAACTGAATCCGTTAGTACCGTATTGACAAGATCTACACAACAAAATGCAGAAACAGAACGATCTACAATTTTGAGGAATTCCAAAACAAGGTGAGATTTCTCAATTTAAAATTGAAATAAAATTATATATATATATATATATATGGATTTATGTTAATTGTGAGTGTAATGTATGCGCCGTATAGAATTTAGTTTGATTGATTGACTGTGGTGGTGATGATTTGCAGAATTGTGTTTTGTAAAATATAATCTTAAATTGTTTCAAATAAAATTGTTGTTGTTAGAAATGTTATATTAATATAAAAATGTCGCTTTAGTTATAATTATCATTTTAGTTATAAAATGTCATGTTAGTTATAAATATCATTTTAGATTAAACATGTCACTTTAGTTAGAAATGTTTATTTAGATTAAACATGCCATTTGCATTAAAAGTGTTTATTTAGATTTAAAAATGTCGTTACATTAGAAATGTGATATTAGATAAGAAATAACATTTTGTACAAAATGTTATATTAGAATAGAAATAACATTTCTTATTATAAAAGGTTACATTCGAAAATAAAATAACATTTTTGTTATAAAATGTTGCGTTGAAAATAAAATAACATTTTTGTTACAAAATGTTGCATGAGAATAAAATAACATCTTTGTTATAAAATGTTGCATTAGAATAAAAAACCATTTTACAAAATGTACGCTAGGATTAAAATGGTCACTTTTGTTAAATTTAGAATTGACAATATAAAATTTGTCATTTCTGTTGAAATTAGAATTGATATAAAATTACGTTTTGGTTGAAATAAATTAGTTGAAACCAAAATATCATGTTTTGTTGAAATGAAATAGCTAAAAACAAAAATATCATTTTTGTTAAATAGAAATTGTAAACAAATAAAATCATCATTTTTATTTGTTAAGGTGAAATAGAAATTGTCAACATAAAATTATCATTTTTATTTATTAATTTGAGTTAGAATCGTCAACATAAAAATATCATTTTTATGTGTAATTAGAATTGTCGTCAAACAAAAGTATCATTTTATTTAGTTATGTGGAATTAGATTTGTCGACAAACTTAGATATTCATTTTATTTGTCGAGTTAAACATTGAATTTGTATACGAGTAAGAATAGTCATTTTTATTTGGTCATTAGAATTAAAAACATACATGTAAACAAAATGGTCTTTTTATCTTGTCGCAAGACATTAGAAAACATGTGTGTAGACAAAATTGCCTTTTAAATTTTGTCACTAGAAGAATAGAAAATGTATGCGAATAAAAATTCCCTTTATATGACGTTAGGAAGCATGTAAATAAGTTATGCAAATAAAACTCTTTTTTATTTGATATTAGAAGACATATTTTGTAAACAAATATGTCATTTCATTAGAAAATGTTTTGTTGAAATGGAAATGTCATTTAGTTAAATTATATGTTTTGATAGACGAAGTATCACCTTTATCATGTTAGACAAGGAATTAAATAATTACTTGTTATAATATTTGTTTGTTGAAATTAAATTATAAACATTTTTTTATTATTTAATCAGTGAAAATTAGTTAAATAGAAAATATTCCAAACTGAATTAGAATTGGTTAAATCTATTAACCAATAATTTATTTATATAGACTGTTGTTGTTTGAAAACCCCACACGGGTATTGGGATGATATTTGACATACACTAGTCCCAATATTTAATTAATTGCCAATCAATGGATTGACAGTCTGTGATGAGCGTTATTTATTGATTTTAATGCTCACACAGTTATAAATTTCACTTTGGATGTGAATGGATTGTTTAATGATTATTTATCATTACTGTTATATACATATGCAATGTATGAAATCCATATAACTGGATTTATATGGTAATTGATTGAGCCGCATTCCGATTCAGATATTTTTGATAAAACCATATTTTAAAATAAATAACATCTTTATATAAAGAATCTTGTAAATAAAGGTTATTGTAATAACCCGGTAATCTGAGCCAATTTAAAATTTTTATTTTGGCAATTTTGACGAATTTTGAATATTTAAAATGAATTATTTTAAATAATTACGACAAGAAATTTATTTTGAAGAGAATTAGAATGCATATATTTATTTGAATCGTCGTTAGAATATAAATATTTATTTTTAATTATAAAAGGAATTGAAAATTGCGCGGTAGTTCGAAAATTCGATTTCAAATTTCAAATAAATGTACAGGATTCAAAATAAACCGGATTTTAGCGAAACCAAAAATATTAGCATCTATTTGAGAATATCTTTCCAATGAATCCGAAAAATTGAAATTTCATAGCGGGAATAAAAAGTTATGTCCAGTTGAAAATTAAGAATAGTCGCTATGGAATTTTGGCCCTTAAAAATGGAAATTTTGCAAACGACCTCTGTTTTCAACATAACCACTTTTGCTGGATCCGGTATGTCGAATTACTGCTAGATTCCAAAATTCATAATTTTCCAGATAAATATGTGAGCGTGGCAAAGTAAAACGTGTTTTAACAGTTTTAGTCAATTTCAATCGACCAGAAAATAGTCATTTTTAAAACGGTCTTCAAATTTGATGAAATCAGTTTTCTTAGAACCGTATCGTCAATACAAAGTTAGAAAACATTTTCCGGGAATTTTTAGAGCCCGTATGTGGCCCCGGTAAATTGAGTTGTGCGTTCAAATTCAATATATAGATTTATATTTTGATTTTGACGAAAACTGGTCGAAATGATCAAATAAGCTTACGATACATATCGCATTGTGTTCGGAATAGGGGTAATTAGCTAAGGGCGACAGTCGTTGGGTTTAAATTGGAGGTTGGATTAAAAAGTGACTTATGGATCTAAATTAAAATATTTAAAATAATATAATTATTCACAGCCCCCTATACCCTTCTCTTTGAAGTCAACCCCCCCTTTCATTACATCGTTCAAATCAGAAACGAATAAAAGAAAAAAAATCCAATTTGATCGAACCCTAAACCACCACCGTCGCCCCCCCCCCCAACCCGGTTCGCTAGACCTCCACCGTGGGCCTTCCATCTCCGGCGGCACCCCCCCCCCCCCCCCCCCGCCCCTCGGATGTCTCTCCTCGCTCCATTGAAGACCCCAACCCCCCCCCCCCCCCCAAGAACCCGCGCAACCCATCACCACCGAGACCCAACTCGCCGCAACCCCCACCGCAAGCCCCTTCCTGAAGACCGCCGACGATCCAAGAAACCCCACCCCCCCTCCTTCAATAAAATACTGTAAGTTTATTTATTTCTATTTGTATAAATTAACAGTAGTTTATTTTCATTTTTTAGTAAATGCATAGTTTTTTCATCAGTTTTCTTGTATATATGTAGTGGGATTTTTATACATGAAGAGTTATCTAAAAGATTCGGTTTTTGTTTATGAAAAGGAACGATCTTTATTTATGCAAAGATTAGATTTTTGGTTAAGTAAAGTTTATATTTTTATGAAGTTAAAGTTAATTTTTTATGAAGTTAAAGATAATATTTTTATGATGTAAAAGAAGTGATTTTTATAAATAAGGAAAAGTTAAGATTTTTAATATAAGAAAGATCGAATTTTTATATAAGTAGGAAGTTAAAAATATAATTTTTATTATAGAAAGAATAAAAACATGATTTTTATATTATAGAAAGAATAAAAATATGATTTTTATATCATAGGAATAATAAAAATATGATTTTTATATCATATGAATAATAAAAATATGATTTTTATATCATAGAAAAAATAAAAATATGATTTTTTATATCATAGGAATAATAAAAGTATGATTCTTATAATATGAATAACGATATGAAAATATTATTTCTAGTTAGATACAAATATAATTTTTATCATGGAAGCAGCAGTATAAAGGAGTGATTTTTACGTATGTAGTAGAGATATAAAAATACAGTTTTTATTTATATAGATTTGAGATTAAAATATGATTTTCATTTATATAGTAGTGTTATAAAAATAAGATTTTTATAATGAAGTATCACATTAAAAATTTGATTTTACTATGAACAACGTGAAAAGGAGTGAGATGGAACCGATGGTAATCAAAACAAAAATCCGAGCCGTTCAGAAAATAACTGGCGTAATGGAAACCCAAGGTGAGAACTTCTCACTTTTAATTTGTTTTTTAGTTGAAATATATACAAGGATGCAGACGGTGCTTAGCAGCACCCGACACCCATTGTCCACAAACAATGGACGACTTGTTTGTTTATTGTTTGTGGTGTGAATATTGATTGTGTGATGTGGAATGGAATAAAATATTTTATAGTTAAAAATATAATTTTTAACGTGTATATAAAATAAATATTTATAAACAAATCAGATGATTTGTTTATGTATACAAGTTTGACTAATACGGATTGGGACGATAAATTTTACATATCGCCCAACAGCACAAATAAAACCTGTGTTTGATTGTTTGAAAACCCCACACGGGTGTTGGGATGAAATTGGACATACACTAGTCCCAATAATTAGTTGTATGTCGATCGATTGATTGACAGGCTCTTATAAGCGTTAAATATTTATATTTGATGCTTATGCAGTGTAGAATGCACTCTGGATGATGGTTGATTATTTATCGTTGCTATTATATACATGTGTTGTATGGAATCCATATAATTAACATTATATGGTAATTGATTGGGCCTCATTCCAATTTGGAAAATAAAGAATATTATAGAATAAAAATTCATGTGTTGAATAGAATAAATATTCATGTGTTGAATAAAAGAATATTCATGTGTTGAATAAGAGAATATTCATGTATTGAATAAAAGAAAATTCATGTGTTGAATAAAATAAATATTCATGTGTTGAATAAAAGAAAATTCATGTGTTTAATAAAATAAATGTTCATGTGTTGAATAAAATATATATTCATGTGTTGAATAAAATATATATTCATGTGTTGAAGGAAATATTCATTTGTTGAATAAAATAACGAAGTTATTGAAATATATAAAGTCGTGTTGATTAAATATGCACCATTTTGACGCGAACGATATTTATATCGATTATATTCATTTTTATAATGAATATAGAAAAGGAAATGATTTCAAAATATAACATTTTGAAAATATTATAATTTATATATTAGTGATATGGAATACTCAATTTTGATCTGAAATTGAATATGAAGTTGAATTCGTTTTGAAAAAGAATTTAAAACAATTTATAAAATACGTTTTAAAGGGAAATCGACGAAATATATATATATATTATATATATATAATGGCCTGAATAGAATGTGCCACGCTACGGCAGTTCGCAAATTTCGACCATTGATTTCGAATAGACATTACGGGAGATATGACCGTCGAATTGTCCTGAAACTGGAACCTTGGGTTCGTATTGAAAACAGCTTTCTAACGAATATTATAGATTTGAAATCTAACAGTTGGATTTGGAATTATGTCCAAATCAAAATTTGGAAAAGGTCGCGGTAAATGCAGTTCGATGGCCGTTGATGGAAATCGACCGTACGGGCCTTGATAAAATTACTAAAAATAGTAGTAATTTGTGTGAAATCATAAGAAATGATTTGGAAAGAATTGGAGTGAAAAATTCCATATTTGAAAAGATAAAAATAGATTTTTATCAAAATGAACTAGTTTTGAGCTAGAATTATAATTCAATTATTTTTAGAATAAATAAATTGGATTTGAAAGGGTTTTAAAAGTAACCAGAATTTCCTATAATTGAATTGGAATGGATTTGAATCGAAATTGTCTTTGGAATATTTCGATGTTGGATTTCCTGATTATACAAATATTGTTATGGAAATTTGAAAGATATATTTATATTGTTATTTCCAATACGATATTTGTTGGTCGTAGAATTTGATATTGAATATAAGCCGATATATTTTCTATTCAGAGCCTTGTATTTAATATCAAATGGGATTTGGGTTTGTCGTGAATGGTGTCTTCATTAACACTGTTCTTAAACCCAGTTGAGAAAAAGATTAAATCTTTTTATGTAGATTTAATGAAGTATACCAATTAAATGGTATTTAATTGGAATTGAATTTGAATTAATTTTTGGGTTAATCATGAATGGTGTTTTAAATAACACTTGTTCTTTAACCCGATGATTAGTGGAATGTGAATTGGGTTTATCGTGAACTATGTTTTAACGACATTCGTTCTTTAACCCGATTTACAGTGAAATGTGATTTGAATTTATAAATCTTTTGTAAAAATATAAAGGAGATTTTCCAAAGTAAAGTTTTCCAATTTAATAAAATAAATTGGAATGGAATGGAATTCGATTTGGTAATAATCGAAGTGAATTTCTGTTGAGGAAGACTGCTAATATATCTGGAATTTAAGAGGCGTTGCCGTTATTCCATTTATATTATTAGTCGAATATGGAAGTTTATATCGATTATATATATCGATTTGTTTTCCATGAAGATTCAATCGTTGATGGAATGTCATTTTGGGTTGTCGTGAATGTTATCTTTAATAATACTATTCTTATTCCCAACGGAGTTAAGAAAATCAGAAACTAACTGGAGATTAGTTAAGTTGAATGGTTTCTTGGGTATTGATCTGATGTTGGTTTCGGCCTTCAGGGTTAATACTTAGGGAATTGTTCACTTGCTAATTTACGGTTAAAGGCTGATGGAATGGTGTAATAACCCGGAAATGCGTGCCAGTTAAAAAATTTTGTTTGGCTATTTTAACGAATTTTGAAGATTTAAAATAGATTATTTTAAATAAAAATGACCAGAAATTTATTTTGAATATATTTAGAACGTATATATTTATACGCGTCATCGATAGAATATAAATATTTATATATAATTATAAATAGAATTGAAAATGGCGCGGTAGTTCGATAATTCGATTTCAAACTTCAATTAAGTGTACCGGGTGCAAAACAATCCGGATTTTAGTGAAACCAAAAACATTAGGATCTAATTGTGAATATCTTTCCAACGAATCCGACAAATCGAAATTTCATAACGGGAATCAAAAAATATGCCCAGTTGAAAATTCTGAATAGTCGCTATGGAATTCAGGCCCATAAAAATGGGAATTTTGCAAACGACCTCGAATTTCGACGAAACCACTTTTGTTGGGTCCGTGATGTCAAATTATTGCTAGGTTTCAAATTTCATAATTTTTCGAATCAATATGTGAGCGTGGCAAAGGAGAACGCGTTTGACCAGTTTCAGTTGATTTTAATCGACTGAAAAATGGCCATTTTTCCAACGGTCTCAGAATTCGATGAAACTAGTTTTGTTAGGACCGTATCGTCAATACGAAGCTAGAAAATATTTTTTCTGGAATTTTTCTAGTTAGTATGTGGCCCCGGTAAATTGAAATGTACGTTTAAAATTCAATATAATTATTTAATTGTAAATTTGATGGAAACAGCCGAATTAGCTGATGATACATATCCCATTGTGTTCAGAACGGGGGTAAAACGCTATGGACGACAGGCGATGGGCCTTGTTTAGAGGTCGAAAATAAAAGTTGCTTTTGGTTTAAAATAAAATAATTAAATAATTAAAAATTCTCTCTCCCTCTCCCTTATTACTCTGCCCCCCCCCCCCCCCTCATTCTTCGATTTCAGCAGATAAAAGAAAAAAAAAAGGAAAAAGAAGACGAAGCGGGGAGGAGCCGCCGCCCTCCCCGATGACCCCCTCGCAGCCGTCGGGGTGGCGCAGCACCCCCCCTTTCTCGCGCCAGAGCGCGATCCTCTCCCCCTCTTCCTGCCCTCTGCTGCTCCGCCCGCCACCGCAACCGCCTGCACCGACCCCCACGCAACCTTAGCCTCCTCCGCGCCCTAGCCTTCCTCCTATGCGCTGCTGCCGATTCGAAGCCCCCCCCCCTCGACGGAAATCCACCGCACCGCCCTCGGGGCCCACGCCCTGCCTGGCGCCACATCCATGACGGCCTGTGCCCCTCTCCACCACCTCAAACCCTCCCAGTAAGCTGCCATCTTTCTTTTCTTCATTTATAATGTTAAAAAAAAATTGATTTTTAATTGGTATAACATTGATTTTGTATAGGAAAATAGCATTATTTTTGTATGGAAAAATAGCATATGTTTTAAAAATATGAAAAGTGCATTGTTTTAAAAATAAAAAGACCGTTGTAGAAAATATACTTTGCTTTTGAATATACATCGCCTTGTTTTGAAAATATATATACCACATTGTTTTTAGAATAGAAAATTATGATTTTTATTTTAAATTACAAAGGATGAAAATATGTGTGTTTTACCGTAAGAAAGATTGGATAGTTATCTATAGGAAGTTGTGATTTTTATCGTATGAGAGGCGAGATAAAAATATGGTTTTCATATATGAATTAGTGGTATAAAAATGCGATTTTTACATTCTATGTTTTGAATGAAAAGTTGAAATCTATATTTTTGAAAAGTTGAAATCTATATTTTTGAAAAGGCGAAATCCTTATATTTGAAATGGCGAAATCTTTATATAGAGAATAGCGAGGTAAAAATATAATTTTTTCTATATAGTAGCTATGTAAAAATAGAATTTTTATCCATATAGCGTGATTATAAAAATTCGATTTTTATATATTGAATAGCATAGTAAAAATTCGATTTTTATATATTGAATAGCATAGTAAAAATTCGATTTTTATATATTGAATAGCGAAGTAAAAATTCGATTTTTATATATTGAATAGCAAAGTAAAAATTCGATTTCTATATATTGAATAGCATAGTAAAAATTCGATTTTTATATATTGAATAGCGAAGTAAAAATTCAATTTTTATATATTGAATAGTGAAGTAAAAACTCGATTTTTACATATATAGAGACTACGGGCAACGAAGATGACAAAAATGCGAGAACGACGAAGATTTCTATAAATGAAGTGTCGTGGAGTTGGAATAGCTATCGGTGAGAACTTCTCACTCTTCAATTTCTTTTTCTAGATATATATATATATATATATACTAGGATGCAGACGGTGCTTAGTAGCACCCGACACAATCGTCCACAGACCATGGACTTGTTTGTTTAGTTGTGTAGTTGGTTAGATTATTTGGTTTGAACTGAATTGTTTGGTGAAATGGAATGGATTAATTGATGTGTGAATGGCGTGGGCCTTCACTAGACCGGGGATAAGGCTAGGCCTCGTCCCGTTTCTAGTATCGTGCCGTTATGCCGCCGAAATTTTCTAAAATATGTTAGAGAAATAAAAATATCATTTTATTAAATAAATGAACTGAATAGAAACTCATGTGTTAAAATAAAATATATTATCGTTAAAAATATAATTTTTAATGTGAAAGTGAATAAATAAATATTTATAAACAAATCGGCCGATTTGTTTATATACACTGATTTGACTGATATTGATTGGGTCGATAAATTTTACACATCGCCCAACTGCACGAATAAAATCCGTTTTTGATTGTTTGAAACCCCACACGGGTACTGGGATAAAATACGGCATACACTAATCCCAATAATTAGTTGTATGTCGATCGATTGATTGACAGGCTGTTATAAGCGTTAGGTATCTATATTTAATGCTTATACAGTGTAGTGCACTTTGGATGATGGTTGATTATTTATCGTTGCTATTATATACATGTGTTGTATGGAATCCATATAGTTAACGCTATATGGTAATTGATTGGGCCTCATTCCAATTTAGAAAATAAAGAATATTATAAAGTAAAGGTTCATGTGTTGACTGTACTCATCCGTTGAGATTAATCATGTGTTGAACGAAATATTTTAACAATAAAATTTATATCTTTATCACTATAAAGTAAAGGTTCATGTATTGACTGTACTCATCCGTTGAGATTAGTCATGTGTTGAACGAAATATTTTGATAATAGAAATATATGAAGCCGTGTTGATTAGATTGACGCCATTTTGACGTGAACGATGTTTATATCGATTTTATTCATTTTAAAATGAATATTGAAAAGTGATTTCGAAATCGAATATTTTGAAATGAAAATTGAATAGAAAACGAATTCGAATTGAATATATAACGAATTTGAGTTTCAATTGAATTTGATTTCAATTGAATATATAATGAATTTGATTTGAATAGAAAACGAATTTGATTTCAATTGAATTTGATTTCAATTGAATTTGATTTCAATTGAATATATAATGAATTTGATTTGAATAGAAACCGAATTTGATTTCGATTGAATTTTATTTCAATTGAATATATACTGAATTTGATTTGAATAGAAAATGAATTTGATTTCAATTGAATATATAACGAATTTGATTTCAATTGAATATATAACGAATTTGATTTAACTAGAAAATGAATTGAATTTGATTTAAATAGAAAACGAACTGAATTTGATTTAATTAGAGAACGAATTGAATTCGAATAGAAAATGAATTGAATTTGATTTGAATAGAAAACGAATTTGATTTGAATTGAATAGAAAACGAATTCGAATTGAAATGAATTCGAATTGAATTGAAAAGAAAACGAATTCGAATTGAATTGAAAAGAAAACGAATTCGAATTGAAAAGAAAACGAATTCGAATTGAATTAAAAAGAAAACGAATTCGAATTGAATCGAATAGAAAACCAATTTGAATTGAATCGAATAGAAAACCAATTTGAATTGAATCGAATAGAAAACCAATTTGAATTGAATCGAATAGAAAACCAATTTGAATTGAATCGAATAGAAAACCAATTTGAATTGAATCGAATAGAAAACCAATTTGAATTGAATCGAATAGAAAACCAATTTGAATTGAATCGAGTAGAAAACCAATTTGAATTGAATCGAGTAGAAAACCAATTTGAATTGAATCGAGTAGAAAACCAATTTGAATTGAATCGAATAGAAAACCAATTTGAATTGAATCGAATAGAAAACCAATTTGAATTGAATCGAATAGAAAACCAATTTGAATTAAATCTAATAGAAAACCAATTTGAAATGAATTGAATATACAACGAATTTGAATCGAATAGAAATGAATTCAAATTGAATTGAAATTTGAATTGAATAGAAATGAATTTTAAAACGAATTTATAATAGAAAATTCAATTTTAACTTGAATTTGAAATAAAGGTTGAAATTGCTTTTGAAACGAATTTAAAACTATTTATATAATTCATTTTAAATAGAAATCGACGAAATATATATTATATATATAATATAATGGCCAGAATAGAACGCGCCGCGCCGCGGCAGTTCGCGAATTTCGACCATTACCTTCGAACGGACATTACGGGAGATCCGACCGTCGGATTCTCCTAAAACCGGAACCGTTGGGTTCGTATCGAAAAGAGCTTTCTAACGAATATTAGGAATTCAAAATCTAATGGTTGGATTTGGAGATACGTCCAAATCAAATTTGAAAAAGGTCGTTGTAAGTGCAGTTCGATGGCCGTTGGTGGAAATCGACTGTACGGGCCTTGATAAAATTATTAAAAATTGTAATAATTTGCGTAAAATCATGAGAAATGATTTGGGAAAAATTGGGATGAAAAACTCCATATTTGAAAAGATAAAAATAGATATTTATCGGAATGAACTAGTTTTGAACTAAAATTAAAACCCGTTTATTTTTAAATAAATAAATTGGATTTGAAAGGGGTTTTAAATAGAATTGATTTGTGGGTTTATCGTGAACGGTGTTTTAAATAACACTAGTTCTTTAACCCGATAATAAATAGAATGTGATTTGGGTTTATCGTGAAAATGTGTTTTAAATGACACTAGTTCTTTAACCCAGAAAAAGGAGTTTTAAGGAATCTGCAATTAGATTGAAATGTGAATTGATAATTTAAATTATCAAATTTGGAAGATGAGCGAGAATGGAGTATCACCAGTTTTGCTCCAAAGCGATAGTTAAATCTTTAATTAGATTTGAACGTGAAATGGTAATTAATTTTACCGACAACACTGTGGTGTTAGATATGGAGTATTACCAGTTTTGCTTCATGGGATATATAGGTTGGGATTGGGAAATAAAATAAATAATTACTTCGGTGTGGTTCGCTAATCTCGACTAGTTTAGGAAACCATAATTTGGTTTGAAACGACATCCAAAGGAAGATTAAAGGATAAATTTTAAAGAATTTATCTTGGATAAAATTAATGGGAACTTTTCCCAAAAGATGTGGATATTTAAATAACAGAATATTCAGAATTGGAATGAGGCGTATGTTGTGTTTGTGTAACATTTGTTTTAATATACGCGGGTTGTTCGGAAAGTCCGGGTTTATACCCATTCTGAATAACCGATTCGACGATCAGTCGAAGATGAAGACGGTGGTCGAAGACCGGAAGTCTTCACATCGTTTGGATAATTACGGACGATCCTGATTTGTAACACCCCGCCTCCGCCAGGGTGGCTCTTGCAAGCACTCTGACTTTGGAGGGGCGTTTGAATCAGGTAACATGCATAATGATATATCAAGGCAGAACAAGAACATATGTATATATATGTAAACAGAGTAAATAACATAGATAAAACAACGGAAGATTTTTAAACCATTTCAAAACAAGTCTGGTACAACACAATGTCAATTTTCCAAATAAACAAGTCTAGTACATAAAACCACATCATCTGAAAACTGAAAAGGAAAACATAAAGTAGCTATCCCCAAATGGAAAAACCATAGCGAGCTCAAGTCCAAAGCATACATGAGCTATCCAAGAAAAGTAGCTAAGGTCCAAGATAAGCTCCTGTATTCCCTCCCTGAGAACCTGGGGGGGGGGAACGGAAGAAAAGAGGCGAAAGAAAACAGGTCAGTCAAAAAGACTGAGTAAGCCCTACTACAATCAATGTAAACTGATAAAGTTAACTGACATGAGCAGCAGGTATGAACATAAGGATATCAACATACTAGCATGATGATTGACTAACAAGGTAGATAAAGGTGTCGTCGCATAATCAGGATTAAGGTTTTGCACCACAGGTGTACTAGCAAACTAACATGACTTGAATACGCAAGTATTGATCCCTTGGCCCATGCTTTGGCCCAATAACATGAAGTGACCCTAATACAAGGTCCAATAACATGAGGTGACCTTAATACAAGGTCCAATAACATGAGGTCACCCTCCCACGAGGTCCGATCCAACGGTCTAATCGATCGGCTCCTTAAGCCTAACTCGTCACGTGTTGGTGTCAATACGGCTCAAACAACATGATTATAGTCAGACTGTGCCGGGTCTCCCGTCGGGTGTATCAAGCCCTAGGGTGGCAACCCCTGGACACCATAAACATGAGTGCACAGTCTCGATCTACCGGTACCCGTGCTTGTTTTCTCCGGCTACGGACTATGTGCACGACCAGAGTCCGCCCAGAACTACACCGGCGTACCACGGCCGTCGCTTTTTGGCCCCTTATCTCCAGTTCAGTAATCGTGCCCCCACCCTAGCCTAGTCCCTAGGGCCATGATGATACAAACTAGGGATTACTGAAGGAGTGGACCCCCATTGCTAGGATTTTTCTAGTGGGTTAAGTACGGTTTAACCCCTTCACTAATCATGGATTAACTTGGTTAAGTGTAACGATGAGTTCACGACTTAACCCCGATTAATCTCCCAAGCCCAAATTGGTTAAGTATTACACGGTCCATGACTTAACCCTAATCATGAGGCATTAATTAATTAATGCGCCTTAACCTCTCACATTAGACTTTGTTGTGGTTACTAGTTAAGCCGGGCGGGTCCGGGTAGCTTTACACCACAACTTGGTCTAACCTCGGGTCCAAGGTACAACATGACCAACTTCTCACATTGGGTCCTATTGTTTGTAGCAACTAGTTAAGCCGGTCGGTTCCGGGTAGGTTTATGCTACAAACTCAACCCAACCTCGAGTTGGCCACACTTATCTTTTCTAAGTGTCATGTCCATCATGCTTCCAAAACATGTTACAAATTTTCAAGCAATTGGGTAGACCTAACTTAATAGGTAAATTCCCAATGGGTAGACCTAACTTAATAGGTAAATTCCCAAGCTCATATTTTTATGTCTTTTAAGTTTACCCAACCCCAAACACAATCCCATCGCTTACATATCGCAATAGCGCATAAAGGATAGAAAGAGGGAACTTGGCTTAATCATGACATAAAAGTGTTAGAGCCACAAGTTCAACATGGTGGCATATGAAATGTTCATGGGTTCATACACTTGCATAATACATTTTTGGCCCAAAAAGCATGCATAACATGATAACATGAACCATATGACCATCCCAAACTTGCATAACATACTTGCATATCATATGACAACTTGCATATCAAACTTGCATAAACAAACTTGCATAACATATGTCAACTTGCATATCATACTTGCATAAACAAACTTGCATAACATATGTCAACTTGCATATCATACTTGCATAAACTATGACAACTTGCATATCATACTTGCATAAACAAACTTGCATAACATATGTCAACTTGCATATCATACTTGCATAAACTATGACAACTTGCATATCATACTTGCATAAACAAACTTGCATAAACAAACTTGCATAACATATGTCAACTTGCATATCATACTTGCATAAACTATGACAACTTGCATATCATACTTGCATAAACAAACTTGTATAACTTATGGCAACTTGCATATCATACATTTAACTTTAAAAGTTCAAGTATGAAAGGAATAGGGCTTACTATGCTTATGCGGACTCAAATGAGTATAGCAAATGTAAGAAACCCCTTATGCAACAAATTAAAACCCCAAAATGCAAGCAAACTTGATCAAGACTCCTCCTTTATGATGCCAATAGAGAAACAAGACTTTAATGCAAGCTAAAGAGGATCATACAAGCCTAAATACACTTGTATGCATGGAAATTTCTTAGAAATTTGATTTAGGAATTTATGAAGAGAGTGGAGGCCATGAGAGAATTGATTTTGCCATAGTTTAGTTGTAGGATAGATTAATGAGGATTTAGGGTAGGTTAGGGTCTTATTTATAGATTAGGCTAGTGATTTAGACCATAGGATTAAACCCTAGTTCTCATCTCAGCCCTCCAAATCGAATCTGGCCCCCAAGCTCAACACAAACTCAAAATGGTGCACCAGGCTAGACTGCACGTCTGAGCCAAGTCGACAGCCAAGTCGACAGGGCTGTCGACCTGGTCAGACCCAGTCGACTCCCAAGTCAACAGGGCTGTCGACTTGGGTACTGTGGCGGGAATTTTCCCGCCCTGGCCCAACCGGCCCAATTCCCATTTTCAGATTTGAATTTGAAATCTGTTTTTACTTAGGAATTTTCTGAAAACTTCGTTGGGCCTTAATCGGGTCATACGGACTCCGATTTTCGAAAACTCGGACTCTATTTCGCGTATTTTTCCGAGACGAACGCAATGGCATAGCCCGTTTCCCTTGATTCAGATTTAGAATTTAATTCTGCCTCGATTTCTGTTATAATAGGTTATTGAAAATACAGGTTGTTACATGATTGGGCTGTACACCCAAGAGGATGGAAATAGTCGGTGGTCGTCCAGACGTACTTGGAGATGGATGGATATGCGAGGAAAGTGCCTCCGGTTTCGTTCAGACCCAGAACGGACTTGTAAATGGATTGTGTGTCTGACATTGGATTTTATTCTGTGTTGATTGATTTCTATTAAATGTACATCTGTTTGGCGGCGGAGAATTTATTCTCTTGCTTAACGCCCTTCTCTGAGACGTACGAGCTTAGAGGTTATAAATCGATAGATATCAATCGCATGGCATGAATTGCCTGTGTGGCACGCTAAGTTGCATGGATCAAGGCTTCTGTTGAAAAGCAAAGTCTTGTGGTTGATGATCAAAGCACGGCCTTTGTGGTGTAGCTTTGTATATAACGTGGATTCGCGAGCCTCACACCTCGGTATGAGTCAAAAACGGGATACGGACCGTTGGGAGAACACGACGTTTCTTTCTAGCTTTGGTGGTGTCAGTGACTTACCAGCCCTGACATTTATATACTTTTCACCTTTGTGGTTGTTGGAAAGAGGCGCCTCGATTATAGGTCTGTAAGGACCGGGAAACGTGTGTTCAGGAATAACTAATCCTCTAACGTAAGTGAGGACCGATCCAGGATTGCCCAGAGTGTGTAGTCCTGAGACATTTGCTAGAGTGTCTCGAGCGCGGAGAGGAGCTTGCCCCTTGCCTCGACTCATGACGGAAATCCAATTTCCAATACGTGTATTTCAGTTTTATTTGTAGAGCCTAGTATGGCGACATGATAGATGGTACCCATGCCGCCTAGGATTGATATTTATGATTGAAATTGTTTTGACACTATACACCTATAATAGTATCAAATAATGTGTTTTAAACGTATCAAGCATGCTTTGGCTGTTATAAGGGAAAACCCTATCCTCCGGCTTGCGTTGCATTGTGTGATGGGACCTGGGTCTTATAACAGCTTCATTTTTCTTTATTTAGCATTGCGCTGTTTGTTCTATGCACTGGAATTCTTGGGAGGAAACCCGTTCCGTGTTATACGGCGTGGTCCCTTGATTTACCTAACTTTAAAACCAATATTAATAACTGTTTTAGTTCTCACACCAGTCACATGACTGACCTGGAGTTTATTGTTTTAACCTAAACTCTGGGTGCCCATATTTTCCGCACGGGCAGCTAGTAGTTTTGGTTTTGTAGATTTATATTCACAGGATCCTGGTTTATAGCTGGAATGATATCCGGAAAGCTCTGTATCCGTATATCACCTTCAGTTGTGCTTTGTATTATTTTCCGCTGCTATGTAATTTATTGTAATCTCTTATATTTATCGAATGTAATCTATTCAATTATACTCTGTATATTCTAGTATTCTGATGGAATTGTTGTAATAACAATGAAATGTTCTTCCGTCTGCGTTCTGATTTTGTCTTGTCCTCACAGTAATTCGTTCTTTCTCATCTCTTCGGAGACCGGGGAAGTTCGGGTCGCTTCAAATGGAATGTGATTTTGGGTTTATAGTGAACCGTGTTTTAAATGACATTGGTTCTTTAACCCAGTTAAAGACAGGATATGATTTCCCAAATTAAACAATCATTAATATTGATTTTTGGGAAGATTAAAAGCAAGTGGAGTTTTAATGAATCTTTAATTAGATTGAAATGATCGAGAATGGAGTATCACCAGTTTTACTCCAGTCGATAGTTGAATCTTTAATTAGATTTGAACTTGAAATGGTAATTGAATTTACCGATAACACCGTGGTGTTAGATATGGATTATGACCAGTTTTACTTCATGGGATGAATAGCTTGGGGTTAGGAAATTTAACAAGTGATTACTTTGGTAAGGTTCGCTAATCCCGACTAGTTTGGATAAACCATAATTTGGTTTGAATTGATATTCAAAAGAAGATTAAAGAATAAATTTAAAGAATTTATCTTAGATAAAATTAATAGGAACCTTTCCCAAAGTATAAGAATATTTGAATAAAAGAATATTCTGAATTGGAATAAGGCGTATGTTGTGTTTGTGTAACACTTGTTGATTATATACGCGAGTTATTCAGAAAGACCGGGTTTATCCTATTCTGAATAACTGATTCGACAATGTGTCGAGGATGAAGACGGTGGTCGAAGACCGGAGGTCTTCACATCGTTTGGATAATTACTGATGATCTTGATTGGGTTGTACACCCAAGAGGAGGGAATCAGTTGGTGATCATCAAGACGTACTTGGAGATCGATGGATATGCGAGGTACAAGGTGCCTCCGGTTTTGTTCAGACTCAGAACGGACTTGTAAATGGACTGTGTGTTTGACATTGGATATCATTATGTGTGATTGATGGATATCGGTTGCATGGAGTGGTATGCCTGTGTGGCATGCTAAGATGCAAATGATCAAGGCTTCTGTTGAAAAGCAGAGTATTGTGGGTTATGGTCAAAGCACGGCCTTTGTGGCATAGCTTTGTGTAGCGTTAATTCGCAAGCCTCACAACTCGGTTGTGAACCAGAAATAGGAGAGGACATCAGGGATGGCACACGTTCCCTTCTAGCTAGGGTGGTGTCAGTGACCTACCAGCCCTGACATTTATATTATTTTCAACTGTGTGGTTGTTGGATTACGAGGCGCCTCGGATATATTGGTGACTATATGGAGCCGATGGAGTCATTTGGCTCATTGACGCCCCAAAGGGCGGGGAAACGCAGTGTTCAGGCATTTTAATCCACATCGGTGGACCGGCCCTGACGATCCAAGGGACGATGCGTTCTGTTCCTGAGACACGGGCTAGAGCCTCTCAAATTTGGTAAGGACGATGCCTTGCCCTAGTTCACAGATGGAAATCCAACTTCCAATACGTGACTTTTGCGGTTTTGATTGTAGAGCCTAGTATTGGCGATATGATATATGGTACCCATGCCGTCTAGGATTGATACATTTATATTTGAAGTTGTTTTATACACTATGCACTTATAATAGTATCAAATGATTTGTTTTAAACGTACCAAGCATGTTTGGCTATTGTAAGGGAAAACCCTATCCTTCGGTCTGCGTTGCAGTGTGTGATGGGACCTGGGTCTTATAATAGCTTCATTTTTCAAAAAAAAAAAAAGCATTGCGCTGTTTTGTTATATGTATTGGTATTCTTGGGAGGAAACCCGTTACGTGTTATATGGTGTGGTCCCTTTATATATCTGATTTAAAGTAAAGTTTTAAATAACTGTTTTAGTTCTCGCACCAGTTACATGACTGACCTAGGGTTTTTTGTTTTAACCTAAACTCTTGGGGCCCTTATTTTCGACACGGGCAGCTAGTAGTTTTGGTTTTGCAGATTTATATTCATAGCATCCTGATTTACAGCTGAAGCGGTATTCGGAAAGCTCTGCATCCGTGTATCGTTTTCAGTTGTGCTTTGTATCGTTTTTCCGCTGCGATGTATTTCAATTCAATTTAAATCTCTGATATTTTCTGTGTAATATTTATTCATACTCTGTATATTCTTGCATTCTGATGGAATTGTTGTAATTAACAATGGAATGTTCTTCCATTTGTGTTCTAATTCGTCTTGTCCTCAAAGCAATCCGTGATTTCCCGTAAGGGGGGATTTCGGGTTGTTACAACGTGGTATCAGAGCTTTGGTTTACAAAGCTCGAGAACAAGACACATTAGAACCATACGAAAGAATTCATCAGAGATTGGATTAGTAATATCCAATGGGAATGACTCGTTAGAGATGGGAACAGTAGTATCCTAGAACGAGTGTAAAGAGTATATTTTTAAAATGAAAACAATTTTTTTAGAAAATTTAAATTCAATTCGTATTTAAATATTATTTTTATATTGATTTCGACAATCTAGTATATAAAGAATTTGATTATACGTCTGATCCGCGTGTATTTGAAGTTTTAATATACTAGATAGATATAGAATCACACTCTAGTCGCCCGTGGATGTTGTGATGGTGGTTCGAAACATCATCAAAATTTATGTTCGAGTGACGAAAGTGGGATTTCTATATGATTCCAATTGACTGGTCTGAGAACCAAAATTACATACGGTCTATTGTTGTGATTTGGCACCAAAAATGTGATTTTTTGACTATGAATCCAAGTTATGAATTTGAAAAGATAATCAACTAATTGATTTCTAGTTGTGCTGTTTGATTATTGTTTGATTAATTAAATGTTGCACCTTTAGCCAAATTGAACCAAATAGTGAATTGTATTGAAAATTTGTCGCATTTGCATACATATACATGTACTTACTTTAAACAGGTCATAGCAAGGAGGCTAGAGAAGAGGAATAAAATTGTTTGCCCGACAAATAGGTACATGTTAATTGTATTTCTTGGGTTTTGGATGATTCTAAGAGCCGATTGGCTAGCCGCTTGGCTGTTTCTTTTTCTTTTTGGATTGGAGAGGCCTATACGGCAATTTCGGGATTTTCTCGTTGCTCCCGTGCAGGGGAGGTTATGGCGAATTTTTTTGAAAATTTAGGGTGTTAACCAAATTTTTGAAAAATTTGAAAAATTCTTAGAAACTGAAAAGTTGAAGAACTTAAGCCGTAATGAAAATAATGAAAGTTGAGTTGATTTGTAAAACAACTTTCAGCTTCGTTCCTTTTCGAGGACGAAAAGTTTAAGTGGGGGAGATTGTAATAACCTGGAAATCTGAGCCAATTTAAAAAATTTATTTTGGCAATTTTGATGAATTTTGAATATTTAAAATGAATTGTTTTAAATAATTACGATGAGAAATTTATTTTGAACAGAATTAGAACGTATATATTTATTTGAATCGTCGTTAGAACATAAATAATTATTTTTAATTATAAAAGGAATTGAAAATGGCGTGGTAGTTCGAAAATTTGATTTCAAATGAATGTACAGGATTCAAAATAAACCGGATTTTAGCGAAACCAAAAATATTAGCATCTATTTGAGAATATCTTTCCAATGAATTCAAAAAATTGAAATTTCATAGTGGGAATAAAAAGTTATGTCCAGTTGAAAATTCAGAATAGTCACTATGGAATTCTGGCCCTTAAAAATGGAAATTTTGCAAACGACCTCTGTTTTTGACGAAACCACTTTTGTTGGATCCGGGATGTCGAATTATTGCTAGATTCCAAAATTCATAATTTTTTGGATAAATATGTGAGCGTGGCGAAGTAAAACGTGTTTTAACAGTTTCAGTCAATTTCGATCGACTAGAAAATGGTCATTTTTCAAAAGGTCTTAAAATTTGACGAAATCAGTTTTGTTAGAACCGTATCGCCAATACGAAGTTAGAAAATATTTTCCGGGAATTTTTAGAGCCCGTTTGTGGCCCCGGTAAATTGAAATGTGCGTTCAAATTCAATATATAGATTTATATTTTGATTTTGATGAAAACTGATCGAAATGATAGAATCAGCTTACGATACATATCCCATTGTGTTCGGAATAGTGGTAATTAGCTAGAGGAGATAGTCGTTGGGTTTAAATAGGAGGTTGGATTAAAAAGTGACTTTATGGAGTTGAATTAAAATAATATAATTATTCACAGCCCCTATACCCTTCTCTTTGAAGTCAACCTCTCTTTCATTACATCTTTCAAATCAGAAACGAATAAAAGAAAAAAAATCCAATTCGATCGAACCCTAAACTGCCATCGCCCCCCCCCCTTCACCAGACCGCCATCGTGGGCCTTCCATCTCTGAATGCTCTGCCCCCCAAGCCCCTCGGATCTCTCTCCTCGCTCCATTGAAGACCCCAACCCCCCCAAGAACCCGCGCAATCCATCGCCGCCGAGACCCAACCCAACTCGCCGCAACTCCCACCGCGCTACCCCCTGCCACCGCGAGCCCTTGCCCGAAGACTGCCGACGATTCAAGAAACCCCACCCTCCCTCCTTTGATAAAATACTGTAAGTTTTTTTTATTTTATTTCTATTTATATAAATTAACAGTAGTTTATTTTCAGTTTTTTTTAGTAAATGCATAGTTTTTACATCAGTTTTCTTATATATATGTAGTGGGATATTTATACATGAAGAGTTATAAAAAGATTCGATTTTTGTTTATGAAAAGGAACGATCTTTATTTATGCAAAGATTAGATTTTTGGCTAGGTAAAGTCTATATTTTTATGAAGTTAAAGTTATATTTTTATGAAGTTAAAGATTATATTTTTATGACGTAAAAGAAGTGATTTTTATAAATAAGGAAAAGTTAAGATTTTTAATATAAGAAAGATCGAATTTTTATATAAGTAGGAAGTTAAAAATATAATTTTTATTATAGAAAGAATAAAAATATGATTTTTATATTATAGAAAGAATAAAAATATGATTTTTATATTATAGAAAGAATAAAAATATGATTTTTATATCATAGGAATAATAAAAATATGATTTTTATATCATAGGAATAATAAAAATATGATTTTTATAATACGAATAATGATATGAAAATATTTTTTAGTTAGATAAAAATATAATTTTTATCATGGAAGTAGCAGTGTAAAGGAGTGATTTTTATATATGTAGTAGAGATATAAAAATATGGTTTTTATTTATATAGATTTGAGACTAAAATATGATTTTCATTTGTATAGTAGCGTTATAAAAATAAGGTTTTTATAATGAAGTAACATATTAAAAATTTGATTTTACTATAAACAACGTGAAAAGGAGTGAGATGGAACCGATGGTAATCAAAACAAAAATCCGAGCCGTTCAGAAAATAACTGGCGGAGTAGAAACCCAAGGTGAGAACTTCTCACTTTTAATTTGTTTTCTAGTTGAAATATATACTAGGATGCAGACGGTGCTTAGCAACACCTGACACCTGTTGTCCACAGACTATGGATGACTTGTTTGTTTGTTGTTTGTCGTGTGAATATTGAATGTGTGATGTGGAAAGGAATAAAATATTTTATAGTTAAAAATATAAATTTTAACGTGTATATAAAATAAATATTTATAAACAAATCGGACGATTTGTTTATTTGCACACATTTGACTGATATGGATTGGGACGATAAATTTTACACATCGCTCAACTGCACAAATAAAACCTGTGTTTGATTGTTTGAAAACCGCACATGGGTGTTGGGATAAATTGGACATACACTAATCCCAATAATTAGCTGTATGTGATCGATTGATTGACAGGCTGTTATAAGCGTTAAACATTTATATTTGATGCTTATGCAGTGTAGAATGCACTCTGGATGATGGTTAATTATTTATCGTTGCTATTATATACATGTGTTGTATGGAATCCATATAATTAACATTATATGGTAATTGAGTGGGCCCCATTCCAATTTGGAAAATAAAGAATATTATAGAATAAAAATTCATGTGTTGAATAGAATAAATATTCATGTGTTGAATAAAAGAATATTCATGTGTTGAATAAGAGAATATTCATGTGTTGAATAAAATAAATATTCATGTGTTGAATAAAATAAAATTCATGTGTTGAATAAAATAAATATTCATGTGTTGAATAAAAGAAAATTCATGTGTTGAATAAAATAAATATTCATGTGTTGAATAAAATATATATTCATATGTTGAATAAAATATATAGTCATGTGTTGAAGGAAATATTCATTTGTTGAATAGAATAATGAAGTTATTGAAATATATAAAGTCGTGTTGATTAAATATGCATCATTTTAACGCGAACGATAGTTATATCGATTATATTCATTTTTATAATGAATATAGAAAAGGAAGTGATTTCAGAATATAACGTTTTGAAAATATTATCATTTATATATTAATGATAAGGAATATTCAATTTTGGTCTGAAATTGAATATGAAGTTGAAATTCGTTTTGAAAATGAATTTAAAACGATTTATAAAATACATTTTAAAAGGAAATCGATGAAATATATAATATATTATATATATATATATAATGGCCTGAATAGAACGCGCCGCGCTGTGGCAGTTCGCGAATTTTGACCATTGACTTCGAATGGACATTACGGGAGATCCGACCGTCGGATTCTCCTAAAACCAGAACCGTTGGGTTCGTATCGAAAAGAGATTTCTAACAATATTAGAGATTTGAAATCTAAAGGTTGGATTTGGAATTATGTCCAAATCAAAATTTGGAAAAGGTCGCGGTAAATGCAGTTCGATGGCCGTTGATGGAAATCGACTGTACGGGCCTTGATAAAATTATTAAAAATAGTAGTAATTTGAGTAAATTCATAAGAAATGATTTGGAAAGAATTGGGATGAAAAATTCCATATTTGAAAAGATAAAAATAGATTTTTATCGAAATGAACAAGTTTTGAGCTAGAATTATAATTCAGTTATTTTTAAAATAAATAAATTGGATTTGAAAGGGTTTTAAAAGTAACCAGAATTTCCAATAACTGAATTGGAATGGATTTGAATCGAAATTGTCTTTGGAATATCTTGATGTTGGATTTCGTGATTATACAGATATTGTTATGGAAATTTGAAAGATATATTTATATCGTTATTTCCAATACGATATTTGTTGGTTGTAGAATTTGATATTGAATATAAGCCGATATATTTTCTATTCAGAGCCTTGTATTTAATATCAAATGGGATTTGCGTTTGTCGTGAATGATGTCTTCATTAACACTGTTCTTAAACCCAGTTGAGAAGAAGATTAAATCTTTTTATTTAGATTTAGTGAAGTATACCAACTTAATGGTATTTAATTGGAATTGAATTTGAAATGATTTTTGGGTTTATCGTGAACGGTGTTTTAAATAACACTTGTTCTTGAACCCGATGATTAATGGAATGTGAATTGGGTTTATCATGAACGTTGTTTTAAATAACACTTGTTCTTGAACCCGATGATTAATTGAATTGGAATGGATTTGAATCGAAATTGTCTTTGGAATATTTTGATGTTGGATTTCGTGATCATACAGATATTGTTATGGAAATTTGAAAGATATATTTATATCATTATTTCCAATACGATATTTGTTGGTTGTAGAATTTGATATTGAATATAAGCCGATATATTTTCTATTCAGAGCCTTGTATTTAATATCAAATGGGATTTGCGTTTGTCGTGAATGATGTCTTCATTAACACTGTTCCTAAACCCAGTTGAGAAAAAGATTAAATCTTTTTATTTAGATTTAGTGAAGTATACCAACTAAATGGTATTTAATTGGAATTGAATTTGAATTGATTTTTGGGTTTATCGTGAACGGTGTTTTAAATAACACTTGTTCTTGAACCCGATGATTAATGGAATGTGAATTGGGTTTATCGTGAACTGTGTTTTAACGACATTCATTCTTTAACCCGATTTACAATGAAATGTGATTTGGAATTTATAAATCTTTTGTAAAGATTTAAAGGAGATTTTCCAAAGTAAAATTTTCCAGTTTAATAAAATAAATTGGAATGGAATGGAATTCGATTTGGTAATAATCGAAGTGAATTTCTGTGGAGGAAGACTGCTAATATATCTGGAATTTAAAAGGCATTGCCGTTATTCCATTTATATTATTAGTCAGATATGGAAGTTTATATCGATTATATATATCGATTTGTTTTCCCTGAAGATTCCATCGTTAATGGAATGTGATTTTGGGTTGTCGTGAATGGTATCTTTAATAATATTGTTCTTAGACCCAACAGAGTTAAGAAAATCAGAAACTAACTGGAGATTAGTTAAGTTGAATGATTTCTTGGGTATTGATCTGATGTTGGTTTCGGCCTTCGAGGCTAATACTTAGGGAATTGTTCACTTGCTAATTTACGGTTAAAGGCTGATGGAATGGAATGTGATTTTGGGTTTATAGTGAACCGTGTTTTAAATGAAATTGGTTCTAACCCAATTAAAGACAGGATATGATTTCTCAATTAAACAATCATTAATATTGAATTTTGGGAAGATTAAAACCAAGTGGAGTTTTAATGAATCTTTAATTAGATTGAAATGATCGAGAATGGAGTATCATCAGTATTGATCCAGGCGATAGTTAAATCTTTAATTAGATTTGAACGTGAAATGTTAATTGAATTTACCGATAATATCGTGGTGTTAGATATGGAGTATGACCAGTTTTACTTCATGGGATGAATAGGTTGGGGTTTGGAAATTTAACAAGTGATTACTTCGGTAAGGTTCGCTAGTCCCGGCTAGTTTGGATAAACCATAATTTGGTTTGAATTGATATTCAAAAGAAGATTAAAGAATAAATTTAAAGAATTTATCTTTGATAAAATTAATGGGAACCTTTCCCAAAGTATAAGAATATTTGAATAAAAGAATATTTTGAATTGGAACGAGGCATATGTTGTGTTTGTGTAACACTTGTTGATTATATACGCGAGTTATTCAGAAAGACCGGGTTTATTCCATTCTGAATAACTGATTCGACAATGTGTCGAGGATGAAGATGGTGGTCAAAGACCGGAGGTCTTCACATCGTTTGGATAATTCCTGATGATCTTGATTGGGTTGTACACCCAAGAGGAGGGAATTAGTTGGTGATCGTCCAGACATACTTGGAGATCGATGGATATGCGAGGTACAAGGTGCCTCCAGTTTTGTTCAGACCCAAAACGGACTTGTAAATGGACTGTGTGTTCAACATTGGATATAATTCTGTGTGATTGATGGATATCGGTTGCATGGAGTGGTATGCATGTGTGGCATGCTAAGATGCAAATGATCAAGGCTTCTGTTGAAAAGAAGAGTCTTGTGGTTGATGATCAAAGAACGGCCTTTGTGGCATAGCTTTGTGTAGCGTTAATTCGTGAGCCTCATACCCTTGTTGTGAACCAGAAACGGGAGAGGACATCAGGGAGGGCATGCGTTTCCTTCTAGCTAGGGTGGTATAAGTGACCTACCAGCCCCGATATTTATATTGTTTTCACTTATGTGGTTGTTGGATTGCGAGGCGCCTCGGATATATCGGTGACTATGTGAAGCCGATGGAGTCATTTGGCTCATTGACGCACCAAAAGGCGGGAAAACGCAGTGTTCAGGCATTTTAATCCACATCGGTGGACCGGCCCTGACGATCCAAGGGACGATGCCTTCTGTTGCTGAGACATGGGCTAGTGCGTCTCGAATTCGGTAAGGACGATCCCTTGCCTTGGTTCACAGATGGAAATCCAACTTCCATTATGTGACCTTTGTGGTTTTGATTGTAGAGCCTAGTATTGGCGACATGATATATGGTACCCATGCCATCTAGGATTGATACATTTATATTTGAAGTTGTTTTATACACTATGTACTTATAATAGTATCAAATGATTTGTTTTAAACGTACCAAACATGTTTGGCTATTATAAGGGAAAACCCTATCCTCCGGCTTGCGTTGCATTATGTGATGGGACCTAGGCCTTATAACAGCTTCATTTTTCAAAAAAAAACATTGCGCTGTTTTGTTATATGCACTGGTATTCTTGGGAGGAAACCCATTCTGTGTTATACGGCGTGGTCCCTCTATATATCTGATTTAAAGTAAAGTTTTAAATAACTGTTTTAGTTCGCACACCAGTCACATGACTGACCTGGAGTTTGTTGTTTTAACCTAAACTTTGGGTGCCCTTATTTTCGACACAGGCAGATAGTAGTTTTGGTTTTGCAGAATTATATTCATAGGATCCTCATTTACAGCTGAAGCGGTATTCGGAAAGCTCTGTATCCATGTATCTGTTATCAGTTGTGCTTTGTATTGTTTTTTCCGCTGCGATGTATTCCAATGTAATTTAAATCTCTAATATTTTCTGTGTAATATTTATTCATACTCTGTATATTCTTGTATTCTGATGGAATTGTTGTAATTAACAATGAAATGTTCTTCCATTTGTGTTTTGATTGTCTTGTCCTCAAAGCAATCCGTGATTTCCCATAAGGGGGGATTTCGGGTTGTTACAGCTATTTTTAAAATAAAGAATATTTTAGAATAATATTCAATGTAGAATAAAAGTATTAAAATATGAAGCCGTGTTATGTAGGAACGTTATTTTTTTAACCCAAACGGGTTTATCGATCGATTTATTTCATTTTAAAATGAATATAAAAAGAAGTGTTTTCAAAATATAATATTTTGAAATATTATGATAAAAATATAGAATATACAATTTTGCTTTAAAATTGAAAAGGAGTTAAAAATCATTTTAAAATGAATTTATAATTGTTTTATAAAATATGTTTTAAAAAGGAAATCGATGATATATAATATATTATATATACAATGGCCTGAATAGAACGCACCGCGCAGCGACCTTTCACGAATTTCGACCATTAACTTCAAATTGACATTGCGGGAGATCCAACCGTCGGATTTTCCTAAAACCGGAACCGTTGGGTTCGTATCGGAAAGAGCTTTCAAATGAATATAAGAGTTTTAAAATCTAACAATTGTATTTGGAACTATGTCCAAATCAATTTCAGAAAAGGTCTTTGTAAGTGCAGTTCGATGACCGTTTATGGAAATCGACTGTAAAGGCCTTGATAAAATTATTAAAAGTATGGAAAAATTATGTAAAATCATAATAAATGATTCGAAAAGATTTTGGATGAAAAATTCCATATTTAAAAAGATAAAAATATATTTTTATCAAAATGAACTAGTTATTAACTAGAATAAATCTTTAAATTAAGATTTAATGGAGTTTTCAATTAATATACATTTAATTGGAATTAAATAGAGTAAATTGGATTTTTGGGTTTGTCGTGAATGGTGTTTTAAACGACATTTGTTCTTAAATCCCATATGAAAAAAATAAATCTTTTAATCAAGATTTTATAGTTTTTCAATTATACTTAATAATTGGAATAAAATGAAATGTGAATTGGGTTTATTGTGAACTGTGTTTTTAAGGACATTTGTTCTTTAACCCAATTGGAAGTGAAAATGTAATGTGGAATTCATAAATCTTTTTATTTAGATTAATGGAAATTTTCCAAAGTAAAGTTTTCCAATTTAATATATTAAATTGGAATTGATTGGAGTTCGATTTAATAATAATCGAGATGAGCTTCTATAAAAGAAGACCGTTAATATATATGGAATTTAAAAGGCTTCGTCGTTATTCCATTTATATTATTAGTCTGATACGGAAATTTATCTCGATTATATATTGATTTGATTTCTGTGAAAATTCCATATTTAATGGAAGATGATTTTGGGTTTATCGTGAACTGTGTTTTAAATGGCATTGGTTCTTTAACCTAGTTAAAGACAAGACTAATTTCTTAAAGTTGAATAATCATAAAATAATGGTTATTGATATTAAAACCAAATTGGAGTTTTAATGAATATATAAAAAGAAGATTAAAGGATAAATTTAACGAATTTATCTTTGATAAAATTAATGGGAACCTTTCCCTAATAATGTGAATATTTATTTAAAAGAATATTCTGAATTGGAATGAGGCGTATGATGTGCTTTTATAGTATTATTGATTATAAAATACGCGAGTTATTCAGAAAGACCGGGTTTAACCCATTCTGAATAATTACTACGACGATCAAGAGTCGAAGATGAAGACGGTGGTTGAAGACCGGAGATCTTCACATCGTTTGGGTGATTACTGATGTCTTGATTGGGAGGCATCCTGTAATGACCCGGCATTTTCACGGATCGTTTACACAGATATTTGATCGTGAGTACGTAACTTCAAATACGATTTAAAATTTGACTTTAAAATTTCAGAACTTGTTAACATATATATATATATATATATAATAGCATTTATATGTGCAGCATTTATCAAAACCCATTTTTGATACATTCAGGTATAATAGCATGATTTAATAGCGTTTGTCTAATTTTATTTTTACACGGGTATATATGGCAGCAAAATTTTAAGAATGTTGTTTAAAAATTTAGTTTTTAAATGTATGATAAATAACACTTGTATGTAGCTATTTTAAATGCCATTTTTCCTTTTTGTATTTTTGTTCATTTATTATAAAGGGGTTTTAAAAGCCTTATATTTCTAAGTTAATTTCTAGTTTTTCTTACAACAAAGCATTTTAACCAAGGATTTGTTAAAACCATGCTTTGTTGGCAAGAACAAGTGAGCATGTTGTTTCACTCAAAACATGAATACTATCATTACATGAACACATATATCTTTGCAAACAACCTTGTAGATATACTAACACCTAGTTTCAACTACACAAGAGAAGGCCTACACTAAAACTACTCTTGGACAAGGATGGGAAAGCATGGGTACAATTCACATGGCAATGTTTCTTTGTTCCAACATTTTCAGTTTTTAAAATCTCTCATGTTTCTTTTCTGAAAATTTCTTCTCTTATGTTTCCAAAACACTTGCATTTTTGTCAAAATATATGTACTAGAAGACCACAAAACATGTACAAACAAACATGTTTCTTCATTACACTAGTAAGCCTAAAGAAATGTTTTTTTTTAAGTCTTTCTTTGCACAAAACCATAACCTGCCGTGAGCACAAATGTGCAGAAATTTCAGAGTTTGTTTGCCTTGAATGCCAAGGTATTTGTATTTTATAACTTGTGTTAAATCAATACATAACATATGAGAAAGGGGTAGACAAAAGGCAGGATAAAACTGAGCATAATTGAGACATTTAGGACTTCTATTTGTGGCTAAAGTCATAGGATAACTTTAGTAAAGGACATGAAGGACATGGTGCATTTAATTGATTATTCTTGATGCACCAATGAGTGTGCTTGTGCAAGAAACACCCTTATATAAATGGCGGCTAAAGCCATGTGGAATCCTAGGTAGGTGTGAGATAAATGGTATTTTTTTATTGTCTTACAAGGGTCAGCAAAAACAGAAAACTGTTTTGTCTCCTCATTCATAAACCAGCATTTAATGCAACCATTTGTTTATTATTTCTTACAACTATAAATAGCTATACATGCACACCACTTTTACTCACAATCTCACACAAGTTCTGAGTTTCTATCAAGCAAGAGCAAGGGTTTTTAGGAGGCTTTAAGGTGAGATAAACAACACATCTATTTTCTGCTTTTCCTACTGCAGTTTTTAGTATTTAACTGTGAGTGAACCTTTTTAACAAAACTTTACTGTTCTTTTCTAAAAATGTAAAGTAGATCTTGTTTGTATTATGTTCATGGAAAAAGGTTATGCTCTGTTGCATATTGATCTGATCAAACATTTGCTGTTTGTCACCCAACTTAAATGCCAATAAGTCAGAAACTGTTTTATACATTGTGACACCATGTTTTGTTTCCTTGTTTGAAACCAGGTACCATGCCAAGGCCGATATGTTAGTTTATGTTAGGATCAGGGCTTAGATTATATTCTGTCTTCAATAACCAGTTTAGTAGCCTAGGATGTTTTAAACATGGCAAAATCAGTTCAAAGAATACCCTGTATTTAAAACCCAGAACACAGTTTTACACACCAAAACTCTCTGTTTGATGGAAATTTCAAAACTGTTTTTAATTCAAAGTAAATACAAGGATTGAATCACTATAGAAAATAATGATTTTTGGAAGTAATTTTGTAATTTTTAATGTCCTGGATAGTCGAAAAATGGTAGATGACCAGAAAATGAAACATGGCCAAATTCCGATCATCCAAACAGTTTGAATTCGCATGGATGATGATGGAGCCGCATCTTGGATCGGGTAATCAGGGAAAAATACCAGAAAAATTTTCCAATGTTTAGATTGTGTGAAATTAGGGGAAATAGGGTTTTGTTTAACTTATGGGTTCGGTTTGGGTTCCTCGAGACTGCTCTTCGCCGGAGCAGCTTTGGAGGTGCGGTCAGGGGAGGGCTCGGAGCGTCTGAGTCTGGTGAAGGTGTGGTAGCGAAGCGGAGGTGACACGTGGTCCTGACAGTGTGCAGTTTCCTCTTTCTTCGATGGTGATAGTTTTGTGAAGTTTCGGTGGCATAGTGTTTTTCTGATCAATGACGATAGGAGGCAGGTGGAGCTCGTCGTCGTGATCAGGGACGGAGAGCCGACTTGCGTGGCCAGTCGCGAGGTGGTGGCGTCGCCGGAATCTGTTGTGCACGTGCACAGATCAGTGGTGCACGAAGAAGATGATGCCAGTTTTGTTGGCTAGGTGATCGGCCATGAAATTTGAGCGGTTTGAGGGGTTTTTCACGTGATTTTCTGGTGTTGGCCCCTTGGTTTGGTACTTTAGTTTTTCCAGGGTGATGGCACTTGTTTTGGCAAGCTTGGCACTCAATTTTGGCCTTGGCACTTAGTAATTAAAGCGGTACTTACTTTAGTCCTTAACAAAGGTTTTAAACTTTAGTTCAAATCCAAGATTTTTTTTGTATAAACCGATAAAAATAGGAAGTATAATCATAATAAGGTCTCAATACTTTGGGTAATTTAAGTTTTAAATAAGTATTTAATTGTAATGTAAAATCTAATCAAAATGAACCAAGTAAAATTTTAAATAAACATTCTTTGTATAAACAAAGAGGATGAAAGTGAATCAGGATTCGATAAATATTGTCAAGAAATACAGAAGTATGTTTAAATATAAAATTTAGTTTATAATTAATAAATTTAGTTTAAATATAAATATCTATAGTACCATTTGAATTTTATTTCCAATAAAATATTTGAAGATCAAACAAATGGTATAGAAATATTTTGTAGATGCTAAAATTTTATCAAGTGCAAATCTGTAAGTCAAAACCCTTGTTCCCACAAAACTCATATTGGTGCTGTTCTGAACTGATAAATATAAATTGTACTTGTATCTGTTCGTAATCCTTTCAAAGAGCCGGATAACATGTCCACTTTGAATCGGTTGTACGCTACGCGTCAGAGGTATATAAAGTTGAAGACGGTGTTATGCAAGGACTATATTTTTATATAGTGCCTTCGGTTTGTTCAAACCCAGAACAACTTGTATGGACGAGTGTCCGACAAAGAAATTCCAACTGGTCACGTACGTTGATCTTTTCAAACGTAATTATATGGTGGCAGAGGAATTCGTTTCTCTCGCCGTATACCTGTAATTTATTTTTGAGGAAGTCAATTAGTGATCGGGAAGTCTGGACGATGTGGCACTCAAAGAAATAAACAAGTGTTGATGACGTGAGTCTAGCCTCAAGCCTCACACCCAGGAAATGACAAAAATCGGGCAGGCAGCATGGCTATGTGGGTCGCTCCCATTAGGGTGTAGTATCACCTATCTAGAGAAATTCCTTTTGTTCTTAATCTATCGATTCTGCCCATGCGGGGATGGTTGCCGTACACAACCATCGGTGATATACATTCGATACACTCAAGAGAAATGAGTGGTCGGTCATGTGAGGGCCGGGTTGCAAGAAGTTCTTGTTGAACCCAGATGTATTTGCCTCTAGAGATACATCAGCGGAAGGTGGACCCATACCTTGTCAAGTTGGAAATCAGATTTACCTAAGCGCCGAGCGGTTTTTATTTGTATACTATATCGGAGAATGTGAGATGCAAGCATTCTCCTAGATTTCTAAATTATTTGTGAAAACCCTTGATATTATAATAATATCTGTTTTAAAAGTATACGAAGTGTTTTGATCTCATAGGGTAAAAACCCGTTCCGTATTCACGGCGTGGTCTTGTGAGATGTTTTTCTTAAACTGTTTTAAACTGTTTACTCATACCAGTCCCCTGACTGACCCGGAGTTTATTTTCTGTGTTTTCCCTTAAACTCTTGGGTATTCATAACACTTGTTATGAATAGACAAGTGAATCAGGATGTAGAAACTTATGAAGCTGAATGAAGATTATCAGTGTGCTGGTCTACCCACCTTATCTACTGTATAATTAAGTGTGCAAGTTAGTTGTCTGTGTTTTGTATAATTAATGATGTACTATGAATGGGTTGTGTCACAAGGCCTATGATGCTCTGATGTAAAATATTCCGCTGTGTAATATTATAAAGTATTATCTTTTTGTGAAAATTCCGCTGTGAGATTCTGATGTTCTGTGTTTTATCTTCTATCTCTTCTTATTTCTTATTAATGGCACAACTTGAGATGTGTTCGAAAGTTGGGTCGTTACAATTGGTATCAGAGCTTAGGTTTCTGATTACCTAGGCTTTGGGTGAGTGTGAGAGAGCGTATTTTTATATAAAATTTAAAATGAATTTAAACGAACTTGGATGTTATACCTAAGTTAGTTATGTCCCATCAAGACTCGATTGACAACCTGTTAGATTCAGGTGATCAAAATGAGTAGCCGAGGACGAAGAGGTCGAGCTAGGGGATCTTCCACTGTTACTGGTCGTACTGCTGGATCCCAAGACCAAGGGGAAGCAGTAGAAGAAGTTGCACCACTTCAACAGAACAAGAGTTTTGCGACTATTTGTAACGAGTATACGACTCTAGGAGGAAAAGTTTTCAAGGGAACTGAGTCGTTTACTGAAGTTCAAGCTTGGATGAGATCCTGTGAAAGGATTTTCAAAGGGTTGAAATTGAATGATGAGCAGAAGCGTCTTTTGGCATCATGGCAACTTCAAGAAGCTGCTGGGATTTGGTGGGACGCTCAGACTACTAATGTTCCCGGGGAAGATTTCACTTGGGACAAGTTCAAAGAGGCGTTTGAAGCGCAATTTCTACCCGCTGCAGGAAAGACAAGGATGTATCGAGATTTTATTGATCTCGAGCAGGGGAACATGAAAGTATCAGAATATGAGAACAAATTCAACTCGCTTTCTTGTTTCGGGCCAGAACTGATAAACACTTCACTTAAGAAGAATGAAATGTTCATAGCAGGATTAAAGGATAGCCTACAAGTTCAGATGATTGGACATCTCAAGGTTCCATTCGTTGATCTAGTGGATATGGTTGTTCGTTATGAGGCACTGGAAGGTAAGAAGCCAGTGGCAAAAACAGCACAGATAGGAGGACCTAATAGTGAGAATCCAAATAAAAGGAAATTCAATCCGAACTGGAACAACAACAAGGGAATACCCGTGATGGGAGAAAAAGCCAAGGAGAGGTTCAAAGATACCACATGCCATAAATGTTTGCAGAAGGGACACATTGCCAAGTTCTGCACCAAGCCAGCAGCAGAAAAGCCACAGCAGACTCAGCAGCCGGAACAACAGCAACCAAAGGGAACAAGTGATGTTATTCCACAGAAGTTTTCATGCTATAACTGTCATCAGCCTGGGCACTTGGTTAGAGAGTGTCCACTGAAAAAGGCACAGCAACCCAAGGTCTATGCTTTGATGGATAAGTCGTCAACTTCTGAGAATATAGAAGGAGCTTCAGAAGGTATTTTTTTATGATAAAAGGAGTTAATTAACTAGGGTCGGCCCCAAGATAATTTAATATGGTTGGATTAAATTAGGATAATATCCAATCACGTTGATACCAGAAAATTGGGATGTAATTCTAAATTGAAGTGAAATTTAGATTTCCTGGAATTAAGGCTGGGCTTGAGGGTTTAAGAAAAGTGAATTGGTAGATTTATGAAAACCAATCAGATTTGTGAATCCCGAAATGGAGATCGTTAAGTATGTAAACAAAGATTTTGGGAAAATACTTAACGGAGTTAAGTAAATTGACTAATGAGTTGAGAAGGGAATTTGGACGGATATTTTGGTTTTGAATAGGGAATTGTTGATGTGTGTTTTATTTATCGATGTGCTCGATGTGTTTTATTTATTGATGTATGTTTATACATATAAGTCGATAACTCTAATCTACTATTTACAAATTTCGAGGACGAAATTTTTATAAGGGGGGTAGAATGTAATGACCCGGCATTTTCACGGATCGTTGACACAGATATTTGATCGTGAGTACGTAACTTCAAATACGATTTAAAATTTGACTTTAAAATTTCAGAACTTGTTAACATATATATATAATAGCATTTATATGTGCAGCATTTATCAAAACCCATTTTTGATACATTCAGGTATAATAGCATGATTTAATAGCGTTTGTCTAATTTTATTTTTACACGGGTATATATGGCAGCAAAATTTTAAGAATGTTGTTTAAAAATTTAGTTTTTAAATGTATGATAAATAACACTTGTATGTAGCTATTTTAAATGCCATTTTTCCTTTTTGTATTTTTGTTCATTTATTATAAAGGGGTTTTAAAAGCCTTATATTTCTAAGTTAATTTCTAGTTTTTCTTACAACAAAGCATTTTAACCAAGGATTTGTTAAAACCATGTTTTGTTGGCAAGAACAAGTGAGCATGTTGTTTCACTCAAAACATGAATACTATCATTACATGAACACATATATCTTTGCAAACAACCTTGTAGATATACTAACACCTAGTTACAACTACACAAGAGAAGGCCTACACTAAAACTACTCTTGGACAAGGATGGGAAAGCATGGGTACAATTCACATGGCAATGTTTCTTTGTTCCAACATTTTCAGTTTTTAAAATCTCTCATGTTTCTTTTCTGAAAATTTCTTCTCTTATGTTTCCAAAACACTTGCATTTTTGTCAAAATATATGTACTAGAAGACCACAAAACATGTACAAACAAACATGTTTCTTCACTACCCTAGTAAGCCTAAAGAAATGTTTTTTTTTAAGTCTTTCTTTGCACAAAACCATAACCTGCCGTGAGCACAAATGTGCAGAAATTTCAGAGTTTGTTTGCCTTGAATGCCAAGGTATTTGTATTTTATAACTTGTGTTAAATCAATACATAACATATGAGAAAGGGGTAGACAAAAGGCAGGTGAAAACTGAGCATAATTGAGACATTTAGGACTTCTATTTGTGGCTAAAGTCATAGGATAACTTTAGTAAAGGACATGAAGGACATGGTGCATTTAATTGATTATTCTTGATGCACCAATGAGTGTGCTTGTGCAAGAAACACCCTTATATAAATGGCGGCTAAAGCCATGTGGAATCCTAGGTAGGTGTGAGATAAATGGTATTTTTTTTATTGTCTTTCAAGGGTCAGCAAAAACAGAAAACTGTTTTGTCTCCTCATTCATAAACCAGCATTTAATGCAACCATTTGTTTATTATTTCTTACAACTATAAATAGCTATACACGCACACCACTTTTACTCACAATCTCACACAAGTTCTGAGTTTCTATCAAGCAAGAGCAAGGGTTTTTAGGAGGCTTTAAGGTGAGATAAACAACACATCTATTTTCTGCTTTTCCTACTGCAGTTTTTAGTATTTAACTGTGAGTGAACCTTTTTAACAAAACTTTACTGTTCTTTTCTAAAAATGTAAAGTAGATCTTGTTTGTATTATGTTCATGGAAAAAGGTTATGCTCTGTTGCATATTGATCTGATCAAACATTTGTTGTTTGTCACCCAACTTAAATGCCAATAAGTCAGAAACTGTTTTATACATTGTGACACCATGTTTTGTTTCCTTGTTTGAAACCAGGTACCATGCCAAGGCCGATATGTTAGTTTATGTTAGGATCAGGGCTTAGATTATATTCTGTCTTCAATAACCAGTTTAGTAGCCTAGGATGTTTTAAACATGGCAAAATCAGTTCAAAGAATACCCTGTATTTAAAACCCAGAACACAGTTTTACACACCAAAACTCTCTGTTTGATGGAAATTTCAAAACTGTTTTTAATTCAAAGTAAATACAAGGATTGAATCACTGTAGAAAATAATGATTTTTGGAAGTAATTTTGTAATTTTTAATGTCCTGGATAGTCGAAAAATGGTAGATGACCAGAAAATGAAACCTGGCCAAATTCCGATCATCCAAACAGTTTGAATTCGCATGGATGATGATGGAGCCGCATCTTGGATCGGGTAATCAGGGAAAAATACCAGAAAAATTTTCCAATGTTTAGATTGTGTGAAATTAGGGGAAATAGAGTTTTGTTTAACTTATGGGTTCGGTTTGGGTTCCTCGAGACTGCTCTTCGCCGGAGCAGCTTTGGAGGTGCGGTCAGGGGGGGCTCGGAGCGTCGGAGTCTAGTGAAGGTGTGGTAGCGAAGCGGAGGTGACACGTGGTCCTGACAGTGTGCAGTTTCCTCTTTCTTCGATGGTGATAGTTTTGTGAAGTTTCGGTGGCATAGTGTTTTTCTGATCAATGACGATAGGAGGCAGGTGGAGCTCGTCGTCGTGATCAGGGACGGAGAGCCGACTTGCGTGGCCAGTCGCGAGGTGGTGGCGTCGCCGGAATCTGTTGTGCACGTGCACAGATCAGTGGTGCACGAAGAAGATGATGCCAGTTTTGTTGGCTAGGTGATCGGCCATGAAATTTGAGTGGTTTGAGGGGTTTTTCACGTGATTTTCTGGTGTTGGCCCCTTGGTTTGGTACTTTAGTTTTTCCAGGGTGATGGCACTTGTTTTGGCAAGCTTGGCACTCAATTTTGGCCTTGGCACTTAGTAATTAAAGTGGTACTTACTTTAGTCCTTAACAAAGGTTTTAAACTTTAGTTCAAATCCAAGATTTTTTTTGTATAAACCGATAAAAATAGGAAGTATAATCATAATAAGGTCTCAATACTTTGGGTAATTTAAGTTTTAAATAAGTATTTAATTGTAATGTAAAATCTAATCAAAATGAACCAAGTAAAATTTTAAATAAACATTCTTTGTATAAACAAAGAGGATGAAAGTGAATCAGGATTCGATAAATATTGTCAAGAAATACAGAAGTATGTTTAAATATAAAATTTAGTTTATAATTAATAAATTTAGTTTAAATATAAATATCTATAGTACCATTTGAATTTTATTTCCAATAAAATATTTGAAGATCAAACAAATGGTATAGAAATATTTTGTAGATGCTAAAATTTTATCAAGTGCAAATCTGTAAGTCAAAACCCTTGTTCCCACAAAACTCATATTGGTGCTGTTCTGAACTGATAAATATAAACTGTACTTGTATCTGTTCGTAATCCTTTCAAAGAGCCGGATAACATGTCCACTTTGAATCGGTTGTACGCTACGCGTCAGAGGTATATAAAGTTGAAGACGGTGTTATGCAAGGACTATATTTTTATATAGTGCCTTCGGTTTGTTCAAACCCAGAACAACTTGTATGGACGAGTGTCCGACAAAGAAATTCCAACTGGTCACGTACGTTGATCTTTTCAAACGTAATTATATGGTGGCAGAGGAATTCGTTTCTCTCGCCGTATACCTGTAATTTATTTTTGAGGAAGTCAATTAGTGATCGGGAAGTCTGGACGATGTGGCACTCAAAGAAATAAACAAGTGTTGATGACGTGAGTCTAGCCTCAAGCCTCACACCCAGGAAATGACAAAAATCGGGCAGGCAGCATGGCTATGTGGGTCGCTCCCATTAGGGTGTAGTATCACTTATCTAGAGAAATTCCTTTTGTTCTTAATCTATCGATTCTGCCCATGCGGGGATGGTTGCCGTACACAACCATCGGTGATATACATTTGATACACTCAAGAGAAATGAGTGGTCGGTCATGTGAGGGCCGGGTTGCAAGAAGTTCTTGTTGAACCCAGATGTATTTGCCTCTAGAGATACATCAGCGGAAGGTGGACCCATACCTTGTCAAGTTGGAAATCAGATTTACCTAAGCGCCGAGCGGTTTTTATTTGTATACTATATCGGAGAATGTGAGATGCAAGCATTCTCCTAGATTTCTAAATTATTTGTGAAAACCCTTGATATTATAATAATATCTGTTTTAAAAGTATACGAAGTGTTTTGATCTCATAGGGTAAAAACCCGTTCCGTATTCACGGCGTGGTCTTGTGAGATGTTTTTCTTAAACTGTTTACTCATACCAGTCCCCTGACTGACCCGGAGTTTATTTTCTGTGTTTTCCCTTAAACTCTTGGGTATTCATAACACTTGTTATGAATAGACAAGTGAATCAGGATGTAGAAACTTATGAAGCTGAATGAAGATTATCAGTGTGTTGGTCTACCCACCTTATCTACTGTATAATTAAGTGTGCAAGTTAGTCGTCTGTGTTATGTATAATTAATGATGTACTATGAATGGGTTGTGTCACAAGGCCTATGATGCTCTGATGTAAAATATTCCGCTGTGTAATATTATAAAGTATTATCTTTTTGTGAAAATTCCGCTGTGAGATTCTGATGTTCTGTGTTTTATCTTCTATCTCTTCTTATTTCTTATTAATGGCACAACTTGAGATGTGTTCGAAAGTTGGGTCGTTACACATCCCAAGACAATGTAATAAGTGGTAATCGTCCAAACGTACTTGGAGATCGATGGATATGCGAGCACCTCACTCTTGTATTGGACATATAGGACGAGGAATAAGGTGTCCCCGACTTCGTTCAGACCCAGAACGGACTTTAAATGGATGTATGTCTAACGTTGTATTCCTTTATGTTTTATTCGCTGATCTCTGCTAAATATATATCTGTTTGGTGGCGGAGAATTTATTCTCTCGCATAACACCCTTCTCTAAGACGTACGAGCTTATAGGTTACATATTGGCAGTAATCAATGGTATGGTATGGATTGACAATATGGCATGCTAAGATGCAAATGATCAAGGCTTTTATTGAAAAGAAGAGCCTTGTGGTTGATGATCAAAGCACAGCTTTATTTAGCGTAGCTTTGTGTAGCGATATTTTGCGAGTCTCACACTCCGGTATGAACCAGAAATGGGAGAAGGACCCCAGGGAGGACATGCGTTTCTTTCTAGCTAGAAGTGGTGTCAGGGTTTTTACAAGGCCTGACATTTATACTTATGTGGATGATGGATTGCGAGGCGCCTCGGATTTGAGTCCCTAGTGGCTCTATTTACGCCCCATAGGGCGGGGAAACGTATTCTTCAGGCATAATTAATCCACTAACATATTTGTGGACCGGCCCTGGCGCTCCTAAGGGCTCACCTGAGTCTGAGTCCTGAGACATGGGCTAGATTGTCTCGAATTCGGTAAGGACGATCCCTTGCCTTGGTTCATGATGGAAATCCAACTTCCAATACGACACCATACGGTTTTAATTGTATAACTAGTATGGCGATATAGTATATGGTAGCTATGCTGTCTATGATTGATACATTATAATTGAAATGTTTTTGAAACATATATACACTAATAATAATTTCAAATCCATTTTATCGTATTAAGCATTTTTGATCATTATATGGTAAAACTCTATCCTCCGGTTTGCTTTGCCTTGTGTGATGGGACTTGAGTCTTATAATGGTTTCATTTTTCTAAAAAGTATTGTGTTGTTTAACTATTTTGTAATAACCCGGAAATCTGAGCCAATTAAAAAAAATTTATTTTGGCAATTTTAGCGAATTTTGATTATTAGAAATGAATTATTTTAAATAATAACGACGAGAAATTTATTTTGAATAGAATTTTAACGTATATATTTATTCGAATCGTCGATAGAATATAAATATTTATTTTAAATTATAAAAGGAATTGAAAATGGCGCGGTAGTTTGAAAATTCGATTTCAAAGTTCAAATAAATGTACAGGATTCAAAATAAACCGGATTTTAGTGAAACAAAAAATAATAGAATGTAATTGAGAATATCTTTCCAAAGAATCCGAAAAATGGAAATTTCATAGCGGGGGTAAAAAGTTATGTCCAGTTGAAAATTCAGGATAGTCGCTATGGAATTTCGGCCCTTAAAAATGGCCATTTTGCAAACGACCTCGGTTTTCGACGAAACCACTTTTGTTAGATCCGTGATGTCAAGTTATTGCAAGGTTTCAAATTTCATAATTTTTCGAATCAATATGTGCGTGTGGCAAAGGAAAACGCGTTTGACCAGTTTTAGTTGATTTTAATCGACTGGAAAATGACCATTTTTCAAATGGTCTCAGAATTCGACGAAACTAGTTTTGTTAGGACCGTATCGTCAATACGAAGATAGAAAATATTTTTCTGAAATTTTTCGAGTTAGTATGTGGCCCCGGTAAATTGAAATGCGCGTTCAAATTCAATATATAGAGTTATATGTTGATTTTGACGAAAACTGATTGAAACGATCGAATCAGCTTACATATCCCATTGAGTTCGGAATGGGGGTAATTAGCTATGGACGACAGGCGGTGGGTTCGATTTCGAGGTCGAAATAAAAAGTTGCTTTTTGAAATTAAAAATAATTAAATATATTACTAAACCAAAGTCAACCCTTCACCCTCTTTATCTCCCCCTCCCCCCCCCCCCCCCACGTTCTCTTTCAGACAAAGAAAAAAAAGAAAAAAAAAACTAAAATCGATCGACATGCCTCCCCTACCCGACGCCCTCCACCGATCGAGCCACCTGCCTGCCGGCGCCACCACCCTCGCACACCCCCTTCTCCTTGCGCTTCCTTCTCCAACCCTTCCTCCCATCAAACCGCACCCCCCCCGAAACCCGACATCGCTACCTCCCTTTTTACCATAGCAGCGCGCCCTCCAGCCCCCTCCCCCCCCCCCCCCCCGCGCACCTCGTCTGAACGCCACCTCCAGGTCGCGATGCCTCCTCCCCGTTCTTCTTCTTCAGTCTGACCCCCCCTTTTTCTTCGTTGAGAGAAAGGTGAGTGTTTCACTTTATTTATTTATTTTATTTTTTTTTATTTTTTTTTAATTTACAAAGCGAAAAGCTATGATTTTTGTATAGGAAAAGGCGGTGATTTTGAATAGAAAAGTTCATAGTTTTAATATAGTAAAGATTAGATTTTTATCTATGTAGTAGCGTAGTAAGAATATATGATTTTTATCTATAGGGTAGCAACTTAAAAATATGAACTTTATTTTTATCGTGAAATAGTGAGAATAAAGATTCGATTTTTACATGAGTAGCGAATTAAAAATATGATCTTTATATAGTAGAGATTATAAAAATATGATTTTATATGATGTAGAGTAATAAAGATGTGATCTTTATAGGAGTAGCAATGTAAAAATATGATTTTTATAGTATAGAAAGAATAAAAATACGATTTTTATATTATATAGATAGTCAAAATTTGATCTTTATATATGTAGCGAAATAAAAATCTGATCTTTCTTATATATATGTTGAAATAAAAATGGGATTTTTTATAGCAATGAAATAAAAATTCGATCTTTATATAAGAAGTAGGAATATAAAAATATAATTTTTATATAGAATGAAGCGTCGAAAATATATATAAAGTAGAAATAAAAATATGATTTTTATTTATTGAAATGAAGCAATAAAAATATAATTTTGATGTGAACAGCGTGAAAAGAACTGCATTGGAATTGCAAATAGATCCAGACAATTCAGCAGTTCAGAAGCAAAGCACGGTGGAGTGGAACCCTCTGTGAGAACTTCTCACTTTTGATTTAATTTTCTAGTTAAAATATATACTAGGATGCAGACGGTGTTTAGTAGCACCCGACACCCGTCGTCCATAGACAATGGACGGCTTGTATGCTTGTTTGTTTGATTTTGATGTGTAGTTGATTGTGTGATGTGATGTGAAACGAAATAAAATATTTTATAGGGGAAAATATTTTATAGGGGAAAATATTTTATAGTTAAAAATAGAATTTTTAACGTGTATTTAAAATAAATTAATATAAACAAATCGAACGATTTGTTCATATACACACATTTGGCTGATATTGATTGGGACGATAAATTTTACACATCGCCCAACTGCACAAATAAAAAAAACTGTGTTTGATTGATTGAAACCCCACACGGGAATTGGGATGATATATGACATACACTAATCCCAATAATTAGTTGTATGTCGATCGATTGATTGACAGACTGTTATGAGCGTTAATATTTATATTTGATGCTTATACAGTGCAGAATGCACTTTGGATGATGGTTGGTTATTTGTCATTGTTGATATATACATGCGTTGTATGGAAATCCATACAAATAAAATCTATGGTAATTGATTGGGCCTCATTCCAGTTTTGAAAAAGAAATATTTGAATAGAAATATTTGAAAAAGAAATATTTGAAATAGAATATTTGAAAATAGAAACATATGAAGCCGTGTTGATTAGATTGACGCCATTTTGACGTGAACGATATTTATATCGATTTTATTCATTTTATAATGAATATCGAAAATGATTTCAAAATCTGTTATTTTGAATAGAAATGAATTCGAATTGAAATTAAATAGAAATGAATTCGAATTGAAATTGAATAGAAATGAATTTGAATTGAAATTCAAATAGAAATGAATTCGAATTGAAATTGAATTGAATTGAAAACGAACTATGAATTAAAAATCGATTTGAATTGAAATCAATTTGAAATGAATTTAAAACGAATTTATAAGGAAAAATTCAATTTTGATTTGAATTTGAAATGAATTTAAAATCATTTCAAAAACGATTTTAAAAAGATTTATAAAATACGTTTTAAAAAGGAAATCAACGAAGTATATATTATGTATATTATATATATAATTTAATGGCCTGAATAGATCCCGCCACGCTGCGGTAGTTCGTGAATTTCGACCATTGACTTCGAATGGATATTGCGGGAGATCCTACCGTCGGATTCTCCTAAAACCGGAACCTTTGGTTCGTATCGAAAAGAGCTTTCTAACGGATATTAGAAATTAGAAATCTAATGGTTGGATTTGGAATTATGTCCAAATCAAATTTGGAAAAGGTCGCTGTAAGTGCAGTTCGATGACCGTTGATGGAAATCGACTGTGCGGGCCTTGATAAAATTATTAAAAATATTATTAATTAGTGTAAAATCGTAAGAAATGATTTGTGAAGAATTGGGGTGAAAAACTCCATATTTGAAAGGATAAAAATAGATTTTTATCGAAATGAACTAATTTTGAACTAGAACTAAAATCAATTTATTTTTGAAATAAATAAATTGGATTTGAAATGTTTTTAAAAGAAACCAGAATTTCCAATAACTGAATTGGAATGGATTTGAATCGAAATTGTCTTTGGAATAATTCGATGTTGGATTTCGTGATGAAACAGATATCGTTATGGAATTTGAAAGATATATTTATATCATTATTTCAAATACGATATTTATTGGTCGTAGAATTTGATATTGAATATAAGCCGATATATTTTCTATTCAGAGCCTTATATTTAATATCAAATGTGATTTGGGTTTGTCATGAACGGTGTCTTCATTAACATTGTTCTTAAGCCCAGTTGAGAAAAGGACTAAATCTTTTTATTTAGATTTAGTGAAGTGTACCAATTAAATGATATTTAATTGGAATTGAATTGGTATTGATTTTTGGGTTTATCGTGAACCGTGTTTTAAATGACACTGATTCTTTAACCCAGTTAAAGATTGAAACTAAGTGGAGTTTTAATGAATCTTTAATTAGATTGAAATGATCGAGAATGGAGTATCACCAGTTTTACTCCAGGCGATAGTTAAATCTTTAATCATATTTGAACGTGAAATGGTAATGGAATTTACCGATAACACCGTGGTGTTAGATATGAAGTATTACCAGATTTACTTCATGGGATGAATAGGTTGGGATTGGGCAAATAAAATAAATGATTACTTCGGTGTGGTTCGCTAATCCCGACTAGTTTAAAGTGATATTCGAAGGAAGATTAAAGAATAAATTTAAAAGATTTTATCTTTAATAAAATTAATGGGAACCTTTCCCTAAGAATGTGAAATTTTGAAACTAACTGTAGGTTAGCTAAGTAGAATGGTTTCCTGGGTATTGATCTGATGTTGATTTCGACCTTCGGGGTTAATGTTTGGGGAATTGTTCTCTTACTAATTTACGGTTAGTGACTGATGAATTGGAATGAGGTGTATGTTGTGTTTGTGTAGCATTTGTTTATAATATACGCGAGTTATTCAGAAAGACCGGGTTTATCCCATTCTGAAGAACTGATTCGACGATTAGTCGAAGATGAAGACGGTGGTTGAAGACCGGAGGTCTTCACGTCATTTGGATAATTACTGATGATCTGGATTGGGTCGTACACTCAAGAGGAGGGAATCAGTTGATGATCGTCCAGACGTACTTGGAGATCGATGGATATGCGAGGTACAAGATGCCTCCGGTTTCGTTCAGACCCAGAACGGACTTGTAGATGGACTATGTGTCTGACATTGGATATCATTCTATGTGATTGATGGATATCGGTTGCATGTAGTGGTCTGCCTGTTTGGCATGCTAAGATGCAAATGATCAAGGCTTCTATTGAAAAGCAGAGTCTTGTGGTTGATGATCAAAGCACAGCCTGTGTGGCACAGCTTTGTGTAGCGTTGATTCGTGAGCCTCACACCCCAGTTGTGAACCAGAAACGGGAGAGGACCTCAGGGAGGACATGTGTTTCTTTCTAGTTAGAAGTGGCGTCAGTGGTTTTACACGCCTTGACGAGTTTGACTTATGTGGTTGTTGCTGTTGCGAGGCACCTCGGTTATGTCGGTTTTGGCCGATGCATTCTGGTCGGCAGACGGACCAGACTTACGACCCAAAGAGCGGGAAACGTAGTGTTCAGGCATTATAATCCAATCGGTGGACCGGCCCTGAAGATCCAAGGGGCAGTCGCGGCTGTTCCTGAGGCTCGGGCTAGAGAGTCTCAAATTGGTGAGGACTATCTTTTGCCTCGGTTCGCAGATGGAAATCCAATTTCCAAATACATGACTTTGCGGTTTTATTTGTATAGCCTAGTATGGCGACATAGTGGGATGGGGCGCTTATGCCGTCTATGATTGATACTTATGATTTGAAGTTATTTTATACACTATGCACTTATAATAGTATCAAATGATTTGTTTTAAACGTATCAAGCATTCTTGGCTATTATAAGGTAAAAACCCTATCCTCCGGCTTGCGTTGCATTATGTGATAGGACCTGGGTCTTATAATAGCTTCATTGTTCTTCATTTAGCATTGCGCTATTTGTTTTATGCACTGGGGTTCTTGGGAGGAAACCCGTTCCATGTTATACGGCGTGGTCCCTTGATTTACCTAACTTTAAAATAAAGATTAATAACTGTTTTAGTTCTCACACCAGTCTCATGACTGACCTGGAGTTTATTGTTTTAACCTAAACTCTAGGTGCCCTTATTTTGACACGGGCAGCTAGTAGTTTTAGTTTTGCGGATTTATATTCACAGGATCCTGATTTATAGCTGGAACGATACGCGGAAAGCTCTGTATCCGTGTATTACTTCTAGTTATGTATTGTATTATTTTCCGTTGCAGTGATGTATTTAAATGTAATTTAAATCTCTGACATTTTCTGATGTATATTATTTGTTTATACTCTGTATATTCTTGTTTTCTGATGAATTGTTGTAATTAACAATGAAATGTTCTTCTGTCTGCGTTCTTTTGTGTGTTGTTCTCGAAGTATCCGCTCTTTCCTTACCGGGGAAGTTACAGGTCCTTTCAGATTTACTTTATTTCATGCACTGGCAATCCAATGGAGTAAACCCGTTCCGCGTTAGCGGCCTGGTCCTGTGATTAGCCTTATTATTATTAAATAGGTTAGGTAAGATTTCTCATACTAGTCCCATGACTGAACTGTAGTTTGTATCACTTGCAAACTTGGGTGCCCTTTTTTCCACACGGGTAGTCGAGTAGCTTCTTTTGCAGATATATATTTATTAGGCAGGATTTTGGATTGAAGCTTAAAGCTGGGGCCAGAGCAATGATAGTCTTCCGCTGCATTGTATCAATTTTTTGTAAATTAATCTTCCGCTGTATTATTATTTATTTGATATACTCTGATATTTTGTACACTGATATAACATTATTATAATGTTTATAAAAGTCTTCTGTTATTTGTTCTGATGTGTTGTATTCCCAAAGTTAGCGTATTCGGGTTTTGAATGGTCTTAATTGATTTTGCGATCGATTAGGTCCGGGCGAAATCTGTATCGTTACAGTTGGTATTAGAACTCTGGTTAGCTCAAATCTTTGGGGTACAACTTGTTAAAACGGAACAAAAGACTCATCAGAGGTAGGATTAGTACTATCCAATAAGAATACTCAATAAAGATAGGATCAGTAGCATCCTAGAATGAGATACTCGTTAGAGATGGGGTTAGAAATGCCCTAGAACGAGTTAGGAGTAACAAGTTTATAATTATCGTATTTGTGATTATATATATAATCTGATCTTAGAAACTATGACTTTTGAATATATAAAAGTTATATATTTTTGAAAAGCTAATCAACTAATTGATTGATGATTGTATTGAGTGATTATTAGTCCAACTAATTAAAATTATTGAAAGTTGAGTTGGTTAGTTAAACAACTTTCAGCTTCGTTCCTTTTCGAGGACGAAAAGATTTTAAGTGGGAGATTGTAACAACCCGGAAATTCTGAACCAATTTAAAATTTTATTTTAGAAATTTAATGGATTTTGAATATTTAAAATGATTTATTTTAAATAATAATGATTAAAAATTTATTTAAATCGAAGTCAGAACGAATATATTTATTTTAATTATAAAAGGAGTTTAAAATAGCGCGGCAGTATGAAATTTTGAATTTGAACTTTGACTGACTGTACAGGATGCAAAATAAAACGGATTTTAGTGAAACCAAAAATATTAAATTCAATTTAAAAATATCTTTCCAACGTATCTGAAAAATTGAATTTTCATAGCGAGAATCAAAAGTTGTGGTCAGCTGAATATTCAGAATAGTCGCTATAGAATTTATATATATGTATATATATTAATATTAAAAATAGCCATTTTTCAAACGACTTCCGTTTCCAACGAAACCACTTTTGTTGGAACCGGAATGTCAAATTATTGCTAGGTTTCAATTTTCATAATTTTTAGAATTAATATGTGAGCGTGGCAAAAGAAAACGTGTTTTGTTAATTTCAGTCAATTTGGATCGACCAGAAAATGGACATTTTTCAAAAGGTCTCCAAATTCGACGAAATTAATTTTGTTAGGACCGTATCATCAAAACATAACTAGATATAATTTTTCTAGAGTTTTTAGAGTCAGTGTATGGCCCCAGTAAATTTAAATGTACGATCAAATTAAATAAATAAATGATTTATATATATTAAATTAAATAATATAAGCTGGAGATGATCAAATGGGCTGACGAGACCTAGCCCATTGTGTCCAGAACATGGGTATTTGGCTATGGGAAATATTCTTTGGGTTGGATTTGAAGTTATTGATAAGTAACGAGCTTTTCTTTGGAAATTAGAGAATTAAAGTATTTAAATATTATAAATACCCTTAGTATATGAAAACCCTAGTTCAGAAAATACACGCCGCCACTGTTCTAATTTGAATGGCCATTCTTCAGCGATTTTAAATCGCTATAATTTCTCAATCCCCAAACTATTTTCAAGTATCTCTAAAACAAAATTGATAACAATTTCTATGATCTTCATATCTGTACGGGTATGATGTAATATGGTGTTGAGAGGTGCCGGAATTTCGGGCTCAAACGCGAACTGCGAGATAAGGGAGGATCGATCAGGGCGCGGGTCTGGGCGCAGGGAGGTGGAGTCGATGGCAATGGCGTGACAATCTCAGATCTTCGATCGGCGGCTTCTGGGAGATTGCGTTTGTGGGTTTTGTGGCTGAGCATTGGTGCGTTGGTTCAGGGAACGATGACGCAGAAGAAACAAAAGGGAGCGGCCCTGATGTGTTTGGATGGTAACTAGGGTGATTAATTAATTAGATTAATTAATTAATTTAAAATTCATTTGTGTTTAAAACCCCATATCTCTTGCAAATCTTATCAGAAACTGATGAAACCGAATCTGTTAGTGCCGTATTGACAAGATCTACACAATAGAATAGACCAAAGCAGAAACAGAACGATCTACAATTTTGAGGAATTCCAAAACTAGGTGAGATTTCTCGATTTAAAATTGAAATAAAATTATATATATATGTGGATTTATGTTGATTGTGATTGTAATGTATGCGCCGTATATAATTTAGTTTGATTGATTGACTGTGGTGGTGGGGATTTGCAGAATCTATTATATTATATGAAAGCACAATCTTCCTCCAATGACCTTTCAGTTCCATTTCTACCAAAAAATCAATACGCTGACATGTGTCCAAAGAAATTAATCAATTGTGGAAAATGAGTCTAAACATTTGCGCCTTTTGGTTTTCTACAGTAACGTTCCTTCCTTCTATTGTTAGACATTCACAATTTGAAACTTCCCCCATTAATGTTAAACTTACAATCCCAATTGTTTTTGACATACTTGCTAAAATTATTGCCAATTGAATGCTTCTTTATCATTCTTATTATTAATTTTTATTATATATAAATAAAGTTCAACAGAATTGATTGTAATTCTTTCATATCTACGCATTATTTATTCATAGTTTGCCTCCTTGCTCCATTAAAATATAAATTAAGCTATTAACATTCAAAAGTTTTGACTTCTATATTTTTAACATCTACAAATCAAATTGTTGTTAATCGCATGTATCTACTCTAATATACATGTCAAAATTCAATACGCTAACCTGTGTCTAGAGAAAATAATAAATAGTGGAAAAGTGAGTTTAAAACATATGCAACTATTGGTTTTCTACAGTAATGTTTCTTCCACCCACTTTTGGACATTAACAATTTAAGAATTCCCTTATTAATGTTAAAAACGTACAATATTTAAAAAAAAAATCACATACTTGCTAAAATTATTAATATCCATTGAATGCTTCTTTAAGTGAGTTTAAAACATATGCAACTCTTGGTTTTCAACAGTACTTTTTCTTCCATCCACTTTCAGACATTAACAATTTGAGATTCCCTGATTTATGTTAAAAACTCACAGTCCATATATTCTTTTCGCATACTTGCAAAAATTATTATGAATTGAACGTTTCTTTACCATTCTCATTATTAACGTTATTATACGCGTAAAATTCACTAGAATTAATTTTAATTCTTTCAAATCTACACACTCTGTGTTCATATTTTGGCTCCTCATTTTTTTCCTTCTAGCACTACTCCATTCTAATATAAATTCAACCATTAATAATCAGATATTATCACAAGGTTTTATTTATTTTTCTACTTTAATATTATAATAATTTTCATTTTCATGAAAAAAAATATTAAAATAATATGTAAATTTTCAATGTAATACGATAACGGATCTTTAAAACACAATTAAATTATCTTATTTGTTTTTTCTCTTTAATTACTGTTGTCTCTGCCAATAATTTGGATTTTAGATTTTATTTTCTTCCAATTTCGGCTTTTTCCTGGCAAGATACATATTATAATAATATAAAAAATACCGACTATAGTTCAAATATTTATTTCTAACTTTTCTTCTTAAATACAAGAATTCTCTTTATTTCTAGCTCAAACTTTTCACTTACCCGCTTTAAACATTTATTCAATGGTTTTCACATTGTCCTTATTTGCAAAAATTGTCCAAGATCATTAATGATGACCGTTTCATTTCTTTATATTCTATCCCTAAATGTGGCCTTTTCATTCTCTCTTCTATTTTCATTTCTTACATGTTGGCATTATTGGTTGCTTTTATTCTCATTTACTAAATTCATTTTCCAATTACTATTTTCAGTATCAATTGTTAATTCCTCCTCTCAAATATAGTTCACTATACAAGAAATCAAATATTATTTTATTGGTTATCGATTTCCAACTCAAGTTTAGGTATTTCTTCCTTTGAGTAAGTTCTATTGCTTTATACTTTTTGTTTCTTCACTAAAATTTATGTTACTCATATTAATCTGCTTAATTTTTTGCTTAACTTCAGGTATGTTGTTCCTTTTGTTATGTTCCATTGTATTATGCTTTTTGGTTCATCAACAATATTCATGTCTCGATCGTGATCTAATTGACTTTCTAATCTAAATAGGCAGACATTATTCTTGTTCGTTCCTATTTTTGGACATCGTCTTTGTTTCCAGTTGTTGACTGGTGTTTAAATTTATAGATCTTCAGTATGTAGGTTGCTCTAAATATAATTAATGATTTTGAAAATTTTATGATGTTTGTTTATCTATTGATCGCTTCAATGTTTGACTTAATAACATCTATTTTATAAACTATTTTAAAGCATAAGTTTCATCGTTCCTTTTGGATTTCTGTTTGAAATTATATTGGTCCATTTGTGTTTATTGTGTTCCAATTATCCATGTACAAAAAAATAACGATTGATTTTGATGAGAATTTATTTAGTAGTGAAAATGTTGTACAAAAATAATTTTTGGTTTTATGTTATGATTTATTCTCAATTAGAATTTTCAGAACGTATTATATATAAAATTGAATATGGCCTCCGTAATTATCTCTCATCTCATTTGTTTTTTACCTTAAAGCTAAATTCCCATAATTTTTAACATATAGTTTTCGTTTACCATTTTCAAACATGGATTTAATGGTTTCCTTTACATTTTCTCTGGATGCAAAAGTTACCAAATATTATTAATAATGATCAATTCTTTCTTAATTTTCTATCTTTGTCTAACTTAATGTCATCCTCTTTTGTTTTTTCATTTTCATATTTCCAAATTTTTTTTGAGAAAAATTTATCTTGCAATTTGTTATATTTGGTTTTTTTTCATTTCATTTACCTAATCGCATTTTTAGTCAATACTCCAGTATTAGTTTTCAATGTCTTCCCTCAAATCTACTTCATTATATGAAAAATTGAATATGGGTTGAATATTTGTCAATGCCCTACTTGATTTTAGGTACCTAATATTCAACTCATTTTAAGTATGGGTTTAAATATTAAATTGTGCATCTTGTTTTTACCAATCTATATATATATATATATATATATATATATATATATCTTAATTAATTCACTATCTACCTTAAAATTGAGATATGTCGTCCTTCTTCATTACTATTTTTGGGTTTTAACATTGTTTTCCAATTTTTATTGCTTTCTAAGTTTATAGATTTTCATTTTGTTTTATGTACAACTAACGACTTTCACGATTTTTGATGACCTATATGTTGTTCCAATGGCAATGCCTTAAGATTTTCTTTATAAACTATTTTTAGGCATTTTCACCTTAAAAACTGAATTATTCTAATTTTTAACTTATAATTTTCATTTACCTCTTTCAAACATGTATTCAATAGTTACCTTAGCATTGTCCTTACATGCAAAAATTGCTCAATATTATTAATAATGACTAATTCCATTTTTAAATTTTCTATCTTCAAAAATACTCGACTTAAATTTCCCCTCTTATGTTCTCTTATAATCAATGCTTTAGATTTCATCTTAAGCTACATTTAACTTGCAATCTATTAAATTTTTTATTTATTTCATTATCATTTATAAAATTCCATTCTCAATTACTGTTTTCAATATTATAAGATAAATTTTTAATACCTTTCTTCAAATCTGCTTTATTATAGGAGAAAATAAATATAAGTTGAATATATATATCGATTTCTTGCTCAATTTTAGCTATGTATTTCCTTCAATTATGTTATATTATTTTATCCTTTTTGTATCTTCACCAGTCATATTTCAGTTTATGCTAATTCATTTTATATCTTAAAGAGATAAATGTCATCCTTCTTTATTCCTATCATGGGTTATAACTTTGTTTTCAAGTACTTATTACCTTCTAATTCAAGAAATTATCATTTTGTTCTACATCAAACTAAATGAATATGCATATGAGATTTAAAATCATATGCATATGCATCTTAATGCACATAAAATACTATTTTGCTAATTGTTTGTTTGTAAGCTAACTAATAAGTTATATTTGCAATAAAACCAATACTCTATTTTTTTTATAAGTACACGGTGTCTTGACATTGTTATGAACTGGAAAAATATTTGTTTTATTTATCATGGGCATTCCTCCTTGAGAATAGGTCCATTATGATTTTGAGATCTATTACTTCTGAATTTTAAATGATACAAATAGTTGTCAAATAGCATCATAAATTTTTAGTTCTATATAATGATTTGTTTGTTATTAGGATATTTAAAATTTCTAATTATTATTTATAATGATTTTTCCCATTTAACTAATGGTATGATAGAAATTACTTAATTCTTTGTAACTCTATTACATATTGAAATAGACGTGGTATTAGAATTTTGAATTCAATGTTATTTTTTTCATAAATTATGATTGCTTGAAGCTACTAATTTAGTTGATTGTATGATTAAGTGGTGCTTAGGTAGCAAGCGACGAGTAAATTGGTTTTATATTTCCAACGACGTTTGTACTTAGACATATTATAGATTTGAAAGCAACTTGCCGTATAATGTTGGATAAAAATTGGTTACTCATTTATATTCCCAGAAAAGTTCCAATAAGTTCATATGTTTTTGGCATTATTCCACATCCGTACAGTACATGAATATTTTCCTACTAAATTTAAAGTTGTACCTTTCTCTTTTCCGAACATTTTGTCCTTCATAATTTGTGTCTTTCCATTTTGCTCTATGCTTCATAATTATTCAAAGAAGATTTCTTATGCCAAGGGTGGATAAGCCTAATCAATTGATCTATAACAAACTATGAAAGTTTCATGGTTTGAAAGGCAAATAGAAGCATGATACAGAAATTGATCATATTTTGTAGCAAAAATCATGAAATTCAAAAAAAAGTGCAAATAATGCATAGACTAAAATGCAAATTTGCTGTTAGCATGGTTAAATTTGTAGCATTATGCCTTCGAATTGTGCGAGTTTTCTTCAAAATGTCAATGTTGCATGAATCCAAATTTTATTAGCTTGAATTTTTTAATTGTATTTTATGTATAGTTGTTCTGTAGTTTTGATAGACTTGAAGTATCATTTAGATATACAGTGTTTTTCTAATTTATTAATCCAAATATTAAGATTGGTTTACACATGAATATTTCTATTATGCATAAATTGAATATGGTTCAAGTATTTATCTCTCACCTTTATCATTTTCACCTTAAAAACTTAATTCTTCTAAATTCCAACTTATAATTTTTAACTGCACCTTTCAAATATTCAATGGTCTTCTCAACGTTGTTCTTAAGTGCAATACTTATGCAATATCATTAATAACATGGTGTTCATTTTTTAAGTTTCTATCCTTAAATATATTGAATTTAATGTCCAGATAAGTTGTAGTTACTACAAAATTTATTTCATAATAAAACGAAATCATTTGGACAACTTTTGACATTTTGCTACATAACATTCCAACTTCTATTTAATATCAGTTTTATGGTGTGTATGGTGTCCGTTTTACAGTGTATTGTCCTTGAAAATAAATTTTTGATGGATTGTTCTTGAATTAAAAAAAATTATGGAATTTATCCTTTACAATAAACTCCCCTACAAAAATCGTTTTGATAATAATCTGAATTTAATATATATTTTTATAATAAGTTTGATACTTTAGTTAAGTTGTGCTCTCATTATGATATCTTAAGGGAACCAAACGATACATCTAGAACGATCGTGTAAAACGCCAAACTTCTAACCACTGATACTAGAGGTCTTTGACTTTATTTCTAACAACTCAACGTGTTTATTGTTGTTCTTTACACTGTTCATCTTATTCTGTTTATTTTAATGAAATGTCATCAACAATTAGCTTTATGCATGTTACATGTATTTCATTTTATGATATACAATTTTGTATTAAATTACGTTAATTGCTATGTTGGTTTAGTTATTTCATGTATGAATAATTAAATTAATGGAAGATGATTATTATCAAGTTGTTCTAGAATTTTAATTGTATACTCATATTCTACACATATTTTTTTATGTCATATTATCCTATGGATGTTTAGAAATATGATGTGATAAAGTTACTATAATATTTTTATTGTGCATTTAGTATCGGATAATGTCGAAAAGTAGACGTGATCTAATCTTAAAACAAAATTTTAACGATAATTCGACTTAAGTGTTATTTTTGGTTAAGTATGGAAAACTTCTATTAACCGAACTATGTGTATAAATATATGAGTATGTATTATAGAATAAACCTATATTAGATATATTTCTTACATTGCAAAACATAACAAAGTAATGCACTTCTTAACATGTTAAGAATAATTAATGGCTAACATTTTCTTTTGTTGGGCGCAATTAATGTGCATTAAAAATGTGTTATACTTAAATACATTTTTCAGCAGATATTTATCGATATTGTTTAAAAAAATGTAATCTATTTCAAAAGTATAAAATATATAAACATACTTATTCACCATTGAAATTTAAAAAACTAAGAAACATAAAAACAGATGTTGTGAATTCCGTGTGCGTAGCACGGGTTCGCACTAGTTGTGTTTTGTAAAATATAATCTTAAATTGTTTCAAATAAAAATGTTGTTAGAAATGTTATATTAATATAAAAATGTTGCTTTAGTTGTAATTATCATTTTAGTTATAAAATGTCATGTTAGTTATAAATATCATTTTAGATTAAACATGTCACTTTAGTTAGAAATGTTTATTTAGATTAAACATGCCATTTGCATTAAAAATGTTTATTTAGATTTAAAAATGTCGTTACATTAGAAATGTGATATTAGATAAGAAATGACATTTTGTATAAAATGTTATATTAGAATAGAAATAACATTTCTTATTATAAAAGGTTACATTCGAAAATAAAATAACATTTTTGTTATAAAATGTTGCGTTGAAAATAAAATAACATTTTTGTTACAAAATGTTGCATGAGAATAAAACAACATCTTTGTTTTAAAATGTTGCATTAGAATAAAATACCTTTTTGTTATGAAATGTATGCTAGGATTAAAATGGTCACTTTTTTAAATTTAGAATTGACAATATAAAATTTGTCATTTTTGTTGAAATTAGAATTGATATAAAATTTACATTTTGGTTGAAATAAAATAGTTGAAACCAAAATATCATGTTTTGTTGAAATGAAATAGCTAAAAACAAAAATATCATTTTTGTTAAATAGAAATAAATAGAAATTGTAAACAAATAAAATCATCATTTTTATTTGTTAAGGTGAAATAGGAATTGTCAACATAAAATTATCATTTTTATTTATTATGTTGAGTTAGAATCATTAACATAAAAATATCATTTTTATGTGTAATTAGGATTATCATCAAACAAAAGTATCATTTTATTTAGTTATGTTGAATTAGATTTGTCGACAAATTTTGATATTCATTTTATTTGTCGAGTTAAACATTGAATTTGTGTATGAGTAAGAATAGTCATTTTTATTTGGTTATTAGAATTAAAAACATACATGTAGACAAAATGGTCTTTTTATCTTGTCACAAGACATTAGAAAACATGTGTGTAGACAAAATTGCCTTTTAAATTTTGTCATTAGAAGAATAGAAAATGTATGCGAATAAAAGTTCTCTTTATATAACATTAGGAAACATGTAAATAAGTTATGCAAATAAAACTCCTTTTTATTTGATATTAGAAGACATATTTTGTAAACAAATATGTCATTTCATTAGAAAATGTTTTGTTAAAATGGAAATGTCATTTAGTTAAATTATAGGTTTTGATAGACGAAGTTTCACCTTTATGATGTTAGACAAGGAATTAAATAATTACTTGTTATAATATTTGTTTGTTGAAATTAAATTATAAATATTTATTTATAATTTAATCAGTGAAAATTAGTTAAATAGAAAATATTCCAAACTGAATTAGAATTGGTTAAATCTATTAACAAATAATTTATTTATGTAAACTGTTGTTGTTTGAAAACCCCAAACGGGTATTGGGATGATATTTGACATACACTAGTCCCAATATTTAATTAATTGTTAATCGATGGATTGACAGTCTGTGATGAGCGTTATTTATTTATTTTATTGCTCACACAGTTATAAATTTCACTCTGGATGTGAATGGATTTTTTACTGAATATTTATCTTTACTGTTATATACATATGCAATGTATGAAATCCATATAACTGAATTTATATGGTAATTGATTGAGTCGCATTCCGATTCAGAATATTTTTGATAAAACCATATTTTAAAATAAAGAACATCTTTATATAAAGAATCTTATAAATAAAGGTTATTTTTAAAATAATGAATATTTTAGAATAATACTCAATGAAGAATAAAAATATTGAAATACGAAGCCGTGTTATGTAGGAACACTATTTTTTTAACCCGAACAGGTTAATCGATCGATTTATTTTTAAAATGAGTATGAAAAGTAGTGTTTTCAAAATATAATATTTTGAAATATTATGATAAAAATATAGAATATTCAGTTTTGCTTTAAAATTGAAAAGGAGTTAAAAATCATTTTAATATGAATTTATAATTATTTTACAAAATACGTATTAAAAAGGAAATCGACGATATATAATATATTATATATACAATGGCCTGAATAGAACGCGCCGTGCAGCGATAGTTCGCGAATTTCGACCGTTAACTTCAAATTGACATTGCGGGAGATCCGACTATCGGATTTTCCTAAAGCCAGAACCGTTGGGTTCGTATCGAAAAGAGATTTCAAATGAATGTAAGAATTTTAAAATCTAACAGTTGGATTTGGTATTATGTCCAAATCAATTTCAGAAAAGGTCGTTGTAAGTGCAGTTCGATGACCATTTATGGAAATCGATTGTAAAGGCCTTGATAAAATTATTAGAAGTATGGAAAAATTATGTAAAATCATAATAAATGATTCGAAAATATTTTGGATGAAAAATTCCATATTTAAAAAGATAAAAATATATTTTTATCAGAATGAACTAGTTATTAACTAGAATAAATTTTTAAATTAAGATTTAATAGATTTTTTTGATTAATTTACATTTAATTGGAATTAAATAGAATAAATTGGATTTTCGAGTTTGTCGTGAATGGTGATTTAAACGACATTTGTTCTTAAACCCCATATGAAAAGAATAAATCTTTTAATTAAGATTTTATAGTTTTTCAATTATACTTAATAATTGGAATAAAATGAAATGTGAATTGGGTTTATTGTGAACTCTGTTTTCAAGGACATTTGTTCTTCAACCCAATTGACAATGAAAATGTAATGTGGAATTTATAAATCTTTTTATTTAGATTAATGGAAATTTTTCAAAGTAAAGTTTTCCAATTTAATATATTAAATTGGAATTGAATGGAGTTCGATTTAATAATAATCGAGATAAGCTTCTGTAAAAGAAGACCGTTAATATATATGGAATTTAAAAGGCTTCGCCGTTGTTCCATTCATATTATTAGTCTGATATGGAAATTTATCCCGATTATATATTGATTTGATTTTTGTGAAAATTCCATATTTAATGGAAGATGATTTTGGGTTTATCGTGAACTGTGTTTTAAATGGCATTGGTTCTTTAACCCAGTTAAAGACAAGACTAATTTCTTAAAGTTGAATAATCATAAAATAATGGTTTTTGATATTAAAACCAAATTGGAGTTTCAATGGATCTATAAAAAGAAGATTAAAGGATAAATTTAATGAATTTATCTTTGATAAAATTAATGGGAACCTTTCCCTAATAATGTGAATATTTATTTAAAAGAATATTCTGAATTGGAATGAGGCGTATGATGTGCTTTTGTAGTATTTTATTATTGATTATAAAATACGCGAGTTATTCAGAAAGACCAGATTTAACCCATTCTAAATAATTACTATGACGATCAAGAGTCAAAGATGAAGACGGTGGTTGAAGACCGGAGATCTTCACATCGTTTGGGTGATTACTGATATCTTGATTGGGAGGCATCACAAGACAAGGTAATAAGTGGTAAACGTCCAAACGTACTTGGAGATCGATGGATATGCAAGCACCTTACTGCTGTATTGGACATGTAGGACGAGGAATAAGGTGTCTCCAGTTTCGTTTAGACCCAAAACGGACTTGTAAATGGATGTATGTCTAACGTTGTATTCCTTTATGCTGTATTCGTTGATCTTTGCTAAATATATATCTGTTTGGTGACAGAGAATTTATTCTCTCGCATAACACCCTTCTCTAAGATGTACGAGCTTAGAGGTTATATATTAGCAGAAATCAATAGTATGGTATGGATTGACAATATGGCATGCTAAGATGCAAATGATCAAGGCTTTTGTTGAAAAGAAAAGCCTTGTGGTTAATGATCAAAGCACAGCTTTATTTAGCATAGCTTTGTGTAGCGATACTTCGCGAGCCGCACACCCGGTATGAACCAGAAACGGGAGAAGGACCCAAGGGAGGACATGCTTTTCTTTCTAGCTAGAAGTGGTATCAGGGTTTTTACAAGGCCCGACATTTTTACTTATGTGGATGATGGATTGCGAGACGCCTCGAATTTGAGTCCCTAGTGGCTCTATTTATGCCCCATAGGGCGGGGAAACGTATTGTTCAGGCATAACTAATCAACTAACATATTTGTGGACCGGCCATGGCACTCCTAAGGGCTCACCTAAGTCTGAGTCTTGAGAAATGGGCTAGATTGTCTCGAATTCGGTAAGGACGATCCCTTACCTTGGTTCATGATGGAAATCCAACTTCCAATACGACACCATACGGTTTTGATTGTATAACTAGTATGGCGACATAGTATATGGTAGTTATGGCGTCTATGATTGATACATTATGATTGAAATGTTTCATAATACATATGTACACTAATAATAATATCAAATCCATTTTATCTTATTAAGCATTTTTTACCATTATAAGGTAAAACTATATCCTTCGGTTTGCTTTGCATTGTGTGATGGGACTTGAGTCTTATAATGGTTTCATTTTTCTAAAAAGCATTGCGTTGTTTAACGATTTACTTTATTTCATGCACTGGCAATCCAATGGAGTAAACTCGTTCCGCGTTAGCGGCGTGGTCCTGTGATTAGCCTTATTATTATTAAATAGGTTAAGTAAGATTTCTCATACTAGTCCCATGACTGACCTGTAGTTTGTTTCACTTGCAAACTCGGGTGTCCTCTTTTCCACACGAGCTGTCGAGTAGCTTCTTTTGCAGATATCTAATTATTAGGCAGGATTTTGGATCGAAGCTTAAAGCTGGGGCCAGAGCAATGATAGTCTTCCGCTGCATTGTATCAAGTTTTTGGTAAATTAATCTTCCGTTGTATTATTATTTATTCGATATACTCTGATATTCTGTACTCTAATGTAACATTATAATAGTGTATAAAAGTCTTCTGTTATTTGTTCTGATGTGTTGTATTCCCAAAGTCAGCGTATTCAGGTTTTGAACGGTCTTAATTGATTTTGCGATCGATTAGGTCCGGGCGAAATCTGTATCGTTACAATACTCCTCATCATAATAATATTTAAATGATAATATTTTCAAAATATTTAATTTTGAAATAATTTCCTTTTTGATATTCATTTTAAAAATGAATAAAATCGATATAAATATCGTTCGCGTCAAAATGGCGCAAAATTAAAAAACACGGCTTCAAATGGTTCAATATTTTCATGTCTATCCAAAATCGGACATCAAATTCACATTTTAATCCTATACGGAAAATTATTTTAAAATATTTGCTATTTTGAAGTATTCGTTATTTTAAAATATTCGTTCTTTCTGAATGGAATCAGACATGGTCAATTACCATATATTTTTATTTACATGGATTTCATACATAAATGTACACAACAATAATTATGCACAGTCAACCATCATCCAGAGTGCATTACACAACTGCATAAGCATTAAATATAAATAATTAACGCTTACAACAGTGTATCAACCTATCTATTGACATACAACTAAACAATTGGGATTAGTGTACGTCAAATATCATCCCAATACCCGTGTGGGGTTTCAACCAACAAATACCGAATATTATTTCTGCAGTTGGGCGATGTGTAAAATTTATCGTCCCAATCAATATCAGTTAAATGGGTGTACATAAACAAATCGTCTGATTTGTAAATGAATATTTATTTTCATTTCAGGAGAATTTTGTACAGCGTATATAAATAATTTATATATCACATATATATAAATAATTTATACAACGCATATATATATATATATATATTATTTACTCCATTTAAATATCACAATAACAATATAGTCAAATTTTCCCACAATATAATAAAATCAAACAGATCATCCATGGTTTGTACAAAAAGTAGTGTCAGGAGCTACTAAGCCCCGTTTGCAACCTATTATATAATAACTGTAAAATAATTTGAGTGAGAGAGAGTTCTCACTTTGGAATCCACTCCGCCGTGCTTTTCTGTCGCTTTGATTTGCTGTTTTGGTTCCAGAATTTGCAAACGAGCTCCAATCTTTACCGTGTTTCCAACGCAATCTGTTTCACGCAGTTTATAAAAATCACATTTCTATAATGTGTTATTTCTTTTTAAAAAAAATCATGCTATTTTTATTTTTATTTAATGATATTTATATAATAAAAATCACATTTTTATTTCAAAACTATGTATGTAAAAATCATATTTTTATTTCAAAACATTTCATAATAAAAATCGCATTTTTATTAAAGCTGTTTCATTTTAAAAAAAATCACATTTTTTAAAATGCCATTTCTGTTAAAAAATCATATTTTTAAATCAATGTTAATTTCTTTAAAAATCACATTTGTTATACATTTTTAAATAAATTAAAAACCACATTTTTATACATTGTTAAATAAATTAAAAATCACATTCTTATAATAATGCTATTTATATAAAAATTCTACTTTTAAAACAATACTTTATATATAAATTTCTGATTTTTAAAACAATACTATATATAAAAATTTCAGATTTTTAAAACAATACTATATATAAATTTTAGATTTTCAAAACAATACTATATATATAAATTTCAGATTTTTAAAACAATACTATATATATATATTTCTAATTACATTAATAACTTTAACTATGATAATTATTAAACTAATTAAATTATTCATCACTGTGTTATCTTCTTCCTCCCTCCGGTATACCATCAGTCGTCGCACAGAAAACTTCACCGCACTTCCTCCTATCGCACATCACCAGAATCGATTGGCGCTACATCCGACTTCACCTCAACGTCCAGCTCCCCATCGCCGATTATCTCCGGCCACCACGCCGGGCTCAAAGCCCCCAAATCAATCAAGAAAAGCGTTCGAAGTTGGTGCATTTGAGCTGCAATTTCCTCCAAATCTTGCATCGATTAATGATCCTAACCGCTCACGATGTAGAGCTCGCGTGGCTCTTTCATTTTTCTTTTGAATTAGGGTTTGATTTGTTATGATTTGAGAGAGATTGAGGGGCGAAAATGGGATGGCTTCAGCCGTATATTCAGAGAAGGCAGTGATGCTGCATTATGAAGAAAGGAGTTAGGGTTTTGGACTGAAAGGCCATTTATATAATTATTATTTTATTTTATTTTATTCTTTTAATTTAAAAATACATGTTTACTAATACGAACTCCAAACAAAACCCAACGACTGTCACCCTTGCTAATTACCCCATTCCTGACACAATTGGATATGTTTCGTAAGCCAATTCGATTGTTTAGATCAGTTTTCATCAAAATTAAAATATAAATCAATATATATTTAATTTAGACGTACATTTTAATTTACTGGGGCCATATTTCTAATTACCCCCGAAACCCTAGCCAAGACTGTCGTTAGCCATTGCCAGGGGCCCGCCTCCAACCTGTCGGCCACCTGAGCGGCGGCGCACCTCCTCCGAAGACCCACGAGCATCCCTCCTAAAAGAAAACAGTAAGTCCTTCTGATTTAATTTTTATTTATATAAAGTTTTAATTTTTATTTGTTTCTATAAATGTTGATTTTTATTTATATAATTATAATCTTTATTATATAAGTTGCATTTTAATAAAAAGTTAAATTTATATTATATGAAAGGTTAGATTTATATTATATGAAAAGACTAGATTTTTAATAAGAGAAAGAAGTGATTTTTAACAAGAGAAAGATGTGATTTTTAAATATAAAAAGATACTATTTTTATAAGAATGAATTTAGAGTAAAAAATATGGTTTCTATTTAAATAAACTTGACATAAAAATGTGATTTTTATATAGATAAAAATACAATTTATATTTATATGTAGCGTATAAAAATACGATTTACATATATATATATATATACATATATATATGTAGCGTATAAAGGTTTGATTTTTATGTAAACAACCTTGATTTAAAAATATGATTTTTATAAGAACGGTATCAATATGAAAATGTGATTTTATCATATAAGTGGATTTATGAAACTAAGATTTTTATGTATATGACATTCATTTAAAAATGTGAATTTTAAATACAAATATCGTTGTTTAAAATATGATTTTTAATATAATCCACGTGAAACAGATCACGATGGAACTGACGAGAAACAAATCCAAACTGTCCAATAAGAATGAAGGAGCGGAAACCCAAGGTGAGAACTCCTCACTACAATTTTCTTTGTACAGTTATTTATTTTATAACTGCATGTATAAACTGCTCCCCGTCGTCCACAAACCATGGATGATTGTTTGATTGTTTGGTTTGGTTGATTTATTTGTTTGAATTGGTTTGGGATTAGAATTGAGTTGAATTAATTGAATTGTTATGTATGTATGGCGCGAGCCAATATCAGGAGAGGGGTAATGCTAGACATTACCCGATTTCGATATCGCGCCATTATAATGCCGAAATTTTCTGAAATAAAAATTGTTAGTTAAAAAAATATTTTTATTGAATGAATGAACTGTTAAAAATAGTAAAGTGTTGAAATAAATATTTGAACGTTAAAAATATAATTTTTAACGTATAAAAGGACGGGATAGAATTCTTCTGAAATGAAAATGAATATATATTTACAAATCAGATGATTTTTCTTATGTACACCCATTTTATTGATACTGATTGAAATGATAAATTTTACACATCATCCAGCTGCACAAATAAAAATCAGTGTTTGAGGTTTGAAACCCCACACGGGTATTGGGATGATATATGGCATACGCTAGTCCTAATAATTAGTTGTATGTCGATCGATTGGTTGACAGGCTCTTGTAAGCGTTAAATATTGCTTATGCAGTGTAGAATGAACTCTGGATGATGGTTGATTGTTTATCGTTGTTGTTGTATACATGTATTGTATGAAATCCATATAATCAACATTATATGTTAATTGACTATGTCTGATTCCATTTCAGAAAGAAGGAATATTTTAAAATAATGAATATTTTAAAAGAATATTCAGAAAAGAATCAAAATATGATTTTGATGTCCGATTTGGGATGGATAGGAAAATGTTGAAATATATAAAGTCGTGTTGCTTAGTTATGCGCCATTTTGACGCGAACGACATTTATATCGATTTTATTCACTTTCATAATAAATATCGAAAAGGAAGTGATTTCAAAATCTAATGTTTTGAAAATATTATCATTTGTATATCGATGATATGGAATATTCAATTTTGATTTGAAATTGAATATGAAGTTGAAATCGTTTTGAAATCGAATTTAAAATAATTTATAAAATACGTTTTAAATGAAAATCGATGAAATATATATATATATATATAATGGGATGAATAGAACACGCCGCGCCGTGGCAGTTCGCGAATTTCGACCATTGACTTCGAATGGACATTACGGGAGATCCGACCGTCGGATTCTCCTAAAACCGAAACCATTGGGTTCATATCAAAAAGAGATTTCCGATGAATATAAGGAACTCGAAATATAACGGTTGGATTTGGAATTATGTCCAAATCAATTTTGGAAAAGGTTGTTGTAAGTGCAGTTCGATGGCCGTTTATGGAAATCGATTGTACGGGCCTTGATAAAATTATTAAAAATACCAATAATTTGTGTAAAATGATTTGGAAAGAATTGGGATGAAAATTTCCATATTTGAAAAGATAAAAATATATTTTTATCGAAATGAACTAGTTATGAACTAGAATTATAAATCCAATATTTTTAAATAAATAAATTGGATTTGAAATGGTTTTAAAAATAACCGGAATTTCCAAATATATGAATTGGAATGGATTTGAATCGAAATTATCTTTGGAATATTTCGAGATTGGATTCCGTGATTATACAGGAATTTGAAAGATATATATATCATTATTCCAATACGATATTTTTTGATTTCAGAATTTGATATTGAATATAAGCCGATATAATTTCTATTCAGAGCCTTGTATTTAATACTGAATAGGATTTTGGGTTTTTCGTGAAATGTGTTTTAAATGACACTGTTCCTAAACCCAGTGTGAAAAGAATAAATCTTTTAATAAAGATTTAAAGAAGAATTACCAATTAATTAACATTTAATTGGAATTGAAAATGGGATGTGAATTGGGTTTATTGTAAACTGTTTTTTAATGACATTCGTTCTTTAACCCAATTTACAGTGAAATATTATTTGGAATTTACAAATCTTTTATTTAAGATCTAACGGGAATTTTCCAAAGTAAATTTTTCCAATTTTATATATTAAATTGGAATTGAATGGAATTCGATTTGATAATAATCGAAATGAGCTTATGTGGAGGAAGGCTGTTAATACATATGGAATTTAAAAGGACTTATCGTTATTCCATTTATATTATTAGTCGGATACGAAAATTGATATCGATTATATATTGATTTGTTTTTCTTTGAAGATTCCATAATTAATGGAATGTGATTTGGGTTAATCGTGAACTATGTTTTAAATGACATTAGTTTTTTAACTCAGTTAAAGGCAAGATTACATGTCTGTCATTGTATTTCGAACTGTATGGTTGATCTCTGCTAAATATGTATCTGTTTGGTGGCGGAGAATTTATTCTCTTGCTTAACACCCTTCTCTGAGACGTACGAGCTCAGAGATTATATATCGATAGAAATCAATAGTACGGTGTAGATTGTCGATGCGGCTTGTTTGTGTTTCCAAAGTTAAATAATCATTAACATTTATTTTTGGGAAGATTAAAACTAAGTGGAGTTTTAATGAACCTTTAATTAGATTGAAATGTGAATTGAAAATTTAAATTATCAAATTTGTGTAAATGATCGAGAGTGGAGTATCACCAGTTTGCACCTAACGGTAGCAAAATCTTTAATTAGATTTGAATGTGGAATGGTAACTAATATTTACCGATAACACCGTGGTGTTAGATATGGAGTATTACCAGTTTTGCTCCATGGGATGAATAGGTTGGGATTAGGAAATAAAATAAATGATTACTTCAGTGTGGTTCGATAATCCCGGCTAGTTTGGAAAACCTTAATATGGTTTGAAATGATATCCAAAGGAAGATTAAAGAATAAATTTTAAAGACTTTATCTTTGATAAAATTAATGGGAACAAATCCCTAAAGATGTGAATATTTAAATAAATGAATATTCAGAATTGGAATGAGGCGTATGTTGTGTTTGTGTAGCACTTGTTTACAATATACGCGAGTTATTCGGAAAGGCCGGGTTTATACCCATTCCGAATAACTGATTCAACGATAAGTCGATGATGAAGGCGGTGGTCGAAGACCAGAGGTCTTCACATCGTTTGTATGATTACTGATGTCTTGATTGGGCTGTACACCCAAGACGAGGTAATAAGAAGTGATCGTCCAGATGTACTTGGAGATCGACGAATATGCGAGGGTCTCTCTCCCGTATTAGACATGTGGAACAAGGAATAAGGTGCCTCCGGTTTCGTTCAGACCCAGGACGCACTTGTAAATGGATGTGTGTCTGACATTGGATTTTATTCTGTGCTGATTGATTTCTATTAAATATATATCTGTTTGGCGGTAGAGAATTTATTCTCTTGCTTAACGCCCTTCTCTGAGACGTACGAGCTCAGAGGTTATATATCGATAGATATCAGTCGCATAGCATGAATTGCCTGTGTGGCATGCTGAGATACAGCGATCAAGGCTTTTGTTGAAAAGCAGAGTCTTGTGGTTGATGATCAAAGCATAGCTTTAATATAGTGCCGCTTTGTGTATAGCGTTAATTCGCGAGCCTCACACCTCGGTATGAGTTAAAAACGGGATAAGGACCGTTGGGAGAACACGACGTTTCTTCCTAGCTATAGGTGGTGTCAGCGTTTTGCACGCCCTGACATTGTTATATTTTTACCTATGTGGTTGTTGGATTGTGGGGCGCCTCAGATATAACGGTCTCTACGGAGCCGATGGATAGGTCCGATAGGACTGAGAAACGTGTGTTCAGGAATTGTCAATCCACTAACGTAAGTGTGGATCAGCCCAACCGATCCAATGTTACCCAGAGTGTGTAGTCCTGAGGCATTTGCTAGTGTGTCTCGAAGCGGTGAGGAGCCATCCCTGGCCTCGACTCATCACGGAAATCCAATTTCCAATACGTGACATTCGGTTTTATTTGTAGAGCCTAGTATGGTGACATAATGGGATGGGCACTATGCCATCTATGATTGATACATTTATATTTGAAGTTGTTTTCATACACTTTACACTATAATAGTATCAAAATGATTTGTTTTAAATGTACCAAGCCCGTTTGGCTATTATAAGGTAAAACTCTATCCTCCGGCTTGCGTTGCATTTTGTGATGGGACCTGAGCCTTATAATAGCTTCATTTTTTCCCAAAAATCATTGCGTTTTTTGTTTTATGCACTGGTATTCTTGGAAGGAAACCCGTTCCGTGTTATATGGCATGGTCCCTTTATTTACTTTATTTTTACAGTAAAGATTTAATAACTGTTTTAGTTCCCACACCAACCTAAACTCTAGGTGCCCTTATTTTCCACACGGGCAACTAGTAGTTTTGGTTTTGCAGATTTATATTCACAGGATCCGGATTTACAGCTGGAATGATATTCGGAAAGCTTTGTATATGTGTATCTCTTTCAGTTGTGCTTTTGTATTATTTTCCGCTGCATTGTACATTTTTAAATCTCTGATATTTATCAAATGTATTTTATTTATTATACTCTGTATATTCTTGTATTCTGATGGAATTGTTGTAATAAGCAATGAAATGTTCTTCTGTTTGTGTTCTGATTCGTCTTGTCCTCAAAGTAATCCGTTCTTTCTCTTCTTTTCGGATGCCGGGGAAGTTTGGGTCGTTACATTTGGTATTAGAGCTTTGGTTTACAGAGCTCGAGAACAAGACACGTTAGAACCAAACGAAAGAATTCATTAGAGATTGGATTAGTAATATCCAATGAGAATGACTCATTAGAGATAGGATCAGTAGTATCCTAGAACGAGTGTGAAGAGTAGTGTCTTCAAAATAAAAGTGAAAACAAATTTTGTTTTGAAATTTAAATCGTATTATACGTATTTGAATATTTATTTTAAATTGATTTGGACAATCCAATATATAAAGATTTTGCATATACGCCTTGCAAACGTATATTCGAAGTTTTAATATACTGGATAGATATAGAATCACACTCTAATTGCTCAGAGATGATTCTGATGATCGCTCGAGCATCATCAGCATTTATGTTTGGGTTTCGAAAGTGGGATTTCTATATATTTCCAATTGACAGGTGTGAGAATCAAACTAGATAGGGCTTATTGTTGTGATTTGGCATCAAAAATGTGATTTGGCATCAAAAATATGATTTTGGAATATATATATTAAAGATATGTGTTTGAAATGATAATAAACTAATTGATTGATGATTGTGTTATGTGATTATATTCATTTAAACCAACATATAGATGTATGGTAAATTTAGGCCAAATTGTATCATATTTTGAACAGAATTGAAAATTGTTTGAAATTGCATGCATATACATGTATATACATTGAACAGGTCATAGCAAGGAGGCTAGAGTAGAGGAATAAAATTGTATGCCTGACAAATAGGTACATGTTTACTAATTTATTGGGTTTGGATGATTTTATGAGCCGATTGGCTAGCCGCTTGGCTTTTCTTTTTGAGATGAGAGGGCCTGTGTGGCGATTTGGGGATTTTCCCGATATGCTTCCCATACAAAGGAGGTTTGTAAGAACCTGTGACTTCCCCGGCAAGGAAAGAGCGGATACTTTGAGGACAACACACATCTAAACGCAAACAGAAGAACATTTCATTGTATATTACAACAATTCCATCAGAATACAAGAATATACAGAGTATAAATAAATATTACACAGAAAATATCAGATATTTAAATTACATTTAAATACATCGCAGCGGAAAAATAATACAATACACAACTGAAAGAGATAAACGGATACATAGCTTTCCGGATATCGTTCCAGCTGTAAATCAGGATCCTATGAATATAAATCTGCAAAACCAAAACTACTAGCTGCTTGTGTCAAAATAAGGGCACCCAGAGTTTAGGTTAAAACAATAAACTCCAGGTCAGTCATGTGACTGGTGTGAGAACTAAAACAGTTATTTATTTTTATTTTAAAGTTAGGTAAATCAAGGGACCACGCCGTATAACACGGAACGGGTTTCCTCCCAAGAATACCAGTGCATAAAACAACAGCGCAATGCTAAATAAAGAAAAATGAAGCTATTATAAGACCCAGATCCCATCACACAATGCAACGCAAGCCGGAGGATAGGGTTTTTACCTTATAATAGCCAAAGAATGCTTGATACGCTAAAAAAACAAATCATTTGATACTATTATAAGTGCATAGTGTATAAAACAGTTTCAATCATAAGTATCAATCATAGACGACATGGGTACCATATATCATGTCGCCAATACTAGGCTCTACAATCAAAACCGCACATATCACATATTGGAAGTTGGATTTCCATCTGTGAACCGAGGCAAAAGATAGTCCTCACCGAATTTGAGTCAATCTAGCCCATGTCTCAGGCAAGTACTCAGTCAAGCCTTTGGATCGTCAAGGCCGGTCCACCGATGTGGATTAAAATGCCTGAACACTGTGTTTCCCCACCCTCTGGGGCGTAAATGAGCCAACGAATAGCTCCATCGGCTTCACATAATCACCGATACATCCGAGGTGCCTCGCAACATCAACAACCACATAACTCAAACTCGTCAAAGCATGTAAAACCACTGATGCCACTTCTAACTAGAAGGAAACGCATGCCCTCCCTGATGTCCTCTCCCGTTTCTGGTTCACAATCGGGGTGTGAGGCTCGCGAATCGACGCTACACAAAGCTATGCCACACAGGCCGTGTTTTGATCATCAACCACATGACTCTTCTTTTCAATAGAAGCCTTGATCATATTGGCACTCAACCTCCGAAAAGAAAGTTCTCGATGTTAACATGCTCAAAGACGGAGAACCGTCTGATTCTGATAAAGGCAAAGGAAAAGCTGCCGTCAAGAATGACCGCAACACTCAGCCCCGGAGAGGGCCCAGATATGAAAAGTACACAGAACTCAATTCGTCACTAACCGACATTTACATGGACACAAACGGTGCCATCTCCTACCCAAAACCTCCCAGGAGGGAGCCATCACAGAGAGAACGTGACTCCGGGAGACATTGTATATTCCATGATATGGATGGGCATGACACGAATGACTGCAGACATCTTCGTGATCTAATTGAGGAACGGGTTAGACGTGGAGAGCTACCCGAGTATGTGAAGCAACCAACAGCACCTGCACCCGCGCTGCCACCTCCTGCTCCCCGTAGAGGGAATGACCCAGAATCGAGCTCTCGTAGGCTCGTCATCAACTGATCTGGATGAGATCAGCTTTCATTTTCTGCATCTCTTAGGCTTTAAGATATGTTTCTTTGCTTTCTTTAGGTTTTCCGATTGGCTAAATCGGTGTACACACGTTCGGGGTTAGGATTTAACTCCAAAGCGTGCTCTAGACTCGATGTCAAACCAATCAGGATTTGCTTTGGTTTTGTACTTTGAATTGAATAAGGAAGGACTTTCCGAGCATGGATTATGTTTGGCAAATTTAAGTATCTTGTCAGGTTGTGGCAGGATCCTCAATCTCAACTAAAGTATGGCTTATACTTATCTCGGACCCCTAGGCATGGATTATGCTTAGGGACAGGCTGTCTTGTCAGGTCTTGGCAAGCATAGCTCTATCCCGACATGGGTATGGATTGTACTCACTAGGACTTCTAAGTATGGATTATACTCTGGAACGGCTTATTGTCTTGTCAGGATCTGGCAAAGGAACTCAATAAAACTCGAGTATGGTTTATGCTCAGTTTGAACTTCCTGGTATGGCTTATACCCGGAAGGTTAGGTCCCTCGTCAGGTTTTGGCAGGATGATTCGGACGTGTCTTGAGTATGGTTTAAGCTCAAACAAACGCCCAAGCATGGTTTATGCTCGAAAGTATAATTAATTTTGTCAGGATTTGACACACCTTTCTGCTCTCTTTTCTTCGCAGGTATGGATTATACCTGCAGCTGGCAGGCCCGGCGTGGCCTTGGATTATCCAGAACACATCTTCCTTCAACCAGCAAAATATGTTCTGGGGGGCAAAATGTTGACCCGCTTTTTAGTCAAAGCAGTCATACATGGAATCTCTTCTAAACAATATGCTCAAGTGTTGTGAATATCGCCAGAAGACATGGAGTGATTTGGTTGAAATCGCATCACAAACAAAGAATGGCCCGAAACTCCTACCAGATGACCTTTTTTGGGCCCGAAAACAGCGATTACGGAGCTGAGCTCAGTAACTCTTGTAGATCTCTGAATTAGCTTCAGTTTGAGCTTTGGTTCGGCTCAATCGGACTTACGGTTTGAAAGTTATGCCCATTTCCGTGAACGCATGCAGAACCGGAAACCTGGAATTTAGCATTAAATAAATCCTCGGATCGGATCGGGTAAATCTGTTCGGATCGGAATGAGGCATCCTGCCTTCACCAACTCATCATCCTCCCTCAACACTTAGATTTCGGCTCGGATCGGAGACTCCGGTTCGGATCGGGTGGAATGGAGCAATCCGACCCGCCGTACACACTACACTGAAGTGCTTCCACTCTTCGGATCGAAGACACCAAATCAGTTCGGATCGGAAGTCCGAACCGACCCGCCTAGCACCAGATGTATAGCAACACATCTCGCCTTCGGTTGGAATGCTCCGGATCCGAACTGATTTGGTGTCTTCGATCCGAAGAGTGGAAGCACTTCAGTGTAGTGTGTAAGGCGGGTCGGATTGCTCCATTCCACCCGATCCGAACCGGAGTCTCCGATCCGAGCCGAAATCTAAGTGTTGAGGGAGGATGATGAGTTGGTGAAGGCAGGATGCCTCATTCCGATCCGAACAGATTTACCCGATCCGATCCGAGGATTTATTTAATGCTAAATTCCAGGTTTCCGGTTCTGCATGCGTTCACGGAAACGGGCATTACTTTCAAACCGTAAGTCCGATTGAGCCGAACCAAAGCTCAAACTGAAGCTAATTCAGAGATCTACAAGAGTTACGGAGCTTAGCTCCGTAATCGCTGTTTTCGGGCCCAAAAAAGGTCATCTGGTAGGAGTTTCGGGCCATTCTTTGTTTGTGATGCGATTTCAACCAAATCACTCCATGTCTTCTGGCGATATTCACAACACTTGAGCATATTGTTTAGAAGAGATTCCATGTATGACTGCTTTGACTAAAAAGCGGGTCAACATTTTGCCCCCCAGAACATATTTTGCTGGTTGAAGGAAGATGTGTTCTGGATAATCCAAGGCCACGCCGGGCCTGCCAGCTGCAGGTATAATCCATACCTGCGAAGAAAAGAGAGCAGAAAGGTGTGTCAAATCCTGACAAAATTAATTATACTTTCGAGCATAAACCATGCTTGGGCGTTTGTTTGAGCTTAAACCATACTCAAGACACGTCCGAATCATCCTGCCAAAACCTGACGAGGGACCTAACCTTCCGGGTATAAGCCATACCAGGAAGTTCAAACTGAGCATAAACCATACTCGAGTTTTATTGAGTTCCTTTGCCAGATCCTGACAAGACAATAAGCCGTTCCAGAGTATAATCCATACTTAGAAGTCCTAGTGAGTACAATCCATACCCATGTCGGGATAGAGCTATGCTTGCCAAGACCTGACAAGACAGCCTGTCCCTAAGCATAATCCATGCCTAGGGGTCCGAGATAAGTATAAGCCATACTTTAGTTGAGATTGAGGATCCTGCCACAACCTGACAAGATACTTAAATTTGCCAAACATAATCCATGCTCGGAAAGTCCTTCCTTATTCAATTCAAAGTACAAAACCAAAGCAAATCCTGATTGGTTTGACATCGAGTCTAGAGCACGCTTTGGAGTTAAATCCTAACCCCGAACGTGTGTACACCGATTTAGCCAATCGGAAAACCTAAAGAAAGCAAAGAAACATATCTTAAAGCCTAAGAGATGCAGAAAATGAAAGCTGATCTCATCCAGATCAGTTGATGACGAGCCTACGAGAGCTCGATTCTGGGTCATTCCCTCTACGGGGAGCAGGAGGTGGCAGCGCGGGTGCAGGTGCTGTTGGTTGCTTCACATACTCGGGTAGCTCTCCACGTCTAACCCGTTCCTCAATTAGATCACGAAGATGTCTGCAGTCATTCGTGTCATGCCCATCCATATCATGGAATATACAATGTCTCCCGGAGTCACGTTCTCTCTGTGATGGCTCCCTCCTGGGAGGTTTTGGGTAGGAGATGGCACCGTTTGTGTCCATGTAAATGTCGGTTAGTGACGAATTGAGTTCTGTGTACTTTTCATATCTGGGCCCTCTCCGGGGCTGAGTGTTGCGGTCATTCTTGACGGCAGCTTTTCCTTTGCCTTTATCAGAATCAGACGGTTCTCCGTCTTTGAGCATGTTAACATCGAGAACTTTCTTTTCGGAGGTTGCGTCTTCTTCACGCAAAAACCTATCCGATTCAAGATAGAATTCACTGAGATTCCTTGGTGGGTCCCGGTACAAGGATTTTTTGAACTCCGAGTTGTCTAGAACGCCGGATACTGCCGCCATCAATACCATAGATGGCTCAGGCCGATCAACTGATGCTGCTGCAATGTTGAATCTTTCCAGAAATGATCGCAGAGTTTCTTTGGGTCTCTGCTTGATTGTAGTGAGTGACATGACATTTTTGGGTCGAGCGATGTGGACCCGAAACTGTTCAATGAAGCGAGCGACCAACATGTTCCAGCTGTTGATCGATTCAGATTCCAGCTGCCGAAACCACATAGCAGCAATATCAGTCAAAAAGAGAGGGAAACACTTTGCCATGACGTTTTCCGACGCCGATTGAACTTCCATATGCCGTTTATAGCGCATGAGATGCACGGTAGGATCTGTTCTACCGTTGTATGGCTCCAGTTGTGGAAGTTTGAAATCCTGGGGATTACGGGAATTCCTGATTTCCTGTGTGAATGGATTGTGATTGACATCATCCATGTCATTCTGATAAGTGCGGCCTCTCGAAAGGCGTTCAATGAGATTGGCGAGCCGATCGCCTTCAAAGAGCTGTTGCAAGTTGACAAGTTCAGAGCTGGTGCCCCCAGCGTTGAGTTCAGAAGAGTTCAGAGAGGTATAGGGAGCTTGGAAGGCCATCCGGTTCGGTTCGGAGGTGCCTCCTTGCTGCGGCTCGGAGAAGCGAGGGGGGTTAGGGAGAGGTGCACGGTTCGGATCGGAGGTGCCGATCCGATCGGGTTCTCCTGTTCTGAACTGGGGAGCTTGATGCTGAGTTTGTGTGGTATTTCCGACCCGAACCGGTGCGGATGTAGGTCGTGCTGGAACAAAGTCTTGATTTCCAGAGGGGAGGCTGCTGCCCCCAGGCTCATGCATGGTTGTTGTTCGGATCGGATCCGAACCGATCCGGTGGGGAATGTCCCCCATTTCCATTTGCGTTGAATTCAGATTTTGGCCCTCGGTTCGGATCGGATCCGAACCGATCCGGTTTGCAGCTGCTGCTGGGGCTATTTCCGTGTCATTTCCAGCGAGTTGTGTGTTGCCACTCGGCCTACCTTCCATCCGAGCGAAGAATTGGTCGATCATCTCCTGTTGTTTGCGGAGGAGATCATCTTGCCTAGCCATCTGGGTTCTCAATTCATCGAGAACGCCATCCATTTCATCTCTGGTTAAGTATGCTGATGGATTTTCATGAGAGGAAGCCTCCTGGCTTACCTCGTTCCTTGTTCCTTCAGTGCCAACATCCTTAGCACGAGAGAAGGTTCCGTCTTTCTTTCGCTTGACCATTGATCCAATAGCCAAATAATCCGCTTCCGTTCAAGCTAGTAGAAGAAGTTGTATCGTGTGCCCCCCTTCCTGGCGCGCCAAAATGTTAGACCGAAATTTGGGCCTAACACCCAAACTCTATGTGAAATCCTCACAAATCACAGATTACAGATAAAAAGCAGTAAAGACAGGGAACACACGGGATTTTTATAGTGGTTCGGCTCAATCCAAGCCTACGTCCACTTTATAGTTTCTTAAATCCTAAGAAGCTATTACAATGTTGTTTGTTTGCAGCTTATACACGAAATCCTTGTGTTTACAATGAAGAAGAGGAGAAAAGAGATTGAATTTATGCACGATAGCCTCGTGTTTTATTGAGTTGAGGAGTACCCAAAGTCCTTGAATACTTGGTAATGGAGGTCGGGAGGTATTCGTGCCAGAAAAAAGTCACTTGAAATGACCATCTCGTGGTGTATTTATAGGCGTAGAGGAGCTGTTGGGAGTCCTGGATCGGATCGGATCGGAGGGGCACGTGGCAGGCCCTGAGGTGATCTCGGAAGCAGTGGAGAAATGGTCTTCAGATCGTGCTAGGACAGGTGGAGCTCGATCCGGATTAATAGGAAGTAGTTACTCCTTGGGAACAGGTCAAAGTTGAGGTGTAGCAGCAGGTCGAAGCGGTTCGGTTCGGGTCCTCTTCCTTCCGAACCGATCCGGAGCATTCCAACCGAAGGCGAGATGTGTTGCTATACATCTGGTGCTAGGCGGGTCGGTTCGGACTTCCGATCCGAACTGATTTGGTGTCTTCGATCCGAAGAGTGGAAGCACTTCAGTGTAGTGTGTACGGCGGGTCGGATTGCTCCATTCCACCCGATCCGAACCGGAGTCTCCGATCCGAGCCGAAATCTAAGTGTTGAGGGAGGATGATGAGTTGGTGAAGGCAGGATGCCTCATTCCGATCCGAACAGATTTACCCGATCCGATCCGAGGATTTATTTAATGCTAAATTCCAGGTTTCCGGTTCTGCATGCGTTCACGGAAATGGGCATAACTTTCAAACCGTAAGTCCGATTGAGCCGAACCAAAGCTCAAACTGAAGCTAATTCAGAGATCTACAAGAGTTACTGAGCTCAGCTCCGTAATCGCTGTTTTCGGGCCCAAAAAAGGTCATCTGGTAGGAGTTTCGGGCCATTCTTTGTTTGTGATGCGATTTCAACCAAATCACTCCATGTCTTCTGGCGATATTCACAACACTTGAGCATATTGTTTAGAAGAGATTCCATGTATGACTGCTTTGACTAAAAAGCGGGTCAACAGGCACTTAGGCATGTCACACAGGCAATTCACTCCATGCGTTTGATATCCATCAATACATAACCTCTGAGCTCGTCCGTCTCAGAGAAGGGCGTTGAGCAAGAGAATAAATTCTCCGCCGCCAAACAGATATATATTTAATAGAAATCAATCACATAGAATAAAATCCAATGTCAGACACACAGTCCATTTACAAGTTCGTTCTGGGTCTGAACGAAACCGGAGGCACCTAGTACCCCGCAAATCCATCGATCTCCAAGTACTTCTAAACGATCACTAACTGATTCCCTCCTCTTGGGTGTACGGCCCAATCAAGATCATCAGTAATTATCCAAACGACGTGAAGACCTCCGGTCTTTGACCCCCGTCTTCATCCTCGACACCACGTCGAATCAGCTATTCAGAATGGGATAAACCCGGTCTTCCTGAATAACTCGCGTATATAATAAACAAGTGTTACACAAACACAACATACGCCTCATTCCAATTCATTACTCACTAACCGTAAATTAGTAAGAGAACAACTCCCCAAATATTAGCCCCGAAGGTCGAAACCAACATCAGATCAATACCCAGGAAAGCATTCACCTTAACAAATTTTCAGTTAGTTTCTAAATTTCACATTCCTATGGAAAGGTTCCCATTAACTTTATCAAAGATAAATTCTTTAAATTTATTCTTTAATCTTCTTTTGAATATCGATTCAACTAGTCGGGATTAACAATCCTTACCAAAGTAATCATCTATTTTAATTTCCCAATCCCAACCTATTCATCCTATGAAGTAAAACTGGTCATACTTCATATCTAACACCACGGTGTTATCGGTAAATTCAATTATCACTTCACGTTTAAAACTAATTAAAGATTTAGCTATTGCCTGGAGCAAAACTGGTGATACTCCATTCTCGATCATTTCAGTCTAATTAAAGATTCATTAAAACTCCACTTGTGTTTCATCTTCAACTGGGTTAAAGAACTAATGACATTTAAAACACGGTTCACGATAAACCCACATCACATTCAATTCTATTAGTCTCTAACCGTAAATTAGTAAGAGAACAGTTCCCTAAATATTAACCCCGAAGGCCGAAACCAACATCAGATCAATACCCAAGAAACCATTCAACTTAACTAATCTCCAGTTAGTTTCTGATTTTCTTATCTCGGTTTGGTCTAAGAACAGTATTATTGAAGATACCGTTGACGAAAAACCCAAATCACATTTGATATTAAATACAAGGCTCTGAATAGAAAATATATCGGCTTATATTCAATATCAACTTCTACGACCAACAAATATCATATTGGAAATAACGATATAAATATACCTTTCAAATTTCCATAACAATATCTGTATAATCACGAAACCCAACATCGAAATATTCCAAAGATAATTTCGATTCCAATCCATTCCAATTCAATTATTGCAAATTCTGTTTATTTTCAAAACCATTTCAAATCCACTTTATTTATTTTTAAAATAAATAGAATTATAATTCTAGTTCAAAACTAGTTCATTTCGATAAAAATCAATTTTTATCTTTTCAAATTTGGTGTTTTTCATCCTAATTCTTCACAAATCATTTCTTATGATTTTACACAAATTATTACTATTTTTAATAATTTTATCAAGGCCCGTACAGTTGATTTCCATCAACGCCATCGAACTACACTTACAACGACCTTTTCTAAATTTGATTTGAATATAATTCCAAATCCATCCGTTAAATTTCAAATTTCTAATATTCATTAGAAAGCACTTTTCGATGCGAACCCAACGGTTTCGGTTTTAGGAGAATCAGACAGTCGGATCTCCCGCAATGTCCACTCGAAGTCAATGGTCGAAATTAACGAACTACCGCGGCGCGGCGCGTTCCATTCAGACCATTATATATATAATATATATATTATACATATTTCGTCGATTTCCTTTTAAAACGTATTATATAAATCGTTCTAAATTCATTTTCAAAACAATTTCAACTTCCTTTTCAATTTCAAATCAAAATTAAATTTTTTAATATAAATTCGTTTTAATTTCATTTCAAATCGATTTCAGTTCAATTTCAATTTAATTCGAATTTCAATTCATTTCAATTTAATTCGAAATTCAATTTATTTCAATTTAATTCGAATTTTGAAATTACTTTCAATATTCATTGAAAAATGAATAAAATCGATATAAATATCGTTCACGTCAAAACGGCATCAATCTAATCAACGCAGCTTTTATTTAACACATGAATTTATATTCTATTCAACACATGAATTTATTTTCAATTCAACACATGAATTTATTTTCTATTCAACACATGAATTTATTTTCTATTCAATACATGAATTTATATTCTATTCAACACATTAATTTATATTCTATATTGGAATGAGGCCCAATCAATTACCATATAACGTTTATTGTATGCATTTCCATACAGCACATGTATATAATAGCAACGATAAATAATCAACCATCATCCAGAGTGCACCACACAACTGCATAAGCATTAAATATAAATAATTAATGCTTACACAGTCTGTCAACCCATCGATTGACATACAACTAAACAATCGGGATTAGTGTACGTCAAATATCATCCCAATACCCGTGTGAGGTTTCAAATCAACAAACACATATTTTATTTGTGCGGTTGGGCGATGTGTAAAATTTATCGTCCCAATTAATATCAGTCAAATCAGTGTATATAAACAAATCGTCTATTTGTTTATAAATATTCATTTTATATACACGTTAAAAATTATATTTTTAACTACAAAATATTTTCCACTATAAAATATTCTATTTCATTCCACATCACACAATCAAATTTCACAACACAGCAATCAAACAAACAAGTCATCCATGGTCTGCGGAAGACGGGTGTCGGGTGCTACTAAGCACCGTTTGCATCCTAGTATATATTTCAAACTAGAAATAAATTAAAGGTGAGGAGTTCTCACCGACTAGCTAATCCAAACGCCACGACTCTTCTTATGTAGAAAATCTTCGTCGTGTTTTCCACGAGATCTGTTTCACGCAGTACATGTTAAAAATCACATTTTTAACATCGCTACTTGTATAGAAAAGATTATATTTTTACAACGCTATATATATAGAAAATATTATATTTTTACAACGCTATATACATAGAAAAGATTATATTTTTACAACGCTATCTTCATAGAAAAGATTATATTTTTATATTGCTTCCACATATGTAAAAATCACTCCTTTACACCGCTACTTCCATGATAAAAATTATATTTTTATCTTGCCAGTAATATAATAAAAATTATATTTTTATTACTCTACATGAATAAAAATCATATTTTTATTCTTCCTATGATATAAAGATCGAATTTTTATCTTACTACACTAATAAAAAAAATATTTTTAACCTTTCTATAATATAAAAATTATATTTTTAACCTTAACTAAAAATCAAATCTTTTTATAAGCAAATAAAAATCAGTTTTTATTTCCTATATAAATCAGTTTTATATAAGCAAATAAAATTAGAAACACTTACAATTTTTCCATTTGATTTGGGGTGTTGCCGTTTGAATCGATGAAAGGGGGAGGCCATGCGCAGGTAGTTAGAGCTGGGAGGTCGGGGTGGCGTCGGCATCCGCGGCGGAGGTGGAGGGTGAAAGGGGGTACGGTCTTGGGCTGAAAAACGGGGGCGGAGTGTGAGATTTCAGAAGGGGGAGAGAGAAGTGGAGGAAGGGGGGTCTCGCCGGAGCGACGATGGTGATGGAGGGGGTGGCGGCGTTCGCGGGTAGGGGCTTCAGCGGCTTTTGTTTTTTTTCTCTTTGAAATGAAATAGATCGGGGATGAAGAAAGGTATGGGGGGTTTAATTGAAATTTTTTATATTATTTTATTTTATTTATTCCATAAAGCAACTTTTTGTTTCGAACTCGAAATCGAACCGACCGACTGTCGTCCATATCTAAATACCCCCATTGCGAACACAATGGGATATGTATCATAAGCTGATTCGACCGTTTCGATCAGTTTTCATCAAAATCAAAATATAACTCTATATATTGATTTTGAACGCACATTTCAATTTACCAGGGCCACATACTAACTCTAAAAATTCCCGAAAAATATTTTCTAGCTTTGTATTGACAATACAGTCCTAACAAAACTAATTTCGTCGAATTCTGAGACCGTTGGAAATATGGTCATTTTCTAGTCGATTAAAATCAACTAAAACTGGTCAAACGTGTTTTCCTTCGCCACACTCACATATTGATTCGAAAAATTATGAATTTTGGAATCTAGCAATAGCTTGACATCATGGACCCAACAAAAGTGGTTTCGTCGAAAACCGAGGTCATTTGCAAAATTTCCATTATTAAGGGCCGAAATTCCATAGCGACTATTCTGAATTTTCAACTGGACATCTCTTTTGATTCCCGCTATGAAATCTCGATTTTTCGAATTCGTTGGAAAGATATTCTCAAATAGATTCTAATATTTTTGGTTTCACAAAAATCCGGTTTATTTTGAATCCTGCACATTCATTTGAAATTTGAAATCGAATTTTCGAACTACCGCGCCATTTCAGGCTCGTTATATAATTAAAATAAATTATTTATATTTTAACGACGATTCGAATAAATATATACGTTCTAATTCTATTCAAAATAAATTTATCGTCATTATTATTTAAAATAATTCATTTTAAATATTCAAAATTCACTAAAATTGCCAAAATAAATATTTTAAATTGGCTTGGATTTCCGGGTTATTACAATCTCCCCCACTTAAAACTTTTCGTCCCTGAAAAGGAATGAAGCCGAAAGTTGTTTAACAAATCAACTCTACTTTCATTCTTTTCACTACGGCTCAAGTTCTTCAACTTTTCAGTTTCTAAGAACTTTTCAATTTTTTCAAAAATTTGGCTAACGCCCTAAATTTTCGAAAAATTTCGCCACAACCTCCCCTGCATCGGGGACTTCAGGATATTTCATATAGCCTCCCATGGCCTTCTTCAATCCCAAAGAAAAAGAAAAAGCCAATCGGCTCATAAAATCATCCAAACCCAATAAATTTGTAAACATGTACCTATTTGTCGGCAAACAATTTTATCCTTCTGCTTTAGCCTCTTTGCTATGATTTGTTCAATGTAAGTACATGTATATGTATGCAAATACGATCATTTTTCAATACATTTCACTATTTGGTTCAATTTGGCTAAATATTCAACATTTTAATTAATCAACCAATAATCAAACAACACAATCAGCAATCAACTAGTTGGTTAGCTTTTCAAATTCATAAGTTTGATATATAATCAAAAATCACATTTCTGATGCCAATTCACAACAATAAGCCCTATCTAAATTTTGGTTCTCACACCAGTCAATAGGAAATATATAGAAATCCCACTTTCGAAACTTGAACATGAATACTGATGATGCGATCGCTATAGCGATCATCAGAACCATCTTCGGGCGACTAGAGTGTGATTCTATATATATCCAGTATATTAAAACTTCGAATACACGCGGATCAGACGTATATGCAAAATCTTTATATACTGCATTGTCCAAATTCAATATAATATAAAATAAATAATCAAATACGAATAGTTTATTTAAATTTTTAAAACAAAATTTGTTTTCACTTTATTTCAAAAACACTACTCTTCACATTCGTTCTAGGATACTACTGATCCCATCTCTAACAAGTCATTCTCATTGGATATTACTAATCCAATTTCTGATGAATTCTTTTGTATGGTTCTAATGTGTATTATTCTCTGAGCTTTGTAAACCAAAGCTCTGATACCAACTGTAAGAACCCGTGACTTCCCCGTAAGGAAAGAGCGGATACTTTGAGGACAACACACATCCAAATGCAAACAGAAGAACATTTCATTGTATATTACAACAATTCCATCAGAATACAAGAATATACAGAGTATAAATAAATATTACACAGAAAATATCAGAGATTTAAATTACATTTAAATACATCGCAGCCGAAAAATAATACAATACACAACTGAAAGAGATAAACGGATACAGAGCTTTCCGGATATCGTTCCAGCTGTAAATCAGGATCCTGTGAATATAAATCTGCAAAACCAAAACTACTAGCTGCCCGTGTCAAAATAAGGGCACCCAAAGTTTAGGTTAAAACAATAAACTCCAGATCAGTCATGTGACTGGTGTGAGAACTAAAACAGTTATTTATTTTTATTTTAAAGTTAGGTAAATCAAGGGACCACGCCGTATAACACGGAACGGGTTTCCTCCCAAGAATACCAGTGCATAAAACAACAGCGCAATGCTAAATAAAGAAAAATGAAGCTATTATAAGACCCAGGTCCCATCACACAATGCAACACAAGCCGGAGGATAGGGTTTTTACCTTATAATAGCCAAAGAATGCTTGATACGCTAAAAAAACAAATCATTTGATAATATTATAAGTGCATAGTGTATAAAACAATTTCAATCATAGACGACATGGGTACCATATATCATGTCGCCAATACTTGGCTCTACAATCAAAACCGCACATGTCATGTATTGGAAGTCGGATTTCCATATGTGAACCGAGGCAAAAGATAGTCCTCACCGAATTCGAGACAATCTAGCCAATGTCTCAGGCAAGTACCAGTCAAGCCTTTGGATCGTCAGGACCGATCCACCGATGCAGATTAAAATGCCTGAACACTGCGTTTCCCCGCCCTTTGGGGCGTAAATGAGCCAACGAGTGGCTCCATCGGCTTCACATAGTCACTGATATATCTGAGGCGCCTCACAACAACAACAACCACATAAGTCAAACTCGTCAGGGCGTGTAAAACCACAGACGCCACTTCTAGCTAGAAGGAAATGCATGCCCTCACTGATGTCCTCTCCCGTTTCTGGTTCACAACAGGGGTGTGAGGCTCGCGAATCGACGCTACATAAAGCTATGCCACACAGGCCATGCTTTGATCACCAACCACAAGACTTTGCTTTTCAACAGAAGCCTTGATCATATTGCCACTTAGGCATGCCACACAGGAAATTCACTCCATGCGTTTGATATACATCAATATATAACCTCTGAGCTCGTACGTCTCAGAGAAGGGCGTTAAGCAAGAGAATAAATTCTCTGCCGCCAAACAGATATATATTTAATAGAAATCAATCACACAGAATAAAATCCTATGTCAGACACACAGTCCATTTACAAGTTCGTTCTGGGTCTGAAAGAAACCAAAGGCACCTAGTAATCCGCACATCCATCGATCTCTAAGTACGTCTGGACGATCACTAACTGATTACCTCCTCCTGGGTGTACGGCCCATTCAAGATCATCAGTAATTATCCAAACGACGTGAAGACCTCCGGTCTTCGACCACCGTCTTCATCCTCGACACCACGTCGAATCAGCTATTCAGAATGGGATAAACCCGGTCTTCCCGAATAACTCGCGTATATAATAAACAAGTGTTACACATACGCCTCATTCCAATTCATCAGTCACTAACTGTAAATTAGTAAGAGACCAACTCCCCAAATAGTAACCCCGAAGGCCGAAACCAACATCAGATCAATACCCAGGAAACCATTCACCTTAACAAATTTTCAATTAGTTTCTAAATTTCACATTCTTAGGGAAAGGTTCCCATTAATTTTATCAAAGATAAATTTTTTAAATTTATTCTTTAATCTTCTTTTGAATATCGATTCAACTAGTCGGGATTAACGATCCTTACCGAAGTAATCATCTGTTTTAATTTCCCAATCCCAACCTATTCATCCCATGAAGTAAAACTGGTCATACTTCATATCTAACACCACGGTGTTATCGGTAAATTCAATTACCATTTCACGTTTAAATAGCTATCGCCTGGAGCAAAACTGGCGACACTCCATTCTCGATCATTTCAATCTAATTAAAGATTCATTAAAAGTCCACTTGGTTTTAATCTTCAACTGGGTTAAAGAACTAATGTCATTTAAAACACGGTTCACGATAAACCCACATCACATTCCATTCTGTTAGTCTCTAACCATAAATTAGTAAGATAACAGTTCCCTAAATATTAACCCCGAAGGCCGAGACCAACATCAGATCAATGCCCAAGAAACCATTCAACTTAACTAATCTCTAGTTAGTTTCTGATTTTCTTATCTCAGTTGGGTCTACGAACAGTATTATTGAAGATACCGTTCACGACAAACCCAAATCACATTTGATATTAAATACAAGGCTCTGAATAGAAAATATATCGGCTTATATTCAATATCAATTTCTACGACCAACAAATATCATATTGGAAATAACGATATAAATATACCTTTCAAATTTCCATAACAATATCTGTATAATCACGAAACTCAACATCGAAATATTCCAAAGATAATTTCAATTCCAATCCATTCCAATTCAATTATTGGGAATTCTGTTTATTTTCAAAACCATTTCAAATTCACTTTATTTATTTTAAAAATAAATAGAATTATAATTCTAGTTCAAAACTAGTTCATTTCGATAAAAATCAATTTTTATCTTTTCAAATTTGGAGTTTTTCATCCCAATTCTTCACAAATCATTTCTTATGGTTTTACACAAATTATTACTATTTTTAATAATTTTATCAAGGCCCGTAGAGTCGATTTCCATCAACGGCCATCGAACTACACTTACAGCGACCTTTTCTAAATTTGATTTGGACATAATTCCAAATCCAACCGTTAGATTTCAAATTTCTAATATTCATTAGAAAGCACTTTTCGATGCGAACCCAATGGTTCCGGTTTTTGGAGAATCCGACGGTCGGATCTCCCGCAATGTCCACTCAAAGTCAATGGTCGAAATTAACGAACTGTCGCGGCGTGGCGCGTTCTATTCGGGCCATTATATATATAATATATATTATACATATTTCGTCGATTTCCTTTTAAAACGTATTATATAAATCGTTCTAAATTCGTTTTCAAAATGATTTCAACTTCCTTTTCAAATTCAAATCAAAATTGAATTTTTCAATATAAATTCGTTTTAATTTCATTTCAAATCGATTTTAGTTCAATTTCAATTTAATTCGAATTTCAATTCATTTCAATTTAATTCGAACTTCAATTCATTTCAATTTAATTCGAATTTTGAAATCACTTTCAATGTTCATTGAAAAATGAATAAAATCGATATAAATATCGTTCACGTCAAAATGGCGTCAATCTAATCAACACGGCTTTTATTTAACACATGAATTTATATTCTATTCAACACATGAATTTATTTTCAATTCAACACATGAATTTATTTTCTATTCAACACATGAATTTATTTTCTATTCAACACATGAATTTATTTTCTATTCAACACATGAATTTATATTCTATTTAACACATTAATTTATATTCTATATCGGAATGAGGCCCAATCAATTACCATATAACGTTTATTATATGGATTTCCATACAACACATGTATATAATAGCAACGATAAATAATCAACCATCATCCAGAGTGCACCACACAATTGCATAAGCATTTAATATAAATAATTAACGCTTACACAGTCTGTCAACCAATCGATTGACATACAACTAAACAATCGGGATTAGTGTACGTCAAATATCATCCCAATACCCACGTGGGGTTTCAAATCAACAAACACATATTTTATTTGTGTGGTTGGGCGATGTGTAAAATTTATCGTCCCAATCAATATCAGTCAAATCAGTGTGTATAAACAAATCGTCGATTTGTTTATAAATATTCATTTTATATACACGTTAAAAATTATATTTTTAACTATAAAATATTTTCCACTATAAAATATTCTATTTCATTCCACATCACACAATCAAATTTCACAACACAGCAATCAAACAAACAAGTCATCCATGGTCTGCAGAAGACGGGTGTCTGGTGCTACTAAGCACCGTCCGCATCCTGGTATATATTTCAAACTAGAAATAAATTAAAGGTGAGGAGTTCTCACCGACTAGCTAATCCAAACGTCACGACTCTTCATATGTAGAAAATCTTCGTCGTGTTTTCCACGAGATCTGTTTTATGCAGTACATGTTAAAAATCACATTTTTAACATCGCTACTTGTATAGAAAAGATTATATTTTTACAACGCTATATATATAGAAAAGATTATATTTTTACAATGCTATATATATAGAAAATATTATATTTTTACAATGCTATATATATAGGAAAGATTATATTTTTACAACGCTATATATATATAAAAGATTATATTTTTATATCGCTTCTACATATGTAAAAATCACTCCTTTACACCACTACTTCCATGATAAAAATTATATTTTTATCTTGCTTGTAATATAATAATAATAATTATATTTTTATTACTCTACATGAATAAAAATCATATTTTTATTCTTCTTATGATATAAAGATCGAATTTTTGTCTTACTACAGTTATAAAAATTATATTTTTAACCTTTCTATAATATAAAAACTATATTTTTAACCTTAACTAAAAATCAAATCTTTTTATAAGCAAATAAAAATTATTCTTTATTTCCTATATAAATCAGTTTTATTCCTATATAAATCCGTTTTATATAAGCAAATAAAATCAGAAACACTTACAATTTTTCCATTTGATTTGGGGTGTTGCTGTTTGAATCGATGAAAGGGGGAGGCCATGCGCAGGTGGTTCGAGCTGGGGAGGTCGGGGTGGCGTCGACATCCGCGGTGGAGGTGGAGGGTGAAAGGGGGTACGGTCTTGGGCTGAAAAGGGGAGGGCGGAGTGTGCGGTTTCAGAAGGGGGAGAGAGAAGTGGAGGAAGGGGGGTCTCGCCGGAGCGACGGTGGTGATGGATGGGGTGGCGGCATTCGCGGGTAAGGGCGAAGGGGCTTCAGCGGCTTTTGTTTTTTATTTTTATTTTTCTCTCTGAAATGAAATAGACCGCGGTAGGAGAAAGGTATGAGGGGTTTAATTGAAAATTTTTATATTATTTTATTTTATTTATTCCATAAATCAACTTTTTATTTCGAACTCGAAATCGAACTCACCGACTGTCGTCCATAGCTAATTACCTCCATTCCGAACACAATGGGATATGTATCATAAGCTGATTCGACCGTTTTGATCAATTTTTGTCAAAATCAAAATATAACTCTATATATTGATTTTGAACGCACATTTCAATTTACCAGGGCCACATACTAACTCTAAAAATTCCCAAAAAATATTTTCTAGCTTCGTATTGACGATACGGTCCTAACAAAACTAATTTCGTTGAATTCTGAGGCCGTGTGAAAAATGGTCATTTTCCAGTCGATTAAAATAAACTAAAACTGGTCAAACGCGTTTTCCTTCGCCACGCTCACATATTGATTCGAAAAATTATGAGTTTTGGAATCTAGCAATAACTTGACATCACGGACCCAACAAAAGTGGTTTCGTCGAAAACCGAGGTCGTTTGCAAAATTTCCATTTTTAAGGGCTGAAATTCCATAGCGACTATTCTGAATTTTCAACTGGACATATCTTTTGATTCCCGCTATGAAATCTCGATTTTTCGGATTTGTTGGAAAGATATTCTCAAATAGATTCTAATATTTTTGGTTTCACTAAAACCTGGTTTATTTTGAATCCTGTACATTCATTTGAAATTTGAAATTTGAAATTTGAAATCGAATTTTTGAACTACCGCGCCATTTCAGGCTCGTTATATAATTAAAATAAATTATTTATATTTTAACGATGATTCGAATAAATATATACGTTCTAATTCTATTAAAAATAAATTTCTTGTTGTTATTATTTAAAATATTTCATTTTAAATATTCAAAATTCACTAAAATTACCAAAATAAAAATTTTAAATTTGCTCGGATTTCTGGGTTATTACAAGGTTATAGCGAAATTGTTTGAAAATTTAGGGTGTTGGCCAAATTTTTGAAAAATTGGAAATTCTTAGAAACTAAAAAGTCGATGAATGAAAGCCAAGCTGAAAGTTGAGATGATTAGTTAAACAGCTTTCTGCTCCGTTCCATTTCGAGGACGAAAAGATTCTAAGTGGGGGAGATTGTAACAACCCGGAAAATTAGAACTAATTTAAAAAAATTATTTTAGCAATTTTAGTGAATTTTGAATATTTAAAATGATTTATTTTAAATAATAATGACTAGAAATTTATTTTGAATAGAACGTATATATTTATTTAAATCGAAGTTAGAATATAGGTATTTATTTTAATTATTAAAGGAATTAGAAATGGCGCAGTAGTTTGAAAATTCGATTTCAAATTTCAAATGAATGTACAAGATTCAAAATAAACCAAATTTTAGTGAAACCAAAACTATTAAGAATCTTTTCAAAAATATCTTTCCAACGAATCTGAAAATTCTAGATTTCATAGCGGGAATAAAAAGTTATGTCCAGTTGAAGATTCAGAATAGTCGCTATAGAAATATAGCCCTTAAAAATAGCGATTTTGCAAACGACCTCCGTTTTTGATGAAACCACTTTTGTTGGATGCGGAATGTCAAATTACGACTATATTCCAATTTTCATAATTTTTGGAATCAATATGTAAGCGTGGCGAAAGAAAACGTGTTTTGACAGTTTTAGTCAAATTGGATCGACCAGAAATTGGTCATTTTTCAAATGGTCTTCAAATTTGATGAAATTAGTTTTGTTAGGACCGTATCGTTAATATGAAGCTAGAAATATTTTTTTTGGAATTTTTGGAGTCGGTATGTGGCCCCAGTAAATTGAAATGTATGGTTGAATTGAATAAATACTGATTTATATTTTAATTTAGCGTAAACTGGTCGTAACAGGCAAATTGGCTTACGAAACATATCTCATTGTATTTGGAATGGGGGTAATTAGCTAGGGACGATAGTCGTTGGGTTTTATTAGGAGTTCGGGTTAAGAAAGTAACTTTTTAGATTCAAAATTAAAATTAAATAAATATAATTATATAGGGCCCTCACCCTTCTTTCCCCCTTTACCTTTCTTAGGTCAACCCTCCCTTTTCTCGTTCAAACTCGATCCAAATAAAAAAAAGAACGACGAAGGAGACCGACGCTTTCCTATTCTCCGCCGCCGCTGGAGGCACGCAGCCCCACCAACATCGATGCCGGTCAGGCGAGAGCCCCTTCCCCACCCACCCACCCCCCCCCCCCCCACCCCCGCTTCTTAAACCCATTCCTCAAATCAAAACCCCCCGAACCCTAACCAAGATTGCCGTTAGCCACTTCCAGGGGCCCACCTCCAACCTGCCGGCCACCTGAGCGGCGGCGCACCTCCTCTGAAGACCCACGAGCATCCCCCGCGAAAGAAAACAGTAAGTGCTTCTGATTTAATTTTTATTTATTTATATAAAGTTTTAATTTTCATTTGTTTCTATAAATGTTGATTTTTATTTATATAATTATAATCTTTATTATATAAGTTGCATTTTAATAAAAAGTTAGATTTATATTATATGAAAGGTTAGATTTATATTATAAAAAAGACTAAGTTTTTAATAAGAGAAAGAAGTGATTTTTAATAAGAGAAAGATGTGATTTTTAAATATAAAAAGATATTATTTTTATAAGAATGAATTGACAATAAAAATATGATTTCTATTTAAATAACCTTGACATAAAAATGTGATTTTTATATAGATAAAAATACGATATATATATATATGTATGTAGCATATAAAAATACGATTTATATATATATATATATGTAGCGAATAAAGGTTTGATTTTTATGTAAACAACCTTGATTTAAAAATATGATTTTTATATGAACGGTATCAATATGAAAATGTGATCTTATCATATAAGTGGAGTTATAAATATAAGATTTTTATGTATATGACATTGATTTAAAAATGTGAATTTTAAATACAAATATCGTTGTTTAAAATATGATTTTTAATATAATCCACGTGAAACAGATCGCAATGGAACCGATGAGAAACAAATCCAAACTGTCCGATAAGAATGAAGGACTGGAAACCCAAGGTGAATACTCCTCACTATAATTTTCTTTGTACAGTTATTTATTTTATTACTGCATATATGAACTGCTCTCTGTCGTCCATAGACCATGGACGACTTGTTTGATTGTTTGGTTTGGTTGATTTATTTGTTTGAATTGGTTTGGGATTAGAATTGAGTTTAATTGATTGAGCTATTATGTGTGTATGGCGCAAGCCAATATCAGGAGAGGGGTAATGCTAGACATTACCCGATTTTGATATCACGCCGTTATAATGCCGAAATTTTGCTGAAATAAAAAGTGTTAGTTAAAATAACATTTTTATTGAATGAATGAACTGTTAAAAATAGTAAAGTGTTGAAATAAATATTTTAACGTTAAAAATATAATTTTTAATGTATAAAAGGACGGGATAGAATTATCCTGAAATGAAAATGAATATTCATTTACAAATCAGACAATTTTTTTATATACACCCATTTTATTGATATTGATTGGGACGATAAATTTTACACATCGCCCAGCTGCACAAATAAAAATCAATGTTTGATGTTTGAAACCCCACACAAGTATTGGGATGATATATGGCATACACTAGTCCCAATAATTAGCTGTATGTCGATCGATTGGTTGACAGGCTGTTGTAAGCGTTAAATATTTATATTTAATGCTTATGTAGTGTGGAATGCTCTCTGGATGATGGTTGATTGTTTATCGTTGTTGTTGTATACATGTATTGTATGAAATCCATATAATCAACATTATATTGTAATTGACTGTGTCTGGTTCCAGTTCAGAAAGTAGGAATATTTTAAAATAACGAATAGTTTAAAAGAATATTCAGAAAAGAATCAAAATATGATTTTAATGTCCGATTTGGGATAGACACGAAAATATTGAAATATATAAAGCCTTGTTGGTTAGTTATGAGCCATTTTGACGCGAAGGATATTTATATCGATTTTATTCATTTTCTTAATGAATATCGAAAAGGAAGTGATTTCAAAATCAAATGTTTTGAAATTACTATCATTTATATATCGATGATATGAAATATTCAATTTTTATTTGAAATTGAGTATGAAGTTGAAATCGTTTTGAAAACAAATTTAAAATGATTTATAAAATACATTATAAATGAAAATTGATGAATTATATATATAATGGCCTGAATAGAGCGCGTCGCGCCGCGGCAGTTCGCAAATTTCGACCATTGACTTCGAACGGACATTACGGGAGATCCGAACCGTCGGACTCTCCTAAAACCAGAACCGTTGGGTTCGTATCGAAAAGTGCTTTCCGACGAATATAAGGAATTTGAAATCTAACGGTTGGATTTGGAATTATGTCCAAATCAAATTTGGAAAAGGTCGCTGTAAGTGCAATTCGATGACCGTTTATGGAAATCGAATTTACGGGCCTTGATAAAATTATTAAAAATATCAATAATTTGTGTAAAATCATAATAAATGATTTGGAAAGAATTGGGATGAAAAATTCCATATTTGAAAGGATAGAAAAATATTTTTATCGAAATGAACTAGTTATGAACTAGAATTATAAGTCCAATATTTTTAAATAAATAAATTGGATTTGAAATGGTTTTAAAATAACCGGAATTTCCAATATATGGATTGGAATGGATTTGAATCGAAATTATCTTTGGAATATTTCGAGATTGGATTCCGTGATTATACGGATAGTGTGGAGGAATTTGGAAGATATATATATATATATATATATATATATATATATCGATATTCCAATACGTTATTTGTTGATTTCAGAATTTGATATTGAATATAAGCCGATATGATTTCTATTCAGAGCCTTGTATTTAATATTGAATAGGATTTTGGGTTTTTCGTGAAATGTGTTTTGAATGACACTGTTCTTAAACCCAGTGCGAAAAGAATAAATCTTTTAATTAAGATTTAAAGAAGAATTACCAATTAATTAACCTTTAATTGGAATTGAAAATGGGATGTGAATTGGGTTTATTGTGAACTGTGTTTTTAACGACATTCGTTCTTTAACCCAATTTACAGTGAAATATGATTTGGAATATACAAATCTTTTACTTAAGATCTAACGGGAATTTTCCAAAGTAAATTTTTCCAATTTAATATATTAAATTGGAATTGAATGGAATTCGATTTGATAATAATCGAAATGAGCTTCTGTGGAGGAAGGCTGTTAATACATATGGAATTCAAAAGGCCTTGTTGTTATTCCATTTATATTATTAGTCGAATACGAAAATTGATATCGATTATATATTGATTTGTTTTTCCGTGAAGATTCCATAATTAATGGAATGTGATTTGGGTTAATCATGAACTATGTTTTAAATGACATTAGTTCTTTAACTCAGTTAAATAGGCAGGATTACATGTCTGTCATTGTATTTCTAACTGTATGGTTGATCTCTGCTAAATGTATATCTGTTTGGTGGCGGCGAATTTATTCTCTTGCTTAACTCCCTTCTCTGAGACGTACGAGCTCAGAGGTCGTATATCGGCAGATCAATAGTACGGTGTAGATTGTCGATGCGGCATGTTTGTGTTTCCAAAGTTAAATAATCATTAATATTGATTTTTGGGAAGATTAAAACTAAGTGGAGTTTTAATGAATGTTTAATTAGATTGTAATGTGAATTGATAATTTAAATTATCAAATTTGGGGAAATGATCGAGAGTGGAGTATCACCAGTTTTGCTCCTAACGAAAGTTAAATCTTTAATTAGATTTGAACGTGGAATGGTAACTAATATTTACCAATAACACCGTGGTGTTAGATATGGAGTATTAACAGTTTTGCTCCGTGGGATGAATAGGTTGGGATTGAGAAATAAAATAAATGATTACTTCGGTGTGGTTCTCTAATCCCGACTAGTTTGGAAAACCTTAATATGGTTTGAAATGAAATCCAAAGGAAGATTAAAGAATAAATTTTAAAGAATTTATCTTTAATAAAATTAATGGGAACAAATCCCTAGAGATGTGAATATTTAAATAAAAGAATATTCAGAATTGGAATGAGGCGTATGTTGTGTTTATGTAGCACTTGTTTATAATATGCGCGAGTTATTCGGAAAGGTTGGGTTTATACCCATTTCGAATAAATGATTCGACGATAAGTTGATGATGAAGGCGGTGGTCGAAGACCGGAGGTCTTCACATCGTTTGGATGATTACTGATTTCTTGATTGGGCTGTACACCCAAGACGAGGTAATAAGTGGTGATCGTCCAGACGTACTTGGAGATCGACGGATATGCAAGGGACTCTCTCCCGTATTGGACATATGAGATGAGGAATAAGGTGCCTCGGATTTCGTTCAGACCCAGAATGAACTTGTAAATGGATCTGTGTCTGACATTGGATTTTATTCTGTGTTGATTGATTTCTATTATATATATATGTATGTATGTTTATGTTTGGCGGCAGAGAATTTATTCTCTTGCTTAACGCCCTTCTCTGAGACGTACGAGCTCAGAGGTTATATCGATAGATATCAGTCGCATGGCATGAATTTCCTGTGTGGCATGCTGAGATGAAGCGATCAAGGCTTTTGTTGAAAAGCAGAGTTTTGTGGTTGATGATCAAATCATAGGTTTAATATAGAGCCGCTTTGTGTATTGCGTTAATTCGCGAGCCTCGCACCTCGATATGAGTTAAAAACGGGGTAAGGACCGTTGGGAGAACACGACGTTTCTTTCTAGCTATGGTGGTGTCAGCGTTTTGCATGCCCTGACATTGTTATCTATTTTTACCTATGTGGTTGTTGGATTGCGAGGCGCCTCGGATATATCGGTCTCTACGGAGCCGATGGATAGATCTGATAGGACCGGGAAACGTGTGTTCAGGAATTGCCAATCCACTAACGTAAGTGTGGACCGGCCCAACTGATCCAGGGTTACCTAGAGTGTGTAGTCTGAGGCATTTGCTATAGTGTCTCGAAGCGGTGAGGAGCCATCCCTGGCCTCGACTCTTGACAAAAATCCAATTTCCAATATGTGACATTCGGTTTTATTTGTAGAGCTTAGTATGGCGACATAGTGGGATGGGGCACTATGCCGTTTACGATTGATACATTTATATTTGAAGTTGTTTTCATACACTTTACACAATAATAGTATCAAAATGATTTGTTTTAAACGTACCAAGCATGTTTGACTATTATAAGGTAAAGCTCTATCCTCCAGCTTGCGTTGCATTGTGTGATGGACCTGAGTCTTATAATAGCTTCATTTTTATCCAAAAAGCATTGCGTTGTTTGTTTTATGCACTGGTATTCTTAGGAGGAAACCCGTTCCATGTTATACAGCGTGGTCTCTTGATTTACTTTATTTTTACAATAAAGATTTAATAACTGTTTTAGTTCCCACACCAGTCACTTGACTGACCTGGAGTTTATTGTTGTAACTTAAACTCTGGGTGCCCCTATTTTCCACACGGGCAGCTGGTAGTTTTGGTTTTGCAGAACTGTATTCACAGGATCCGAGTTTACAGCTGGAATGATATTCAGAAAGCTCTGTATCTGTGTATCTCTTTCAGTTGTGTTTTTGTATTATTTTCTGCTGCATTGTAAATTTGTGAATCTCTGACAGTTATAAAATGTATTTTATTTGTTTATACTCTGTATATTCTTGTATTCTAATGGAATTGTTGTAATAAGCAACAAAATGTTCTTCTGTTTATGTCCTAATTCGTCTTGTCCTCAAAGCAATCCGTTCTTTCTCTTCTCTTCGGAGGCCAGGGAAGTTCGGGTCGTTACACCCTACACTTTTCTCGGCAAATGTCAATGGTTCCGAGAACAAGGACATGTGATTGCTCATTGTCCTTTATTTAAGCAAAAGCTTCCTAATGCCATTCCTCCTTCTTCAAATTCTCAACCTCTGTCAAACTTATTCACACCAAAACCTCAAGCAAACATTGTAAATCCCTCTTCCTCCTCATCCTCTTCAACATGGCTTGTCGATAGTGGTGCTTCCCACCACGTCATGACAGATCTGAAAAATCTATCCCTCCATGCTCCTTATGATGGAACCGAAGAGTTGATCATCGTTGATGGCAAAAGCCTTAAAATCACTCACATTGGTTCTTGTTCTTTATCATCACTCAAAGTAAATAATGTCTTAGTTGTTCCTGACATGTCTAAAAATATAATTTATGTTTCTCAACTTTGTCACGATAACAATATCTCAATTGTCTTTTCTTCCACCTCTTTTCATATGAATGATCTCATAACGGGGGAATCTCTATTCCAGGGGCTGGTTGCAACAGTCATTTATCAGCTCAAATCCACAACCCCTACAGTCTATGCAAGCACAACTAGTTCACTTGATTGGCATCATCATTTAGGGCTTCCATCTCATAACGTTTTTTGGCAAATTGTTTCCAAAATAAACTTCATGTTCCTAGTATCTCCACTTTAGATTGTAATTCATGTGCTTGCAATAAAAGTCATAAACTTCCTTTTTCTACTTCCTCCATTGTGCCTACTGCCCCCACTTGAGTATGTTTGTTCTGATCTTTGGACATCACCAATTTAGTCTCATGATGGCTTTAAATATTATCTTATTTTCGTTGATCGTTTTTCTAAATACATTTGGTTGTATAATTTGAGACGAAAATCAATGCAAAACATATATTCATTTGCTATAAAGCTCTAGTTGAAAAATACTTTCAACTGCCGCTCAAAACTCTCTACTCGGACAATGATGGTAAGTATGAAAGCCTACGTAACTGTCTATCCATCGATGGAATTTCGCATCTCAAAACTCCACCCCACACCCCTCAACACAATGGCTATTCGGAGCAACGACATTGGCACATTGTTGAGACATTTCTATCTCTCTTTACTCATGCTAAAATGCCCCTTGAATATTGGACAAATGCTTGCTCAACAGTTATTTACTTGATTAATCGACTTCCCAAGACAACTCTAAACAACGTGTCACCCTACTTTAAATTATTCGGCCAACATCCTAATTATTCCAAACTTCGAAGTTTCGGATGTCTTTACTACCCATGGCTTAAACCCTACAATTCTCAAAAACTTGAACTCAAATCTCAATCATGTATTTTATTGGTTATTCACCTACTCAAAGTGCATATTATTGTCTCGAATTAAACACTAATCATGTTTATGTTTCTCGTCATGTTCACTTCAAAGAGAACATTTTTCCTTTTTCTAAACTTAAAAATTCAACTGCTTCCTTGTCTGACCTAGTGGAACAATGGGCACCTCTCATATTATCTATATTATCAAATACTCAGTCTTCCTCCTCTCATGCATTGCAAACTAACTCACCTTCCAGCACACCTCCTACCTCATTCCCCACTTCACCCCTTTCATCTCCTATGTCCGCAACAAACTCATCTCAACCTCCTAATACCACTGTTGAGCTTTCCTCTACTTTATCTCAGTCAAACCTCGATATATCCACATTTACAAATTCAATACCCCACAATCCTATACATTCACCTCAGATGACCACAAGACTTCAACATGGCATTAGGAAACCAATCGGTAAACTGAATTTAAATGCGTAGGTCCATGAAATGGAGATCCCAAAAAAATATCACCCAAGCATTAAAAGGCCCCATTTGGCGTAAAGCTATGGATGAAGAGATTAATGCATTGAAGAAAAATAGAACTTGGGATCTTGTACCTTCATCTATGTCACAAAATGTAGTGGGATGCAAAGGATTTTTTGAATTAAAAAGAATAAAGATGGTAACATTTTTCAGTACAAGGCTCGCTATGTTGCAAAAGGTTTCAATCAGAGAGCTGGCATTGACTACGGTGAGACTTTTAGCCCCGTAGTTAAACCCGCCATGGTTCGGCTTGTGCTCTCACTTGCGGTTAGTCAAGGTTGGACATTGCGCCATCTTAACATAAACAATGCTTTTCTATAGGGTACACTCATTGAAGATGCATACACCATACAACCTTATGGCTACACAGACCTTATACATCCAACACATGTATGTAAATTAAATAAGGCATTGTATGGGTTAAAACAAGCTCTAAGAGCTTGGTATAAAGAATTACGACAATATTTAATTGAGTTGGGCTTCAAGAATACGGTCTCCGATTCATCCCTGTTCACATTGCACAAAAATGGTGACATCATTTATCTGTTGGTTTATGTGGATGATATTATTGTTACAAGTAATGCAACTCATGCACTGAAAGATTTTATAAAAAATTCGGCAACACGTTTCTCACTCAAAGACCTTGGAGAATTGTCTTATGTAACACCCCATGTCTGTTAATGTCACTCACAAAGGGAATGCATTAAGTTCGTGGAGCATTATAAGTAAACAGAACGGAATATTACAAGATAGAAAAAGTAGTACTTGAAAATTTTGTAATTTTATTGTAGTGGAAACAGAAATAAGTTTGATTACATTTCCAAATACCAAAATCAAGTACATAATATCAGTCTTGTACAAAACCTTCACAGAACATAATTTTAAAGCCATAATCCCCAACAGAAAAAATGCCATACGCAAAATCAAAGCCAAGCAATACACCTTTCAACTTCAAGCTGGAAGAAAGAGATACCTGAACTAAGCTTGAGTATTTCCTCCCTTAGAACCTTGGGGGTGAAGAAAAGAGGAGAAACAAACTAGGTCAGACATATGTCTGGTGAGTCCAGTGACTTTAACAATATAATCATTAAAGGAACATGATAAGAACATAAACTGGAAAGTAAGAAATGACTGTAGAATAAACAGGCATGACAAAGCAGACCAGATGAACAAGATATAATGTTGATTGCGCTTCTAATCACTACAGGATAATTACTACACTGCACCAATGCTAGTAACACCGTATCATTACTAGTTACACCGCACCCTTACTAGTCCCCTATTAAAAGTTGATCCCTCTTACTAATCATGATAATGGTAGTTTCTGTACTCCTAGCTGCTATCGTAGGTGCCCCTTTTTGCTCCAACCCCCACGAGTTGTACCCACTACCTTCCTCGTTCGATTGGCTCCCTAACTCGCATGTATTATTACTACTTGTGTCATTCGGGCTTGCTTGTATGTAGATACCTGTGCTGGCCCCAACATGGGGTGTATCAATTCCCATGATGGCAACCCAACACGACTCAAGATGCACATGTATACTACTGATGCCTAGTGCCTGTTTTTTCTACTCCAGAGCACGTGCACGCTTATACTCCATCGGAACCTACACTGCTGCACTACTCGCCGCTATTTTGACCGCTTATAATCAGCCCAGTAATCGTGCCCCACCCTGCCTAGCTCAGGGTACCATGATACATCTATGTGGGATACTGCTGAAATGGGTCCCCGTTACTAGGGTTTCCTAGTCAACATGTTATAATGGTAAAGTGTTCTCAATTATACTTAACCCTACCCATTTGCTTAATTAACATGTTGTACTGGTTAAGTATTGCCTATTCATATGTTACTTAATCTTCTCACCGATTCACGCATGTTTATTTAACGGTTAAGTTTGTGGGCCTATATATACTAATATTACCCACTTACCCAAGATTTACTTAACCCTTCCCCTTATCAAGTCCATATTATTATTGGTTAAGCTAACCCTATCCGCTTTGTTCATGTAATATTGGTTAAGTTGTCTTCTTGTCCATGTTAACTTAACCCACCCACCAAACATGTTGTATTAGTTAACTGTCACCTGTTCATATTTTACTTAACCTTTCCATTTTTATCATGTCTGTTCCTTAGCTTTAATACATTCATAAAAGCACCAACCTCTCACATAAGAACTATTGTTTGTGTTGCTGGATGTGTCGGGCGGTTCCGGGCAGACTTCTACCGCAAACTCATTCTAACCTCTGATTTTTGGGCTTAATGCACTAACCTCTCACATTAGATCTATGTTGTTGCGGTCGCTGGATTTGCCGGGCGGTTCCGGGCATTCTTATATCGCAACTCAGTCTAACCTCGGGTTAGGCACGTTCATCTTTTAGCCAATTTACATATTTACCATTCATGTCCAAGTTTATATGTAAATTATCCATAAGTGTGGTCAACTCAAGTTATGCCACATTTTCTAGTTATGCCCAAAATTAATTATATGATTACAACCCCTTTTTATGCCAATTACATAATATTCAACTTTTACCCAAACTTTTCCCCAATGTTCCCACGTCGTTCATACATATAGTTCATTGATACGTTAGGCTCGCAATTAGCCCAACTCATAAAGAAAAGGAAAAAGGGAAGAAACACATGGCATCATAACTGACATAAACAATATAGATCTAAGATGGCATAAATCTAGTAAACATATAAAAACAGATCCAATCAACATATTGAGTGCGAACTAGCATGGATCTAAAAATAAACTTGCATGGATTTAAACATATGAACTGGTCTGGATCTAAACATAAACTTGCACGGATTTAAACATACGAACATATAGTTATAAACATATGGACTGATATGAATCTAATCATATAAACATGTAGATCTAAACATATGAACATGTAGTTCTAAACATATGGATTGATATGGATCTAATTATATAAACATGTAGATCTAAACATGTGAATATATAGTTCTAAACATATGGACTACTATGGATCTAATCATATAAACATGTAGATCTAAACATATGAACATATAAAATATGATATTACATATATGAACATGACTTGCATATAATCTTTCATAACTTGCATAGATCGAGCAAACTTGCATACATAACTTGAATATGTAATTAGGCATATGAATTAACATAGAACATAACTTGCATATAATGAATCAAATTAAGCATAAATCAAAACATAGTTTGCAAAGACATAAACTTTATATGATTTATAAACATTTTCATATAGTCCAATTCATAACTCATCACAATTACGTTTAAACAATTATCTTGTGAAAGTAACTTCACTCACAGAAAACGGATCTTGAATTCTGGGATCATATTTTTGAAGTTGCTAAGCTAATCTGTTGATGTAGGCGTTAATTCATTCGTTGTTGTTCTAGAATTCCTTTTCGCAATTCCTAGGCTTTGAATCTTTATCTCTTATCTTTTTATCTTTAATCTAGAATTTGATTTGTTATGGTGGCGGCTAGGTTAGGTTGTAGATGAACAACATTACTGCATCATAGTTTAGGGTTGTTAGGTTAGGGTTTAGGTTTATCTTTGTATATATAGATGTTTAGGATTAATATGTTCCTTTAGATCAACCTAGGAGTCATCAAAGCCATCCAAACCCAAGAGAACCAACCAGAACATGACACATATGCCCTAACACCTTAGAAAATCGTCACTGTCCAGATCAGTTCGCAGGTTTCAACCCTACGGGGGGGTCGACACCCATGTCGACACCCCTAGGGGGGTCAGCACCTATGTCGACACCCCCTGGAGCAGTCGACACCCCTAAGCGGGAAATTTCCCGCTCAACTCTTTTCTAAAGTTTTGAAATTCGATTCTGATTTAATTATTTAATTATTATTTTAATTTAATTTCTGCTTAAACTTGAAAACTTCTAACCTCCATGACTTCTTCGTACGGAGTCCGATTCACGCAAACTCGGACTCTATCTCAAGCAGAATTCCGAGACGAACGCAATGGCATAACCTGTTTCACCTAATTCTTCTTTTAAAGATTAATTATTCTTTAATTATCTCTTATGTCCCATTTTAAAATTACGGGGTGTTCCATTCCCCCCTACTTAAAGGATTTCGTCCCCGAAATCTTCAAGTCAAGAAGAATATGTCTCCTACCATCCAACAGCCATCTACTCAACCATTCAATCACAGGCATCCATTGTTCTTAAAGAGGTTTCTAATGCTTTCATGATCATATGCATAATGTGTGTATATGTCCTTATCTAATGCAAAATCAGGCGGTCTACTGATTCAGTTGACCTCCTTAATGCGAATTATGTCAATGCCATGAGTCCATCATGTATGCAATTATTCCTAATCGTAGTTTATAACTTCTACATGAGTGCACAATAATTCATACAAATGCAACATATATATGATAACACATAAAGTTTCAATCCATATACCAATACATATATGCATATGCAATATGAAAGTGACTGAGCCAATCTAGTGTCTAATGTGTGTGTAAATGCATCCATGAGCAACCATTAGCAAACACTTGCATCCACTTGCATCCACCAAACATAACATGTCTCAAACACATGTTTACAACCATAGGATTTTCTACCTAAAGATCGAAGACATAATCGATAGGACATACTAAACGATAGAATAAGTCTAAACAAAGCGATAGAAAAAGGAGAAGTTAAGAATATCGCCTCAAAACAAGAAATGGTTCAGCGTATGCATCTTGTCCTCCGTCTCCCAAGTCGCGTCTCCTTGATCATCTCTCCATTGGATTTTAACCAACATGACCTCTCTGTTGCATAACTTCTTGATCTACGATCCAAGGATGCATGTAGGAGCTCGTCTAATCGTGCCATCATGCTCCACTTCCACTTCTCTAAGCATGCTCGGCTCCATTATTTCCGCGGTATCATGTAAACACTTCCTCACATGTGACACATGAAACTGTCATGAGCAACACTAAGATTTTTCGGCAACTTCACTCTGTCTGTCCAATTCTTTCTGTAATGGGGGATTGCCCTACGAACCTTGGTGCTAATTTCCCCACACTCCCCAAAGAGAACTAAATTCCTCCACGGTGACACTTTAATAAGAACCATGTCTCCAACATCGAACTCAAGGTCGGTTTGTCTCTTGTCAGCGTTTGACTTTTGTCAGCCCTGTGCCGTCTTCATTCATCTTCGAATCAAGTCTATCTCCTCGGAAGTTTCCTTAACCATATCTGGCCCAAGTAAAATCTTATCCGTAGATTCCCACCAACAAGTTGGTGATCGACACGGTCGTCCATAAAAACCCTAATACTAGCTTAATAACTGTAGTTATAAGCGAACTCTACAAATGGAAAGTGCTCTTCTCGTGTCCTCCAAAATCTAGGATGCCTAACCTCAAAAGATCTTCAAGGATTTTATTCATCCTTTATGTCTGTCCATCCATCTGTGGACGATACGCGATGCTCAAACATAACTACGTACCTACCGCCTTTTGCATATCATCTTTTCCTCTTGTATCAAAAACTGCTCCAATCCCTGCATCGCAAGTACCGGTATATACTGTGAACGGTTTGCACCCATCTAGCAAAGTCAAAACTGGGGTTGATACCTTCGTAAAGCCCTTAACGAACTTCTTATAGTAGCCCACCAACCCTAGGAAACTTCTTACTTCTGTTGCTTTTCTAGGAACCTTCCAATCTTGGATTTCCACCACCTTTGTAGGATCCACTGCTATCCCTTCCTTAGAGACCACGTGTCCTAAAAACCTCACTTCTTTCCTCCATAAATGACATTTGGAGAACTTAGCTTTGAGTTGATGCGCTCTAGGGTCTCTAAGACTTCCCTAAGATGTAGGGCATACTCTTCCTCGCTTCTAGAGAAAATCAAAATACTATCCACAAAGACTACCACAAACTTGTTTAGGAACTCCCTAAACACCCTACTCATCAAGTCTACGAAATATGTTGGTGCATTCCTCAAACCAAAAAAAAGAATGACGAGCCCTTCGAAGAAACCGTTAGGAGTCCTAAAAGCAGACTTATCTATGCTATCCTCAACTACCCTCAACTGGTGAAATCCTATGGCTAAGTCCAACTGTGAGAAAACAGAAGCACCAGCTACCTGATAGAACAAATCATCTATCCTCGGCAATGAGTGTCTATTCTTCTTCGTGAGCTTGTTCGGCTCCATATAGTCCACGCACAATCTAAGCGAACCATCAGTCTTCATAGCAAAAACAACTGGAGCACCCCATTCCGAAATGCTTCTTCTTATGAACTCTTTCTTAAGTAGCTCCCCTACTTTTTTACTGAGTTCCCTCCTCTTTCTCTCTCTCTCAAAGCCATGTGGCGCACTGGCAATGCAACCGGCTTTTCATTATCTACAAAGTATATTTGGAGGTCTATCTCGCGCCTCGGGGGTAGACCCCGAACCTCATCAAAAATGTCACCATACTCACGGACTACACGAACAGATTTCAAATCATCGATGAATGCATTAAGAGATTCTAGGTAGCTAAGCATCACTGTACCCCTAGGGTTACATGAAATATAAAAGGTCTTTCCACAACGAGTCCACAGTCTAACTGCCCTCTTTTCATAGTCTTGGATGGCACCATGCCTGGCTAGCCAATCAAGCCATAGCCCGTGAATCCAGGAATGAAGGCGTTGCATTCAAACCCAACGCCCAAGACAGACACTCTCAAAACCCGACAAACCATAGATAAGTGAGCCGAACCACCAATAGGATTTGAGAATACAATGGGATCCATAACTAGACTAGTATTTAGGTGCAGTGTTTCAACTAACGAAGCAGATACAAACGATTGCGAAGCGCAAGAGTCAAACAAAGTTCGAATAGGATGACTGAAAAAGGAAAATCAAACTTTCAACAGAAATGCTTCTATCTATCTCCTGTCCTGGTGCCATGAGAGCATGAACATGTCCTCCAGAAGTAGGTCTTGTCCTCTATCCATGCCCTTGTCCTTATCTCCCTTGTTAATCTTAAATCATACGTCTTGCCTCGCCGCAATGGTAACAACCATGCTTCCTCTTCTTCTTCATACAGTCCTTAATTATATGGCCCGTTATACCACAATAAAGGCACCTTCTTTTGTTACGGGGGTTAATTATTCTTTCCACCTTCTTCGTGGATTAAAGCCATATCAACAAATTCCTTATCCTTGGGTTGTGTTCCTCAGCCTAAACTTCCACATCGACCAAGCAGCTGGCGGAACTTTCCTTCCATTGTCTATCTCTAAGATACCAAATGAGTCCTTCACTTCCTGGAGCCAATTTATAGCCTCGACAAATGTCTCAGTCCCATGAAAAGGTTTTCCGCCCATCGCACCGAAGTCCTTCTATAACACCCCACCTCCGCTAGGGTCACTCACAAAGGGAATGCACTAGTTTTGGAGGAGCGTTATCGAGGTAAACAAACACAGAAATATTACAAGACAGAACATAAATAAAACATCGGAAGTATCAAAAGCTAAATTTCATTACTTTCAAAAAGAGTCAAAACCTTTTACATCCAAAGTACCAACTATCATTTTCCATTACAACAAGTTCTGCCTTGAATAAATGAAGAAGCATAAAACTTAAAACAACAAAAGTAGCTTAATTCCCCAAAGGTAGCAGAAATGCAGCCATAACATAGCTCAAGATCAAACCGTACATGAGTTGAACCGAAAGCAAACGAAATACAAGCTAAGTGCTAGAGTTTCCTCCCTGAGAACCTGGGGGGAAACGAAAGAAAAAGAGGCAAAAGAAAACGGGTCAGTCATAAAGACTGGTAAGTCCTAGTGACTTTCAGCATAGAAACAGGTAAAGGTAACCTGACATGTATAAACTGAAAGTAAACATAAGGATGCTGTCAAGATGGGCAAGATAGACTAAGATAACATGATAAATCAAGTATAAATCAAGTATAGCATTGCATGTTCAAGATTCGCTGCACCAACTGTACTAGTATCCCAAACCCATGTCACATATTAACCAAGAAATGATCCCTTGGCCCAATATCATGCAATGACCCATTTCGGGGTCCTACGGAACGATCCATTAATCGATCGGCTCCCTGCAAATTCTAGCTCATCATGTGTCTATGTCATATGACCCTATCATGAATGTAGTTACCTGTGCTAGGTCCACCATAGGGTGTATCAAGCCCTAGGGTGCCAACCACCGACATGAATCAAGCATGCACAGTGTAAAACTACTAATGCCCAATGCCTGCTTTTTCAACTCCGGACTACGTGCACGACCATAGTCCGCCTAAACCTACATTGGCGCACCAACTCAGCCGTCGTTCTGGTCGCTTATAATCAGCCCAGTAATCGTGCCCCACCCTGCCTAGTTCCAGGGGACCATGATACATCTAAGTGGGTTACTGCTGAAATGGACCGCGTAAGTAGGGTTTCCGTCCAACAGGTTAAGTGTTGTCATTTAAATTCGTGACTTAACCCTTATCAGTCTAACATGTCAAGTTGGTTAAGTGTTGTCTTTCAATTTCATGACTTAACCCCACTAATCATGTATCAAGTTGGTTAAGTGTTGTCTTTCATGTTCATGACTTAACCCTATCATGTGGCATTAATTCATTAATGCACCCTAACCTCTCACATCAGACATGTTGTTGCGGTCACTGGATTTGCCGGGCGGTTCCGGGCAGATTTACACCACAACTTAGTCTGACCTCTGGTTTCAAGAGCGATATGACCAACTACCCACATTGGATCCAATTGTTTGCAGTCACTGGATTTGCCGGGCGGTTCCAGGCAGAATTACACTGCAAACCCAACCCAACCTCGATTTGGCCATTTTCAAGTTCATTCTAGTGTCATGTCCATGTTCAAATTTCATGCAAAGTTCGTGTCAAGTTTCATGGCAAGTTTCATGTCAAGTTTCATGTTAAGTTTCAACTTATGCCTATTATCAAGTTCATGATTCATGTTCATAACCAATTCATGTTTTGCCTAATCTACCCAAATCGTATTCCCATCGCACGTAAACGTGAATCGATCTAAATTAAAAGTAAATCCAAATACAGAAATAAGGGGAATAACATCAAAACTATGATAGGCAAAAAGGATGAGCATAAAGTGATAAAAGGGACTACAAGATTAGCATGATATAACTTGAGATAATTGGTTATAACATCACTGGATATAGGAAATAATAGGATTTCAAATCTAGCATAATAAGGTGATAGTCATGGCATAAGGTGGTAGTCCCAAACTTGTAAATAATAGACTGATTCAACATCACAGTTATGATAATGTTATGGACATGAAAGAGTTTGATTTACAACATGAATAGGTCCAAACTGACTTCATAGCAATATTCCCAAATGTCAAGATCCAAGATGGAAACTAGAATAGATGTGAATCGATTATCATACTTAAGTCCAATTTAACTTTATCTCATGTACAAATTACAATTAACAAGTTTAAATCTCAAAGTAACTAGAACTTAATGATCGTGGACTAAGAAATTGAGATGCAGAAGTTGAATCTAGAAACTAGTCGTCGAATTGTTTGAATCGTTGAATCTCGATTGGATTGTAGAAGAAATTCCCTAATATGCAATTCCTAGCCGTAGTCTTCAAGAAATAGTCTTCGTGTTTTATTTTAATTTACTTTTAATTTAATTCTGAAGAAGAAGCCATGTCCATCAAGAATTTGTGCAGCATAAGTTTAGAGAAGAATGGTGAAAAGAGAATGGGGCTAGGGGATGTTTATATAGGATTAGACGAACGAACCTAGACTGAAAACGAGACTAGAAACATCAGAATGAACCCAGGCTCAAAACTGGGTTTCAGCACCAGGTCGACCCCCAGGTCGACCATAGGGTCGACCTGGTGCCTGGGAGGTCGACATAGTGTCGACCCTCAGGTCGACCTGGTCCTGGGTGGGAAAATTCCCGCCAAGTCTGCGCTGGGGTTTGAATTTGAATTTCGAATTCGAGTTGTTTCTCTGTTCTGAAAATCCTTGAAACTTCGGAGGGTCATATCTCCCTCATACGGACTCCGTTTCTTGAAAACTCAGACTCATTTCCAAGCAGAATTTCGAGACGAACGCAATAGCGCAACCGTTTCGCTTGATTCTTAGTTTAAAATTTAATTCTACCTTGATTTATGGTTTTAACATGTTATTAAAATACGCGTTGTTACATTCTCCCCTCCATGAAGGATTTCGTCCCCGAAATCTTCAAGTTTAGAAGAATGTGTCCTACCATCCAACATCCATCTACTCAACCATCATCCACAAGCAACCATTGTCCTTAAAAGATTTCTAATGCTATATGAATTTATGAAAAAGTGTGTATATGTACTTATCTAATGCAAAAGATCAGGCGGTTACTGATTCAGTAGACCTCCTTAATGCAAAATATGCTAGTGCAATGTATCCAACATGTATGCAATTTCCTAACATACTTTATAATCTCTACTTGAGTGCAAAAACATTCATTCATATGCAACATCCAAATGATAGCATATCAAATTTCCATCCATATTCAGGTATAAGCACCCATGCAGATGCAATATGAACAATGTGACTGAGCCGATCTAGTGCCTAATGTGTGTTACGCAACCACGAGCAACTACTTGCAACCACTTGCAACTACTTGCAATCATCAACCATAACATGTTTCAATTACATGTTTACATCCAAAAGGGTTCTACCTAAGGTTCTCAAGATAGGATCGAGAAGATAACAAGACAAACAAAGAATCTAGGAGAAGAAGTTAAAGATGTACCCCTAGAAGGTCCTGCTTGCGGGCCTTGCCCTTGCTTCTTAGGGCAGTTCTTGCTGATATGTCCAGTATCACCACTCTGAAAGCATGCTCCCATCTTCATCTTCTTCTTTCTACAATCCTGGACCATATGCCCATCTATACCAAAGAAGTTGCATTTTCTTTTCTCACGTGACTTCTTGTCATTATTGTTGTTGTTGTTCTTGCCTCCTTTCTCGGAGTCTACCTTCTTGTTTTGAGACTCATTCGCCTTGACCTCCTTCTTTCCATTCTTGTCTTCTTCATTTAAGAGTGCCATGTCTACTAACTTTTCGTAAGTTGCCCCCATAGATATGTGGGTCATAGCCAAGCTGTGAAGTGGCTCATTCGATCCCTTGACAAAACGGAGAGCCTTCTTATGAGGAGTATTCACTAAGTCCAGTCCAAATTGGGCCAGCTGATTGAATTGATTGACGTACTCCTTGACCGTCATACTTCCTTGCTTAAGAGACAAGAACTTTTCCAGTTGTAGACTTCGTTCAGCTTGTGAGAGGAATTCATCTCAAACCTTACCCTGAAATCCATCCATGTGTCAACAGGTCTTTCAGCGTTAATGACTTCCCACCAATAGGAAGCTTCGTCTTTGAACAACCATACTGCCAACTGTACCTTCTGCCTCTCGTCCACCTCGAAGATAACGAACAGATTCTCAGTTTCTTTGAGCCAGTTCCTCGCTTCTACGAATGATTCAGCTCCCTTGAAATCCTTTCCACCCATGGCCCTAAAATCTCTACAGATCTTTGAGAAAGCATTAGCACGAGGAGGGGGAGGAGGAGGAACCGCTGCAGCTGGAGGAGGAATATCTGCTGGGCCTGCATCGTTGGCCCTAGCCTCTAAGTACCTCCTGAACCAGCCAGGTATTGGCACGCCCTCTGGAAGGTTAAGATTCCCAAACATGCTGAAATGAAAAAGAAAGAGGTTCAAACGAGGAAACAAAGGATAGTGCTAATGGATTTTGGGGAATAGCCTTTAAATAAAACAAAACTTTTCTTGAAAAATATGTTTCTTTGTAAACGTTTTTGAAAATAGTTTTAGAATGTTTTAAAAACTTTTGCCTAGTCTGGTAACCTCCTGCTCTGATACCAAGTATAACACCCCACCTCTGCTAGGGTCACTCACAAAGGGAATGCACTAGTTTTGGAGGAGCGTTATCGAGGTAAACAAACACAGAAATATTACAAGACAAAACATAAATAAAACAACGGAAGTATCAAAAGCTAAATTTCATTACTTTCAAAAAGAGTCAAAACCTTTTACATCCAAAGTTCCAACTATCATTTTCCATTACAACAAGTTCTGCCTTGAATAAATAAAGAAGCATAAAACTTAAAACAACAAAAGTAGCTTATTTCCCCAAAGGTAGCAGAAATGCAGCCATAGCATAGCTCAAGATCAAACCGTACATGAGCCAAACCGAAAGCAAGCGAAATCCAAGCTAAGTGCTAGAGTTTCCTCCCTGAGAACCTGGGGGGAAACAAAAGAAAACAAGACGAAAGAAAACGGGTCAGTCATAAAGACTGGTAAGTCCTAGTGACTTTCAGCATAGAAACAGGTAAAGGTAAAGTGACAAGTAAAAACTGAAAGTAAACATAAGGATGCTGTTAAGATGGGAAAGATAGACTAAGATAACATGATAAATCAAGTATAAATCAACTATAGCATCGCATGTTCAAGATTTGCTGCACCAACTGTACTAGTATCCCAAACCCATGTCATATACTAACCATGAAATGATCCTTTGGCCCAATATCATGCAATGACTCATTTCGGGGTCCTACGGAACGATCCATCAATTGATCAGCTCCCTACAAGTTCTAGCTCGTCATGTGTCTGTGTCATACGACCCTATCACGAATGTAGTTACCTGTGCTAGGTCCATCATAGGGTGTATCAAGCCCTAGGGTGCCAACCACCGACACGAATCAAGCATGCACAGTGTAAACCTACTGATGCCCAATGCCTGCTTTTTCAACTCCGGACTACGTGCACAACCATAGTCCGCCTGAACCTACACTGGCGCACCAACTCAGTCGTCGTTCTGGTCGCTTATAATCAGCCTAGTAATCGTGCCCCACCCTTCCTAGTTCCAGGGCACCATGATACATCTAAGTGGGTTACTGCTGAAATGGACCGCGTAACTAGGGTTTCTGTCCAACAGGTTAAGTGTTATCATTTAAATTCGTGACTTAACCCTTATCAGTCTAACATGTCAAGTTGGTTAGGTGTTGTCTTTCAATTTCATGACTTAACCCCACTAATCATGTATCAAATTGGTAAAGTGTTGTCTTTCATGTTCATGACTTAACCCTATCATGAGGCATTAATTCACTAATGCACCCCAACCTCTCACATTAGACCTGTTGTTGTGGTCACTGGATTTGCCGGGCAGTTCCGGGCAGATTTACACTACAACTCAGTCTGACCTCGGGTTTCAAGTGCGATATGACTAACTACCCACATTGGATCATATTATTTGGAGTCACTGGATTTGTCGGGTGGTTCCGGGCAGAATTACACTGCAAACTCAACCCAACCTCGAGTTCGTTCTAGTGTCATGTCCATATTCAAATTTCATGCCAAGCTCGTGTCAAATTTCATGGCAAGTTTCATGTCAAGTTTCGTGTCAAGTTTCAAATTATGCCTATTATCAAGTTCATGATTCATGTTCATAACCAATTCATGTTTTGCCTAATCTACCCAAATCATATTCCCATCGCACGTAAACGTGAATCGATCTAAATTACAAGTTAATCCAAATCCAGAAATAAGTGGAATAACATCAAAACTATGATAGGCAAAAAGGATGAGCATAAAGTGATAAAAGGGATTACAAGACTAGCATGATATAACTTGAGATAATTGGTTATAACATCACTGGCATATAGGAAATAATAGGATTTCAAATCTAGCATAATAAGGTGATAGTCATGGCATAAGGTGATAGTCCCAAACTTGTAATAATAGACTGATTCAACATCACAGGTATGATAATGTTATGGACATGAAAGAGTTTGATTTACAACATGAATAGGTCCAAACTGACTTCATAGCAATATTCCCAAATGTTAAGATCCAAGATGGAAACTAGAATAGATGTGAATCGATTATCATACTTAAGTCCAATTTCACTTTATCTCATGTCCAAATTACACTTAACAAGTTTAAATCTCAAAGTTACGAGAACTTACTGATCGTGGACTAAGAAATTGAGATGCAGAAGCTGAATCTAGAAACTGGTCGTCGAATTGTTTGAATCGTTGAATCTCGATTTGAATGCAGAAGAAAATCCCCAATATGCAATTCCTAGCCGTAGTCCTCAAGAAATAGTCTTCGTGTTTTATTTTAATTTACTTTTAATTTAATTCTGAAGAAGAAGCCATGTCCATCAAGAATTTGTTCAGCATAAGGTTAGAGAAGAATGGTGTAAAGAGAATGGGGCTAGTGGGCTGTTTATATAGGATTAGACGAACGAACCTAGACTGAAACGAGACTAGAAACATCAGAATGAACCCTGGTTCAAAACTGGATTTCAGCACCAGGTTGACCCCCAGGTCGACCTGGTCCCTCGGAGGTCGATCATAGTGTCGACCCCCAGGTCGACCTGGTCCTGGGCGGGAAAATTCCCTCCCAGTCTGCGCTGGGGTTTGAATTTCAATTTCAATTTCGAATTCGAATTCGAACCGTTTTTCTGTTCTGAAAATCCTTGAAACTTCGGAGGGTCATATCTCCCTCATACGGACTCCGTTTTTCGAAAACTCGGACTCGTTTCTAAGCAGAATTTCGAGACGAACGCAATGGCGCAACCCATTTCCCTTGATTCTTAGTTTAAAATTTATTTCTACCTTGATTTATGGTTTTAACATGTTATTAAAATACGGGTTGTTACACCTTCCATATCTTAGGAAAGGCATCTAAATGCGGAGAAAGAGACTCAAGAAGGAAAATGGAAGAGATTCGAAACAAAGAATCGAAAGATAGATATATGGCTTTTAGGGATTATGTTTTTCATAGTAAATCTTTCTCTTGAAAACTCCTTCTTTGAAACATGTTTTTGAAAATAATACTTTTGAAAATGGTTTTCAAATCTTTTGTCTGTTCTGGTAACCTTCAGCTCTGATACCATGTGTAACACCCCACATCCGTTAATGTCACTCACAAAGGGAATGCATTAAGTTTCATGGAGCATTATAAGTAAACAGAACGGAATATTACAAGACAGAAAAAGTAGTACTTGGAAATTTTGTAATTTTATTGTAGCGAAAACAGAAATAAGTTTGATTACATTTCCAAATACCAAAATAAAGTACATAATATCAGTCTTGTACAAAACCTTCAGAGTACATAATTTTAAAGCCATAATCCCCAACAGAAAAATGCCATATGCAGAATCAAAGCCAAGAAATACACCTTTCAACTTCAAGCTGGAAGAAAAAGATATCTGAACTAAGCTTGAGTATTTCCTCCCTAAGAACCTGGGGGGTGGGGGAGGGAAACGGAGAAAAGATGTGACGGCCCGCCCCGTATCAGCCGACATTTCCAATGAAAGTGCGCTGTGCCAATGACCGACTAGCATAGGACGGTTGCCAAAGAAAGGAAAATATACGAAATTAAACTAACAAGGAACCTGTAGAATGTCTCACAACGCATTGAATAAAATATAATAATAACATACTTGACATAAAATAGACGAGACAGTGCATAAGCTGAAAATTAAACCATAATCATCATAGCAGCGGAAATCCAAAATATAGCTTATGATCCATAACCATTATTACAATTTCAAAATACTGTCTCTAAAGCAAAAGAAAGGAAAGGTACACTAATAATGCCCAAAGTAGTGACCAGCAGCGACACAGGGAGAATATATATATAGAATAGTACGTGTAAGCCTCTTGCTCGTCTCCGGACAGCTACTCTTGCACAACTAGCTAACATGTCTCTAGTTTGTCCGTTTAAGAGCACCCAGAGTAATAAGAAGAGACATAAAACTCTAGGTCAGACAAAAGTCTAGTATGAGCGATAAGTAGCAAAACAGAACAATAACATGTATACCAAACCATACCTGAATCTGGACCTGCAACCAAAGAGTTAGCACAACATACCGTACAATACTCTAAGGTGCCACTAACGTATGGTGTAAAGGATACGAGGGTGGGGGTGTGCATGCCATGGTGATGGCAAACAATCAAGCATAGCAACCATCCTCACATCTCTCACTCAGTGCGTAAAGCATACGATATCCACCGCTTTGATCACCCAATACTTTGTTACGATCACTCTGCCCCATGGAGTCATGACGGCTCTACTACACTGATACGTAACCACTAATACTTTGTTATGTTCACTCTGCCCCATGGAGTCATGATAACTCCACTACACTGGTTCATAGCCATGCTATGATCACTCTGCCCCATGAAGTAATAACTACCCCACTGCACTGATCCATAGCCTAACATTCGTCTTTCAGTGGTGAATAAAAGTTATGGACGTCGATAACTCCTTAGCACACGTCCCGCAGCAAAGTCCAACCATGAAATTAACTCGTTGGTTCCCAAATGGATCATGAGTACAAATTTCCCATTTGGACTACCTCTGCATCTCGGGTTTTGGTCTCTTCCTCTCTGGACCAGTCTTCTTCTTCTTTACTTCTCTTTACTTCAAGTAATACTTCCAATTCGGTTCGTGATTCATGTCTCCAGTCCATGCACCTTAGTTCGGATCGGTCGTGACCATCCCTGGCGGTTCGTGGAGCTCTGGCGACGGCGGTTCGTGGTGCCCATGGTCGGATCGTGGCTCTCCTCCAAGCATGCATCGTGGTCCTCCTCGGAGCATGGGTCGTGGTCCTCCTCGAAGCACAGATCGGTTCGTGGTCTTCATTCGTCGCCATTGGCTCGTGAATGGGGTAGTACGACTTATGATGGTCCTCCACGGTCGAGTCGTGATAGCTCTCCACGGTCGGGTCGGGTCGTGAGCTTCAGGTGCGAGCAGTCCTCCAGCTCGTGGTCTTCACATTCACGATCGGGTCGGTTCGTTTAAGGGGGCGATCTGATCCGGCTCTGGGTCATTTCCTGCAACTTTTCCTATGACTGTTTTACGCCATACGACGACGTTTTCAACCATGCTAACTTTTCTAATCAATCGCAAAGCATACCATATAGTCATAGAAACATATGTAACCACCCACAAACATAAAAACAACAATTTGACAAGGTTAAATGGATCAAACATACCAAAAACCCATGTTTTCCCCTTAATCATGTTTAAGCAAATCTAATGATAGGATTAACAAAACTTAACCAAATTAACCCAAACTTCTAACAGAGGTCTAAAACGGTGTTTAAGAATTTCTAAACATTTTTGCAGAATTTAATTATGTTTAAAATCGCTAATTAACACTAATTAACCATAATTTGTGTAAAAACAAGGCTAATCACTCACCTTTGCCACAATTAAAACTTTCAGAACTGAAACTCCTCTGATTTGGGCAAATACCAATGTCTAACAGCAGCTCTAACTCAGAAATGGTGCTATTTCTCCTTGATTTGATGTTGCTAAGCTTAATCTTTGATTAAAGAGTGATTTGGGATGAAATTAGAAGGTGGAGGCCATTATTAGGGTTTCTAGGTAAATGGCGGCTAGAAAACTGAAATAGAATGAAAACCTAACTCATTTCGGCCTCCCCATAACCCTAATCCCAAAATGGGTTATGGGCCCATTCACTAATCACCTCATTTGGCCCGATTAAGCAGTTTTTCACCTTTTAAACCTTATTTCGTCCATATCTCCCAAATAGTAAGTCCTTTTTTCACATATGACCACTCTACGGAAAGATAAACCATCATCCGAATCTAATGGAAGTGGTTTCAGGTCAAAATTCCTTTCCAATAAAAAGTTATGGCCAAAATAAGATCAGCTAGGGGCAAAACGGTCATTTAAAAATTGGCAAAAATCATGAGCATGGGAAATGACCCCAATAGTCGTCTCCCAAAGTTACATGACCATACAACTTCGTATGTGAGAGAAATAAATATTCTACGATCCTTCAATGCGTAGAATGCGGGTCGTTACATTCTTCCCCCTTAAGAAATTTCGCCCTAGAAATTCCTTAACTAAGAAACAAACAAAGGACTCTACATGCCTACCAACCATTCACAACAATCAAACATACAAAACAACAAACAAGTCTATCCTAGCATGCGGTTTACTAACAAGGGAGTACTATACCGATATAAAAACCTTACCAGGCAAAGAGTTTTGGATACTTCCTCCTTATGTTCTCCTCTGTTTTCCAAGTACAGTCTTCCTCATCATCACCCCACTGAACTTTGACTAGTTTCACCGCCTTCCTTCGAAGCTGCTTCGTATCGTTCCCAACAATACACATAGGCCTGCGGTTCCTAACCGCCTCGATTCAACCTCGATATCATCCAACTGATACGGTGAAATAGTCACATTAGGGTCGTGCATGAATTTCCTTAACTGGGAAACATGAAATACGTTATGAACTCCTGCCATCTTCTCTGGTAATTCAACTTTATATGCCAAATTCTCAACTTGCAAGAGAACTGGGAATGGACCAACAAATCGTGTGTTAACTTGCCTCTCCTACCAAATCGTATCACGCTTTTTAATGGAGAAATCTTGAAAAACCAAGTCACCAATGGAGAATTTTAAATCTCTTCTCCTCTTATCAGCATAACTCTTCTGCCTATCTTGGGCAGCCTTCATTCATTGTTGGATGATCTTAATCTTGTCTGAGGTTTCTCTTATCACATCTGGTCCAAGCACAAACTTCTCACCAGTTTCTAACCAACATGACGGTGAGTTGCACAGTCTTCCGTACAAAGCTTCAAATGGAGCCATACCAATACTGGATTGGTAACTATTATTATACGCGAACTCCACTAGATGTAAATGGTCATCCCATGATCCACCAAAATCCAATATACAAGCTCTTAAGAGGTCTTCTAATATACGATTCACCCTCTCTGTCCGACCGTCGGTTTGAGGATGATATGCGGTACTGAGATGTAATTCTGATCCTAGCGCCTCTTGTAAGCTCCTCCAAAACCCACTAGTAAACATCGGATCTCAGTCGCTCACAATGCCTTTAGGTATTCCATGAAATCTCACTACCCACTTTATATACAACTCTGCTAACTTAGCTGTCATTCTATTCGACTTGATGGGTATAATCCTTGCACTTTTGGTTAATCAGTCCACAATCACCCAAATGCTATCATGGCCTGATCTAGTCCTTGGCAACCCATCAATGAAATCCAATGAGACTTGTTCCCATTTCCATTCTGGAATTTCTAATGGTTGTAACAAACCACTAGGCTTCTTTTTCTCAGTTTTAACTAGCTGGCAGTTCATGCATTTGGATATAAACTTCCCAACGTCTCTTTTCATCCCTTCCCAGTAGTAGGTCTGCTTCATATCTCGGTACATTTTGTTACCAGCAGGATGTATAGTCAGTTTTGAGTGATGACAATCTCTAAGCACTTCATCTCTTAATCCCTTGACATTGGGCACAACTAGTCTTCCATTCTTTCTAAGCCATCCATCTCGATCAAGCCCACACTTGTTCATCTCTTCGTCGATTCCCATCTCTAACTTTGAGATGATTTCCAATAGGTTAGGATCGTCCCTTTGACTGGAACCAATCCACTCAATCAAAGTGGGTCTGATCGTCAAACTTGCTAACATTTCTGGATCTAATTCACACTTTGGTCTGAAATCATACATAGAGATGTACTTCAGTTGCTTCCATTCTACAAACATAGCCCCTAAACTGGCATGTCTTCTACTCAATGCATCAGCTACCGCATTGCCCTTTCCTGGTGTATATGCGATATCGAAATCATAGGAAGTCAAGAATTCTAACCATCTTTGCTGTCGGAGATTTAGGTCCTTCTAAGAGAAAAGATACTTTAACGATTTATGATCGGTAAATAACTCGAATCTTTCTCCCAAGAGGTAATGTCTCCACATCTTCAATGCGAGCACGATAGCTGCCAATTCCAAATCATTAGTAGGATATCTTCTCTCGTGCGGTTTCAGTTGCCGACTAGCATAAGCTACAACCTACCTCCTTGCATCAATACAGCACCTAGTCCGGTACCACATGCATCTGTGTATACCGTCATCTCTTCATTTCCTTTAGGAATGACTAACACTGGTGCACATGTAAAGTTTTCCTTTAGACTCTTAAATGCATTCTCGCACTTTTCGTCCCAAACAAAAGCTTGATTCTTCTTGGTCAACTGAGTCAACAGTGCTGCTATCTTGGAGAAGTCTTGGATAAACTTATGATAATATCCAGCCAATCCCAAGAAACTTCTTGTGTGTATTGCATTCTTGGGCGTAGACCAATCTTGTACCGTAGCCACCTTCGCAGGGTTCACGGCAATACCATTTTCTGAAACAACATGGCCCAAGAATCTCACTTCCCTCCTCCAGAAGTGACACTTAGAAAACTTTGCTTTCAATTGGTGTTTTCTCAACACCTCCATCACTATCCTCATGTGATCCTTGTGTTCTTCCTTTATCCTCGAATAAACCAAGATATCGTCTACAAACACAGGAACAAACTTATTCAACTGATCTCTGAATACCCTATTCATAAAATCCACAAAATATGTTGGTGCATTGGTCAACCCGAATGGCATGACCAAACACTTGTAGAATCCAAATGGCGTCCGGAAGGTCGTTTTAGCTATACTCTTAGCTTCCACTCTAAGTTGATGAAAACCTATCACGAGATCCAACTTGGAGAACACCCTCGCGCCACTCAACTGATAAACAAATCATCTATCCGCGGTAGAGGATACTTATTCTTCCTCGTCACCTTATTCAATTCGCGGTAGTCCACACACAATCGAAGGGAACCATCTGCCTTGGTAGCAAACACAACTGGTGCTCCCCACTCAGAAACACTTCTTCTGATAAATCCCTTCTTCAACAGATCGCTTACTTGCATCTCGAGCTCTTGCTGCTCCCTAGGTGACATACGATGAAGTCTTTCACTAAATCAATACGAAACTCAATCTCTCGGTGTGGTGGAAGTCCGGTCACTTCCTCGAAGACGTCCGGATACTGGCCAGCCACGGGCCCATCTGACAACTCATCATGCGGGATGTCGAGGGAATTTAGAAAACTAGCCATTACCCCATCACTAGGTAGACCACCAAATACTACCCTCCGCCCATCATCCGCTCTAACTGTCACCAAAAAGCCCTCACAGTCTACCACCACCCCGTATCTTTGGAGCCAATCGACTCCCAAAATAATGCCAAACCTAGTAAAGCCCAAAACAAAGCAATCACAAGAAAACATACATCCATGACTCGATAAGACCAAATTACAACAAATCATGCTAAGGCTAGTCGAACCACCAATTGGGTTCATCACCGTTAAAGGTCTATCGACTATCTCTGGTTCCAATCCCAACCTATCTACCAGGTCACTAGATATGAAGGAACGGAAAGCTCTGGTATCAAACAGTACTCAAACAGGAACATCATAAACGGAAAGCATACCTTGAATGATGACATTCTTTCCTTTCTCCACCGCGGTTGGGGCATTCGACGAAGAAGGAACAGCATTAAGATCATATGCTTTCACAATCTGCTTCTCTTTAGGGGGTTGCAGACACTTATCCTTGTGATGTCCCACTTGGCCGTAGTTGAAGCACTTTCTGTCCGCTGGCTTTGCTTGACATTCTTTAGTATAATGGCCCTTCTTGCCACAACTAAAGCATTCAACATCTTTCATATTATTTTTCTTTTGGCCATCCTTGGTCTAATTCTGCTTTCTCTTATTCTGAGAACCATTCTTGCCTCCACCGCTTGCTTGCGGTTTTGGCTCCTCTTTGGATGCAACCTCAGTCTTCGACTTAGAGTATAGACTCTCTGATCTCAAAGCTTTCCCCACAATCGATTCAAACATCTCATCGATGTGGTTAATAAGCCTTTCCCCCAAGTATCCATCCAAACCAGTTATAAACTTATCACTCTTCTTCTTGGCAGTATCGATAAGGGATAATCCATACTTCGATAAAGTATCGAACTCTGCAATGTACACTGAGACTGCCCTACCATTATGCTTAAGCTCCAGAAATTTCCTAACCAACTCTGATTTTTGAGCAGCTGGGATAAACTTATCACTGAATCGGGCCTTAAACTGATCCCATGTAACTTGATCCTCTACAGTAGCTGCCTTAATAGCATTCCACCAATTCATCGCCTGTCCTTGCAGCTGGCGGGATGCTAGCTTTCTCTTCATCGCATCTTCAATACCTAAGTCTTCGAAGATACGCTCACAGCTATCCAACCAACCATGAACTTCTGTAATCGATTCCGTTCCGTGGACGGCTTCCCACCAAGGCTAATGTAATCCTTACATAGCTTGGCGAAATCGGCCCTAGGCGCTTGCACTACTGCACCACTACCATTTTCAGCATTAGGAGCTGCCCTCTTAACATCCCTAAGAATCTCTCTCATGAGGTCAGTGGACATCGTCCTCATATCAGGAGCATTCCCATTATTAGCTCCTCTACCAGTACCCCTCGTATATCGGCTCATCTTTCAATCTGTAAGGAGAAAACGATTAACCATCTCTTCAGTGGTGCCAGCACAGTGCGACTTCATCCTTAAATATACTGATAGTATATATATATATATAGCTTTTGAAAACCAAAATATCACAAATACGCGCTCACATATATGTACTATCTCTCTCTGGTGTCTTCCCTAGGTTAACTACGCAACCTAGAGCTCTGATACCAAATGTGACGGCCCGCCCCGCACCAGCCGACATTTCCAATGAAAGTGCGATGTGCTAATGCCCAATTAGCACAGGACGGTCGCCAAAGAAAGGAAAAGAAAGGAATTTAAACTAACAAGGAACCTGTAGAATGTCTCACAGCGCATGGAATAAAATATAATAATAACATACTTGATAAAAAAAGGCGAGACAGTGCATAAGCTGAAAACTAAACCATAATCATCATAGCAGCGGAAATCCAAAATACAGCTTATAATCCATAACCATTATTACAACTTCAAAATACTGTCTCTAAAGCAAAAGAAAGGAAAGGTACACTACTAATGCCCAAAGTAGTGACTAGCAGCGACACAGGGAGAATATATATATATACATATATAATAGTACGTGTAAGCCTCCTGCTCGTCTCCGGATAGCTACTCGTGCACAACCAGCAAACATGTCTCTAGTCTGCCCATTTAAGAGCACCCAGAGTAATAAGAAGAGACATAAAACTCTGGGTTAGACAAAAGTCTGGTACGAGCGATAAACAGTAAAACAGAACAATAACAGGTATACTAAACCATACCTGAACCTGGACTTGCAACCAAAGAGTTAGCACAACATACCGTACAATACTCTAAGGTGCCTGTAACACCCCACCTCCGCTAGGGTCACTCACAAAGGGACTGCACTAGTTTTGATGGATTATTATCTAGGTAAACATACACAGAGATATCACAAGGCAGAACATAAATATAACAGCGGTAGAAATTAAAAACCAAATTTTTATTACTTTCAAGAAAAGAGTCAAAACCTCATATGTCCAAGGTACAAATTATTCCATTACATCAAGTTCCAAATAAAGAAGCATAAACTTAAGATAACAAAAGTAAATTATTCCCCATAAATAGCAGAAGCAGCCATAGCATAGCTCAAGACCAAACCGTACATGAGCTGTCAGAAAGCAAGCTAAATCCAAGCTAAGAGCTAGTGTTTCCTCCCTGAGAACCTGGGGAGGGGGGGACGAAAGAAAAAGAGGCGAAAGGAAAAGGGTCAGTCATAATACTAGTAAGCCCTAATGACTTTTAGTATAAAAACTAGTAAAGGTAACATGACATGTGAAAATTGGAATTGAACATAAGGATGATAACAGGACTGATATGATAAACAAGAGAAGTCAAGTCTAGCATCGTATATTCAAGGTTCGCTGCACCATCTGTACTAGTGTTCTAACCCATGTCAAGTATTAATCATGAAATGATCCCTTGGCCCAGTATCATGAAGTGACCCATTACGGGGTCCTACGGTACGATCTACTAATCGATCGGCTCCCTACAAGTTCTAGCTCGTCATGTGTCTGTGTCATACGGCCCTATCCTGAAATGTAGTTACCTGTGCTAGGTCCACCATAGGGTGTATCAAGCCCTATGGTGCCAACCACCGACACGAATCAAGCACGCACAGTGTAAACCTACGGGTGCCCAATGCCTGCTTTTTCAACTCTGGACTACGTGCATGACCATAGTCTGCATGACCCTACAATGGCGCACCTACTCAGCCGTCGTTCTGGTCGCTTACAATCAGCCCAGTAATCGTGCCCCACCCTGCCTAGTCCCAGGGTAATGATACATCTAAGTGGGTTACTACTGAAAAGGACCGCGTGACTAGGGTTTCTAATGGGTTAAGTGTTGTCATTCAAATTCATGACTTAACCTTATCCAAATCATGTATCAAGTTGGTTAAGTGTGTTCAAGTGGTTCATGACTTAACCCTATCAAATCATCATGTCAAGCTGGTTAAGTATATTCAAGTGGTTCATGACTTAACCCTATCATGTGGCATTAATTCATTGATGCACCCCAACCTCTCACATTAGACTAATTGTTGTGGTCACTGGATTTGTCGGGCGGTTCCGGGTAGATTTACACCACAACATAGTCTAACCTCGGGTTTTGCGTGCGATATGACCAACTACCCACATTGGATCCTATTGTTTGCAGTCACTGGATTCGCCGGGCGATTCCGGGCAGATTTACACTGCAAACTCAACCCAACCTCGAGTTGGCCATTTTCAAGTTTATCTATGTGTCATGCCCAGATTCAAGTTTCGAGTCTAAATTCATGTCAAGTTTTCAGGTCATGTTTCATGTCAAATCGTGTCAAGTTCATGTCCATATCCAGGTTCAAGTTATAATAACGTTCATGTTCAAAGCCAATTCATGTTTTACCTAATCTATCCAAATCGTATTCCCATCGCACATAAACTCGAATTGATACAAATAAATCAAATTAGGGAATAACATAAAAAGGGACGGGTATAAGGTGGCAAAAGTGATTACTAGCATAGCATGGTATGACTTGAGATAAATGATTATAACATTACTGGCATATGGAATATTGGCCTCAAACATAAAGATTCCAAATCTAGCAAAATAAGGTACTAGCCAAGATAACAGTTGTCATAAGGTGATAGTATAGTCATGGTAACGATTGACATAAGGTGATGGTATAGTCATGGTAACGATTGACATAAGGTGATAGTCATAAACTTGTGACCAATAGCAGATTCAACATGATAATATGAGGGTGTTTTCTCTTTGATTTACAACATGAATAGGCCCCAAATCAATGTCATAGTAATATACCCAAAAGTCAAGATCCAAGATGAACAAGCATGGATGTAAAACAGTCATCATACACAGGTCCAATTTCAATTTACAACATATTCATATTATATTTACAGTTTAAATCTAAAAGTAACTGGGGCTTACAAATCGTGGTTCGAGAATTAGAAAAAGAGAGTCGATGTTGAATCTTTATATGCTTAGTCAAGTCCTAACAGAAATCCCCAAATCAGCAATTCTCTTAACGTAGTTTCGACGTAGAAGAAGTAGTCCCTTTCTCTCAATTTTCAACCATAATCAGAGCAGCATAAGGTCAGAGAGAATTTTATGTAGAGAGACTAGTGTTAGGGGCTGTTTATATAGGGTCAGGTCAACGAATGTAGACAGAAACGAGGCCAGAAACATTAAAGTGAATCCAGCTTCAAAAGTGGGCTCAGCCACCAGGTCGACCCCCAGGTCGACACTATGGTCGACCTGGTCCTAGGCAGGTCGACTACATAGTCGACCCCCAGGTCGACCTGGTCCTGGGCGGAAAATTTCCCGCCCAGTCTATTCTGAGGTTTGAATTTCGAATTTTGAATTCGAATTCTGAGCTGTTTTGAACTTGAAAACTTCTGAAAACTTCGAAATGTCATAACTTGGTCATACGGATTCCGATTTTCGAAAACCCGGACTTGTTTCCAAGCAGAATTTCGAGACGAACGCAATGGCGTAACCCATTTCCCTTGATTCTTATTTTAAAAATTAATTCTGCCTTGATTTATGGTTATTACACGTTATAAAAATACGGGTTGTTACATTCTCCCCTCCTTAAAGGATTGCGTCCCCGAAATCTCTAAGTTAGAAAGAATATATCCTACCATACAATCATCCATCTACTCAAAGCATCATCCACAGGCAACCATTGTCCTTAAAAGATTTCTAGTGCTGTATGAACATATGCAGAAAGTGTGTATATGTACTTATCTAATGCAGAAGATCAGGCGGTTACTGATTCAGTAAACCTCCTTAATGCAAAATATGTTAGTGTAATTAATCCAACATGTATGCAAATTCCTAACATAGTTTATAATCTCTACATGAGTGCACAAACATTCATGCATATGCAACATCCAAGTGATAGCGTAACAAGTTCCATCCATGTACAAGTATAAGCACTCATGCATATGCAACATGAAAATGTGACTGAGCCGATCTAGTGCCTAATGTGTGTCATGCATCCACTAGCAATCACTTGCAAACACTTGCAACCATTTGCAAACATCAACCATAACATGTTTCAATCACATGTTTATATCCATATGGTTCTACCTAAGGTTCTCAAGATAAGATCGAGAAGATAACAAGACAAACGTAGGTAGTAGAAGCATGATACGAAAAAGGTTTTCAAGTTTATAGGAAAAAGAGATCGAGAATGTACCCTAAAAAAGAAATGGGTAAAGTGCGCGTATCTTCTCTTCGGTTTCCCAAGTTGCGTCTTCTTGGGCTTCACTCCACTGCACTTTAACTAACTTGACTTCTCGATTCCTTAGCTTCTTAATCTCCGTTCCTAAGATACGAATCGGAACTCGCCTCAATGTTGCTTCTTTTTTCACTTCTACGTCTTCAAGGATGCTTGGCTCAACCACTTCGGCCGACTCATGCAAGCACTTTCGGTGATGCGAGACGTGAAAGACATTGTGTACTCCAGTTAACTTCTCGGGTAAATCTACCTTATAGGCCATCCGTCCAATCCTCTCAGTGATAGGGAATGGTCCTACGATCCTTGGTGCTAGCTTTCCAACTGCTCCAAAACGAACTGCATTACGTAACGGAGAAACTTTTATAAAGACCATATCTCTGACTTCGAACTCTAGGTCTGTCCTTCTCTTGTCTGCATAAGATTTTTGCCTATCTTGGGACGTTTTCATCCGTCTTCGTATCAACTCAACCTTCTCAGAAGTGTCTCTTATCATGTCAGGGCCGAGTATAAGCCTGTCTGTCGTCTCCCACAAACAAGTTGGTGATTTGCATGGTCTTCCATACAGGGCTTCGAACGGTGCCATTCCGATGCTAGCTTGGTAACTATTATTATATGCAAACTCCAAGAGAGGAAGATGGTCTTCCCAAGTGCCACCAAAGTCAAGAATGCATAGCCTCAGGAGATCTTCTAGTACCCTATTTACCCTTTCGGTTTGTCCATCCGTCTGTGGGTGATAGGCCGTGCTTAAACTCGTCGTGTACCCATTGCTTCTTGCAGACTATTCCAAAACTGGCTAGTGAAAATCGGGTCACGATCACTAACTATACTAGAAGGAACCCCGTGCAACCGTACTACTTCTCGAAGGTAAATAGACGCTAGCCATAATGCGGTCCTCTTGCTTTTCACTGGAATGAAGTGATCACTTTTCGTGAGTCTATCAACTATGACCCATATGCTAGTATTTCCCTTCCTTGACCTAGGCAGTCCATCCACGAAATCCATCGAGATACTCTCCCATTTCTATTGCAGAACCTCCAAAGGATGTAATAGCCCACCGGGCTTCTTCGACTCGGCCTTTACTTGTTGGCACACCATGCATTTCGAAACGAACTCTGCCATATCCTTTTTCATTCCAGCCCAAAAGAAAATGCGTTTCCTATCCCTGTACATCTTATCCCCTCCGGGATGTATAGTCATCTTCGAGTGGTGCGCCTCTTCGAGAACTTTCCTTACTAGGTCTTCCACTTGTGGGACACATAGCCTTCTTTCGCGCCTTAGCCATCCCTTGTCATCTATGGCATACCTACTGAGGTGACTTGACTTCTCACCACTAATCATCTTGTCCATGATTTCGACTATCTGTGGTTCTTCCTTCTGTGAAGTCCCTACTTGATCTAGAAGTGTAGGTCTTAACTCAAGAGATGCTAACGTAGTAGTCAATGACTGAACATCAGGTGTAAAATCAAAGGTTGCTATAAACTCAAGGCTTTTCCTTTCAACAAACAAGGGGCTCAAAGTCAACCTTTTTCTACTTAGCGCATCCGCCACCACATTACCCTTGACAGGGGTATAAGCTATATCGAAGTCATATGATGCCAAGAACTCCATCCACCGCTGTTGTCTCAGATTCAAATCTTTCTGTGAGAAGAGGCACTTAAGCGATTTGTGGTCCGTATACAGCTCGAACCTCTCTCCTAGAAGATAATGGCGCCAAGCTTTAAGTGCAAAAACAATCGCGACCAACTCCATGTCATGCGTGGGATAGTTTTTCTCATGAACTTGAAGTTGTCTGCCCTCATAGCATATTACTCTTCCATCTTGCATTAGGACAGCGCCTAATCCCGTGCCGCACGCATCTGTGTACACGGTAAACATCTTACCTCCATCGGGTAATGCCAAAACTGGAGCTGTAGTGAGGGCTCTCTTAAGTCTCTGAAAAGTAGCATCACACTTTATGTCCCATGCAAAAGCAAGGTTCTTCTTTGTTAACTTAGTAAGAGGGGCTGAAATCTTAGCGAAGTCCTTAATGAACTTCCTGTAGTAGCCCGCCAAACCGAGAAAGCTCCTCACCACCGTTGCATTCTTAGGAATTTTCCAGTCCTGTATCGCAACTACCTTTGCAGGATCCATGGCTATGCCTTGCTTAGAAACTACATGCCCAAGGAACCGAACTTCCTTCCTCCAAAAATGGCATTTGGAGAACTTAGCCTTTAACTGGTGTACTCTAAGTGTTTCCATGACTTCCTTGAGATGTCTAGCATGCTCTTCTTCATCTTTTGAGAAGATCAAAATATCATCCACGAAAACTACCACAAACTTGTTAAGGAACTCCCGAAACACCCTACTCATCAAATCCACAAAGTATGCGGGTGCATTCGTTAACCCAAACGGCATGAGGAGCCATTCGAAGAACCCATCTGAAGTCCTAAACGCAGTTTTGTCAATGCTATCCTCAGCCACTCTAAGCTGATGAAATCCTGTGGCTAGATCGAGTTGAGAGAAAACAGATGCTCCCACAAGCTGGTCAAACAAATCATCGATTCTTGGTAGTGGGTGCCTGTTCTTCTTTGTCAGCTTGTTTAACTCACGATAATCTACGCACAAACGTAGCAATCCATCCGCCTTAGTAGCGAATACCACTGGATCACCCCATTCAGAAATGATTCGTCTTATGAAATTTTTCTCAAGCAACTCGTTAACTTGTTTACTGAGCTCTCTTCTTTCTCGCGGGGCCATGTGCCTAACGGGCATTGAAACTGGCTTGGCATTATCAACAAGATAAATTCGGAAGTCTATCTCGCGTTAAGGAGGTAACCCCCTCACTTCATCAAAGACATCTGGATATTCTCAGACCACTCTTACAGATTGCAAATTATCGTCGGACGAGTCAAGGAATTCAAGATAACACAACATGACCGGACCCTTAGGGTTACAAGAAATTTCAAGGGTATTACCGAGGTGAGTTATGAGCCTCACTACCCTTCGTTCACAATCAAGAATGGCTCCATAATTGGACAACCAATCCATACCTAGGATCAAACCGTATCCCATAAATCCGAGAACATAAGCATTACACGTGAATTCTACGCTTAAGATAGAGATTCTCAAATCCACACACATCATAGATAAATGGGCGGAGCCCCCAATTGGATTTGAAACTATAACGGGATCCTCAACCAGACTAGTACTTAGGTGCAGATTTTCAACAATATCAGAAGAAATAAAAGTGTGCGATGCGCCAGAGTCAAATAAGGTTCGAACAGAAAAGTCAGAAATGTAAACAAGGCTTTCTATAGAAATATTACTACCTCGGTCAAGAGCTGGAGTGGTGTTGAGAGCATGCAACTGCCCTCCAGAAGGTCCTGCTCGCTGGGTCTGCCCTTGCCACTGTCCTTGCTTCTTAGGGCAATCCTTGCTGATGTGTCCAGTATCTCCACAATGAAAGCATACACCCAACTTTCTCTTCTTCTTTCTACAGTCTTTAGCTAGATGTCCAGTAATACCACAGAAGTTGCACTTCCTCGTCTCATGTGGTTTGTTGTTGCTCTTGTTATTCTTGTTATTCTTGTTGCCCCCTTCTTGAAGTCAGCTTTCTTATTCTGAGTCTCATTAGGCTTAACCTCCTTCTTACTATTCTTGTCTTCCTCATGAAGTAGAGCCATATCCACCAAGCTTTCAAAGGTCGCCCCCATGGGTATATGAGTTATGGCCAAACTGTGTAGTGGATCATTCAATCCTCGAGCAAAGCGTACATCCTTTTTCTAGGCTGTGTTAACCAAATCCAAATCGAACCGAGCAAGCTGATTAAACTTATTCACGTACTCCCTAACAGACATGTCCCCTTGCTTAAGTGCTAAGAACCTCTCCATCTGAAGGTTCTGTTCTGCTGACGATAAGAATTTAAGCCCAAACCTCTCTCTAAAGTCTACCCAAGTCTCAACTGGCCTGGTAGCGTTGGTGACTTCCCACCAAAATGCAGCTTCCTCTTTCAACAACCATGGTGCCAACTGAACTTTTATATGGTCCTCCACATCAAAGATAATAAACAAGTCTTCAGTCTCCTTTAGCCAGTTTCGGGCCACAACAAAGGTTTCAGTTCCAACGAAGTTCTTGCCGCCCATTGCTTTAAAGTCTTTGCATATTTTGGCAAAGGCGGTACCAGGAGGAGGAGGAACCGCGGCCACTAGAGGAGGAGGAGGAGGGATGTCTGCCGGGCCCGCGTCGTTGGCCCTAGCTTCTAAGTACCTTCGGAACCATCCAGGCACGGGTATTCCCTCAGACAGGTTAAGATCAGCCATGCTGAAAAACGAAAAGAAAAAGATTCAAACGAGGAAACAAAGGAAAGTGCTAATGGTTGTTTGGGGAATAGCCTTTTTTTTAAACATAAAACTTTTCTTGAAAAATGCTTCTTTATAAATGGTTTTGAAAATAGTTTCAGAAGGTTTTTAAAACTTTTGCCCAACCTGGTAACCTTCTGCTCTGATACCAAATGTAACACCTCACCTCCGCTAGGGTCACTCACAAAGGGAATGCACTAGTTTTGGTGGAGTATTATCTAGGTAAACATACACAGAGATATCACAAGGCAGAACATAAATATAGCAGCGGTAGAAATTAAAAACCAAATTTTTATTACTTTCAAGAAAAGAGCCAAAACCCCATATACCCAAGGTACAAATTATTCCATTACATCAAGTTCCAAATAAAGAAGCATAAACTTAAGATAACAAAAGTAAATTATTCCCATTAAATAGCAGAGGTAGCCATAGCATAGCTCAAGACCAAACCGTACATGAGCTGTCAGAAAGCAAGCTAAATCCAAGCTAAGAGCCAGTGTTTCCTCCCTGAGAACCTTAGGGGGGACGAAAGAAAAAGAGGCGAAAGGAAAAGGGTCAATCATAAGACTGGTAAGCCCTAGTGATTTTTAGTATAAAAACTAGTAAAGGTAACATGACATGCGAAAATTGGAATTAAACATAAGGATGATAACAGGACTGATATGATAAACAAGATAAGTCAAGTCTAGCATCGCATATTCAAGGTTCGCTGCACCATCTGTACTAGTGTTCTAACCCATGTCAAGTATTAATCATGAAATGATCCCTTGGCCCAGTATCATGAAGTGACCCATTACGGGGTCCTATGGTACGATCTACTAATCGATCGGCTCCCTACAAGTTCTAGCTCGTCATGTGTCTGTGTCATACGGCCCTATCCTGAAATGTAGCTACCTGTGCCAGGTCCACCATAGGGTGTATCAAGCCCTATGGTGCCAACCACCGACACGAATCAAGCACGCACAGTGTAAACCTACGGGTGCCCAATGCCTGCTTTTTCAACTCTGGACTATGTGCACGACCATAGTCCCCCTGAACCTACAATGGCACACCGACTCAGCCGTCGTTCTGGTCGCTTACAATCAGCCCAGTAATCGTGACGCACCCTACCTAGTCCCAGGGTATCGTGATACATCTAAGTGGGTTACTGCTGAAAAGGACAGTGTAACTAGGGTTTCTAATGGGTTAAGTGTTGTCATTCAAATTCGTGACTTAACCCTATCCAAATCATGTATCAAGTTGGTTAAGTGTGTTCAAGCGGTTCATGACTTAACCCTATCAAATCATCATGTCAAGTTGGTTAAGTATATTCAAGTGGTTTATGACTTAACAATATCATGTGGCATTAATTCATTGATGCACCCCAACCTCTCATATTAGACTAATTGTTGTGGTCACTGGATTTGTCGGGCGGTTCCGGGCAGATTTACACCACAACATAGTCTAACCTCGGGTTTTGCGTACGATATGACCAACTACCCACATTGGATCCTATTGTTTGCAGTCACTGGATTCGCCGGGCGGTTCCGGGCAGATTTACACTGCAAACTCAACCCAACCCGAGTTGGCCATTTTTAAGTTTATCTAAGTGTCATGCCAAGATTCAAGTTTCGAGTCTAAATTCATGTCAAGTTTTCAGGTCATGTTTCATGTCAAATCGTGTCAAGTTCATGTCCATATCCAGGTTCAAGTTATAATAACGTTCATGTTCAAAGCCAATTCATGTTTTACCTAATCTACGCAAATCGTATTCCCATCGCACATAAACTCGAATTGATACAAATAAATCTAATTAGGGAATAACATAAAAAGGGACGGGTATAAGGTGGCAAAAGTGATTACTAGCATAGCATGGTATGACTTGAGATAAATGATTATAACATTACTGGCATATGGAATATTGGCCTCAAACATAAAGATTCCAAATCTAGCAAAATAAGGTACTAGTCAATATAACAGTTGTTATAAGGTGATAGTATAGTCATGATAACGATTGACATAAGGTGGTGGTATAGTCATGGTAACGATTGACATAAGGTGATAGTCATAAACTTGTGACCAATAGCAGATTCAACATGATAATATGATGGATTTTTCTCTTTGATTTACAACATGAATAGGCCCCAAATCAATGTCATAGTAATATATCCAAAAGTTAAGATCCAAGATGAACAAGCATGGATGTAAAACAGTCATCATACACAGGTCCAATTTCAATTTACAGCATATTCATATTACATTTACAGTTTAAATCTAAATGTAACTGGGGCTTACAGATCGTGGTTCGAGAATTAGAAAAAGAGAGTCGATGTTGAATCTTTATATGCTTAGTCAAGTCCTAACAGAAACCCCCAAATCAGCAATTATCTTAACGTAGTTTCAACGTAGAAGAAGTAGTCCCTTTCTCTCACTTTTCAACCAGAATTAGAGCAGCATAAGGTCAGAGAGAATTTTGTGTAGAGAGACTAGTGTTAGGGGCTGTTTATATAGGGTCAGGTCAACGAATGTAGACAGAAACGAGGCCAGAAACATCAAAGTGAATCCAGCTTCAAAAGTGGGCTCGGCCACTAGGTCGACCCCCAGGTCGATACTATGGTCGACCTGGTCCTGGGCAGGTCGACTACATAGTCGACCCCCAGGTCGACTACATAGTCGATCCCCAGGTCGACCTGGTCCTGGGCGGGAAATTTCCCGCCCAGTCCATTCTGAGGTTGGAATTTCGAAATTTGAATTCGAATTCTGAGCTGTTTTGAACTTGAAAACTTCTGAAAACTTCGAAAGGTCATAACTTGGTCATACGGACTCCGATTTTCGAAAACTCGGACTCGTTTCCAAGCAGAATTTCAAAACGAACGCAATGGCGTAAGCCTTTTCCCTTGGTTCTTATTTTAAAAATTAATTCTGCCTTGATTTGTGGTTATTACACGTTATAAAAATACGGGTTGTTACAGTGCCACTAACATATGGTGTAAAGGATACGAGGGTGGGGGTGTGCATGTCATAGTGATGGCAAACAATCAAGCATAGCAGCCATCATCACATATCTCACTCAGTGCGTAAAGCATACGATATCCACCACTTTGATCACCCAATACTTTGTTACGATCACTCTGCCCCATGGAGTCGTGACGGCTTCACTGCACTGATCCGTAACCACTAATACTTTGTTATGTCCACTCTGCCCCATGGAGTCATGATAACTCCACTACACTGGCTCATAGCCATGCTACGATCACTCTGCCCCATGAAGTAATAACCACCCCACTGCACTGATCTGTAGCCTAACATTCATCTTTCGGTGGTGAATCAAAGTTATGGACGTCGATAACTCCTTAGCACACGTCCCGCAACAAAGTCCAACCATGAAGTTAACTCGTTGGTTCCCAACTGGATTCTGAGTACAAACTTCCCATTTGGAATACTTTGCATCTCGAGTTTTGGTCTCTTCCTCTCTGGATCGTTCTTCTTCTTCACTTCTCTTTACTTCAGGTTATACTTCCAGTTCGGTTCATGGTTCATGTCTCCAGTCCATGCACCTTGGTTCGGATTGGTCGTGACCATCCCTGGCGGTTCATGGAGCTCTGGCAGCGGCGGCTCATGGTGCCCCTGGTCGGATCGTGGCTCTCCTCTAAGCATGGATCGTGGTCCTCCTCGAAGCACGGGTCGGTTCCTGGTCTTCGTTCGTCGCCATTGGCTCGTGGATGGGGTAGTACGACTCGTGATGGTCCTCCATGGTCGGGTCGGGTCGTGATTGCTCTCCACGGCCGGATCAGGTCGTGAGCATCAGGTGCGAGCAGTCCTCCATCTCGTGGTCTTCACATTCACGATCAGGTCGGTTCGTTAAAGGGGGGCGGTCCGATCCGTCTCTGGGTCATTTCCTGCAACTTTTTCTACGACTGTTTAACACCATACGATGTGTTTTCGACCATTCTAACTTTTCTAATTAATCACAAAGCATACCATACAGCAAAGAAACATATGTAACCACTCACAAACGTCAAAACAACAATATGATAAGGTTAAATGGATCAAATATACCCAAAACACATGTTTTCCCTTTAATCATGTTTAAGCAAATCTAATGATAGGATTAACAAAACTTAACCAAATTAACCCAAACTTCTAACAGAAGTCTAAAACGGTGTTTAAGAATTTCTAAACATTTTTCCAAAATGTAATTATGTTTATATTCGCTAATTAACACTAATTACCCTTAATTAACCATAATTAGTGTAAAAACAAGGCTAATCACTCACCTTTGCCACAATTAAAACTTTCAGAACTGAAACTCACCTAATTTGGGCGAATACCAATGTCTAACAGTAGCTCTAACTCAAAAATGGTTCTATTTCTCCTTGATTTGATGTTACTAAGCTTAATACTTAATTAGAGAGTATTTGGGATGAAATTAGAAGGTGGAGGTCATTGTTAGGGTTTCTAAGAGGTAAATGGCGGCTAGAAAACTGAAATAGAATGAAAACCTAACTCATTTCAGCCTCTCCACAACCCTAGTCCCGAAATGGATTATGGGCCCATTCACTAATCACCTCATTTGGCCCGGTTAAACAGTTTTTCACCTTCTAAATCTTATTTTGTCCATATCTCCCAAACGTTAAGTCCGTTTTTCATATATGACCACTCTACGGAAAGGTAAACCATCACCTGGATCTAATGGGAGTGGTTTCAGGTCAAAACTCCTTTCAAATCAAAAGTTATGGCCGAAACAAGATCAGCTAGGGGCAAAATGGTCATTTAAAAATCGGCAAAAATCATGAACATGGGAAATGAACCCAATAGTCGTCTCCCAAAGTTACATGACCATAAAACTTCATATGTGAGAGAAATAAATATTCTACGATCCTTCAATGAGTAGAATGCAGGTCGTTACAAAAGAGGCGAAACAAACTAGGTCAGACATAAGTCTAGTGAGTCCAGTGACTTTAACAATATAATCATTAAAGTAACAGGATAAGAACATAAACTGGAAAGCAAGAAATGACTGTGGAATAAACAGGCATGACAAAGCAGACAAGATGAGCAAGATATAACGTTGATTGCGCTTCTAATCAATACAGGATAATTACTACACTAGACCAATGCTAGTAACACCGTATCATTGCTAGTTACATCGTACCCTTACTAGTCCCCTACTAAAAGTTGATCCCTCTTACTAATCATGATAATGGTAGTTTCGTGTACTCCAAGTTGCTATCATAGGTGCCCCTTTTTTCTCCTACACCCACGAGTTGTACCCACTACCTTCCTCGTTCGATCGGCTCCCTAACTCGCATGTATTATTACTTGTGTCATTCAACCTTGATTGTATGTAGATACCTGTGGTGGCCCCATCATGGGGTGTATCAATTCCCATGATGGCAACCCGACACGATTCAAGATGCACATGTATACTACTAGGGCTGTCTGTGGGTCGTGTCGGGTCGGGTTTGGGTTGGGTCAAGTCGGGTTCGGGTTGATTTATAAATGGGTCGAGTCAACCCATTTACTAAACGGGTCATATTTTCAGAACTCTAACCCGATCCGACCCACGTAACCCATTTAACTAAATGGGTCGTGTCAGGTCGTGTTGGTTTGGGTTTATCCGTTTGACCCATTGATAGATATTGCCTACTAATATAAACAACAAAAGAGCCAAATCACCAACATGCACACTGTTATATAATCACCAACATGCAACAAGTTGAAAAGTCACCAACAGGCAACACATATATAAAGCATGAAATCACCATATCCAAAAACCATTTTCTATACACAATTATATATTCCCATACTTCATAAATTATAGACTACCAGTATGGAAGAGATACAGTTATTATAAGTAAAATATAACTAAAAACATACAAGAATAAATTAGTAAAATATAACATCTTACATATACGAGCATACTTATTACTGCATACATTAAAGATTGACACTAACAGTATAGAAGAGATACAACATATAATTAAGTTTGGTGGGTCAAAATTGGGTTAGAGGGTCAACCCTAAACCCACCCGTTTATAAACGGGTCAAATTCGGGTTGACTCGAAACTGACCTGTTAACTAAACGGGTTGGGTTAACCTGCTAATTTCCGTGCAGGTTTCGGGTTGGGTCACGGGTCGTGTAGGAAATTGACAGCCCTATATACTACTGATGCCCAGTACCTATTTTTTCCACTCCGAAGCACGTGCACGCCCATACTCCGTCGGAGCCTACACTGCTGCACCACTCGCCGCTATTTTGACCACTTATAATCAGCCCTGTAATCGTGCCCCACCCTGCCTAGCTCAGGGTAACATGATACATCTATGTGGGTTACTGGTGAAATGGGTCCTCATTACTAGGGTTTCCTAACCAGCATGTTATAATGGTTAAGTGTTTTCAATTTAACTTAACCCCACTCACTTGTTTAATTAACATGTTATACTGGTTAAGTGTCGCCTACTCATATGTTACTTAACCTTCTCACTGATTCACGCATGTTTATTTAATGGTTAAGTTTACGGGACTATATATACTAATATTACCTACTTACCCAAGATTTACTTAACTCTTCCCCTTATCAAGTCCATATGTACCATTGGTTAAGCTTGCCTTAACCCTATCCACTTTGTTCATGTAATATTGGTTAAGTTGTCTTCTTGTCCATGTAAACTTAACCCACCCACCTAACATGTTGTATTGGTTAAGTGTCGCCTGTTCATATATTATTTAACTTTTCCATTTTTAGCATGTCTGCTCCTTAGCTTTAATTTATTCATTAAAGAACCAACCTCTCACATTAGAACTGTTGTTTGCGGTTGCTGGATGTGCCGGGCGATTCCGGGCAAACTTCTACCGCAAACTCATTCTAACCTCGGGTTTTTAGGCTTAATGCGCTAACCTCTCACATTAGATCTATGTTGTTGCGACCGCTGGATGTGTTGGGCGGTTCCGGGCAATCTTACACAGCAACTCAATCTAACCTCGGGTTAGGCATATTCATCTTTTAGCTAATTTACATATTTATCATTCATGTCAAAGTTTATATGTAAAATATCCATAAGTGTGGTCAATTCAAGTTATGCAACATTTTCTAGTTATGCCCAAAATTAATTATATGATTACAACCCCTTTTTATGCCAATTACATAGAATTCAACTTTTACCAAAACTTTTGCCCAATGTTCCCACGTTGTTCGTACGTATAGTTCATGTCATACTTTAGGCTCGCAATTAGCCCAATTCAAAAAAAGGAAAAGGGAAGAAAAACATGACATCATAACTGGCATAAACAATATAGATCCAAGACTGCATAAATCTAGTAAACATATAAAAATAGATCCAATCAACATATTGAGTGTGAACTAGCATGGATCTAAACATAAACTTGCACAGATTTAAACATATGAACTGATCTGGATCTAAACACAAACTTGCACGGATTTAAACATATGGACATATAGTTATAAACATATGGACTGATATGGATCTAATCATATAAACATGTAGATCTAAACATATAAACATATAGTTCTAAACATATGGACTGATATGGATATAATCATATAAACATGTAGATCTAAACATATGAACATATAGTTCTAAACATATGGACTGATATAGATCTAATCATATAAACATATAGATCTAAACATATAAACATATAAAATATGATCTTACATGTATGAACATGACTTTCATATAATCTTTCATAACTTGCATAGATCGAGCGCATAACTTGCATATGTAATTAGGCATATGAATTAACATAGAACATAACTTGCATATAATGAATCAAATCAAGCATAAGCCAAAACATAGTTTGCAAAGTCATAAACTTTATATGATTTACAAACATTTTCATAAAGTCCAATTCATAGCTCATCACAATTACGTTTAAACAATTATCTTGTGAAAGTAACTGCACTCACAGAAAACAGATCTTGAATTCTGGGATCTAATTTATGAAGTTGATAAGCTAATCCATTGATGTAGGCGTTGATTCGTTCGTTGTTGTTCTAGAATTCCTTTTCGCAATTCCTAGGCTTTGAATCTTTATCTCTTATCTTTTTATGTTTAATCTAGAATTTGATTTGTTATGGTGGCGGGCTAGGTTAGTTTGAAGATGAACAACATGACGGCATCATAGTTTAGGGTTGTGAGGTTAGGGTTTAGATTTAGCTATGTATATATAGATGTTTAGGATTAATATGGGGCTTTAGATCAACCTAGGAGTCATCAAAGCCATCCAAACCCAAGAGGGCCAACCAGAACATGACACATATGCCCTAACACCTCATAAAATCGTCACTGTCCAGATCAGTTCGCAGGTATCGACCATACAGGGGGTCGACACCCTTGAGCGGGAAATTTCCCACTTAGCTGAAACTCGAATCTTCTTTGATTATTTTAATTATTATTTAATTTAATTTCTGCTTTAAATTGAAAACTTCTAACCTCTATAACTTCTTCATACGGAGTCCGATTCACGTAAACTCGGACTCTATCTCAAGCAGAATTCCGAGACGAACGCAATGGCGTAACCCATTTCACCCAATTCTTCTTTTAAAGATTAATTATTCTTTAATTATCTCTTAAGTCCCGTTTTAAAATGATGTGGTGTTACATCTTACTTTCTGGGAATTGAAGTAATGCGTCATCCAAAAGGTATTTTCTTGTGTCAAAAGAGGTATATTGCTGATATTTTGTGCAAAGTTAATATGGATGATGCAAAACCAGTTGCAACACCATTAGATACTCATCCTCCATTAACTATACATGGAAATCTTTTCAATGATCCTAGTGAGTATCGTACTTTGATAGGTAGTTTACAATATTTAAGTCTTACAAGGCCTGATGTGGTGCAGCGTCCAACTAAGGAACACATGCAATCTCTACATCGTCTTCTTCGATATCTATGTTGTACATCTAATATGGTTTTAATTATACACAAAGATTCACCTCTCACTCTCCATGCTTATTCTGATGCGGATTGGGCTCGTGACAAAGACGACTACATTTATACAACATCATATATAGACTATTTGGGCAAGAATCCTATCTCCTGAATGTCAAAGAAGCAGTGTACAAGAGCTAGATCATCTACCGAGGCAGAGTACATGGCAGTGGCAAATGCTACTGCCAAAATTCTTTGGATAGGAAATATATTCAAGGAGCTTGGTCATAACCCCACTCTCGTGCCAATCATCTATTGTGATAATGCTAGAGCTACATATGTGAGTGTTAATCCGGTTTTTCATTTTAAGATGAAGCATCTGAGATTGGATTACCATTTTGTCATAGATAATGTGCAAAGTGGAAATTTGAGGGTCTCTTACATCTCCCCTAATGACCAGCTTGTGGATGCCCTCACCAAGCCACCACCACGTCCTTCACAACATTGGTTAGCAAAATTGGTCTTTCATCATGGCCGTCCATTTTGAGGGGGTGTGATAAGGATTGACATAATCTAAGTCAATCTTTGCATACATGTTATGCCATAATATGAAGAAATAGAATAAATATCATTAATGATATTATTCCATAACTGGAGCATTATGTATAAATGGTATGCCATAATATGAGGAAATAGAATTAATATCATTAATGATATTATTCAATAAATATCATTAATGATATTATTCCATATATATTTGTGATTCATGAATGGAAAAAGTATCCTTCTCTTCAACTCTTCATCAATCCCCTTCCCTAATCCCCCTTCTCTTCCGTAACTCTGAAAGATCTGTGGCCATCGGCTACGACTAAATACCTCTAAGATAATCTTCTAGTTTTCACTCTTCGTTCTGCTCAAATAATGAGAGGTGTATCCAACTAAATTTATCAAAAGAGAGCTGTGTTTAATTAAGCTGATTGAGAATTCAAGGAGAATTTATATTCTAACTAAATTTATTAAAAGAGAGGTGTGTCCAATATTTTTAAAAGTTGTATCAATCAGAAAAATTACTAAATATATGAATTAATAATATATTTTCAATTTTTTTATTACTATTTGATTTGCATATAGATAGAAATTATTGCTCGATATTGTTAATTAAACATTATAAACCGCTATTATATATAAATAAACACTACTGCTCATTTTTGTCTTTAATTAAATTTATTACTGATGTTATTTGTATGGTAAATATTGACCGTGTGGCTCGAAATAACGAACTAGTTATATTGTACATTTTCTCTTAATTTTGTTAAATTTCTTAATAATAAATTTTTCGAAGGTTTTAAAATAGTAGAGGTATAAAAGGTTATAAAGCCAGGCCATGTCAACATTTAGTTATTGTAATATGAAATATTGAGTTCATTAAGATTTCTAGAAGACCTAATGTTCCAACTAATTTTATTATCAAAAAGAGAATTGTGCACTCAATTTTTTTGAAAAATGGTTTCAATTAGATAATTTGTATAGTGTATGAATTAATGGATTTACAAGTATTAACAAAAATTAAATATCAATACATTTCAACTCTTTTCTCAGTATTTGACTCAGAATCAAATATTTTATTACTATATTTTATTGCATTATATATTCATTTTTGTACTAATATTAAAATATTTACTGCAAATATTTGAAATAAACAAAATGTCTTGATACTTTTAAAAAATGAAAGAATTAATGATAAAAAATAATATGAGTGAATTTTTGAAAAAAAACATAAAATTTTCCATGATTTATTCACTAAGTAGTGCATGTACAGTAGTTCAATATAATTGTTAATGTGTGAATTATTTAAACCCAAAAAGTATTATTTTGAAACTAACAGATAGAAATGAACCAATTTTTTTTTTATAAAAAAGCGTGTATTTTATACATATAAAAGGTAAGCAAGAAATTTCAGAAATATTGAACTTGGGTTATAATAAAAGATTTTGGTATTTCATACGTATAAAAGGTAAAAGGAAATTTGAGAAATATTGAACTCGGGTCAAAAGAAAAGGTTTTGGTATCTCTGGTTTTAGTTTTCCATACACTACACCAAAACAGGTGATTGCCAACGAGTATAACCGTTGCAAACAATTTCCGCAACGCTTATAAGTGTTGCTACGGGGGCGTGGCAATGTATTAGCAACGCTTATAAGCGTTGGTAGATTTTCTCTCCCAACGCTTATAAGCGTTGGTATATTTTCATTCGCAACGCTTATAAGCGTTGGTAGATTTTTGTTTGCAACGCTTATACATGTTACAAGATTTCTGTTTGCAACGCCTATACATGTTACAAAATTTTAATTCACAACAAATATATATTTTAATAATAACAGAAATATGTACTAGCAACTCACATATTCTAATATTAATAGTCAATTAACAACCAATATGACGATAATATAGACGATATTTAATATGAATCAAAAACTAATATTAAACTCAATGTATACCAATAGACAACATCCATAATCAAATAACGACATAGAATATCAGTTAACAACAAACAAGCACAATACATAATTAAGTTGTCAAATTCAATACATAATTAGTTTGCTAAATTCAATACATAAATGAGATTCTACAAATACCGAATACGAAAATCTGACCATATAACGAAGCCTCCATCTGAAAATTCACATTAACTTGTACATTCCATTTTGAGGACCATCATAAATTGGTGCATCCGGTTCAAGATCATCTACTGCACTATTAGAACTACCATCCAATTTTCTCTTGTCTTCCGCTGTCTCTAGAAGTGTTTGCATTCATTGAATGTCACATTAAATTGAAAATTTCAGTTCTTTGTTAAAAACAGAAAAACATGAGTTTGCATCGCACAAAATAATATTAAAAACAGAAAAACATGAGTCTAAACTGAGCCTATATCGGCTCAGTATTCCTAAGCCCAAAAAAAAAAAAAAAAAAAAAAAAAAGAAACAGGTAGAATGGAAAACCATCATATTAACCTATTTCTGAATTTTGCATATGAAGTAGATGGATGAATAGAAAATATTGCAATGGAAGGAAGTTTTGGTCTATGCATATTGATAATAATGTCTTATACATGGAAATTTATATTGCGTCTATGAACAGAAAATAAGCAATCTCTAAGTAAAAGGAGTGGGCTTGATAACTCACTTTGATTTGAACCACAGGTCAGTTGCAAGTGCTTGGTTGATCTTCTAAGCTACAACATATTGCAGGCAATCAACAAATCCTGGGATTTAGTTAACCTATTTCTGGATTTGTTCATAGAACGAGCCTTGCTTTTAGAATGCAGGAAACGGATTCTCAAACCTGGGTAGAGACATATGATCAGCAAAGGTTAAAGTGCGGAAGGAATGCTCCATGAAAATATTACAGGATTCGCAAAGTGGATGAGCCAACAAACTTCTAAGAATTAAATAAGACATTCGCAAAGGGAATACTCCTTGCTGGCTCAGTTTCAAATTGGGCCTTTCCGACTCGAAACTTAGCCGGAAAGGCTCAGTTTCTAAAAGTTGAGCCAGTTCAGGCTCAGTTTTAGAAACTGAGCCTTTTTCCGGCTCAATTTCGAACCTAAAACTGAGCCGGAAAGGATCAGTTTCGAAGCTGATCCTTTCCGGCTCAGTTTCAGGTTCGAAATTGAGCCGGAAAAAGGCTCAGTTTCTAAAACTGAGCCTGAATTGGCTCAACTTTTAGAAACTAAGCCTTTCCGGCTCGAAACTGAGCCGGATAGGCTCAGTTTCTAGATGTTGAGCCAGTTCAGGCTTAGTTTTAGAAACTTAAGCCTTTTTCCGGCTCAATTTCAACCTAAAACTGAGCCGGAAAGAATCAGTTTCGAATTCGAAACCGATCCTTTCCGGCTCAGTTTCAGGTTCGAAACTGAGCCGGAAAAAGGCTCAGTTTCAAATCCGAAACTGAGCCAGAAAGCTCAGTTTCAAAAACTGAGCCTGAACTGGCTCACCTTTTAGAAACTGATCATTTCCGGCTCAGTTTCAACACTGAAATCCCATCATGCAAAGCCACCACAGTACTACGCTAATCTCCAAGATGCTCCACAAACACAGATTCACAAACATAGTATTAACCACACTTCTAGTTACTCGCACTTTAAAGACGTGAAATAGAAAATTAGAGTTTTTCATTTATATAATTTTCTTTAACCTGGTAGTATAATTTAGCATATTATAATTTGGAGTTTTTCATTGCTGGAACCATAACTTGTTACGTATGAGAAGTATGACACACTCCTGTTTTCAAATGACTGAAGTATTGCTTCAACCCATCGACAACTAGTATAAATTCGAAATTAACGCAACCTAATGAATGCAGTTTACAGGCAACGGAAAATTGATATAAGTATATCCACCTAAATATTGTTAACCCATATACTGAATTAAACTTTCATACCAAAAAAGAAAATATAAATAAATCAATTTATGTTGTATATAACAGAAAAATTCATAGAAGTTAAAGCACTAAGTACATAGAAAATGCTAATTAGAAATAAACAGTGTTATTTCAAAACTGCGATTTTAAGATTGCAACAATGCAACTATGCTTTCTTCACGCAAAAAATTTACCTAATTCAGCAACGTTGCAACGATTTCAGAACTGCGATTTTAAGCATTTGCTGAGCCTCAGGCTCAGCATTCAGCAAATGCTGAGCCTGTGGCTCAGCAATGCTGAGCGGTAAGGCTCAGCAGTTGCTGAGCCAAAGCTCAGCAAATGCTGAGCCACGACTCAGCCTGTGGGTCAGCTGTGATGAGCCGTGGGCTCAGCATTTGCTGAGCCTTACGGCTCAGCTTTGCTGAGCCAAAACTCAGCAAATGCTGAGCCTGTGGCTCAGCAAAGCTGAGCGGTAAGGCTCAGCAGTTGCTGAGCCAAAACTCAGCAAATGCTGAGCCTCAGGCTTAGCATTTGCTGAGCCGTGGGCTCAGCGTTTGCTGAGCCAAAACTCAGCAAATGCTGAGCCTGTGGCTCAGCAAAGCTGAGCGGTAAGGCTCAGCAGTTGCTGAACCAAAGCTCAGCAAATGTTGAGCCACGGCTCAGCCTGTGGGTCAGCTTTGATGAGCCGTGGGCTCAGCATTTGCACCTATAGTGTTTAAGCAAGCAGCTAAAGTGTGTAATCAAAGCTGCGAGTATTTAATCTTTCCCATCTAAGGAATGGCAGCAAATGCATAGTAGAAAAAAAATGCACTCAATTATTCTCATGATTAAAGTACACGTTCCATTCCTATTTTGATATGTAACAGTTGTAGGGAATAATGCATATGTAGAAACTGTCAAAGCAAATTGTAGGAATTAAATGTCAACTAAGTAATGGATTTCAACCATGCATAAATTTCCATCTCACAAGCAAGCAGGACAAAAAAATAGAATAAAATCAAGCATGCATACCTCATGTTCTACATTGGTTTTTGAAGGAATCCTAGCCACTGATGAATCTTCCACCGCAACTTTCATTGCCCCATCTGAATTTTTATACAATAGCAGATGACTTATGGATTCCATCACGGCCATTGGATGATGACGTACCTTTGAACTTATCAGGAGATTTTGGTTGTAACCAATCAATGGTTGAAATAGAAGGATCTGCTATCTGATTTACTGTATTATAATTTTTCCCACCATTGATATCATAGCTTTGAGAAGCATTAAAATCGACTGAACTTCCATTTGAAAGATGTTCATCAGACAAATTGTAAATTTCAACATAAATACTTACTTGTCATATATGCTCAAGAATGCTCCACATATGTCGCAAACACGCAATTTTTGATCAGTCTACAAAACAGATATGCACTAATTGTTTTCAAACAGATCAATTATTGACATGCAATAATACATGTAAATTATCAGGAAAAAGTAGAATGAACTTATTTAGAAATAAACGTACAATGAGTACATCGGCTTTCTGTGTATACACCTGTTCAACTTATGCAGTGAATAAATATGGCCCTACCTGTGATAATTGGCTGGGTCTGTCATTGGATCCAAAAGTAGAATGAACTTATTTAGAAATAAACGTTGAAACAAATAACAACTTTTCATAGTGTCCATTTCAAATGATAATAAAATTCCAAAAAGTATGTTCAATTTCGGATCGGATGAGTATTTCTCGGGTATGGATACAGTCATATCCACATCCGAGAATATTTTCGAATACCGGATATCCACATATGCTTTTCAAATATTAACTAATATTTGTAAATGAATCCAGAAGAATTTCGGATTTTTCAGACATCTATTGACAAGCCTAAAACAAGTACAAGAAAAAGAAGTATATACAAGGAATATAGCATTGCCTATCAACAAATTTTAGAATTTAAGCATTGCAGTTTAGATAATAATAATAATTAGATGAACAACGTTGGACATTAATCTTGTGCATGCTGATATATTAAATGAAAATATAGTATAGAAGCCCTTTTTTGTTGTATGCAGAAAGACTCCACCAAAATTTCGATCAACTTTATTACATTTTATTTTATATAGGGCATCTAAATGCTGAAGTGGTGAACCTTGAATTTTATTACACAGCAAAATGGCAAAGAGTTGTACATGAAAGGAGATACAAAATTGTATCAAAAAAAATTTGGAAACAAAATGACCCAATTAAATGCCCAAAATCATGTAAATGAATGCATGGATATTTAATAATTAAAATAAATATAATAAATGCAGACATGCTGAAAATGCCTTCTAATATAAATGGAAGAGTTTATTGACTAAAAGAAATTAAACCTGATAGGAGAACAAAAGATAAATCCTAGAGAGGACGAATTAACTTACAATTCGCACATCAGTAGCTGTATACTTTTGGTTTGAAGAATCTGGTGTTGGGTCATGTCTCAAATTAAGCTGCAAAATGAAACAGAAGTACATAATGCACAGAGACTGATAGGAGCAAATTTCTTTTAACTGAAATTAACATTTCAGATCTATTAATCAAGTACAGATTTGTGGTAAACGAATTATGGGAGCAAGATAACAGTTATTTGCATAAAGGAATAGTTAACAACATAACACAAGTGCGGTAAATAACCAGGACTCCTATTTTATACGACTAATACTTGCATAAATGAAAAACTGACAATGCAATTCAAATATACAAAACATAATGCACCTTTTTCAACGCTTCTGCCTCTTCAAGAGCCTTTTGTGCCTCATCTATCATTCCTTTTTCACCTGTTTTCATGACCTAGGGAAACAATTTATATATAGGTTGTGTATAAAACCCACAGTTATCGAAGTTTATGAAAAATTGTATTAGATGAATGCTTACCCGTTTCTCGATATTGACCCCGCTCTTTTGTGTAACTGGAAACACGCTGGAAATTTTGATCAACACAATAAGGGCATATCGGATCTCCATTAATTCAGTTGATTCCAAGCACTGTATCAGTAATCTAGTAATTCGTCCATTCCATTTCCAGTGAACCTTTACATGCATAAAAGGCACAAATGTTTAAAATTAAGAAATGGACACAGAGCTACACAAATAAGCTTAAATATTTATATACATCGTAAATTTACACACACTTAACTAACCTTGGATTTGCGATCGATGATGCGTCGTTTCATCATCTCGCTCCAACCAGCAATAAGAGTGATCCCGATTATGGCCCCCATTACAATTCCCGAGATAAAACCCATTTTATTTTGAAAACAATAAACGAATAGATTTGATTTAGATGAAGGGAGAAGAAAGATAGAGAAATTCTGGAACGCCTGAAAATTGAAATTGATAACGGTTGAAGGAGGAAATTGTTTTTTCAGCGGCTGCGAGATGAACAAGCGTTGAGGAATAGCTAATTAGGGTTACGGATGCGAATTTACCTATTTGCCCTGAGAATATATGGATGCCTGAGATTTCCAACGTATGTATGGGTTATAATAATTAAAAAAAGGCAATGTGTATTTTCGGTAACACATTTTTCCCTTAGCAACGCTTATTTTTGTTATTAGTGTACAACACAAATAAGTGTTGACAACTGAAAAAAATAAGTGTTGGGAATCACCTGTTTTGGTGTAGTGATACATTATCTAGGTATGAAGAAAAGATAAATTTGTCAGGATACGCTATTTACAGTAATAAAGGTGTAAAATGTTTAATCTTCGAGAGCCAAAGCAGTATATCATTTGCACAAAAGAGGTGAAAAATTAGCCATCCACAAAATTTACGGCCCTTGTACTACGCACTCAGTACAACCAACTTGTCATACTTTTTGTCTCTCTTCTCCAATAATGAATATATCCAAGCGTTAGTGGAAGTTATTCTATGATTTCTGGGAAAAATCGAACATGAAAATGCATTGTAATAAGCACAGTGCCTTTTTGCAGAGTTGTCATAAGGTGGTCCCAGCAGCATATGCTTTTTTTGTAGTGAAGCAATGCATATTTCCTCCACAAGCAGGATAGAGCATGTTTGTTGCACATGGTGTTGTAAATTCTATTGTAAAGTTTCAAACGTTGTTTTGGAGTTTGGGTTTATTTTTGAAGAGAAAGAAAGAATGAAGGAAGTGGAAATGTATTTGTCCCACATTTAAGTATCTTAGTACTTAAGGGGCCTTCTCAAGAGGATGTTGGGGCCTTGGGGTGTTGAAGAATGGAGTTTTGATGACAATAATTTTATTTCAATTATTATTATTAATTGATTATAAAATGTATACTAACATCTCTATCTAGAATATATATATACATATATATATATATTTATATTTATATAAATATATGCAAAATTTGTATACAAGACTTAAATACTGAAGTCTGTATAGTTTTAGAGTTGCAAGAGACTCAGGATTCAGAAGAGATTCAAGACTCATGAGTAATCAAGTTATCAAGATATCAAGATTTCAAGAGTCCAAGAAAAATATAGTAATATAGTCTAGTTTCTATGTATGACTAAGAATATCACTCATTCTAATTTTCAAAATTCAAATCCTGATTTCAAATTAATATCTAAATGATTTCAGACTATTACCTTACTTATGATTTCAAATAAATATAAAGTTTTAATATATAAGTTTGTAATACATAGTTTTATTGTTTTTAAACCTTATATAGTTTTATTGTTTTTAATATATAAGTTTGTAATATATAGTTTTATTGTTTGTAATATGATTTCAAATGTCAGTTCAAACTCTAGTTATCAATTTTGATCATCTACTTATGTTCATTTTATTTCAAAAATATGTTGAAAGTATATATATAGTACATAGATATGTTAATATGATTTAAATAATTTAAAATTTTCAAACATTAGATATTGTTATAAAATACAAATATATATATATATATTATATGTAGTTTAAACATGCATAGTTTAACTTATATATTTTTTCACATATAATTTCATAACAACTTTGGATTACATTATCCCGAATACTATCTGTAATTTAATACTAATTTTGATTTCTTATTTTATTAAGATTTATAACACTTGTATATTTAACTTAATATTTTAGTATAAAAGTATATATATATACATAGATATATAATTTTTTATGTCTTAAAATTAGATTTAAAATATGAGAAGTTATAGATTTATAGCTTACTTTCTATTATCAGATTTCATCAAGAATAATTTTATTATAAGTATGGAATTTTTTTAAAGTTTTAAAATATAAATGGTTATTTAGCAAATTAATATGCTTTGATTTCTAAAGTTTAAATTTAAAATTGTGTATCAAAAGATTAATAATAAATTAAATTTTAAGTCCTTTTAAAATAAGTTTTTATATACAATTATGAATATATGTTTATAGTTTAGTTCATATGATAAAATTATATATTATCTTTAAAAGGATCTTCAATGTTTACTATATTATTTTTAAAGAAGCACTTTACTAAGATTATTTAACTCCATATTTCTCATAAAATTATTCTGAATATTTTACTACCTATCATGAATAATTTTTTAGTAACCATTAAATTCTTATCTATACTATTCTTTCAATCTTTTACATTGGTATCATTATCCTAAGTCTAGAGATTAACATATATATTACCTTTGTTGGATTGAAATAATTTATAATATATATGTATATGCATAGTGCTTTGAATATCTTTTACCAAAATAGATATCATCACAAAATCATTCTGCATATTATCATCACACATCTTATTCCATATCATACATCATTATTATAAATTACAGTGCATTTCAAATTAAAATCGTTCACATCACAAGTTGCGTTTCATTATCATTTCATATTATGCAACACATTTCTTATTACAGTATAACCAACATATTACACACACTGCATTACATGTTAACTTTTAACTCCACACATAATAAATATATTGTATGGGGAGTTTTTGTCTGAGAAATATACAGGATTATTAATACATAACAAATTTACTTTGACTAGATTAACTTATTTGGCTTGATTGATTTGCTTGACTTGATTGACATGGTTGAATTTAATGTGTTTGTGTGTATAGGTTATACACATGTAGGTCTTAAATAATATAACCATACTCATCTTTTTCACATTTTATTAGATATAGTTTTTCTAGTATTAGATTAAGGGAAGCTTTATAGTTTCCAAGACTAGTTGAAGTTTCAAGAAGTGTTGATTGACATATATTATTTGTTTGTTTGAATTTCTTGTTTAGGTTGATTGTTTGAATTGCTTGTTTAGGTTGATTATTTGAATTGCTTGGATTGATTTGCTTGTTTGAATTGTTTTGCTTGTTTGGATTGATCATAAATATTGATTGGATTGCTTAGTTTATTATCCTTCTATTTAGTTTACTAGGATGGAACTCGTGCTTCGCACACGGGTAACTACGTGATACTATTGGTTGTTCAGTTGAAGATAGATATGGTTAATAATCATGTGTTGGACATAGGTTCTTATCTATTTGTGTTTGTTATTGACTAATATGAAAACATAAAATTTTCTTTTTCAGCGAATGATAGAGTAGCAGTACAAATTAATCAAGCTTAAAGGAGGAATATTTACATAATAAAATATGTATAGCTCAACTATATTTCTATTGCATGATTTGCCATAGATGGCTGCAATATTCGTTACATAGAGTTGATTCAATCCTATAAATGAACATTGTTGCTCCCTTTCTTCTCTTGCTGCTGTTTCTTTAACCGCCATTTAGGTTCTGATTTTGCAAAACAATCCTTCCATTCATCAGTCATTTCAAACATAAATTCAGCTTCTTCTACTTCCACATTTTCAGCCTGAACACCTTCTTCATGTCGGAAAGTGCAGGAATTTGTGGCGTGCGTTGTTGTTCCTGCTGTGCATTGGAAACTTGTTGCAGAAGAGGAAAAGGAAGATGATGAGAAGTAGTAAATGGGTGAAAAAGTGGGCGAGGATGACTAATAAGTTTATGGTGATGGTGGTGATGGAAAAGTAACACAGGAAAGCGGAAATACGGGCAAGGAACAGTTAAATTGGTGGTGCTGATGGACACGAAAGTGGATGGACTACAGTAGTACATAGACGACACAAATAAGCTTGCTTAGACTCCATGCATGGAGCTGCAGTAATGCTTATTATTCAAACAACAGGTGATAACTGAAAAAGAACAATAAATCAATTAATAAAATAATTATAAAAACATTGAAATGACAACATGCAAAATAAAATGTATACTGATCCAATTTATTCATAGACTTTGTCTAACTGCAGCAACAGTCCATAATTCAGATGGCGCAATTATGAAACACATAAGGCCGTAGAACTAATTTTTGAAGTATTGTTACCGAAAGTTGACATAGTCGTGTGTGCGCCATCGGACGTCCAGCTTTATTTTTCATCAACCTACGTATTAAAGAAGAAAAGATGATATGAAAACACCAATTTAGGAATAGTTGGCACATAAATATACATGCATTTGCGTATGTTTTACAATGAAATTTTCAGATAGGTTCATAACTACTCGCAAGAAGAATTCGATTAGGCTGAAGACCAAATTTGTTGGGTATTAAGAAAGCATCTAATTAGTTAACAGTTGTGAACAAATTAAATATTACAGTAAACTTAAAATGAAGTTGTCAAATCAAACCCAAAAATATTTTTTCAAACATATTGGGTAAAAGAAATGAAGTAATACATATCAAATAGTGAAACATAAACATGAAAAAAAGTAAAATGTACGCACAAATGGCCAAAAAAATATTTCCTGTATTTCAATTATTATCGTATTAAATATTATATAGTCAACTGGATAGAAGACAATTCTTCAAAATATAGTTTGCAAAATAAACACACATTTAAATGACGGATTTACTAAGGATTAGTATATTTGAACAGTGGATTGATATATTTTTTTCACTAATTTGTGAGTACATTGTATGTCAGTTTTGCACTTTACCTTTACCTTCAAGAACGAAAGAGGATGAAGTCTTTACATAGAGAAAAAGTTAGAAAAAAGTGAAAAAGTTATAAAGAAGGAAAAAACGCAAGTGAGTGGTGATTTACAATCCTACAGTTTCATTAGCTACTCAACCGATTCTATTAAATATGTATTATTATTTTATTTTGTTATATTATTTTTGAGTTTATTGCTACCGTTGGAATTCAAAGAAGCCAGGAGATACTATTAGTACCAAGAAGACTTTTCTAATGTACAAATAGTATTTGTTTTCTAAAGTACTTGTAGATCATAGTACATGACGATGATCATCTTAGCAAATCTCCATATCTTTCTCACAAAGTATTCTTCGTATCTCACTTATAATTGTCATTAGCATAGCATTAATTAGCTGTACAAAAATCGCTTAAGGTTTAAATGGTTCTAGCACTTTACGTGAATTAATAGACATATATATACCTTCGGGGGAGGCATTTAAGTTTGATTTCTCGATTAGAATATTTTTCCACGTATCCTATAATTATATTAAAAAAACGGCGATAAACGTATATTGAAAGAATTTGAAATCTATTCCCGTCCGTACCCGAAAAGGGGATAAATATTCAATATTTGGAAAACCAACTACAAATGACGATAAGAAGGAAATCTGTGTTCGAATATTATCCATTTGATTTTTTTTCAATGTTCTATTCTATTTTTTGAGTATTTTAGCATAGTAAAAAAAACTTTATATTATGTTAATATTTCATATTATATGCATTAAATACATATTAATTATTTAAAACTATTTATTATCATCATATTCGTTAATTTTGTATACTTTTATAATGAATGAAACTAAATAAAGATTTACGTTAAACCAAATATATATATATATATATATATATATATATGTATGTATATATATATGTCATTGAATTGTCGATTACTAATGGATAGGATAATTATCAATTATTTGTATGTATCCCCAAAATACGAATATCTGGAAATGATTGTGGCTAAGGGTACGACACTATCCTTGTCCGAAAGCACATGGCATATGTTATATGCTCATGCAGTAGCTAAACCATGAATCCAAAGAAAATAAATATACTACAGATCTTAGCATGTAACTAATCCTGCTATATTGAATGAAATTGTTCATAGAATACAAAATCAAAGATTTTAAACTGTATATAATAAGGTTAACATAAAAAGTGATAAAAATATTAGTGAATAACATGGAGGATTTTAAAACCATATATTTTTGCCAATGGTTAATTGTATGCATCCACAAAAATCCAAGATTATCAGCTGTAGGCAAGAATTAAATCGAGTGATTTCGATATTTAATGCTCAGCCCTCCTATTCAAACAACGATATGAGATGTGAACAACCCTGAACTTTTTAGCACATGCAGATCCACAAACGAATATGGTTTAATACTAAAGTATTCAATATTTTAGAGATATTCAAAAGGAATAACACATGATAGGATCACGTACCATCTAAAATCAGTTTGGTCTATTTTAGCAAGGGAAAGACTAATATAAGTAGAGGGATTGTTGTACGAAATTTGCGGTTTGAGAGCATCTAGTGTGCGAGTGAGATTCATGAGTCACATTAGGAGAGAAAAATTATCATACAGGTGGATGTCACGTGATAAACGAAAACATGGGACCAAGTGACAAAATTGTACAGAACTATCTTTCATGGATAAGAGTCTGAGAGCATCTAGTGTGCGAGTGATATTCATGAGCCACATTAGGAGAGAAAAATTGTCATACATGTGGACGTCACGTGATAAACCAAAACATAGGACCAAGTGACAAAATTGTACAGAATTATCTTTCATGGATAAGAGTCTATGACCATATAAACATGGGCATTTTGATAAATTAAAAAGCTTTAAATACCAATTTCTCCTATATGTATATAGCATATGTCCTCTGCACTGCAAATAACATGTGTTGCAAATAATAAGCAATGATATTGGTACCAGGTGGCAATTACACAGCAAAAATGGGCATATGAGCTCTCCTATAGCTTCAGGAAACTCGGTTGGTGCCCTAAGTGATGTAACTTCCAAACATGCACATTTTGATATTACTACATATGAATCATCAATCTGTAACCCTGTTTTAATCTAGGAAAAACAACAATCCATGGTTTTCAAAAATCAAATACTAAGCAAGCTTAAATGAAATTTACTCCTCCTGAAATTACGGTTTACGAAAAGAACTCTTCTTTAGGATGGAAACTAAAATGTTGGGATTTCTGTTTAAATCTCAGTTCAAAGGAACGTATTAAATACTAACCATAATACATTAATTATTAGTGTATATTTGACGATGAAGGATGACCATTATGAAGGCAGACATAGTCATCAACAGTTGCTAAATAATATAAAAATAGGTCAGTCATAGGCTAAAAATTACATAACTAAGAACATAATCTTGCAGTTGGCGCAAACAATAGTAAAAGTCGGTCATATTGCATACAGTGCTTCATCCAGAGCAGCCGAAAATGAAGTAACTAAAACCTACATTTGAATTTATCGTTGTTAATTAATATAATAGCACTTTGTTAACATCGAAATAAAACTATTTTATTATAAGATGATTAGAGGTTCGCTTTGAATTTTTGTTTGCAACATATTCGGATGCATTCACATGTCTATCCCTTTGAAATGAATTTGGGGACAAATGAATCCATAACAGTTCAATGTCAATGAGGCAAAGACAATAAATTGGGTACAGTCGATAGATCGATTAGCAAGTCAATGAAACAAAGTGAAATACCAACAACGAAGAAAAATCCAAATCAACAAAGCCAAACCAAATAAAGTCAAAGTAAAATTACGTATTGCACAACATAAATGATTAATATTGAAATCAATGTGTCAGATATCATAAAGTAAAACAATCAAATTGTATTGGGTCAAAAAGGTAATACGTATGAAGCAGTCTAATGTCGCTTTGGGATTTTTTTTATTTTTTATTTTTGCAGCAAATCGATAGTGCTATCCATTTCATTAGCAGTTAGGAAAAAACTAGACGGATAAACAGACGGAGAAACTGCAATTGTAGGAATATAGTGGAATGTCGCGCTTACATTTTATGATTCTAAGAAGCTTATAACAAAATGGCAAGAATCGAACATTTTACCAGTTCGAATGACCAACAAACTCAGGAATGGTTGTCAGATTAAACGCAAATTGAACGAATGGAGTTAAAATGTGTGTGAATTACCTTTTGAAGTTAGCGGACAGATTAGGAAGTACGGCGGTTCAGCAAATTTGCTGCAGGTCTGCACCATATGACAACCGGATGGTTAAATTTTGCTCGAAATTCACGATTGATTATAGATTTTGGATAAGATCTATGTACAGTGTCTTTGTTGACAATGACGAAGGCAGATGTATTTAGGGATTGCAGGTAGGGGGATGGAAGAACAGCAGTTTGTTCTTTAAATTAGGGATTGCAGGTAGATGTATTTAGTGGCTTTAAATTAGGAAAGTAGATAGTGGGTACGTGAGAACGTGGGTTATTCAGTGTGATATTTGCTGACATGTTTGTTCTTTAATTCTAATAAATGCGGACAAAAAAATTGAACGGAAGAGCAGAAATAAGGAAAAGCTGCATTTTGTGCATCCACGTATGCATTGTTGGGATTGTGCTTTTAGGTTTAAGTAATAGAATAGATGTATTTAGGGATTGGGGTAGGGGGCAGAAGAACAACAGTTAGTGGCTTAAAATTGGGAAAGTAAATATGGGTAGGTGACAACGTGGGTTATTCAATGTGATATTAGTTGACATATTTGTTTTTCAATTTTAATAAAAGCGGACAAAAACATTGAATGGGAGAGCATAAATAAGGAAAAGCTACATTATGTGCGTCCACATATGCATTGTTGGGATTGTGCTTTCAGGTTTAAGTAATAGATGAATGTATTAATTTATTTTAAAATAAAATTTGTTTCTATCAAATTAAGCTGATTTATTTCACTACCAAGTTAAAATTTCATTACTACTTGACAATTTGAATTATACGTATACCTCTGTATAAAGATTAACAGTTCTGAAGGAAATTATATAATTTGAATTTCATTACTACATGATAATTTGTACAATATTACTGAAGGAAATTATATATATAGTTTGAATTACATATTTGAGAATGATAGTAAATCTTCTATGATGAAATTCGCGGTTTAGTGCCATCATAGTTTCCTTCAGTAATATTGTACAAAAATAATTTTTCTTCAAATTGTTACATGATATCTACATGTTTGATTGATTTGATTAGTTTATGTAAATTCATGTTCATTAAGACAATTTTACCCCTGTTTCCCGCGTCGTAAATATATTAACTACCTAATTTATTTTACAACCATCCTCCTTTCAGTGTAATATCTTAAAGCTTCGTGTTTTTGTTATATCACAATAACTAATTTTTTTATTAATATTTAGAATGAAAACACATATATGTTAAATATTATTTATGGGGATGATAGTTCTGTTTCAAAATATTTTTGACACATTTCCAGTATAAGTCGATGTATAGTTTATCATATGATTTTATCAATAACTGCACACACCAAAAACTTATGATCCAAGTATCAAAATATTATGTCTTGACGATATGATTCCCCTTCATAAAGACAATCTCTTTTTGCAATAGTTTAAGAATGCATAGAGGTTAATGAACTATATGTTAGACATGGAATGATAAAATTGAGTTTGATAATTAGTTTGTAGGGATAGAAGACATGTTATAGCGTACAATCGAAACTGACCGTAGTTGCAGTTAAGGAGCTTGCTATTTCACTTAATTATCACAGGGCATTTACATGGTTTTATGACTTAATTAGCTTACGCGATCTTGGTTTTGTTGTTACCGCTGTTTAACCTTAGTTTTCTATGTCACAATTATGTTAACCAACCAATTTAATCTGTAGATATAATATGTTATATCTACAAATCTACCATTTGCCTTTCGCCTTTTATCCCCTTCACACTAACATTGGTTTTAGTGCAAAAGTGCTTTAAAATATTGTGTTGATAAGGACACCTCATATTATTTTTTCAAACACCATTACTAAGACATACAAAACAATGAAGAAATAAAATTCGATAAAATTCATAGCATATTACTATTTGCAACAACATTCCGTACTTAGGATGACGAATTTATGAAATACATAGGTCATACAATTAAATTTTGAACTAATGTTACTGAAAGTTGACATAGTTGTGTGTGCACAACTAAATATCCTCCTTTATTTTTCATCAACCTGCGTATGAAAAAGGAAAAGATGGTATGAAAACAACAATTTTGGAATAGTTGCATCATAAATGTACATGGTGGTCCCAACAGATAAATTTGCACATTTGACCAAATATTGCACAGATTGCTATCAGGTGTATTCACATGCAGAAAATAACCAGCAAGGTACTTAAACATCACCAGGTTAAGTTGATGTAATAAAAGGACACAACCAAATTTAATAAGGGTACTGGTGAGGATGTAATTTTCTATTGATAGCCTATAGATATGCGAAAACGTGAAACAACATGCTTAGTTTGTCATCCACGTATGGGTTCACTGTTAGAAAGCTAAAAGTAAAAGTGAAATATATGCACTCCCATTGTAATGTTAATCAACTCAAAACCTTATGAACCACATCTCAAACCAAATATTAAATTAGTTATAGTTCCATGCTTGTTACGATTTCTGACAACAAAGCAATACTACTAATACATCATGTCATATTGCATTGTAGCAAAGCATATGTAAGCGTGTAATAGCAAATAGGAAAGGATATCGTGGTTCTGAACAATTATGGGGTGGAAAATACGTAAAAAAATCCTACATGCAATTATCATCTTTGCCATCTTCTTGCTTAAAAATGGAAAATTTGCTACCTTTGCAGCTGTTGCCTGACTGAAGCTTTGTTGCCCACCTTCCAATTTACAGGACTGGCCAATTTTGCTCCTATTGCCTGTTGTGACAAACTTTTAGCAATGCCTCAGCTTTTGCCTCCGTTTGTTTGTGCTTTTCCTGAAGTAATTTATAGTCGTTAAGATTTTATTTTCTTCACCGCAAATAATCAAGAAAATTGGTCAAATATAAATAACAAAAAAATAAATGCAATATTATTGGAAATTTTAGAGGAGGAAGAAGAAGAAATTAGAAGAAAGAAGAATAATTAAGAAAACTTTCATTGCTTCATTTTTTTTTCCATGCCACAAAGTGAGAGATTACACTTACATTTATAGCATTACAAGGATTCTAGAGTCTTCTTCTCTAGAATTCCTTAACCCCTAATTTCTACTTTCCTTAACATATCAAATTTCATTTGATAACTCTTACCATTTATTCTAGCCTTCCATTAATACAATAATTAAATTCATTTCACAATTAATATTTTCCTAAAAACCAAGTTTATTTCCAACATCCTCCCTTAAACTTTTACTACTCCAAACGGATTCCTTGTTCGAAGCACTTTCTCTTCGATTTGTGATGCACTCTCTCATCACCTTCAAAAATTAACGAAGCACTTTCTGTTCGATTTGTGATGCACTCTCTCATCACTTTCAAAAAAAAGTTAATATTGGAGCACTTTCTCACCAACAATTCTAAAATAAATTTTCTTCCACGACCACTTGTGCCATGTTAAACAACAACTTCGATAGATGTTGCAAGTCTGCTGTTTTCTCTTGGTCAAAGCTCTTGCCTTTAGGAGCTCCTCTTCATTTTCATCTTCTTCGATGGACTTTTCAGATTTTCCATTCTTCTGCTTCTGGGATGTTGGATCAATGGTATGCGGAGATCCTTGCTCTTCTTCTTCTACAGCTTCGGCCATGGAAATCAAATTCGCTTTCCGATTGTTTTTTTTTTTTTTTGGAAATTATTCGTTGAACTCTCTTGCTGACTTGACTAGTTAGCTATTTTCATCTCTCCCACCTCTTTTAACCTAGCGCTGACCATTTTGTTAGAAATTTTAAAGGAAGAAGAAGAAATTAGAAATTAGAAGAATAATTAAGAAAACTTCATTGGTTCATTTTTTTATACCACAAAATGAGAGATTACACTTACGTTTATAGCATTACAAGGATTCTAGAGTCCTTAACCCTAATTTCTACTTTCCTTAACACATCAAATTTCATTTGATAACTCTTACCATTTATTCTAGCCTTCCATTAATACAATAATTAAATTTATTGCACAATTAATATTTTCCTAAAAACCAAGTTTATTTCCAACAAATATCACATACATGGTAGAGTAAAACAGGTTGTTTATTTACTGGGAACCATTCCAAATGTTACTTGTAATGGCGCGTTTTGTAAGGTATAATAATTAAGTTATTTAATTATTTAAATAACGAATATATTAAATAAACGATAGTTGAACGTATAAATTATAATAATAATTATAATCGAGCCCGTAACGACGCGGCAGTTCGTTATTTGGCGAGTTGAACTTCAACTGAATATACAAGATTCGTTATAAGTCGGATTTCTGTGAAACAAGAAACGTTTGAATCTGTTAAGCTATATTTTTCTAATGGAAGAGAAAAATGAAGATTTCGTCGTGTAGATTTTTAGTTATGTCCAAATCAAATTTCAGAAAAGTCGCTATGGAATTCGTATATAATTCGTAACGCTTTATATACGTTATAAAAGGGAATTTCAATATAAATTGAAATTCGATTCAATCTGAACTTGGAATATCAAACATATAAGTTTTCTGGAGTTGTATGGTATTCCACTGTGAATATATACGGTAATATAAATTTATTTATATTTAATTTAATTTATTTAAATATATTTATATATTTAAATGGATTATCCAAGGGTCTAAAAATAGCCACTTTTGCAAACGAAGTCGGAATTCGACGAAACCAGTTTTGTTGGATCCGCAATGTCAAATAGTTGTTAGATTTCTAGTTTCGTGATTTTTAGAGTCACCGTGTGGCCGTACGGATTTTTAGAGTGAGAAACAGTCAGTTTTTCGACAGTTAAAAATACGCAGTTTGAGCAAACGGAGTCGGAATTCGACGAAACCAGTTTCGTTGGGTCCGTAATGTCAAACTCTAGTGGCATGTCAGTTATTGTGATTTTTGGGGATCGTATGTGATCGCTAGGATTTTTAGAAGACAGATGCAAGGAGAAAATCGAGTAAATAAATTACAAAAATCAAATTGAAAATATCCCTCCCATTTTCTGAGGTTCCGCACAGGCCACACGGCCTTCAATCTCAGCCACAAACGGCACCTAACCCAAAACAGGCTATATAAGGCCGACAATGCATTTCACAACCAAAAATTCCCAATGAAAAAATCAATAACAAACCAAAATAAAATCATAAAATCGGTATTTTTGTAGGGTTGGATTCACAGAGTGTTTCTCTTCATATGGGGACGGTTTTGGTTGAACTCGATTCGAGTTTCATCGCTGTCAGCTCTTCAGCGAGGTCTAGGGTTCGAGAATTAAGGGGCTACAAGCAATCGAAGGTCGAATGGATGGTGGATCCGGGTTCATAGTAGAATTCTGCGATGGTCACCGGAGTTTGGGCAAGGACGGCTCACCATTTGGCGTCGCGATAATTGGTAGGAGCTGAAGTCAAGGTACAGGACTTGGGTTCGGGTTCGGCAGTGGGGGTACTAGGGAGGCCGACGAGTTACAGGGTGAGGGTACGAGAGGGAGGAGGCTTGGATGAGGAGTGATTCGGTGGTATTGGCGCCGGAGTTCGATGGCCGAGGTGGTGGGAAGCGCTGGTCAAAGGAGGGGTCAACGGGGATGGAGTTGTAGCAGGAACGAGATTGGGGATTAGGAAATCGGTGGAAGAAGGATACAGGGTCGATGTGTATTTGTGCTCAAATGGGAATTGGGCCGAGGTAATTAGGTGAAGGCCCACTAGTAAATAAATCCTTGTTTTATTTAAATCAAATATTCATACCAACTTGTTAATTCAATAACTTGCTCATCTGAAATCAGAATCACGAACCGTAAGTTGCGTTGGGATCGTATGGACGGGAGCAACACAATGAGACTGACCGGGAGTGAATCCGTGCTAGTTACAATTTATGGTGAAATAAATTGTCCGACTGAGTCGAATAACGCAAACCGTTATTTAACGGTTAACGCGCAACTGTGAGTAAAACTCACCAACTCTATACAGTTCTATTTTTACAACGTGTTCTTAGAACTGTTAATTATCTGTTATTTGACTGTGTGTTGACTGTTGATTGAACTGCTAGTCAGTTAGTAGAAATTATATATATATATTTACGTATATATTTATATATATAAACCATCAAATAGTTATATGTTGATTCTGTTTATCAGAATATTATACTGGTGTTGTCTAACATCTGTGGTGCAGGGAAACAGGTTGGAGGAATCCAACTGGATTCCTCAACAGTTATTTTACTGTGATTTTTATATTGTGATATATAATGTGATGTATATAATCTGTGTGATTATGTGTGGTGGGACGATATTTATCGTTGTTATATGGTGTGTTAAATACCATGAGAAATACCAGAATGTAGGAGGGGGGTTTTCAAAGTATATTTTGAAAATAGTTTAATTGTATAAAATCTAGGGATTATATATATATATATATATATAAGAAAAAGGATTCTGAATATAAAGGAATATAGTTGGTAAAAACAAATATAAAAGAATTATATTTGTAAATCAAATACAAGGGAATATATATGTTAATCGAATATAAGGGGATATATTTGTTAATCAAAATATAAAGGAATTATATTGTTAAAAGAAATATAAAGGATATTTATTTAGAGATTAAATAAATAGAATTAAACTAAAGGAGATATTTATTTGTTAAATAAATAGGAGTTAACCAAGTGAATTGGTCGAGTTAACCAAGTGAATTGGTCGGGTTAATCGAAGTGAATTTGTTAAGTTAAACTAAGTGGTTAATCGATGTGAATTAGTTAAGTTAAACTACGTGGTTAATCGAAGTGAATTAGTTAAGTTAACTAAGTGGTTAATCAAAGTGAATTAGTTGCGTCAAACTAAGTGAATTAGTCAAGTTAAACTAATTGGTTAATCGAAGTAAATTAGTTGGGTTAATCAAAGTGAATTAGCTGAGTTAAACTAAGTAAATCGGTTAGAGTCAATCAAAGTGAATTAACTAAGTTAAACTAAGTGGATTAGTTCAGTTAATCGAGACAAGTAAATCAAGTTAGGTTAAACCATTTGAGTTAACCAGTTAGGTTAAACCATTTGAGTTAACCAGTTAAAGTTTACCAGTTAAAGATAAACAGTTAAAGTTAACCAGTTAAAGTTGGCCAGTTAGAGTTAATCAGTTAGAGTTACTCAGTTAGAGTTGACCAGTTAGAGTTATCCAAGTGGAGTTAATCGAGTAGAGTTGCCGAATATCACTTATTCGAAGTAGAGTTATCGAATATAGTGTATTCGAGGGAAGAGTAATCGAATATAGTGTATTCGAGTGGAGAAATCAAATGTTATTCATTTGAGAAGAGTTACCGAATATTATTTATTCGAAGAGTAGTTATCGAATATTGGTTATTCGAAGTTAGTTAATCCAAAGGAGTTATTCAAAGTTAGTTAATCCAAAGGAGTTATTCTAAGTTAGTTAATCCAAAGGAGTTATTCGAAGTTAGTTAATCCAAAGGAGTTATTCGAAGTTAGTTAATCCAAAGGAGTTATTCGAAGTTAGTTAATCCAAAGGAGTTATTCGAAGTTAGCTAATCCAAAGGAGTTATTCGAAGTTAGTTAATCCAAAGGAGTTAGTCGAAGAGTTAATCGAATATAGTTATTCGAAAGAAGGTGTTAATCGAATATAGTTATTCGAGTAAAGTTAAAAGAGTTAATCGAATTTAGTTATTCGAAATGAGTTATTCGAATTAGATATTTGAATAGAGTTAAACACATTAGAGTGATTCGAATTACTTATTCAAATAGAGTTAAACACGTAAGAGTTAATTGAATATTAGTTATTCAATTTGAGTTAATCGAATTTAGTTATTCGAGAAGAGTTAAATCGAATTTAGTTATTCGAAAGGAGTAAATCAATTTGAGTTAAGTTAATCGATTTGAATTAAGTTAAATCGAAATGGAGTAAATCGATTAGAATTAAGTTAATCGAGTTAGAGTAAATCGAATATTAGTTATTCGAAGGTAATTTATTCGAATTAGTTATTCGAAGGAGTTAATCAATGAAGTTATTCGAATGAGTTATTCGAAGGAGTAAATCAAATTAAGTTAATCGATTAGAGTTGAGTTAATCGATTTGGGTTAAGTTAAGTTATCGAGTTAAGTAATCGAGTTAAGATTTATCGAGTTAGGTAATCGAGTTAAGAAATCGAGTTGAGATAATCGAGTTAAGAAAATCAAGTTGAGTTAATCGAATAAGTTATTCAATAAGAGTAAATCCATTTAAGTTAAATCGGATGTTAGTTATTCGATAAGAATTGACACATTTAAGAAAATCGAATATTTGTTATTCGATAAGAGTTAATGAAATAGAGCCAACCAAGAAGAGTTATTGGAATATTAGTTATTCGATAGGAGTTAATCGAAATAGAGTTTATCGAATATCAGTTATTAAAAAGGGAGAGTTAATCGAATAGAGATTACTCGAAAGAGAGTTATACGTCGAATTCGATTATAACGAATTCGGGAAAGTACTATTTACTTTCCAGGGTTTAAATCAAGATTTAGTTATTGATTTAGAAATTAGGTGTCTGTTAAATTATTCGAGTTAGGAAATAAATTTATAATTTAGGTTAGATATTTTAGGGGTAGGAATTATAACGTTATAGTTATAATCAAACACTGTCATATAAGAAGTGGATTCGTAACCTGAATCCGAGAATTTGCGTAAACAAATGATTGTAAAAAGTGAGTGATGAGCTTCATCTATTTCACAGTAAAGGACGTTGTTCAATTAAGGTCTACGAGGTAATTATACCCCAACTTGATTGACTTTAGAATTGACAAAGGAATAGTTGTGGTTCGATCTAAAAGGTTGATTAGGAATAAAGTTAAGGAATAAGCGATAAATGGATTAAGCGAAACGATGTTTTATACAACGTTCATTGGAAATCCGTAAATGAGTTTTGGAAACGTTTTCCAAATATAGTCAGATATGTTTTCTAAAACATAGAAAATGAAATGTTTTCATGATAAGAATTTAAGAAATAGAGTTAAGCAAATTCAGAAACTGACTGGAGAGGGTAAGTTGAACGGTTTTCTAAGTGACGATCTGAGGTTGGTTTCGACCTTCCGGATTGATACTTAGAGAATTGTTCTCATACTAGTTACACTTAGGGACTGATAGTTGCGAAATAATAGTGATGTGAAAATAAGCTATGGAAATGTTTTCCAATGATTAATAACATATATTTTCTAAATATATGAAATAAGGAAATATGAACATATGATGATTGATCGATCGAATTTCCATTTGGAAATAAGATCGTTGTTTGTACACCGACATGTTTTCATTTGATAGTTGAATCACAGACTATCAAAATTTTGACCATATTTACGTTGTAAATATGGAGAGACCGGTTGGATTATTATCCGAAGAACCACTCCGTATTAGCATAAGCGTTGTGAATCAAGTACGCTGAAGATAATTGAAGACGGAGTGAAATGCAAGGGCTATTGTGGAAAGCCTAGGTAGGATGGATTCACTGAATAGTGCCTTCGGTTTGTTCAGTCCCAGGACAACGTATATGGACGAGTGTCTGACAAAGTATTCTTAACGAATCATATATGTTGATCTCTTCAAACGTATTACATTGGGTGGCGGAGAAATTCGTTTCTCTTAGCTTTTATACCCATGATGCCTTGAGAAATCGATATTGATTTGGCGGGTATGACGATGTGGCACTCAAAGTAATTGAAGCAATAATCTGTCAAAGTGATAAACGTGACCTCAAACCTCACCACCGGGAAAGAACAGAAGTTGGGCTAGGCAGCATGGCTAGTTGGGCCATACCCAAGCAGGGTGTATTATCACCATCTAGAGAATATTCAATTGTACTTCTTTATAATCTATTTCAATGCTGTCCCTTATCGGGAAGGATGGTTGCTGATCCCAACCATCAGTGATAATATATTCGTTACACTCAAGCTAAATGAGTGGACGGTCATGTGTGGCCGGGTTGCAAGACGTTCTTGTTGAACCCTAGTGTATCTCCTCTAGAGTACACTGATCGGAGGGTGCTCCCATACCTTGTCTGTTGGAATCCAATCTCCAATAAGCGCTCACGGTTTTATTTGTATACTATGTATGTGGAACGTGAGATGCAAGCGTTCTGCTAGATTGATATCTATTTGTATTTAGACATTATTATAATATCAGAAAGATATCCTTTATTTAACCAAGTGTTGGAGTTTTATTCACACCAGTCCCATGACTGACCCGGAGTTTATTTTGTTTTGTTTCCCCTAAACTCTTGGGTGCCTAAATTTGTACGGGCAGTCAAGTAGTCGGGATTTTACAGTTACACTTGGAGAGCTTGGAGCAGGAGACTTCAGGATTATAGCTATTATTATTCCGTTGTGTTGTTAAGTGTTGTACTTTGAAATGGTATGTATATACGAGTACTGATTTGTATTTCAAAGTTATGTTATATTTTATTCGTTCCGCTGTGAGATTCGTGTTTACTCTGATGATGTAAGTTCTTCTTCTTCTTCTATTCTATTAGTTCTATCTTTTCTTCCTCACCCTCTACTTTCTTTCACTAACGTCTCGGAATTTTCGACTCTCGAGGAGTCGAAAATTTCCAGCCGTTACAGTTGGTATCAGAGCTTAAGTTAAGTGATTACCTTGGCTATGTGGCATAACTCGATAGAGATGGGATTAGTAATATCCTAGATTGAGTTTGAGTGTATATATATGAGCGCGTAATTGTTATTCAATATAAAATGGTTTTATATTGTGGAGATTTATTGGTTGAGTGGCTTATGAATTCTGGTCAATCAGTTTGATCCACTGTATCGATAAGGGTTACTAAACACTCGAATACGATGAACCGTCATGGTATGTTTTGAAAGAAGGTAAATGAAATAATTTTTCCCAAAATCTATTTGTTTATAGAAGAAATATATATCTTGAAATTATTATAGTATATTGATTGTGTTGGTTGTTATTATAATGGAACAAGATTATAAAAAGATGAAATGGTTATAAATAACTAATCATAATTCATATAAGTAAAGTATATGAAATAAGATGAAGTAAATCTGAATTTAAATCAGATTTGGAATTAAAATAAGAAAATTTTAAGTTCCTGGGAGATTTGAAAATGTTTTTCAAATTTAAAACGATATAGTATTGAACTCACTTCGATAGCTGGAAAATAGATTCTGATGATGAATCTAGACATCATCGGTGTTCATTTTCGAGTTCTAAGTGACGGATTACTACCAAAGGTTGTGTTTTTGAATTGTTTTGAGAAAACAAGTTGTTTAGAAATTCAAAGGTTTTGAATTGGCATTATGATTTCAAATTGATTTGAAAGAAACCCAGGAACTTAAGTTCTGGAATTAAAATTTAACTAATGAAGTTAAATAAAATGAGATGGTAAAAATAAATTGAAATTTAACTTGAACCGAGTTAAATAAAATTGAATTGGATTAGAGATAATCTAGAATGGAACCAAATTGATAAGTCGATAATTTGGAATTTGATATTAGAGTTCGAATGAAATTCGATTTGGATTTGAGGATATGAACTGATTGGAGATCAATTGGAATGGATAACATTGGTATATGTTGAAGTGGTAGCAGATGAAAGGGATAGAGTTAAATTCCCGACAAAAAGGTACAAGTTTATATCATATATGAGTTTGGATTTTATGAGCCGAATTAGCAAGCCGCTTGGCTATTTTGGTTTCCTTTTGGATTGGAGAAGGCCTAGAGAGGCGAGGGGTGGTTTGTTATATTGACCAATACAAAGGAGGTTACGACGAAATTTTTCGAAAATTCCAGGCGTTAGAACATTCTCATGATTTATGGAAATTCAGTTAGCCAGAATGAATTAATAATTTAATTGAAAATTTAATGGTTCAGTTGAAACAGGAGTTGAGAAGTAAACTAAAAGATATTTGAATCTAGTTAGTAAAGTTGGTAGCATTTTCCTAGCTTAGCAATTTCGAGGACGAAATTATTTTAAGGGGGGAAGTCTGTAATGGCGCGTTTTGTAAGGTATAATAATTAAGTTATTTAATTATTTAAATAATGAATATATTAAATAAACGATAGTTGAACGTATAAATTATAATAATAATTATAATCGAGCCCGTAACGACGCGGCAGTTCGTTATTTGGCGAGTTGAACTTCAACTGAATATACAAGATTCGTTATAAGTCGGATTTCTGTGAAACAAGAAACGTTTGAATCTGTTAAGCTATATTTTTCTAATGGAAGAGAAAAATGAAGATTTCGTCGTGTAGATTTTTAGTTATGCCAAATCAAATTTCAGAAAAGTCGCTATGGAATTCGTATATAATTCGTAACGCTTTATATACGTTATAAAAGGGAATTTCAATATAAATTGAAATTCGATTCAATCTGAACTTGGAATATCAAACATATAAGTTTTCTGGAGTTGTATGGTATTCCACTGTGAATATATACGGTAATATAAATTTATTTATATTTAATTTAATTTATTTAAATATATTTATATATTTAAATGGATTATCCAAGGGTCTAAAAATAGCCACTTTTGCAAACGAAGTCGGAATTCGACGAAACCAGTTTTGTTGGATCCGCAATGTCAAATAGTTGTTAGATTTCTAGTTTCGTGATTTTTAGAGTCACCGTGTGGCCGTACGGATTTTTAGAGTGAGAAACAGTCAGTTTTTCGACAGTTAAAAATACGCAGTTTGAGCGAACGGAGTCGGAATTCGACGAAACCAGTTTCGTTGGGTCCGTAATGTCAAACTCTAGTGGCATGTCAGTTATTGTGATTTTTGGGGATCGTATGTGATCGCTAGGATTTTTAGAAGACAGATGCAAGGAGAAAATCGAGTAAATAAATTACAAAAATCAAATTGAGAATATCCCTCCCATTTTCTGAGGTTCCGCACAGGCCACACGGCCTTCAATCTCAGCCACAAACGGCACCTAACCCAAAACAGGCTATATAAGGCCGACAATGCATTTCACAGCCAAAAATTCCCAATGAAAAAATCAATAACAAACCAAAATAAAATCATAAAATCGGTATTTTTATAGGGTTGGATTCACAGAGTGTTTCTCTTCATCTGGGGACGGTTTTGGTTGAACTCGATTCGAGTTTCATCGTTGTCAGCTCTTCAGCGAGGTCTAGGGTTCGAGAATTAAGGGGCTACAGGCAATCGAAGGTCGAATGGATGGTGGATCCGGGTTCATAGTAGATTTCTGCGATGGTCACCGGAGTTTGGGCAAGGACGGCTCACCATTTGGCGTCGCGATAATTGGTAGGAGCTGAAGTCGAGGTACAGGACTTGGGTTCGGGTTCGGCAGTGGGGGTACTAGGGAGGCCGACGAGTTACAGGGTGAGGGTACGAGAGGGAGGAGGCTTGGATGAGGAGTGATTCGGTGGTATTGGCGCCGGAGTTCGATGGCCGAGGTGGTGGGAAGCGCTGGTCAAAGGAGGGGTCAACGGGGATGGAGTTGTAGCAGGAACGAGATTGGGGATTAGGAAATCGGTGGAAGAAGGATACAGGGCCGATGTGTATTTGTGCTCAAATGGGAATTGGGCCGAGGTAATTAGGTGAAGGCCCACTAGTAAATAAGTCCTTGTTTTATTTAAATCAAATATTCATACCAACTTGTTAATTCAATAACTTGCTCATCTGAAATCAGAATCACGAACCGTAAGTTGCGTTGGGATCGTATGGACGGGAGAAACACAATGAGACTGACCGGGAGTGAATCCGAGCTAGTTACAATTTATGGTGAAATAAATTGTCCGTCTGAGTCGAATAACGCAAACCGTTATTTAACGGTTAACGCGCAACTGTGAGTAAAACTCACCAACTCTATACAGTTCTATTTTTACAACGTGTTCTTAGAACTGTTAATTATCTGTTGTTTGACTGTGTGTTGACTGTTGATTGAACTGCTAGTCAGTTAGTAGAAATTATATATATATATATATATTTACGTATATATTTATATATATAAACCATCAAATAGTTATATGTTGATTCTGTTTATCAGAATATTATACTGGTGTTGTCTAACATCTGTGGTGCAGGGAAACAGGTTGGAGGAATCCAACTGGATTCCTCAACAGTTATTTTACTGTGATTTTTATATTGTGATATATAATGTGATGTATATAATCTGTGTGATTATGTGTGGTGGGACGATATTTATCGTTGTTATATGGTGTGTTAAATACCATGAGAAATACCAGAATGTAGGAGGGGGGTTTTCAAAGTATATTTTGAAAATAGTTTAATTATATAAAATCAAGGGATTATATATATATATATATAAGAAAAAGGATTCTGAATATAAAGGAATATAGTTGGTAAAAACAAATATAAAAGAATTATATTTGTAAATCAAATACAAGGGAATATATATGTTAATCGAATATAAGGGGATATATTTGTTAATCAAAATATAAAGGAATTATATTCGTTAAAAGAAATATAAAGGATATTTATTTAGAGATTAAATAAATAGAATTAAACTAAAGGAGATATTTATTTGTTAAATAAATAGGAGTTAACCAAGTGAATTGGTCGAGTTAACCAAGTGAATTGATCGAGTTAATCGAAGTGAATTTGTTAAGTTAAACTAAGTGGTTAATCGATGTGAATTAGTTAAGTTAAACTACGTGGTTAATCGAAGTGAATTAGTTAAGTTAACTAAGTGGTTAATCAAAGTGAATTAGTTGCGTCAAACTAAGTGAATTAGTCAAGTTAAACTAATTGGTTAATCGAAGTAAATTAGTTGGGTTAATCAAAGTGAATTAGCTGAGTTAAACTAAGTAAATCGGTTAGAGTCAATCAAAGTGAATTAACTAAGTTAAACTAAGTGGATTAGTTCAGTTAATCAAGACAAGTAAATCAAGTTAGGTTAAACCATTTGAGTTAACTAGTTAGGTTAAACCATTTGAGTTAACCAGTTAAAGTTTACCAGTTAAAGATAAACAGTTAAAGTTGACCAGTTAAAGTTGGCCAGTTAGAGTTAATCAGTTAGAGTTACTCAGTTAGAGTTGACCAGTTAGAGTTATCCAAGTGGAGTTAATCGAGTAGAGTTGCCGAATATCACTTATTCGAAGTAGAGTTATCGAATATAGTGTATTCGAGGGAAGAGTAATCGAATATAGTTTATTCGAGTGGAGAAATCAAATGTTATTCATTTGAGAAGAGTTACCGAATATTATTTATTCGAAGAGTAGTTATCGAATATTGGTTATTCGAAGTTAGTTAATCCAAAGGAGTTATTCAAAGTTAGTTAATCCAAAGGAGTTATTCTAAGTTAGTTAATCCAAAGGAGTTATTCGAAGTTAGTTAATCCAAAGGAGTTATTCGAAGTTAGTTAATCCAAAGGAGTTATTCGAAGTTAGGTAATCCAAAGGAGTTATTCGAAGTTAGCTAATCCAAAGGAGTTATTCGAAGTTAGTTAATCCAAAGGAGTTAGTCGAAGAGTTAATCGAATATAGTTATTCGAGTAAAGTTAAAAGAGTTAATCGAATTTAGTTATTCGAAATGAGTTATTCGAATTAGATATTTGAATAGAGTTAAACACATTAGAGTGATTCGAATTACTTATTCGAATAGAGTTAAACACGTAAGAGTTAATTGAATATTAGTTATTCAATTTGAGTTAATCGAATTTAGTTATTCGAGAAGAGTTAAATCGAATTTAGTTATTCGAAAGGAGTAAATCAATTTGAGTTAAGTTAATCGATTTGAATTAAGTTAAATCGAAATGGAGTAAATCGATTAGAATTAAGTTAATCGAGTTAGAGTAAATCGAATATTAGTTATTCGAAGGTAAGTTATTCGAATTAGTTATTCGAAGGAGTTAATCAATGAAGTTATTCGAATGAGTTATTCGAAGGAGTAAATCAAATTAAGTTAATCGATTAGAGTTGAGTTAATCGATTTGGGTTAAGTTAAGTTATCGAGTTAAGTAATCGAGTTAAGATTTATCGAGTTAGGTAATCGAGTTAAGAAATCGAGTTGAGATAATCGAGTTAAGAAAATCAAGTTGAGTTAATCGAATAAGTTATTCGATAAGAGTAAATCCATTTAAGTTAAATCGGATGTTAGTTATTCGATAAGAATTGACACATTTAAGAAAATCGAATATTTGTTATTCGATAAGAGTTAATGAAATAGAGCCAACCAAGAAGAGTTATTGGAATATTAGTTATTCGATAGGAGTTAATCGAAATAGAGTTTATCGAATATCAGTTATTAAAAAGGGAGAGTTAATCGAATAGAGATTACTCGAAAGAGAGTTATACGTCGAATTCGATTATAACGAATTCGGGAAAGTACTATTTACTTTCCAGGGTTTAAATCAAGATTTAGTTATTGATTTAGAAATTAGGTGTCTGTTAAATTATTCGAGTTAGGAAATAAATTTATAATTTAGGTTAGATATTTTAGGGGTAGGAATTATAACGTTATAGTTATAATCAAACACTGTCATATAAGAAGTGGATTCGTAACCTGAATCCGAGAATTTGCGTAAACAAATGATTGTAAAAAGTGAGTGATGAGCTTCATCTATTTCACAGTAAAGGACGTTGTTCAATTAAGGTCTGCGAGGTAATTATACCCCAACTTGATTGACTTCAGAATTGACAAAGGAATAGTTGTGGTTCGATCTAAAAAGTTGATTAGGAATAAAGTTAAGGAATAAGCGATAAATGGATTAAGCGAAACGATGTTTTATACAACGTTCATTGGAAATCCGTAAATGAGTTTTGGAAACGTTTTCCAAATATAGTCAGATATGTTTTCTAAAACATAGAAAATGAAATGTTTTCATGATAAGAATTTAAGAAATAGAGTTAAGCAAATTCAGAAACTGACTGGAGAGGGTAAGTTGAACGGTTTTCTAAGTGACGATCTGAGGTTGGTTTCGACCTTCCGGATTGATACTTAGAGAATTGTTCTCATACTAGTTACAGTTAGGGACTGATAGTTGTGAAATAATAGTGATGTGAAAATAAGCTATGGAAATGTTTTCCAATGATTAATAACATATATTTTCTAAATATATGAAATAAGGAAATATGAACATATGATGATTGATCGATCGAATTTCCATTTGGAAATAAGATCGTTGTTTGTACACCGACATGTTTTCATTTGATAGTTGAATCACAGACTATCAAAGTTTTGACCATATTTACGTTGTAAATATGGAGAGACCGGTTGGATTATTATCCGAAGAACCACTCCGTATTAGCATAAGCGTTGTGAATCAAGTACGCTGAAGATAATTGAAGACGGAGTGAAGTGCAAGGGCTATTGTGGAAAGCCTAGGTAGGATGGATTCACTGAATAGTGCCTTCGGTTTGTTCAGTCCCAGGACAACGTATATGGACGAGTGTCTGACAAAGTATTCTTAACGAATCATATATGTTGATCTCTTCAAACGTATTACATTGGGTGGCGGAGAAATTCATTTCTCTTAGCTTTTATACCCATGATGCCTTGAGAAATCGATATTGATTTGGCGGGTATGACGATGTGGCACTCAAAGTAATTGAAGCAATAATCTGTCAAAGTGATAAACGTGACCTCAAACCTCACCACCGGGAAATGACAGAAGTTGGACTAGGCAGCATGGCTAGTTGGGCCATACCCAAGCAGGGTGTATTATCACCATTTAGAGAATATTCAATTGTACTTCTTTATAATCTATTTCAATGCTGTCCCTTATCGGGAAGGATGGTTGCTGATCCCAACCACCGGTGATAATATATTCGTTACACTCAAGCTAAATGAGTGGACGGTCATGTGTGGCCGGGTTGCAAGACGTTCTTGTTGAACCCTAGTGTATCTCCTCTAGAGTACACTGATCGGAGGGTGCTCCCATACCTTGTCTGTTGGAATCCAATCTCCAATAAGCGCTCACGGTTTTATTTGTATACTATGTATGTGGAACGTGAGATGCAATCGTTCTGCTAGATTGATATCTATTTGTATTTAGACATTATTATAATATCAGAAAGATATCCTTTATTTAACCAAGTGTTGGAGTTTTATTCACACCAGTCCCATGACTGACCCGGAGTTTATTTTGTTTTGTTTCCCCTAAACTCTTGGGTGCCTAAATTTGTACGGGCAGTCAAGTAGTCGGGATTTTACAGATACATTTGGAGAGCTTGGAGCAGGAGACTTCAGGATTATAGCTATTATTATTCCGTTGTGTTGTTAAGTGTTGTACTTTGAAATGGTATGTATATATGAGTACTGATTTGTATTTCAAAGTTATGTTATATTTTATTCGTTCCGCTGTGAGATTCGTGTTTACTCTGATGATGTAAGTTCTTCTTCTTCTATTCTATTAGTTCTATCTTTTCTTCCTCACCCTCTACTTTCTTTCACTAACGTCTCGGAATTTTCGACTCTCGAGGAGTCGAAAATTTCCAGCCGCTACATTACTTTAATTTATGAGTTTGCAGTACAAATTTACTAATGCAAACAAATTTTTTCATCATAAGTAATGAAATAAAAATATATTTCCTTTTACATGAATCAATATACACAATGTTTGTTTTTGCTATGAATAAATGGAAACTTAGTTATTACTTTAAAGTTTCTTCATTGAAAACTGTATACCCCAGCCACCCATTAATACAAAATAGTTTCATTCAAACAGTGAACAAACTCAAGACCCAAGGTATAGTGAAAGCATGAGCTGCAATTGTGCCCTTTATGGGTAGCTTAATTCCTCTTTTAAAACTAAGAAAATATCAACTGCAGTCAAAATGCAAAGCAGGTAAACAAAATTGTGATAGGTAGTTTGCTCAAGTAAAGAATAAACAAAAAACCTATATAAATATTGCTAAATAATGGCACCCTCGTGTGTGAAGTTGCACATAAATGAAATAATAAATATTCATGTTTCATTACATTTCATTCAATATTAGTTTATTTATCTTTTGATTAGGAAACCATCTAGATGTTAATAATAAATCTTTATTTGATGATCCATAAAGATAATAAATTCCATTTATAGCATCTTTCGTGCAAATAATCTAGAAAATTACTCTATATATTAATAATAAAAACATAAATGCAATCACATACATGGAATAGAGTAAAACATGTTGTTTCTTTACTGGGAACCATTCCAAATGTTACTTTAATTTATCAGTTTGCATTACAAATTTACTAATGCAAACGTTTTTTTTAATCAAAAGTAATGAAATAAAAATATCTATCCTTATTACATGAATCAATATACAGCAATGTCTGTCCTTATCATAAGTAATGAAACAAAAATATCTATCCTTATTACATGAATTAATGTACAGCTATGTCTGTCCTTTTGCTATGAATAAATGGCAACTTAGTTATTACTTTAAAGCTTATTCATTGAAAACTGTATACCCCAGCCACCCATTAACAGTAGTAGTTTGTTGACACCACTTTTAGTGGTGTCAACGTGACATTATCCCCTTATTGGTGGAAATATGGGGACCTTATATGGGGCCCCCTGAATTCCACCAATAGGAGCCGAGTGTCTGGTGACACCACTAAAAGTGGTGTCAACAAACTCGGACTCACACATTAATACAAAATAAATTCTTTCAAATAGCGAACAAACTCAAGACCCAAGATATAATGAAAGCAGGAGCTATAATTATGCCCTTTATGGGAAGCTTAGTTCCTCTTTTAAAATTAACAAAATATAAACTGTAGTCAAAATGCAAAGTAAGTAAACAAAATTGTGATAGGTAGATTGCTCGAGTAATGCAAAAACAAAAAACCTATATAAATATTGCTAAATGATGGCAGCCTCGTGTGTGAAGTTGTAAGTAAAATGAAATATTAAATATTCATGTTTCATTACATTTCATTCAATATTAGTGCATTTATTCTTTGATTAGGAAACCACCTAGATGTTAAGAATAAATTTTAATTTAATGATCCACAAAGATAATAAATTCCATTAAAAGTACTACGGAATCATTAAAAGCATTACTCCAAGTTAATTAGCTTCAATCCAAATACATTGTAATTAACTTTATCTTCAATTGGTTGTGCAAAATGTATTTGAAGATTCCAATCATATTTGGTATTAATTAAAATATATATAGAAATAATACCCAAAAAGCAACCTCAAGTTTGTAGATCTTCCTATACTCCAGCAAAATATGGTTACAAAAATAGGAAATGCTTCAACATTGATCCTTTAAAAGGAACGTATGAAATTCACCCAAGTTATTATCAGCACTTATCATATTAATTTAAAAATCCTCAACAGAATTAAACCTTTGAAGAGTAGCAAGAAATATTAAAAACAAATAAAGGAAAAGTACAAATTCTGTAAATAATAATTAACAGAGATGCTTGTGCAAAGGAAGATGAGAGGATTTCTAGCTTTCTGTACTTATGTCTTATCGTTAGGTAAGAATGAAATTCAGTTCTCATAAAACAAAAAGTCAGTAAAAACCGCTTTTTATCGTTTATAAAATATAGATAGCTAGCTAAAGGATTTCCTCATGTTTTTATTAGCCATTCCCAGCAGAAGAGATTAAGTTTATTTCATCTGAATATCATAATTAACGTACTCATTGATTATAAAGAAGTTGAAGTAATATAGGCTGGAAAAAATAAACATACCAAGCCTCGTGTGTGAAGTTATTAAAATTAAGAAAATATCAACTGTAGTCAAAATGCAAAGTAGGTAAACAAAATTGTGATAGGTAGATTGCTAAGTAAAGCACAAACAAAAAACCTATATAAATAATGCTAAAAATGGCAGCCTCGTGTATGAAGTTGTAAGTAAAATGAAATAATAATATTCATGTTTCATTACATTTCATTCAATATTAATGTATTTATTCTTTGATTAGGAAACCACCTAGATTTTAAGAATAAATCTTAATTTAATGATCCACAAAGATAATAAATTCCATTAAAAGTATCTTTCATCAAATAATGCATTTGATTAGTGCACCGATTAATCAAAGTGGGAAGTGCACAAAGCTCAAAATAAGAGAATATGCTTATAGTATGGCAAAGCTCAAATAAGAGAAACACCAAGAAGGGAGAAGTACAACTATTAACCTCAAATTACGGGAATTGTATAAAAGATGATCACGGGATCAATTATTGGGTGCAGAAATAACAACATTTAATGACAGAGCAAAAAATGCCTTTGTCACCTTAATTAAAATGCATAAACTACCCTGCATAAACAACCCCTCAGATGTGCTGTCGGTCCTAAGGTTTTTGAAGCATTTAAACAACTTCATCTTTGATGAAACAAATTATGTATTGTATGATTCAAATAAGCACAGGAGGATTCAAATAAAATTGGCAACAAAGGACCAATGTATTTATTTATGATATACATGCATCATGGACAATTAACCAGATATAATCTTCATTATCAACTACTACACTTCAAAATAATATGTAGTAGCTTCGTGTAGTTTTCTTCATCGACTCCAAATAGCCTTTATTTTTAGTTATATGATCTTGTGTCAATCCAAGCTCATGATAGTTTGAGATTTTAACTTAAAGGAAAATGCAAATCAAGCGGGCTTACCATTTAAAACTAACCAAAATTTAACCCAGTGTATGTATGCATATGTGTGTTTGTGAATTACAGTTCATTACATTGGAGAATAAAGTAAAAAAATAGAAATGAACCCTGAAAGGATGCACCTACATCAATAGGAAAGACATAAAATTATAAGAACAGACCAAAATATATTGCAGTTGAAATTTCAAAAATACTGAGATCATTTTGAAAATCAAAACAGTAAAATAAATAAATGGGGAAAAAGTATTTGCAGTAGAACATCTATAACATTTTCGTTCCTATTCGCTTGTCACAACAATATGAAAAAAAATGTTCACTGTTCACAACCTTTTTACCCTTTCACTCAGAGTGTCTCTCCATATAAAACAATTCTTTCATCTTTCTTTCTGAATAAATAAAAGAAAACCAACTAAAAATATTAATTAGTCCAATGATGAGGAAAAATATATAATAGAAGCTGGCCTATACGTACTCATTGATTATGTAGAAGTTGAAGTAATATAGACTGGAAAAAATAAACATACCAAGCCTCCGCCTATTTTTCCACTGCTTCTTTTGTGTACGATTTGGTCATTAACGGTACTGCGTTGTGCTCTGAAACGATCATGGCTATGTTGTTTTAGTCCAGGAGAAGCCCATATTCATCCTCATTGATCCGCTATCCTTGCCAGAGTTGTTGAGTTAAGTTTAGTTGGGTTTATCTGTCTATTTAACCCCAATTATAAGTAGTATTACAATCCCTACAACATTAATTTTAAAAAACAGTAAATGCTCTGTTCTAGTGAAATCCACACAGAAAATTGGCAACAAATACATTAATCTAGGAACAGAGAGAAAATAAATTTGTACCCAAATATTACCGAAAATGTAGTTACCTGAGTTGTAGTTGGTGTACGAGATGCAAGAAAACGTGGACCCAAATTTATCTGGCAATGGTTGAAGTTTAGGCACGATCAATTGTTGATTTTGGTGGAAATCGGGTGTTGTTGGTGACGATGGCGAATGCAGCAACAATTAGGGAATGCATCTAGGGCACGATCGATTGTTGATTTTGGTGCAAATTGGTGTATGGTATCGTTGGTGACGATGGCGAAGGCAGTGGTAATTATGGGTTGACGATGGCGCAGGCAGTGGTAATTACGGGTTGACGATGGCGAAGGCTGCAGCAATTAAGGAATGGAGTTTGGGGATGTAAGAACAGCAGTTAGTGATATAGAATTGGGATAGCAAATAGTGGGTTGGTGACAATGTGAGTTAATATTTGTTTGCAAACGTGTGCGGTGAGTAATTTGGGAAGTTTATTTATTAATTTAAATTATTGATTTAAAAGTCGGAGAGAAACAGTGAATGGAAGAGCAGAAAAAAGGAAATGCTGCATTCTGTTTGTCCACATAAACATTGTTGAAATTATGCTTTTAGGTTTAAGTAATAGATTAGACTAGTATAGTCATAAGTTTAGGGGAGTTATAATATTTTAAGTTTAGAATCATAGATTTGGAGGGAAATATAAGGTTATTCAATTCAAAGAGTACTATATAGTGATTAGAAATTTATTATTATATTATCATTTATAGCATAGATTTAGGGGGAATATAACTTAGTTTAGTATATTATAGTCTACTATAGGTATAGTATAATATAATCTTGCATAGGGTACATTTTGATAATGACAAAGGGGGAGAAATCACAAAATAGGATATAGTTAAGATAGGCATAGTGTAAGAGGGAGTCAGAAGGAATTAATGGTGAAAGGGGGAGTAATCAAGGAATCAGATCAACATGTAATATCAGGTATAAATATTTTGTAAACCAAGTTTATCATCATAAAAAAAGGGAGATTGTTGGAGAATGGAGTTTTGGTGACAACAATCTTATTTCAGTTATCATTATTAATTGATTACAAAATATATACTAACATCTCTATTTAGAATATATATATACATACACACACACACACACACACACACACATATATATATATATATATATGCAGAATTTGTATTCAGGACTTAAATACAGAAGACTGTGCTGTTTTAGAGTTTAAAGAGATCTAGGGTTCAAAAGAGATTCAAGACTCATGAGTAATCAAGTTATTAAGATTTCAAGAGTTCAAGTAAAATATAGTAATAGAGTTTAGTTTATATGTAAGACTCAGAATAGCACTCCAGGTTCAAATTCTGATTTCAAAATTCAAATTCTGATTTCAAATTAATTTCTAAATGATTTCAAACTATTATCTTTCTTATGATTTCAAATATATATAAAGTTTTAATATATAAGTTTATAATATACAGTCTTATAGTTTTTAAACCATATAACTTTATAAATATGTTTATATATTATATAATTATGATTTCACATGATTTTACACTTTAGAATATTCATTTATATTACTAAGTTTTGATTCAAGAATTTCCAGAATAATATATATGTTTAAACACTTGAAAAATAGTTTTAAAAATAAAAATGCAAGGCATATGTCGACATATATTTATGCAAATGTCGACATACAACTATCTTTTTTTCAATTTTCAAAGGAAGTGTCTTTTCACTATTTGTAATGTTTCTGAAATGTTGCAACAATTGAAATGCTATAAATAGGGGCTGATTTCGAATTTTTAAATCATTCTTCTTCTCCATCTTCAGCCTCTTTATACCACTAATAATATTTCATATTCTATTGATTTCTACACTTATACTTTGTCGATTTCTAATCAAATTCATTTTTTCTCAATCTCTATCTACTACTCTTTGAATTAAAGTGTTATTGAAGAGTTATAAGGCTGTTGTAATCATTTGGGAAGTGTTTGGAAAAGGATGTGTTCCTTGTAGCCCTGAAATCAAGGAAATAGAGCGGTGTTAACCTTGTAGCCGTGGAATCAAGGGTGTTTGGAGCGGTGTTAAACATGTAGCCATGAAGAAAAGGGTGTTGTACTTGGATATTGATAATAATAAAACTTTGCGCAATCCAGCATTGCGTGGGACTAGACATAGGAGTAATCCGAACCAGTATAAAATCCGGTGTGTTCTTTTCTTTTCTGCATTTTATATTTACTTATATCTGCATTTGTGTCTGTGTTTGTGATCATCTCTGATGTTTGTGATTCATGTAGTAGATCAATTAAGTTTAAGATTTTCATAAACTCTTTATAAACACTATTCATCCCCCCTCTAATGTCAGTTTTGCCTTAAGATCTGCATTCCGCATTCCCTAACATGGGTAACCCAAATGTTTGCTTTGTTGTGAGGAGGGAGGCTGTGCATAACTATATCACACACGCACGTGCCGCAGCCGGCCTGCCGGGTACGGGTTTCGGGTCCTGTAAAAATATTTTTGGACCAAGTTTTTAAAACTAAAATGGGCCGCATTCAACCCGTTAAGAACCCAGGCCTGAACTGTAATTAAAATGAGGCTGCAGTTTTCTCTGAACGTTTGAATTGAAAAGGTGTGGAAATTTGCAACGTTCCATAAACGTTGCAAATGGGAAGACATGAGGTTTGAGCATGCTACAAGTGATGAATCAGATTTGACTAAATAGGAGCATTTTGATGGCGAAAATTTCACTTTTCAGCAAGAGTCAATAAAGTTCTTTCTGATCATCGTCAATTGTACTACATCTTGGAAGACAGATTCGAAGTTATTCCGAAGAAAATAATGGAGAATCAAGTGAAGTGACTGTCGCAAACATAGTTGCAAGCAAAGTTCTTAGAAGAGGCACAACTGAACTTGCATTTACCTCTGGGAAATTTCTTACATTAGTCAATGTATTTTATGTACCCGATATGTGTAAGAATTTGGTTTCTATACACTTTCTTAACAAAGGAGGATTCAAGATGGTGTTTGAGTCTAATAAGTTAGTGTTGTCTAAGAACAACAAATTTATTGACTAGGGATTTTCTTGTAACGACATGGTTAAGTTGAATCTAGTAAAGAAATCTTCTGATTATATTGTTGCTTCTGTTAATTTATGGCATGATAGATTAAGACATGTTAATTATAAATCCCTTAAAAATATGCATTAATTAGGATTAATTTCTGATTGTGATCTTGACACTATCTCTAAATGTGAAATATGTAATCTACCAAAAATACATCGAATATCCTTTAAATCTGTAGAAAGGAAAATTGGTTTGCTTGTTTTGTAATATAGTGTTGTGGGTGACTTAAAAAGTCACATCACTTATGGTGGTAACCAATACTATATAACATTTATTGATGATTATACTTGATATGCATATGTATATCTAATGAAAACTAAAGATTAGGCTTTTGATGAATTCAAAATTACAAAGCAGAACTCGAAACACAATTGGGAGTTAAATTAAAGTGTTACATTCATATCGTGGGGGTGAATATTTTTCAAATGAATTCAGCTTGTTTTTCAAACAAAATGGTACAGTTCACCAATGTACCTCCCCATATACACCACAATAAAATGGTGTTGCTGAAAGTAAAAATAGAACATCAATAGAAATGGTTAATGCCATGCTCATAAGTTCTCATTTACCTTATAACCTATGAGGTGATGCTATGTTATCTACATGTTACATTTTAAATAGAGTACCACTTAAAAAGAATAATATTTCTCCTTATTAATTATGGTTTAATAGAAAACCTAACCTTAATTGAACAGTATAACTTATAGGTTCCTTATTCTTGACACCTTAGAAGTTACAGAATCTGTATATATAGAAATCTTTGAAAATCGAACTATTAAGAATCCATCGAGATCATCTAGTACGGAACCAACTGAGACTAATGATATCAATGATGATGAATATGCTCCTGCTCAAAACAGCAAGGAAGTGTCAATACCAGATAATAGTACTGAACATAGAAGAAGTAAAAGAGCGAGAACAGAGAAGGACTATGGTCCTGACTTCATAACATATTTGGTAGAAGGCAATAAGGACGAAGTCCTTAATGTGACAAGACATGAAATGAATGTCGATGATGATCCCAAAAATCACCATGAAGCTATTAGTTCCAGAAGCTTTGATTTCTGCAAAGAAGCTATCAATGATGAAATGAACTCCATAATGTTAAACCAAACTTGGGTTTTAACTGATTTACCTCCTGATGCTAAACCTATAGGATGTAAACGGATATTCAAGAAAAAAGTTGAATACAAATGGAACCATTGATAAGCTTAAAGCCAGATTAGTTGCTAAGGGATATAAGCAAAGACAAGGAGTAGATTATTTTGATACATATGCTCCAGTTGCCCACATATCTTTTATACGATGTTTAATAGCACTTGCGTCAATTCATAATTTAGTCATACATCAAATGGATGTAAAGACAACTTTTCTAAATGAAGATTTAGAAGAAGAAATATATATGGAACAACCTGAAAGTTTCATAACCCCAGACCAAGAAAAGAGAGTTTGTAAATTAATAAAATCTCTTTATGGCTTGAAGCAAGCTCCCATGCAATGGTATAAGAAGTTTGATAAAGTTGCATTGTCATATTGATTCATTGTTAATGATGCTGATAAATGTATTTATGCCAAATAGGATAACAATAGTTATGTTATAATATGTTTATATGTTGATGACATGCTAATATTTGGTTCCAATATATATTGTGTGAATGAAACTAAGAGGTTTCTATCTTCTAAATTTGATATGAAAGATATAGGAGAGGCTGATGTAATTCTAGGAATTAAAATCATTAGGAAAGCGGGGGAGTTGTTACTAACTCAATCTCATTACATTGAGAAGTTCCTAAAGAAATATGGTCATTATGATGACAAACCAGCATCAACTCCTTTAGATCCAAGTATCTAATTAAAAAGAACACGGGACGTATCATTTCTCAACTGGAGTATTCTAGTGTTGTTGATAGTCTTATGTATGCCATGCATTGCACAAGACCAAATATCGCACATGCTACAAGTGTATTGTGTTGATTTATGAGTAATCCAAGTTTCGAACATTGGAAAGCTATTTCCAAAGTTTTAGCTTATTTGAAAGGAACCATCAACTATGGTTTATGTTATAAAGGATATCTTGCTGTAATAGAAGGATGTTGTGATGCAAACTGGAACAATGTATATTCCAAATCCAAGACTACGACTGGATGGATATTTACATTAGGTGGCGCTGCTCTGTCTTGGGCTTCCAAGAAGCATACCTGTATATCTGACTCAACTATGTTGTCATAATTGATTGCATTTGTAGATGCATGTAAGGAAGCGGAATGGCTTAGGAATTTGTTAATGGAAATCCCATTTTGGAAGAAGCCATCTCCAGCGGTCTTGTTTAACTATGATAATCAAGAAACAATATATAATGTCTCTAATAAGACATATAATGGAAAGTCCACACATGTGAGTTTAAGACATCAGATGGTAGGACAGTTACTCAAAATGGAGTTATAACTGTTGACTACATAGAAACAAAGAAAAACTTGGCTGGCCCACTTACAAAATGTCTTCCAAAGGCAATGGTTTCTATAAAGTCAAAAGAAATAGGACTAAAGTCTGTGAATGAAGATTGATCATCCTTAACAGAAACCCAACTTGTGTCTTGAAAAGAATAGAGAAAGTTCAATGGGTACCAAAAATTTAAGGAAATGATTATGGAACACTAAATCGATTATTCCATAATATTTTGTTTTGGATTCTGCAAGAATAAAGAATGGATAAATATCTTAATAAGTCTAGAAATCTTGAAAGGTGTATCACATAAACACCTTAAGAGACTTACCTATATGAGTACGGAAATCATGTCGTTTCCTAGGAAAGTAAGACCGCTTTCTAAAGTAGACTTATGAACCAGGATTAAAGCACATGGCCATTAACATGCTGGGAAATACAGAACACCCTAACTAAGGAAATAAACATGTATGATTGTTCCGGTTTTACCATTAAGGGATACTTGGTTCAAGGTTCGTTCAACATAGAATCTTGATAGAACTTTGAATGATTTTCACTAAGTAAAGGTTCAAATCCAAAAGATACCTTTTATTTATGTGTTGTTTCCACGATGATGCAAAACTTTATCTTAGAACTACATAAGATTGATCCCACTTGGGTATGTAGGAAGTCACACTAATGATTCAACTGTCTATTTTATTTTGAAAATTAGGGGAGTTTGTCATAAATTTTCAAACATTGTTTTGGGGTATGGGTTTATTTTTGAAGAGAAAGAAAGAATGAAGGAAGTGGAAATGTATTTGTCCCATGTTGTGGAAGACATAAAAGTATCTTAGTACTTATAAGGGGCCTTCTCAAGAGGATGTTGGGGCCTTGGCACACCCAAATGTTTGCTTTGTTGTGAGGAGGGAGGTCATGCATAATTATACCACACACATACGCCGCCACCGTTCGTCTGACCGAACCGGGTCGGGTATGGGTTTCGGGTCCAATAAGAATATTTTTGGACCAAGTTTTTAAAACTAAAACGGACCGAATTCAGCTCGTTAAGAACCCAGACCCGAACTTCATTTAAAATGAGGTTGCAAATGAAAAGATATGGCTTTTCATTTGAAACGCCATAAACCGTTGCAACGTTTGATGAAAGGTCGCATCTCTCTATCCCTATAAATAGCCAAGACGAAAAGTGTTTCAAATACTTTCATTTTCTTTTTCTTCCTCCCAATTTTGCAGTGTCATTGCCGACACAGTAAATCATTGCAAATTCTCGAATTTGCAGCATTTTAAAGTGTTGCAAAAACTGATTCTTACTTCTTTTCATTCTCTTCTTCAATTGCATCACCAGTAATTATAAACTAGAGAGTCCTAGTTGTAGAAACTTTGAATCAGATTTCGCTGTTCCAAGGCTTTATTGAATCCTGAAAGTCAATAGTTTGATAATCAGTTTGTATCTGGTGGGTTGAACGATTGTGTGAAAGAATCTATCTTATAGATCCTTTATAAAGTCTATAGTATGGCAATCATCTTCCTACAATGGCCTCAAACCGCAAAATCCCCAAAAAATCTATGTCGACACCTACTTTTGTCGATCTTAAGTTTCGATCCTAAACATGTGACGACAACTCAACTTAATTGGAGCCTTGAGGAAGGTCAACCCAGTTATAGGAATTGATGTGCATGGGACCAATTTTTTTTGCTAAAGACAGTCATTCCAAGTTGGTTGTGTAGTGGAAAGATGGAAAATGGAGGCAAGTATAAAATACCAATTGAGAATTTGGGCACTCATGAATATCTGGTTGTAGAAGCTCTATGCTTAAATCAAGGCATCCTTGGATTAAGGATGACATCTGTCGCTCTCATGTCATTTAAAAAGGATCAAAGATGTGATAACACTTCATCAGAAGGCGCAATGTTGGGCCTACAAAGCTCTATGCTTAAATCAAGGCATCCTTGGATTAAGGATGACATCTGTCGCTCTCATGTCATTTAAAAGGGATCAAAGATGTGATAACGCTTCATCAGAAGGCGCAATGTTGGGCCTACAATTGACAAAAACGTCCTTACATGTATCAAACAATCTATGAGTAGCAGTAGGCATCGATTCACTTTTTTTGTGCTTCTTCTTTCCCTTTTTGGAAGAACAGCTACTGCTTACCTGTATAGTCACCAATTTGAACCCTTTTAGGGAAACAAAAACCAGAGGCGTTCAAGACATAGGAGAGAAGAATTCGTTCTTTCTGTGAAGTGAATCATTTAAAATTATTATAATTCTAAAATAATGATATGTATGTATGTATATAGAGAGAGACACACATAATTACTTATGACTATTTCGGATATATAAATCAATAAACAACAATATGTTATGCGTGTGCCATCTAATTTCAAAACTACTATCTTGGATTATTTTTTCATAACAATAAAATATTATTCCAACATATATGTATATATATAAACCAGAATTATCTAAATGCAATGGGAATCCCCCGTTAAGAAATTGTCTAGAATACCCTTCCATTTTTGAATAGGATGACAAAGATACTTTAATCATTCCTATATCCTATATTTTATTTTCTTACCTGCTAATTTATCAGCTTTGGTATCCACCTAATAGCATAAACTTACTCTTTCTTCGGTTGAAGATTCGATTCTTTAAATCCTTACTTCTGATTTTGCATCTCTGCATTTCCACCAGAGGAATTTTTAAATGCATAAGTAACGGTCATTCATGTGTTGATTCAAGTATTTCTTATGTGATTACTGCTGTGTAATTAATGAATGTTCTATTACAATGAATGAATTGCATTAAAAATTTCCATCATTATCGAGCAACTTCATGCTTTAAGCTAAGTCAATACTGGTTGTCAATAAAGAATAATACGTATATATTTTTGCCATTATAGCCTGCTTTTCCTGGATATTATGTCAGTTCGAATACTCAATATTAGATCAATAACTGACTTCCGTATTTAATGTAAATATGCTATTCCCAAATTCTTCACTTTTTGGTGAGCTGTATTTGAAAAGGGAGATGCTATAATGATTGAATCAAAATCTATTAAATAATGTGGAACTGTGCAAATGCTTGAATTCAAAGGGAAAAATACGTCATTTTTGCATAATTTAATGTGGATTAATTCAAAAATTATGTATGTTTCATAGATTTTGAAAAATTCCTTTCGGGTTGAATAGAATTTCGATTTAAAAATTTCCCCTCTTATGTTAATATTATTTGATGGTTGAAGGTTTTGGGCAGCTGCAGATCTTTCACAGCAACAGGGGGCCAATTTGTAGAGAACGAAAAACAAAAACTTTTTGAGTGAAGTTGCAAGATCAAATTAATTGTTTCTCAAAGTCAATAAATCGTTACTTTGCATGTTGTAAGTTTTGTGATCTTTCATTTTGATACTTCTTATCTTAGAGTTAATAGTTGTTTTCTAAGATAATCATTGTTAATATCCGCCGATTCCAATTCCTCCCTCGCCAGAACCACCTCCACCCTCAGCTAACCCCTTAACCACGCCGAACCCTCTGTCGAAGCAAACCCGGATCCAGATCCAGTCCCTTTACTGAAGCAAAAATGGTCTTCTATGTTTGTCTCGAAGCCATAGAATGCTGGAAGCTATGCTATCAGTGATATTGTTTTGAAATTTGAGGGTGAGAACCTTATTCCAACTGACGACGTCATTCAAGCAAGCCAGGACCAATGGAATGGGTACCTAGTTGGTTTTCTCCTGGACGAGCCGTTGTCGTACTCAACGGTAGTCAACTTCTTGAGGAAACACTGAGGGCCGCAAGGTACAGTTCAATTCAAATCGAATGGAACCATCTTTTTTTTCGAGTTTTCTTCAATGGTAGAACGTATTAGAATTCTTGAGGCTGACCCTGTTTTAATCTGCAACAAGTTATTCATCATTAATCCTTGGGAGCCCAGCATGAGTAACGTTTAATAGTGTTAAAGTCGTACCGGTATGGATCAAAATGTACAATATTCTGCTAGTTGCTTGGTTAAAGAGAGGTATCAGCTGGATGTCCACTAGAGTGGGTAAATTTTTGTGTATGGACACGAACACAGATATTTTAAATAGACTGGAGTACGCTAAGTGTATGGTCGAAGTTTCCGCTAACACACCATTACCAGATTCTTTCCCAGTCAAAAACTTAGATGGTACAATACAGTTTGTTAAAGTTTACTATCTCTGGAATCCAGAGTTATGTTTACTATGTAATGTTTTTGGTCATTTGACTGTCAAATGCCAATTTCAGAAACAAAGCGAAGGTAAGAAACAGGGTAAAGGAGTAAAAGGAACAATACAGCAAGAGGGTAGAGCACCTAAAGCAACTACAAAGGAAGCAAACATTACCAAAATGACTCAACATGCCCGCTGTGCTACGACTACCAAAGAGAATTCTTGGAGCAGATTGGTTAATAGAAAGAAGCAAGTAAGAATTGTCTTTAATAGGACGAATAAAGGGAAATAGGTTATGGTTGACGTGTAACCACAAACAGTTGTTGCGGATGGTATAGGTACGTCAAATCGATTTATGAACTTACGTGCGAGCGACATGGAAGGCTCAAGTTATTTTATCAATGATGAAATTGAGCAAGGAGAGATTGTAGAAACTGATAACTGTAATAGAGGCAACTATGATTTTGCTCAGCATATTGTGAGCACTGATAAAGTCACAAATAGTGATTATGCAAGACATAAAGAGAACCCAAAAGCAGTGAACTTTGAGAAGGACAGTACTGTCACAAATGAAGAAATTGGGAGTAATAAAGATCTTAATGAAGTGAAGAGTCAAAGTGTAACGGACAAGGAAAGAGAAGTAGTTGGGGAAGGGCGCGCTGATGTTGAGCGAACTGATAAGGTCTTCATTGAAAATGAAACAAGTGGGGTGCATGTTTGTACGACCGACACTGATAAAGGAACATAAAGAAAATTGAACCAGGTAACTCAAGCTAAAGAAATTACGTATGTTGATGAAATCCTTACTGCTATGTTTGGGGGTTCACCTGAAAGAACAAATGAAGTTATAGTAGACCCTGAAAATGCAAGTCCTTCAAGCGCAATAGAAGCAGCAAGAACCACTCATATACGTGCTATCAATGAAGTCATTTCGACAATCAAAACAGTCTTAGCTGAGCAAGTTAGCAACACCGAGAATCATCCTATGTACCAAAGAAAACCGGATCATTTCAATGACTACTGCTCTAAAATCGTTTTTGATCAAATGCACACCGGTCAGCTTGACGCATTGTCAGTTAAGCTATAGGGAATCATTGAAAAGTAGATGAAGAAAACGAAGGATTCTCTAGAAGCAAACGACAACCCAGCAAGCCCTTATGCACACTTGTCTCCCTCATTTTCTTACGAGGAAAGACCACCGGACTTAACCACGGTGAATGCGACTTCTAGCTCCACTGAAAAGGAGGTCCAAAAACGCCTATCACTCGGAGTATGAAGAAGGAAATGTTGAGAAATCTTCATGAGAACGGTTAGCTGTCTCTTTTGGCAGTGTAGTTTTAGGAAAGTAATTTAAAAGCTATCTTTATGTAATGTGATCAGATGTGATCAAGCTATCTGTAGTTGCTATGTTTTATGTACTCCTTTATTTTTCTTTAATAAAACAGTGTTACGGATCACTATAAAAACAGGTTAGCCTTACAGAAAAAATTAACATTTTAGATATGTGTACGACTGTAGTTTCAAAAATCCAAAGGTTTATGATTTGATTCTTTGAACAGCCACGACATGTCCCTTAGTCACAAAAGGTTAAATCATGAAGAACTGGCAATGCGAACAAAGTGGTTGACATTCTAAATTCCACTACTCTTACCTTTTTTTTCTCTGTTACCTTTTGTACAACCTAAATTTGTACCAATATATTCCCATATTGACTAGTTCTTTTCCTAAGAACGAAAATTCCAATCATACAATTGATGATTACCATGATTTAACCAGAGATTTTCAGTATTTTTCACGTGCGATTTTGCTAGTTGATCTAAGTTCTATTTATGGGTTACTACAAATCCACAAGTATGGTAATTTAGTTAATTCATTTATAATCTTCAGTTTTCATAAATTTTTATTTACCACTCACCCGTGCAATTTCATGTAATTTGTTCTTGCAATGTAGGTGACATATTATATCGTTTTCTACACTGTGATCATTAAACGTATTCACTGACCATACAATCGTAAATCTGTTCTCTCAAATGAGTTCTTATTGTAAGTATTTCATTTTTTTCCTAGTTTTGTACATAGATGCTTTGTTGTATCTTTTATGTATGATTGCATTATACTGTACATATCTTGATGCATTATATTTTCATAAAAATGGAATTCTAAGCACTCAAATTTCCACGGATATGTGTTTGCAAATATTTAGATCTTTAACCATAAACGGTTGGCTTATGTTGGGAAAAATAATTAATAATCATAATTAATCATCCACTTATCCAATATGTTTTGATATTGAATTTGAAAATTCAAAATGAAGTAGTAAAATGTTGATTAATATAATTGTACTCCGTATAGACACATAAGGGTTTGAAAGAAGACTGATTGTAATTTTATTATTGATTGTAAATAACTGTTTTGTACAAAGAAATAAGAGGAACAATGCTTGTATTTATAGAGATAATGTGTAATGTATGCTTGAAGGAAAAGAAATATCCTAAAATAAAATAGTAGTCGTTGCAGCCCAGTAGTGGTAGCCCAATATACACTGAGGCCCAATGTAATAACATGTGATAAGTGAACCGACTTGTGTGAATACTATCAAACCGATATTAGCCTCCCTCAAACATATCTAGGGTTTTCTTGTCTCCTTCTCTCCCCCGCCATCATCCACTCTCAGCTCTTCTCTTAGCCTTATAAAATTCTTTGTGGAAAGTGGTTTAGTTAACACATCCGCTCTTTGATAGTATGCTGGGATGTGACTGACCAATAATTTTCCCGATTGTGTTCTTTCATGAATGAAGTGTAAATTTATTTCCAGATGCTTCGTTCTCGAATATTGGATCGGATTGAGGAATAATGATACTGTGCTTTTATCGTCGCACCAAATAATCGGTTTTCTATTGGTGCTAAGCCCTATTCTTGTAAAAAAGATTCAATCCACGAGATTTCTGTAACTGTGCTCGCAAGTGCCCTATATTCCGCTTCAGTGCTCGACCACGAGGTGGTGGATTATTTCTTGGTGCACCATGAAATGAGATTCGTGCCTAGATGCACACAATAGCCAGATATTGATCTCCTGTCATCAATGTCGTTAGCCTAATCGGCGTCACTAAACACTTGTAAGTGCAGTTCTTTATTTGCCTTTATTGTTAATCCATGATGTTTTGTGCCTTGTAAGTATCTCGGTAATCTTTTCACTACCACCCAATGTTCCGATAGGGAACTCTGCATGTATTGACTGAGTTTATTCACACTATAACATATGTTCGGTCTTATTATTGTTGCGTATTGTAGTGCTCCAATCACACTTTTGTATTGTGTGTCATTATTCATTGCTACCCTTTTAATCTTTGAAAGTCTTGAGTTAACATTCATTGGTGTTGGTAGTGACTTGGCGTGATGCATATTTGTCTTTTGTAGGATTTCACTTATGTAATTCTACTGAGATAAGAATAGTTCATTTTCACCTCATTTACCAATCTGAATTCCTGGGAAATAATTTACTTCACATAGATCCTTGATGGAAAAACTGTGGTCAAGTATTTGTATGATTCTGCTAATCTCTTGTTGATCGTTCCCTGTTATCAGCATATCGTCTACATACACTAGGATGTAGATGATACTCTCATTTTTTTTCACGTATAGAGAGTTGTCGGATTTTGCTTGACTGAAGCCAATTTTTGATCAAGTTTGTTTTAATTTTTTGTACCATGCTCTTGATGCTGGTTTTAGTCCATATATGGCTTTGTGTAACTTACATACAAGCTGTCTTTGACCATGGTTGACCTCATATCCTTCCGGTTAGTGCATATAAACTTCTTCAGCTAGCTCACCATTTAAGAATTCGTTGATAACGTCTAGTTGTTTGATCCTGACTTTTTATATAAGGCAATAAATCGATATAATTCTTATAGTTTTAGGTTTTATTACTGGCGAAAAAGTCTCATTGAAGTCAAACTCGAATTGTTGAGCATACCCTTTTGCGACGAGCCTAGCTTTGTATTTTTCTATTGTTCCATCGGCTTTCCTTTTAATTTTGTAAGTACATATACATCCTATGATATTTTTATGAGTAGGTGGTGTAACCAGGCTCCAAGTTTCATTCTTCATTAAAGCTTTGTATTCGGCGTCCATTGCATTTCTCCATTTTTAGCTGCTTGGTTTTACTTCAATCACTGATACACTGTATACTTTTGGCTTGTATATTCCACTTTTTGGCCTAGTAACCATAGGATGCCCAGTCTGTGTTTCTTGTCTCTATGTTTGATGTTCTATAGTATCTCTTGTAGAATTTGTGTTGCTGCTATTCTCTTCAATTTCATGCTCCTCCTGATTGCTATGCATTGCACTATTTCCGCTGCTGTTGTCATTTGTTGAGATTATGGATGTTTCATTGGGATTAATTCATATGTGACCATCTGTTGTGTCTTTCTTTCATCATTGCTCCATGTTGTTTGCTCTGTCAAAATGGCATATTGGCAATTTTAATTTCTTGCTTTTGCCTATTCTCTTCCTTTGTTTTTTGTTTAACTACACATGGAAAAACATTTTCAACAAAAATGACATGTCTTGATATGTAAACTCTGCCGTTCTTATCCAAGCACTTATAATCCTTTTGATTTTGTGGGTAACAGGTAAAAGTGCATGGACTTGATCGCATACTGAGTTTATGTTTGTTATAATCTCTTAAACATGGAAAACACAGACATCCGAAGGCTTTTAGTTTTTTATAGTGTTTTTTCATTGAATATCACTTCTTGTGGTGTCTTGTTGTTCAACACTTTTGTGTGTAGTTTATTAATGAGATACACAGAAGTGTTGAATGCCTCATTCCAATATTTCATCGTAATGCCCCTTGTGATAGCAATGTTAAACCAGTCTCAACTATATGTCTATGTTTTTGTTCAACCAAATCGTTTTGCTTGGATGTGTGGAGGCAGGTTAATCTTGTTTTATCCCTCTTTTAATGAAGTAATTTATGAGTGGTTTGAACTTGCCCCCACCATCTGTTTGTACTATTTCACATTGCAGTTAATATGTTTCTCTATAAAGGTTATAAACTGAATAACTATGTTGCACGCCTCTGATTTGTTTTTAAGCATGTATATCCACGTGTATCTTGAATAAGCAGCAACTAGAGATTGATAATACATGTGGCCTTGATACGAGTTTAGCGGTGCTGATCCCTACAGATCGCTGCAACAAGCTCCAATGGCTTGTTATGTACTGTTTCATATTTATTGAATGGAAGTTTATGGCTTTTGCCGAGTTGGCAGTGTGTGCAAGTGTGTTTGATAGGTATGTTTTCAAAATAAATGACAATATTATTCAAAATATTTCTCACATTTTCTAAATTTGGATGACCAAGTCTTATATGCCAAGATTCTACTACATTATTGTTTTTGTCATTACATCTAATATTACTGGTAACACTACAACTACTATTACTGCTACTGGCATCTACATCGTTGCACCAAATTTCTTTACTTGAATCATTTCCAGTCTTTAAGTTGCTGAATTAATAAAGCCCGTCATGTAGATCGCCCTGTAGCAATATTTCTTGACTTAGAAAATCCTTGACAAGGAAAAAGTTAGGATGAAATTCGAAGAAAACATTGTTGTCTATAGCAAATCTAGAAACACTCAATAAATTTTTGTTAATGGTAGGAACCCTAAGTAAATTATTTAATGCAAGTTGTCTTTTTCCTAGTATGGTTCCCTGGCCAGTGTGTGTTTTGTGTGCAATATTACCATTACCCATATGTAGTGATTTCATACCTGTGTAGCCCTTACTTCCAATATTCAAGCTTTGGAGGTTGTTAGTGACATGATGCATAGCCCGCGAGTCTAGATACCGTTCGTCTAAGTCAATCTCATCAGTATTGTAGATGTCTTCATGGTTATTGTTCTGACTTCTGTTATTATCATCAGTGTTTCTATTTTGATTGTTCATAAATACAATATTTGCCTTTGATATCGACTTGTTTTGGTCTGATTGTGGTCCACTGTTGTCACTGTTGTACCTGAAAAAACACTTGCTTGTTATATGACCGAATTTTTGGCAAATCTCACATTTTACCCTATTGTTATTGTTCCATCGGCCTTTTCCATGACCCCTTTGTGGTTGATAGACTCTCTGAGGCTGGTATCCTCTCTGATATTGTCCATCTTGTCGATTTAAGTTGTTGTTCCTTTGATTTTGATTATTTTTTGCTATAGCGTAATTTGGAGAGAATTCCCGTTGAGTAACCTTCCTCTGTTCTATTCTCCCCTTGTGAGCAAGAAGAGCAGACTAAACAAACTGTAGGGCTTGTTGAGTAGCAATAACGGTAATTAGAGACTTGTACTCTTCGTCTAGTCCACGGGTGATAAATAATATTTTCTCACTGTTACTTATTTTGTGCCCAACAACACTTAGCTTGTCACACAAATTTTTTATTTTTCTTAAGTATTCGTTCATACTCATGACTTATTTCCTTGAGTTTTGCAATTCTCTTCTATATTGCATTACTCCATCTGCAGACTGTGAGTTGAAAATTTGCTCTATTGTTGTCTATATCTCGTATGATGTGTTGCACCCCACAATCTGCGAAAGTAGATTCGAACTAATAAAGTATAAAAACCATAATGAAAGTAAGCTATCTTGCTTTTGAAATTTGGAGTATTCAAGATTTGGTATTGTATTATTTTCTTGATTTGTTATCATGATTGGAGGAGTGTTTAATGATCCTTTTATGTAGTCATGCAAGCCATACCCCCTAAGAGTGATCTCAATTTGGTATTTCCATAATATATAATTGTCTTCGTCTAATGTAGTTGTTTTAACTTGACTTTTTTGGCTTAATCAGGTTCGTGATGCTTGGGGAGGATCCACTGGCGTTAGTGCTAGATTCAAGAGAAGTTTCTTCGTTGTCTTGCGTTATGGCAGGACGGATACAACTGCAGCTGGTGTAAAGACAATGATGAAATAGTCCAATCGAAGCAGAAATGGCAGAACATCAAAAAGGTGCGCGTGAAAGGCAGTGCTTGGCATGACAGTTTGACTCTGTAGCCGCTTGAACGCTTGGCACGACAGAGTTGAACTGTACTCGCCTTAATTTCACCACAGATCGCAGTGAGTCGAGGATGTTGCAACCAACCGTAGGTTAGGCGTGGCACTTTCTCGATGATGATCGCAAAGATCTAGTGCACCTGATCTAGAAGAAAGAATATCCAATGATGATGTATTCAAATTAGGGAGAAACAGAGAAAAAATCTTCTGGATCGAAAGCAATCTGAAGATGTTAAGATGCCTTTCGGCTGTATGGCTCCGATACCAAAATAAGGGTTTGACAGAAGACTGATTGTAATTTTATTATTGATTGTAAATAACTATTTTGTACAAAGAAATAAGAGGAACAATGCTTGTATTTATAGAGATAATGTATAATGTATGCTTGATGGAAAACAAATATCCTAAAATAAAATAGTAGCAGTTGCGGCCCAGTAGTGGTAGCCCAATATACACTGAGGCCCAATGTAATAACGTGTGATAAATGAACCGGCTTGTGTGAACACTATCAAACCGATATTATAGACGACCAGAAAGAACATATATAAATATTGTTTAAAATATCACATAATACATCACCTCATAACCTAGTACCTAAACTTCTATGTTCTTTTTGTTGGCAAGTCTGTTTCATACAAATAGTTAACATTGTTACATGTTTCTTTAGGAAAAATTTGATCTTGCTTATCTAAGATTAAGGCTAAACAAACCCTGATGATGAGGAAAGAGACTTTGTGGTTCTTTTAAATTAATATGGAGAAGGCTAAATTGGTAAAATAAGTATTTTAGTGCCTCTACTTCAAATAATACTTACATGTATGATTCTTTGTTTATTATTGTTCAAAAATATTGACTAAACATTAATTGATGTTGAGATACGATCCTTTCTCCTCAATTTTTAGGTGTTTCGTTTCTTTCCTCATCTACATACTTAGACATTAATTGAACTAAATAACTAAAGGTTAAAAAGTTGATTGGGTGAACAAGATGGCATGAGCATATCCACAACCATTGCAGGATAGAAGATCCATCTCATGGAAATACTTTATTTCTTTGAATGTTGGCTATATTCATGTAAGCTATATTAGAGTAACCACTAGACGGACAGGAGAACTGTTTTTGCTTATCGACGTGAGGTAAATTCATTTCTAGTTTTGATTGTATCGTTGTCAAGCCGTTGCTTTCAGTCTACTTAAGAGTCGCTTATCCATATCTTCAGAAGATGTTCCAAATTTTTCATAAGAGTTACAATGTTTTATTTATGAAATTAACTATGAAGACAAATGAAACTAACACAAGTATGTTAAACCCAATTAGGAGATATCCAAAATCTTCTCTATGGTTTTGAGTATGTATGCGTACTCTCCATATAATTAACTACAAGAATAAAGTATGGGAGAGGAAAACTAGTTGACGTTATGTACCGATTATCCATCTTCTTAGGAAGTGCATTTTAAAATATTTAACGACCATCATCTTTAGCAAGTTCAGGCATGTTGTACTGTTTTTCTTCGATATAGGGTGCATTCGCAGGAACTGAACGTAGCACGATCCACTCGCGTACATCCGATGCGTCAGACGCGTCGGATGTATGAGTGGGATTTACCCCGTCTAGTGGCACACGCTGGCTGGAAGCATCAATTTGTTGCTTTCAGTTTTTGAGCGTGGGTGATTACCGTCAGGGGATGAAGATTAGGAGGAGGGTGGGAAGATTAGGGGCAAAATGGTTTGTTGCGTCCAGTTTTTGGCGTATGTGTCACACACACGGTCGCGCCCAAACAGCCAAAGTGTCCATTTTTAATATTTATGTATTAGTATTAAGCTTTTGTGTGTGTTCAAATCGGTTTTATTTTATTTTAATTGATGTCATAATGTTTGCATTCTTATGTATATACCGAAGTGGTTAAATTTAACGTATAAATCAATTCAAAATACTCCGCTCAAATGTCACGTTCAAATACCTCGTTCGTAGCTAAAAACGCATTCCCCATTCGCAACAGTGTCACGCTCAAATACCCCGCTCAAATGTCACGCTCAAATACCCCGTTTTCGTTTGCCGAGAACGCACCCATAATATCCTAGGACCATGTGGTATTGGTGTTTGGAGAATTTAAAGAGCAGAGTGAATTTATGCAATAATAGAACCAATACGTTCTTCGTAGCATTTGTTTTGCATGGTACTTATCATGCATAACATCCCAAATGGTTCAATCTAATGTTATTAATTTAGGTAATCATATATGTCATTTTTGCTCCATAGATGTGATACATCTAGCTCTCAAATATTTTTTTATCAACCTGTTTAGAGTAGAATAAATAAGTAGCATTACATCTCTGATTCAATCGTTTAAACTTTCAATATTTGCATTTTTTAGGTGCCTGTTTCAGACTTAAGTCATATAAGTCATTCAAACTCTGTTTATAATCCTTCAGCATATTCTAGTCCGGACGCTCCTTGCACAAAACTATGAACTATATTTATTTATTTATTTTGTTTGCAGGAATTGAAAAAACTGCAATTTCCCTTTTGACATTTCTTTAATCCATATTTCAAAACCTTCATTCAAACAAACACGTATGCCATGTGCTTCAATGAATGCAGTCCAATTATTGCTACAGCCCATTGGTTTATTGGTAAAAATTCACATGATTGGGCTCAATTATTGTAATGTGATGGCTCTATTAAACTGTTGCTTCTAGGGGTGGGCATAAATGGACCGCTAAACGGAAACCGCCCGACCCAAACCGAAGAAATGGTGCGGAAAACCGCTCAGTTTTTTTAATCTAAACCGAATATACAAAACCGATCCGAACCGTTTCTATATGGTCCGGTTGCGGTTTGAAGGGTGAAACCGTCCGTATTAAACCGGACCGAATTGCTTTGCAAGAAAAATTATCTACAGCCTATTTGCTCTAGTCAATGTAATTGTTAACAGCGAGACAGCAGCCCAACATTTATTTTTATTCACTTCCCAAGCCCACTTACTGAGAATTCATGGTCTTGACTCTTATCTTCTAGTCAAAAACCCAATTGTTCACTTCATTTCTGTATTACTTCTACTAATTAAGTTGATCGAGAGACATGCTCCTGAGGTACTGTACTGCTGCTACAAAATGCATAGAATATTGATTCCCTTCCTTGTGTCCATACGGTAACTGTGACTCTCTCATTTGTGCAATGATACGTGTCCAACATGATCGTTTCTACCTTAGAATGGTAGCAGCAGGATGCCTTTTCTGTCTTATATATTAAAATGGTATATTATGTTGCATTAGGATGCCTTTCTACCTTAGAATGTCTGCATCTTTTTGGAGTCAGTGGACTATTTTGGATTGTTGTTTTCATATACTGTGTTGGCTTTATAAGCTGTTGCAGTAAGAGTGTGTTGGCATTACCCGATTGCATTTGTATAGAGATGTATGTTTCAAAATCAAACCGGACCGAATGCACTTGAAACCGAACCGAAACCGAACCGAAGTAAAATATAGCATTACGGGCCTCCTTTTTGTTTAACCGTATGTTGCGGGCCGGTAACGGTTTGAGCTTCAAACCGGACCGAACCGACCCGCGCCCACCCCTAGTTGCTTCAATGGAGGAAAATACATATGGAAGTTAATAGTTGGGCTATGTTATTGTCAGGCCAAAAGGATTTAATTGAAGAATTGGCGTATCATGAATTAACTCAATTTGAAAAAGCTTCTTGCTAACCTGTTGGTGAATAAAAACAGAGGGCTACAGTTGAATTCTCCACCAATGCATCGAAGTTGCTAGGAAATCATTTGAAGAAAAACAAATAAAAACATAAGCAGCATAATCCGACTATGTTGACATTTACTACAGAAAACGTAGAATAATAATATTTACTATAAAGAAAAAAATAAATATTGTAGCATCTATTATTTCGTTACAGCTACTATTTATGACTAGCCGTGAATAGGACAAACGTATGATATTGCAATAGTACATGTGGGTGATTAACATGGATATTTTTGGTTTATATTTACGTATAACCGAAGAATGATGCATTTTATTGTTATGATTAGTTTTTGAAAATTGCACGGGGAACTATCACTAAATCCCACTATTATGATTTGTTTTGTATAACTATCGGTCTTGCCACTACGACATGCTCAGTTCATATTCAATACATATCAGGTAGTAAATTTTATATTTGTTACCATTTGTTATACTTAAGCTGAATATGAACCCTTATGTAATATGCATTCACAATGGACAAGATAAAGGCACTGTATAAGCTACATAGGAGCAGGAACTTAGCTTAGGTAATTTTATTACAGTTATTATTGTTGGAAATGAATGAGAAAGAGAAAGAGGGATTTTGGAAGAAGAGAAAGGAAAACAACTTTTAGTCCCACATCATGAAATATGAGTACCAACTCTTCTACCATTTCCTAATGTGAACACGTATCCACTTGTAGACTTTGTATCATTTGATCTACGATGGAATCAGAGTTTATTGCACTAGATAAGACTGCAGAAGAAGCAGAATGGATTCCAAGCTTCTTGGAAGACATTCCTAATTGGAGCAAACCTGTGCCTCCAACATGTATACATTGTGATAGTCAATCAGCTATTGGAAGAGCTAATAGTACACTATACAATGGTAAATCTAGGCATATTCGTCGTAGACATAAAACGATAAGAAAACTTCTCTCTAATGGGGTTATCACGATAGATTACATTCGATCTAAAGATAACTTAGCGGATCCACGTACCAAAGGCTTGCCAAGAGAGAAAGTTCAAATCTTATCGAAGGGAATGGGGCTAAGGCCTATAGACTAAAGGTTTCTCTAAAATGGAAACCCCACCTAGTTGACTGGAGATCCCAAGATCTAGGTTCAAAGGGACAACGAAGTTTAAGAGAAACTTGATGGCACTGTTATACACAAACCATTCCTATGATAAGTCAGTGCATTATATGTTGAATAAGGATAAGTATTAGTACTTTTAATGATGTCTGTATTTGAGGAATTAAGAGAATACCCTTTACAGAATCACCTACGTAAGTGCGAAGGCGCCGCTTCAAAGAGAATTATGAGGCCAAATTCTCTAAGCACTTATGAGACCAGGTAGGTGTTCAAGGCAAAAACGAACACATACAGAGAACGAAGGGTTATAAGAAACATTTATCGTGTGTTATCTACTTTGGAATTACACAAAAGGCTTACAGTTCAAGGACAGTCAATGTCTACTGATTCGCCTGTGATTCAAATAGGTAATCACTAGGAAAGTTCAAGGCCCACGTGCTACTTTAACCAATGCGATAAATGATTCGTGAAACTAAGAACGACTTCTCATTCATGTGGGGGATTGTTGGAAATGAATGAGAAAGAGAAAGAGGGATTTTGGAAGAAGAGAAAGGAAAACAACTTTTAGTCCCACATCATGAAATATGAGTACCAACTCTTCTACAATCTTATATAAATAGAGGAGAAGAGAGCTCATATCAGGTGTGGCTAAGCCAAGACACAATATTACATTGATGTCAACTTGGGCCTAATGCCTTGGGACTCTTGGAGTCCATGACATAATATTATATTGATGTCAAATCGGGCTTAGTGCCTTGGGACTCTTGGAGTCTATGACACAATATTATATTGATGTCAAATGTGGGCTTAGTGCTATGAACTCTTGGAGTCCATGACACAATATTATATTGATGTCAAATGTGGGCTTAGTGATTTAGGGACTCTTGGAGTCCATGACACGATATTAGTGTCAATAATTGGGCGTTGGACCTTGGGACTCTTGAGGTCTCATGGTTAAATAGGCCGCTGATTTCAGCTTGGGCCTATTGTGCTGAAACGAGTTATTTTGATCATTTTATGATCTGGCATGTCCCTTCTATTGAAGGGATACAACCGTTTCATCATAAATGGGCACGCACATTTAAGCACCGCTTGGTTAAAGGGTCGCAACCTTTCCAAAGGTCATTAATGTTCGTATAGGCATTTCCTCCAGCCTATAAATACATAGCCCAAAAGGAGAGAATAAATATTAATTATTCTTCTCAATTGTTACTCCCTCTTCAAAGCATTCCTCTGTTCAAATTTCTATAATCTACTTCAGTTCGTCGGAGCTCCGTTTGCTGGCACTGCACTACGGGGCTGGTCCGTTTTATCCTGGGAAACAAATTGCGATCACGTCAATCAGTGCATACGACGGCAATATTGTTTTAAGGAAACAGAATTATTTCTGAACTCGGACATTACGGTTGGTGACGGTTCTGTACCGCTCCAATCCAGTGCACAATCGGTCTTGCTTACTGTACTTTCTGCAATCACAGTTTGACTTGACAATTGTGGCATTATTGAGTAACATTGATATTGTTACTATTTATTTGCAATACAATTGTGTATTGACAAAAGGATCTAACTTTGTAATACAATCGTGTATTGACAAAAAGATCTTCTAACAATTATATGACCAGGGCATCTTTTACACTCTCTTCAAATATAAAATTTACTATAATATAGGAAAATAAATTACTGCGTGATGTTCGTTATGTAAACTATCGAGTAAATCCTTATTATTTAGCCTATATTTTTTATGTATTCATAATTGTCAAATATAATGATTTTTATTAGCTACAAATGTGACATGGAAAACATTATGTTGTCGCTCCACATTGTTGTCAATAACATATGAATTCGTCCCTTGGATTTTAACACATCTTATTAATTAATTAATAGGTTAATAACAATGTGCCATGCGGCAATCCTTTGGTTTAGTAGTATGGTCATGTATACCATTGAAGGCAGGAATTTCTAGTTGAAGATACTATGAAAACATTTTAGTGATTTTATCTTCAAGTTATATGGAATCAAGTTCATCTTGACATAAATAAATTTTAAATTAACTACTTATCTAAAATTAGTTCAACTCCTTTTAACCCTGCCCACACAAGAAGTGAAAAAATGAAGTTAAACTCCAAGTAAGTATGCTATGAAGCAATATGTACAAATATAAAATACAAAGAACATAAGAAGTAATGTGTATTAAACAAAATAGAACAATTACAAAAAATTAGATAGCTACTTGTGTGTGTGTGTAGCACAGGCTGATAAGATTTAGACTATTATAATGTCACACTTGCACAATTCTCTAAAAGAAACTCCTTAATAAATTCAAAGCTAGCATAGGCTTTAAATAGCCTTACAAAAAGTACTAAACCTGAAAGAATAAAATATATCGCCTACAAACCAGGCTACTACTGAAAAGACTATATCAAACTAATTAAACAATCCTATTGAATAGGTCTTATTAGAATAAATAGTAAAATACTATCACAGCCATGCGAACTTCGTGGGCAAACTTCGAATTCTTCAACAATTTCCTCCCTTAAACTGATTTGCATCTTGCAAGAAGTTTATACATGTACTTCACACACTCCAAGCTGCCTTCTAAGTTTCTCAAACGTCTCCAGCTTTAAAGCTTTAGTCATAATGTCAGCAGTTTGATCTCCAGATGTGCAATGAACAAGCTTAATAATTCCATCTCTCGTTAGATCGCGAAGGAAGTGGTATCTCACATCTATATGTTTGCTTTTTCCATGTAGCACAACATTCTTTGAGAGTTTGATGGTAGAACCATTATCACAGTACACTACCGTGCCTTTGCTCTGAGGATGACCAAGTACACTAAGAATCCTTCTCATCCAAACTCCTTAACATGCACATGAAGCTGCTGCCACGAACTCGGCCTCCGTAGTAGACAAAGTAACCATAGGTTGTTTCTTTGATGACCAAGCTATCGCTCCATCACCAAGCAGAAATACATAACCCGAAGTACTTTTTCGATCATCAAGATCACCTGCATAATCACTGTCCGTGTATCCAATTAGATTTCCTGCACCAGCTCTTTTGTAAAATATTCCAAACTTCAGTGTCCCTTTCACATACCGAAGCACCCTCTTAGCAGCATGAAGATGAAGTTCTGTGGGATTTTCCATATGCCTGCTAATTAACCCAACAACAAACATTAAGTCTGCCTTGTCACTGTCAAATATCTTAGACTTCCAACTATCTGCTTGAAAGTTGTAGCATTTACTTTCACTCCCATCTCATCTTTCATCAACTTCGACCCCGAAACAATAGGATTTTTAACTAGGTTGCTTTCCAACATTCTGAATCTCTCGAGTACATCAATTGCATACTTGTTCTGACTGATATAAATTCCTTCTTCATTTTGTAACACTTCAACTCCAAGAAAATATTTCATCTTCCCAAGATCCGTCATTTCAAATTCTTGCATCATTGGCCTTTTAAACCTCTCAAACATCTCTATATTATTCCCCGTAAATATAAGGTCATCCACATACAGACTAACCACAAGAATGCTACCATCAGAATTAGATTTAATAAACAAAGTATGTTCAAAAGAGCACCTTTCAAAACCTTCTCTCACAAAGTAGGATTCAATGCGACTGTACCACGCTCTTGGAGCTTGCTTGAGTCCATATAAGGCCTTCTTCAATCGATACACTTTGTGCTTCTCTCCTTTCTTCTCAAATCCCTGTGGCTGATCGACGAACACTTGTTCAAGTAACTCTCCATGAAGAAAAGCACTCTTTACATCTAACTGGAAAATGCTCCAGTCCTTATATGCTGCAAGAGCAATTACTAATCTTATCGTGTCCCATCTTGCAACCGGCGCAAACACTTCATCATAGTCAATTCCATGTTCTTGTGCATATCCCTTTGCTACGAGCTGCGCTTTGTACTTATCCACTGCTCCAAGCTCATTAAATTTTGTTTTAAAAACCCATTTGACCCCAATCTTTTTTGCACCAGCAGGCAATGTGGTCAGCTCCCATGTTTTATTTTTTTCTATAGCTTTGATTTCTTGACTCATAGCTTCCCGCCACTTTTCACACTTCACCGCTTCTTGAAATGAAATAGGATCTGCAGCAAACAATGCAAGATTATTAACTTCATATTCCTCCTCCGAAAGACCTAGATCACCTCCACTAACATAATCTTCTAGCCAACCAGGAGTTCTTTTTATCCTCCCTTCATTATCATCCGGTAGCAGCAGCTCTCCTAACCCTGGTGTTCTTCGATCAGGTTGCCTTCCAGATGATGAGCTTGAGGGTGTTTGGGCAGGTTCTGGTGTTTGAGATGGTCCTATAGATGTTGCCTCTAAGGACGTTTGAGTAGCATCTGGTGTTTGAGCTGGTCCTGTGGATGTTGGCTCTAAGGATGCTTGATCAATTTCTTCAACGTCTTCCTCCTCTCCCTCACTATTGCTGTTTTCACTTACTGTGTATTCTTTATCATAATCTCCCCATTCTAATATATCATATTCCACATCTGACACATTCGTACCCCAATCCCAGCATTCATTCTCCTCAAAAACAACATCTCTACTCACCACAATGCTTTTGGAAATAGGGTCATACAATCTATATGCTTTAGACTCAGAACTTACCCCAAACAACACACAACGAATGCTTTTGTCATCCAACTTTTTTCTCTTGCTATCCGGTACATGAACATGCCCCACACACCCGAACACACGGAAATAACTCACTGTTGGTTTGTTACCGCTCCAAGACTCTTCTGGTGTTTTGTCTTTTATAGCTGTAGTTGGACTTCTATTCATCACATGTGCATACCAATTAACTGCCTCTGGCCAGAACAACTTCGGAACTTTCTTCTCTGACAACATACTTCGAACTGAGTTCATAATGGTTCTGTTCCTACGCTCAGCTACGCCATTTTGTTGAGGTGTATAAGCCACTGTCAACTGTCTCTTAATACCATTATTCTTACAGAAATTGTTAAACTCGGAAGAGGTAAATTCCCCTCCTCTATCTGTACGCAAGCATGCTATAAGATCTCCACTTTCTTTTTCAACAAGTTGTTTAAAATTCTTGAATACTCCCAACGCTTCTGACTTTTCACATAAAAAATAAATCCAAATTTTGTGGCTAAAGTCATCAATGAAGCTTAGCAAGTACCTTTTACCGCTACTTGATGCTCGTGTGATCGGACCACATATATCAGCATGAACCAATTGAAGCCTATGTGATGCTCGCCATGAGCTTTTCTTTGGAATACTTTTCCGGTGTTGCTTTCCAATTAGACAATGTGTGCATAACTTGCTTGGGGTCTTAAGAGCTGGCATCCCTGTCGCCATCTTCCTATATTGCAGAGCTTTCAAACTTTTGAAATTTAAATGTCCAAACCTACAATGCCAAAGATGTGATGTATCTTCAGTAATAGCTTGAAAACAAGAAGAACTTTGAAGCTCCAGATATTTTTCAGGTACTGGTGAAGCTAGCAATACAAACATCCGATTTGAAGTCATTGGTGTTTGCATAATCAGTCCCCTTCTTGGGTGATACAATCTGCATTCTCCTCCTTGAATCAAAACAGTAAGACCTTTTTCCTGGAGTTGGCCAATACTAAAAAGATTGTTTTTGAGTTCTGGAATGTAATACACTTCAGTTATCACTTGTGTAAGCCCTCCAATCTTCAGCCTTATATTGCCTTTGCCAGTGATCGCTAACTTTGTATTGTCTCCCAGCTTAACTAGTTGTTGAAAACTCTCATCTAAATGTGAAAACCATTTTTTGTTTCCACACATATGATTAGAGCATCCCGAATCCAAAAACCACATGTCTTCCCTTCTTGAATTATGTGACTCAACATGTGTAATCAATACCAGCTCTTCTTCCTCGTCCAGTTCAGCATAATTGGCATTCTTCTCCAAATGAGGACACTCATATCGAAAGTGCCCTAGATTGTGACAGTTATAGCACTCTACTGTTGCTTTGTTAAAAGGCTGCCATCCTCTACCTTGTCCTCTTCCCCTGAAGGCTGCACGTCCTCGTCCTCTTCCTCTACCACCGACTCTTCCTTCAAAAGACACTGCCAATTCTTGTTCCTCATTGCTAAGATCATGCCCTCTCATCCTTTGCTCATGTACTAGAAGACTCCCTTGCAACTCATCAATAGTGAGTTAATCCAAGTCTTTCGACTCCTCCGCAGAACACACAACATAATCCCACTTTGAGGTCAGTGATCGCAATATCTTTTCAATAATGACTACTTGGGCCAGAGTCTCACCATGCATCTTCATCTTGTTAGTTATTCCAAGGATGCGTGCAAAATAAGCATCGACCCCTTCTCCTTCCTTCATCTGAAGGACCTCAAACTCTCTTCGCAAAGTCTGTAATTGAGCCCTTCTTACTTTTGTAGACCCCTGGTATTTTTGCTTCATTGAATCCCAGATTACTTTGGCAGTGCTTCTGTCTAGAATTGTCTCCATAATTTCTCGATCAATTGCTTGAAAAAGAAAGTTTTTGATCTTCAAATCCTTGAGTTTTGCATCTTCCACTGTCTTGCGTTGTGCCTCAGTTGCAACAACCGCTCCTTCACTTGGCAACGTCGGAAGTCCTTCCTCCACAAAAATCCAGTACTCTTTCGATCTTAAGAAGTTTTCCATCATCATAGACCAATGGTCGTAGTGACCATAGAATCTAGGAATGCTAGCTTGAAGAAATTTATCTTGAGAAGAAGTCGACATCTTTTGGCTCTGATACCAAATTGATAAGATTTAGACTATTATAATGTCACACTTGCACAATTCTCTAAAAGAAACTCCTTAATTAATTCAAAGCTAGCATAGGCTTTAAATAGCCTTACAAAAAGTACTAAACTTGAAAGAATAAAATATCTCGCCTACAAACTAGGCTACTACTGAAAAGACTATATCAAACTAATTAAACAATCCTATTGAATAGGTCTTATTAGAATAAATAGTAAAATACTATCACAGCCATGCGAACTTCGTGGGCAAACTTCGAATTCTGCAACACAGGCCACACACTAGTCCTTTAATGAAAAACATATCTACAAGTTCTACATCAGCTTTAGATAAAGAATGATCATCCAACTCGATTTCATTGAAATTTGATTATTATTATTTTCCTTGTGTGAGTTTTCTTTATAATCAATGTTACTAAAGTTGGCAATTCATGTTATTCATAATTTGGATTTTTGGCTTGCTCGCCATTTTGATGCACTCTTTTCGTCTGAGAATGTTAGTTTTTGTTCAGTGCTATATACTTCCATAATCTAAAGCTTTGAACGTAAGGCTCGTTACTTTCTAACATGAAAGTGTGTAAAGAAATTTCTTCCTACACTCTTTCTTTGCATTTCTTAACTAGATGTTATTTATCAATGATTATCAGCATGCTCTTGGCTGCAGAGATGGAAGTGCAAGGGGCCAAGTAGGGGTTGTGTCTCCCCTCTTAATTTCTAAAATTGTGTACAAAGAGGTGAAAATATGAAATGAATTATTTGTTGGTTGATGTATCGTGAAGTACTAATGTTATTACAATGTATGGTTGTGTATTATCATGAACCTCAAGTAGTATGCAGTTGAGCATGTATGTAATTTAGAGGTTCTATTTGATTATTGTTTTGGTTGTACAATAATAAATTGATGATATTAAGTATGGTGTGTATGAGCATAATTGTATTTAAATTCATGGTTAATTAATTTGATTTTTTTTTTTTAATTTCTTTTCGAACAGTTTATTTTACCATGAAATATTTTAGATAAATTTAAGTCGAGTAGCACTTAAATTCTTGGCTATTTGATTAGCCGATTTGCATTTTTTTGGTTGTTCTTTTTATTGTGATATATTTTAGACAGATCACTAAAAAAATTTAGCCCTCCTTTTGTCGAATTCCCGGCTCCAATTCTGCTTTGTTGTATAGGTTTTGACATGTAACCATTTCGAATAGTTTATTGGCAGATTATTGGCATGCTCTTAGTTCTTCCAACTTTAGGTGTAAATTCAAGTTATTCAACTTTTGGTTGTATAGGTTTTTATTACCAAATACTTTATTGCTGAATGATAATACATGGAAATTTGTTTCCATTGTAATCGTGACTTCCATTTGGACCCTTGATTTTGCTTCAGTAAGTTGTTAAACCCGATCAACCGCTGCTATATGTAAAACATAATATTGGAGAGCACAAAAGTTGGAAGCGGACTGCAATAACATGTTTCCACGGACTTAAGTATTACCGTAAAGTTTAGAATTTTTACTCTACGTACGGATCAAATTAGGCAAAATTATTACGTCGGGAACTGGATAACACATCCACCAATGCACATTTAACGAGTAAAAATGCCGAATAGAAACGCATTCGCATTGTCCCCAAACGCCATGTACGCATTTAGCACGTGAACTCCTCATCGCATTTGCACTAAAAACCCAAAACATACCAAACCCTGTTCAGAAGCACAGCACCACGTTGCAACCTTAATTTCTCCTTTTTCTGATATGCGGCAACACGTATGTAAACAGCATGCAAAGGATAGACGAGTGTCACTCGCTCTTCTCACCTACTCCTCCCCATAACCCCTATATAAACCCCTTCACACATCTCTCCTCTCAACTCATCACATATATAGTTCCTCAGATAATCTCTTGTATACAGCAATGGCGAAGTTGGTATGCATTCTGAGTCTTCTGTACTTGGTGACTGCATCACTGGCTCAAATAGAGTTCAGTGATGGCAGGAGCCCATGGGAAGGAAGCAGAAGGCTTGGTACCCAGAGCCGGTGTAGAATCGATAGGTTGAATGCACAGGAACCTAAGAGGAGGATCCAGTCAGAAGCAGGCCATAGCGATTACTTCGATAGTAGAAATGAACAGTTTGACTGTGCTGGTGTGTCGGCTGTGAGGAGAACTATTCAGCCTAATGGGCTGCTGTTACCACAGTTCTCAAACGCTCCTTCTCTTGTATACATCATCAAAGGCTAGTAATTTATTGTTATATACAAGTATACTTTCTCTTCTTTCTTTCATATGTACATGATCGACTGACATTATGCGCATTTGTATATGTGATATAGGGAGAGGCATCACAGGAGCCGTGGTACCAGGATGCCCAGAATCGTTCCAGTCGTTTCAACAGGAACAACAGTCAGAGGAGCAGCGGGGACAAAGAGGGGAAAGAGAGCAGCAGGAACAGAGAATCAGAGATTCGCACCAGCAAGTTCATCGTGTTAGAGAAGGAGACGTGATCGCATTCCCTGCTGGTGTTGCGCACTGGTGCCATAACGATGGAGATTCCGAGCTGGTTACCATTCAAATCATGGACACCAGCAACACTGCTAACCAGCTTGATCGCCAACAGAGGGTATATTTAATTTTTACTGCACGTTAGTTACCGTATATATATTCATACCATTTTGTCTATTTTCATACATAGACAATGGTTATTAGAGAGATTGATTTTTTATTGTAGCAATTCCTGCTGGCTGGAAGCAAGCAACAACAGAGAGGAAGGCAACAACGTGAGGAAAGCGAGAGCGAGAGCGAAAGCGAAGAAGAAGAGAACTCTGGAAGCAACATTTTAAGTGGTTTCAGCACCGAAGCCCTGGCCAATGCGATGGGCGTCAACCACCAACTTGCAGAGAAACTAAAGGGGAGAAATGACCAAAGAGGAGAAATCGTAAGAGTGCAAGGCAAGCTTGACTTTGTTGGCTCGTCTTCGAGAAGAAGAAGATCCGAAGAAGGATCATCATCGTCGCCGAGGGATAATGGACTGGAACAGGCATACTGCACCATGAGAATCAAAGAGAACATCGGTGACCCTAGCCGAGCTGACATCTACAACCCTAACGGTGGAAGAATCACCACTCTCAATAGCCAGAAGCTTCCCATTCTTCGATACCTCATGCTCAGCGCTATAAGAGGATCACTCCGCAAGGTGAGTGATTAACCTTCTGTATATGTACTTGAACAACAAATACAAATGTACAAACGTTAAATATATACGTGCCTATAATATTTTTGCTGCACACGCGCAGAATGCATTTGTGGCCCCATTATGGAAGGTGAACGCACACAGCATAATGTACGTGCTTAGAGGAAGCTGCAGGTGCCAGGTGGTGAACAACAGGGGCCAGACTGTGTTTAACGGAGAAGTGCGTCAGGGACAAATACTCGTCATTCCACAGAACTACGCTCAACTAAAACAGGCAACGAGTGAAGAATTTGAGTATGTTGCTTTTGAAACTAATGATAACTCGGTTTCAAGCCCGATTGTAGGGAAGGCTTCAGCACTGAAAGGACTGCCTGAGGAAGTGATCATGAATGCATATCGCATTTCGAGGCAGGAGGCGAGGATGGTGAAGAGGAACAGAGGGGAGGAGTTTGGAGTTTTCGAACCAAGGTCGCAGCACCAGCAGCAGCAGCATGGGAGAGCTGAAGCTTAAGCATGTCAACGACTCAACAGCTTCTTTTGAGTTTTGAGTGTACAAAAAACGTTGTGTCTATGTTTTTGAGGTTCGATAAATAAGGCTCGATGGCCGAAGAAGAGGCTGTGTATCAATCTATGCATCCATGCATGGAGTAAAAATAACGAAGTTTTAGTTTTATTACTTAACTTGTCTATGTGTACTATCTTATTTTAAAGTTAACAGCATATTCAAAATAAGAGAAACTCAAAACGAATCAACTGAATAGAAGACTAAAGCTCCAAACAAAAAATAATGTCACCCATCAGCTTCATCTCGAGCCCCTCAAATCCCCTAATTCCGCCTCAACCTCGCAACCTTCCCCCACCTAGTCTCCCTCCAGATCCAAACCGTCCTCTACCAGATCCACCGCCCCACGTCTCTCCTCCGCAGCCGCCCCCACCTCCACAGCCACCTCCTCCTACCGCTCCTCTACCCTCAGTCCGCTGGTCGACTCTCTTTGCTTCAAAGCCGCGCAACGCCGGAGAGTTCTCTCCTCCGCATATTACTCTCAAGTACGTTGGAAAAAGACTGATTCCTACTGACGACATAGTTGAAGCCAGCGTTGTGGAATGGAAGGATTATTTGACGGGCTTCTTCCTAGATACTCCTTTGTCTTACACGGCTGTTATCAACCAGCTGTTTAGACAATGGAGACCTCGTGGTTCGATTAAGGTGAAGTCTAATGGCAGAATTTTCTTTTTCCTTGTTGCAGACCAAGAAGATAGAAATAGAATTTTAGAAGCTGATCCTATTGTGATAAGGAATAAAGTTTTTATTATAAGGAAATGGGATGTCAATATGGGTTTGTCGGGCAAGGGCATAAGAAACGTACCTGTTTGGGTGAAGATGACCAATCTTCCAATGGTCGCATGGTCGAAGATCGGAATTTGTTGGCTGACAACACATGTCGGAAAATTTCTCTGTATGGATAAGGCAACTGAAAGCCTGGATTGGCTTGGTTTTGCGAAATGTTTAGTAGAGATATCTCCTGAAAGTAATCTTCCTGACAAGATTCCTATGCTCCTTCCTGATGGTACTGAGCACGATGTTCATGTCACCTACATCTGGCTGCCTGATGTCTGCCGCAAATGTGAGGTCTTTGGCCATACGAACAACTACTGCCCTTTTGGTGATATAGATGAAAATACAGAAATGGTTACTGACAAAGGGAAGACTGTCTTAAATGTGAATGAATCCACTGTTGAGGTGAATAAAAATGTTGCAGTTGGTGTCGATGGCATCAATGATGCGTTTAAGAGACAGCGCCGCGGAACTATGATGAGAACCCACACAAAAGTGGGAATCAACCATGAAGCAAATCAGGAAAAATGGACGAGAATAGAAGGAAAGAATACTCGTACTGTTGTTGGCTCCAAACATGCGTTGCCAATTGCCAATCCGTTTGATATACTTAATAATAATGAAGTCTCGGGTGTTGATATCAGTAACGCTAAGGATCTGGAGGATGGCGAAATACTTGACACGGCGCAAGGAATTGACGAAAATGGGAATGCCACCACACAGATTAACAATGTTGGCAGGTACATAGCCAATGAGTATGTAAGCAATGATGGTAGCAATGAGCTAAGGATTGATGTCCAAACCAAACCGCGAGCATCTGCTGTTGAATTGCCTGACAGTGCCAATTCTAACTCCACTAGTGCCCTCATAAGCGAAGGTACAGTCGATGCAATGCAGACTATTATAGATGATGTTACTGAGTTTGAAGAGACTATGAATGCTGGAGGATATGATGTCAACCTTCCTTTAACCGCCAATGAACTGCACTTAACCAATGAATTTGGCTTTAAAACTGGATTTTTACAGAATGCAAGTTCTCCAAATAAGCATCAAATTAGCTACACTGAATTGATAAATGAGCAGCTTCGTGCAGCTGAAAGCAATGTCAGTCAGTCCACGGATAATGTTGGTTTCCTCGACAACTTTTTATTGAATAACTTTAACCTGTCTTCTGAACCTAGCAACTCCAAAAGAAGTCAGCCCAAGGAAAAAGTGAAAACACAGAGGCCAAATGTAGAGACAGCAGTTCTTCAAACCATTGAGAAATTGGGTGTTGAAATTGAAAGTGGGAATTTTGACCCCTTTATATCTAGTGAAAAGAAGAAACTGATGGACATTATGTCAAAGAATCACGCTGCAATGCAATCCAAGAAAGCCGCTCTTGAATCTGGTAAGAAGCAAACTTCGAACCCATATGCTAACATACCACCTCCTCCGGGCTACAAAGCTAGACCTCCGGATTTAATTGTAGCAAATGCACATATTTCGTCTGTGTTTTCAGCTGGTTGCAGCGCGGGTAAATCTCCTATTACCCGTAGTAAGACCAGAGCTATAGGTAACACGCCCTTTGACAATGGATAACTTGTTTGTGGGTGTGTCGAGTGCTATCAGTTTGGCACTATGAAATGTTCAGAGTAATTTCTCAATGTAGTTGCTTGTAACGTAGTTGCAGCATGTAACGTAGTAATGTATGATGGGGTTTCCACTTTGGGGAATATGTATTGGGTAGTTGATATACGTTTGGTATATCGCCTGTGTGCGTTGTATTCTCTTTCTTTTTTAATAAAGTGTTACGGATCACTTTAAAAACCGGTTAGCCTTGCAAAAAAAAAAAAATAAGAGAAACTCTGTAGTCAAGCATCACTATTATAAATTTACAGTGATGCCATAACATAATACGACTGGAATATGTTAATTCTGCTCCAAACTCGGCAGGTTGCCTATTAATGCTAATATAAAAGATGCATGAATTTCAATATTCATTTGGTCTGTAGGTATAATGGGTCTGTAGGTATAAATTACTAGCAAAACGCTGGAAGATCCGAAAATAAATATGTCTGAAAGTAGCAGTTTTAATCTCAGCCGCAACAGTTATTTCGTCCCCTGAGTTTCACCTCTTTGTTCTTAGATCGCACAGTTCCGCGCTTTTTCCTTCTTCTCAGCATCCATATTACAGAGCTTACAAAAATGCTACCATGACAAAAAAAGTTTTTGTTAAAAAATACACCAGAGACTAAAAAATAGAAAGCCCACCCCTTGAATTACACAAATACCCCCTGAATTCAATGCTTACCCCCTTTAAATTCCAGATTTACCCTCATTTCTTAGTTTTTGACAAAAACTTTTTCGGGCATTCTAGCATAACTCCAGAGCTTATTGGGTTGGAAACAAAGTACATCACCAAATACATAAACCCCAAACGAAACCCTAAGTATGAAGCATCTCTACCACTTTGTCTCGAGTCTTTTTTACTTATCGCTGGAAACCCAAAGGGCATGATCTACTAAACAGCTGTCTGGAAGCATGTAACTCGTTCAAATCATCTACTTGCTTTGTATTAGAAGTTTCAATGGGCATCAGGTAACTTGTAGCCCGTTCAAATCAACTTGGTAAGCTTGTGACCTGAGAAATCAAGCAGTGTTTGTCAATCGCGACTTTGGATTCAAAATTTTAAAATGTACAAGTGAGTTCGCGAAATCTAACAAAGGTCAAGATGATTTAGATAAGATTTTATCCAGTTGTAGACCTTTACACGACAAAAGTGATTTAGGATATATTAAAACTAATGTAAAATTAGTATTAGATACGCTTTCATGTATAATAAAAGTATTAGTGGTAGTACTAAATTTCGAATAAATTCTAAATCTAAATTTTCTGAAAATTCAAGTACTTCAATAAGTAATAATAATATCTCTAGAAGTACAAAATTGTTGACAGGACATACAAATAAAAATTATCTAAGTATTTGGGTTCTTGTTAATTGGAGAAAAAGAGTGAAATATATCAATAATTATTTTGATTCAGTCATTAATAATGAAATTTTATTTTTAAAGGTTCCATTAAACCCTCTTAGGTATAGTTACATTCAATCCAACCACCCCCGGACCGTAACGGAGGAAGTGGGTACCAAAATATACATAATTTATTTTTTGCAGGTACCCGAGAAAATAAAAAGAAATACGAATTAAACATAGCAAATGTTTCTTACATACGACAGATAACGAGCATTTATGAATAACGAAACTGCAACAAGTTCGATATATCAAATTCATTCTTTTTGTTTATTTTTTGGGGTTGATATTAGTTTTTTAATTTTTAGAAAATCATAACATTTAAAAAAATGTTTTGAAATAATCTAAATTAGTATACAACCCAAAATCATCGATTATTTTAATCCTTTCTAGTGATGACAAAGGGGGAGAAAATCGAGCATATCGACGAGGGGAGTATATAAATTTAGAGGAAGCAAGTATTAAAGGAGAGCACGATAATATTATTGATTAATATAATCGTATAGTTGTCATCATCAAAAAAGGGGGACAATGTTGAAAACACAGTTTCAATGTTTTGATGATAGCAACTATACGATGTTTGCTACTAACATGCTTGTCGAGTTATTTGATCAAAGCTTAGACGACGAGTAATAGTGAAAGTAGGTTTATATTTGAAAAATATGCAAGATTCAAAATGCAAAAATATTTGGTGCTAGCATGAAACGTGTAGGCAATGCAAGTTTTCCTTTTGATTTCAAAATATGTCAAGCAATGCAAGCCTTTTTGAATTTCAAAGCCCACCACTTAATGGAGATGAAAAGACTAAACCGTGCACAACGTTGAAAGACTAAAACCAAGCACAACAAGTAATGTGCAGGCAAGCATTCAAAAGGCTTCTGAACTTCAAAGAAAAATGGCAGACCAAGGATGAAGCAACAACTTTTGCCAACGTAGCCATGCAATTCATCAGTTAAAAATCTAAACATTATTTTACGTAACGTTAAAAAAAACATGTGTTTGAAAAACAAAAATGCATTATCGCCAGGATTCAAATCGCGGTCTTAAGGAAGGGAGACACATGCATTTGCCAACTCGCCTAATCATCCATTTATGTTTCAAGACAACAGCCAATTATTTAACCGTTAATAAACGAATAGGCATCTTCCAATAAGAGCATCTTTTCAAAGTGTTATAAGTTTTTAATGGATGCGCCTTCTTCAAACAGAATTTCTGAAAGGCAACAACTGTTTAAAGGCGTCTTGTCACTCTTATATAAGCTTCACAACATCTCACAAATAGGCATACAACTATCCTTTCTAAACTACTTTAACATTGCTTATAAACGCTCCAAATTCCGTATATATTCTAAAGACAAACATTAGACCAACGCTAGTTCACTCCACAAAATGTTCAAATATGGTCAAATTCCACTTCCTAGCCTCTACGCACTCAACCTGCATCATTATTTTTGAAGGTCGTAGAAGTTGTGCTACATTACGACTATTTCACGTATTGAAGACACAATATATAGTCTGTCATCTATTTACTTTGTATTAGAAGTTTCGGTGAGCCTGTAGCCCATTCAAATCAGATGGGTAAGCTTGTAGCCATTCAAATCAAGTGGGTAAGCTTATGGCCTAGGAAATCAAGTGGTGTTTGTAAATTTGTTCCTCCGGGTTAAGGGTTGTTTTGATAGTTAAAAGGCCGAAGGGGAGCTTCGGGATTGAACGTAGGTTGAGAAATTCGAACTAGTATAAATAGACTATGTGATTGATATTTTCCACTGCTATAATAATTATTTTACTATTGCTGAGGTAATTACGCTTCAAATTCTACATTTATATACTGACCATCATAGATCCAGTGCATAACGATTGTTAAATCGTCATTGTGCCAATTTAACATAAATACGACCCTAGGGGCCCAGAATCAGGATCTGATTTCTCTTTCTCAATCTTGTATCCATAAGTTTGAATTGTAAACCATAATTTTTAAATCAATTTAGGGAAACAGTCTGTAACTTCAGAGGTTATCAATAAATAAATTTAATCAGGCAATTAAGGTAACAAAATGGCAATTTCTTAATTGTTGTATTATTATTCTCTTATAACTTTGCAGGTTCGGCACAGAAACTGTCCAAATGGCAATAGCTCAATCGAAACCCCTTCTGGGATGCCGGAAAGGTCTTAATATTGGAATAAGTTAATTTCGTCTGCTTTGGAATTGGTATGTCCGAAAACACATGAATTGATAGTTAAAGATGGTTTCCTAAGATGATCCAGACTAATGAGAACTCCAAACCCCTTTTGTAAGATATGAAATAGTATTCCCAATTAAGGTCATATTAAGAAATGTAGATCATTATAAGTACAAAGAAGCTAATCACAGGGACTAAGATTCATAAGACATAAAGCAAAAACAGCAGAAGCATTTATTTTTCAATTAACTTATTATTGCAAAATAATACTTTAAAATAAGTTTAATACAAAACATATTTCTACATAATTCTAGCTCAAATCAGAGTATACAAATAAACATTTCCCCTCCTAAGTACAAATCCAGACTATGAAAAATAAGCTGTAATAAATTAAGTATACGAAAGAGAAAGAAAATAAGATCTTCTACAGTGTTTTTCCCAAGTTGTTAGTATAAGTCAAATCCCTGCTCTATGAGCCTACTGGGGAAAAGAAAAAAGAAGGAAGAAGAGTGGGTCAGACGTAAAGCTTGGTGAGTGTTCTAATTAGTAGTATGATTAAGTAATAAAGTAAAGATAGACTCATTAACAGTTCTAGAGTCAGATAGGTAAGTGTTCGTGCACAACTATAAAAGTGAACATACTGGAATGATATACGAAGAAATATAATTGAACTATACGAGAATATATTTGTTCGATTGTTGCACTTTCTGATTTACAGAACCTTTAAACATGATTCTGATATATTTCTAATACTACTCATCGATCGGCTTCTAACCCACCGTCTTATATGGTAGCTTATGTCACAATTGATCTCATGTTTTATCTGACCTAACCCATCAATTTAGATACAACATAAACATTGTTGGAAGGGGTAGTGACTTATTTTCCCTGCTCGATATACACGCATGCACATTGCAACATCGGAACGCACCTACACACGAACCTATCTATTGACCTCAATCAACCCAAGCGTGTCCAACCTCTACAATCCATCAGTTGTGAGACCATTAGTGATGAACCCAAAATGGAATGTTATCGGTATGAGTCACAACAAACAAATATTCTAATTTTCGATTCAGCCAAAATCCCCATTGATTCAGGTCTTAACATTTTCTTGTTTATTTTTCCCAATCAACTCCTGTGGTGTCAGAATGGACCACAACAAAAATATGCTTGTTAACCTATGTCGCTTATTTTTTCCAAATCAAACTATTACTGCTAGAACGGACCATAATTAGTATATATATATATATGGCCAAAAGGTTGCAAGTCACCAAAGTCTATGGATTATAACTTGGGCCTGAAATGATAAGAGAGACAACGGATAATATCGAGATCATTTGGCAATGAATGTAAGCAGCTCGAGGTCATTAGACAAGTTATGCCGATAAGCGACATAAAGACTTAGAATTCTCAGTTTGATATTTGGTGTTTGTAAAAATTTCTCCTCTATGGAATGTTGTTCATTTTGAGAATAAAGGAAAGTTAGCGCTAATGTTTATTGGGCCATTTCCGATTATCGAGCGTATTGGGAAGCTCACATATAGAGTGGATTTAACTAAGAAGATAACGGGTGTGCATAATGTGTTTCATGTATCATTTCCACAGAAATTTGTGCATGACTTGAATGTTATGGTACCTTTTGATCAGATGTAAGATTTATAGGTCAAGCTTGAAGTTTCTAGGCCTCGTAAGTCGCTTTGCGTCATAGGAAGTGACATGAAATTGCCGAGGAGGAAGATCTTAAGCTAGTCAAGGTACGATAGAGTGAAAACTATGACGATTGCACATGGGAAAAGGAAGAGAGTATGAGGTCGACCGATCCAGAACTCTTTAACTAGTATGTCTTATATATTGTGTCTTACTTGTACCATTGTGTCTTGCAATATTAAAGTTCTGCATGCTAGAATAGGATTTTGGTCATATGGATTTTTGGATGTTAAATTGCATTGCAGATTGGCTACTCATGGATGGTAGGCATGCATGAAACTATGTTTTCTTGAATTTTGGGAGGGGGAAATTCCTAGGTGGGGGGAGGAGAATGTAACAACTCGTATTTTACGTATCGGAGGATTGCAAAATAATTACATTTTATTTCCTAGTGGTCGGATCATTCTCAAATTTTAATATGTTGTTCATGTGAGTATGAGACATGTCCATGATTTTGACCAAGTTGACTTATAACTATTTTGCCCTTAGGAATATTATTTTAGCTATAAATTTTGATTGGGATCGAATCAGATACTGTAATTGGCTTTATTGGATAAGAATGGTGCTTTACAATTCCGCAGAGTGGTCACATTAAAGATTTGGTTCAGCAGTTTAGGAGAAATCGTTTTAGTTTCAACTAGGCAAACTGATTAGCTGCTAATGGGCTAATTAGTGAAGCCCATTAGGATAAAGACCTACAACTATAAATAAAGGAATTTTGGGAAAGGGTCAAGGTTTCTCTCTTCGTTCAAACATTAGGTTGGGCGCATGTGATTCTTCGGTTCAATCTAATCCCTAGTTCTTCATCTTATTCATTCTATTTCATCATAAATTGCATCTAAATGCTAGATCATCATCAAGAAAGATTAGATCATCACAATTGCAGCGATTTTGGGGGTTTTCCGTTGTCCATATCTGATTTTGCGGGTACTACATTGGATCTAAAAATTGGTGAGTGATAAATATCTCTCATACGGAAACTACGGGTTATATAGGTAAATTAGGATCAAATTCATGGTTGTATGTTAAACTCACCCTAGATCTGATAATATATGATTAATTCAAATTCGGACACCTTATGAAAAACCGAACATGTAAACAAGACAATTGTTAGATTTATTATGTTCTTGCATATGTCTAGATCCAAATCATGTTAGATCTCTTGTCTATCATATGATTATGATGTATTGGTGATATATTCGTGTTTGTATGATTAATACCTTAAGTACCATTGCTTGTTTTGATCAAAATGATTGCATTGCTTGAGTTGTTTGTTAGAATTTGTTTCTATAGATCTTAGGATTAAAGAAAAGAGAAAATTGGAGGTTCAAATGCTTGGATTCAAACGAAACTTGGCGGATGAGCTCTAGAAGATGAAGAGAGGCGACATGAAATTTTTTGTGTTGAATCTCACCATGTACATGGATCGACACCGATCATGCTCGATGGACTAGTACCAATCCATGCTCGATGGACTAGTACTGATCCATGCTTGTTGCTTGGATGGAGATGACTTTTATGTCGGGGAACCATAGTGGTAAATCGAGGCTACACGCAAATTTTTCGAAGGATTTAGATGAAATCTTAGATGGGTCGAAGGTTGATCACTCTAATGCAATGATGGACCGACAGAGGTTTTGTTTGGGTGAGTAAAATGCTTCGATATTGGACTAGTAGGACACACACATGACAAGGATCATAGAAATGTAAACGTTTAGGTTTAGCTGTTTTGGCTAAGTGTATGGACCGGTATTGGTCCATAGCCGATGGACTAGTACCAACCCATCAGGTGAAGGAAGAAAGGGCTCAAGCTTGGAGAGATGGACTGTGGTGTCTTCTATGGGTTGCTAGTGAAGTTTGGTGATCAATAGACTTTGAATGATTGATGTGCAACTTAAAGATGGTTAGTGCTTCGATTGCGAACTCAAGTAAGAGTGGTCAGAGTTGGATTGATGTGATACTGGTCGTGGAATGATATACGATTCGGTATGATGATGGATTAACTCAGGTAGCAGTTAATCGAGGGTGATAATGCGATTTGTTCGAGAGGTGACTTGAACAATGGAAGAAATCTTCGAGGAGAATGTGAAACGACCCGAACTTCCCCGTAAAGGAAAGCTCGGATTGAGTTGAGAACACGACAAATCAGAGCACAAACAGTAGAACATTTCATTGCTTATTACAACAGTTTACATCAAACCACAAGAATATACAGAGTATGAATAAATATTATACATCATAAAAATATCAGAGATTTAAATTACATTTAAATACATAGCAGTGGAAAAATAATACAAAACATAACTCAAAGTAATACACGGAAACAGAGCTTTCCGAATATCGCTTCCGGTGTAAATCAGGATCCTTGGAATATAAATCTACAAAAACCCAACTACTAGTTGCCCGTGTGGAAAATAGGGGCATCCAGAGTTTAGGTTAAAACAATGAACTCCAGGCCGGTCATGTGACTGGCATGAGAACTAAAACAGTTATTAATCTGATTTTAAAGTTAAGTAAATCAAGGGACCACGCCGTATTAATGGGTTTCCTCCCAATAATACCAGTGCATAAAACAAACAACGCAATGCTAAGTAAAGAACAATGAAGATATTATAAGACCCAGGTCCAATCACACGATGCAACGCAAGCCGGAGGATAGGGTTTTATCTTAAAATAGCCAAATAATGCTTGATACGTGAAATTTAATCTTGTATTATTATTATAAGTGAAGAAATCAACTTCAAATATAAATGTATCATTCATAGGCGGCGTGGGTACCATCTATCATGTCGCTATACTAGGCTCTACAAATAAAACCGAAATGTCATGTATTGAAAATTGGATTTCCGTCATGAGTCAAGGCCAGGGATGGCTCCTCACCGCTTTGAGACACTCTAGCAAATATTTTAGGACTACACGCTCTAGGTAACTCCTGGAATCGGTTGAGCCGGTCCACACTTACGTTAGTGGATTGGCAATTCCTGCTGGCTGGAAGCAAGCAACAACAGAGAGGAAGGCAACAACGTGAGGGAAGCAAGAGCGAAAGCGAAGAAGAGAACTCTGGAAGCAACATTTTAAGTGGTCTCAGCACCGAAGCCCTGGCCAATGCGATGGGCGTCAACCACCAACTTGCAGAGAAACTAAAGGGGAGAAATGACCAAAGAGGAGAAATCGTAAGAGTGCAAGGCAAGCTTGACTTTGTTGGCTCGTCTTCGAGAAGAAGAAGATCCGAAGAAGGATCATCATCGTCGCCGAGGGATAATGGACTGGAACAGGCATACTGCACCATGAGAATCAAAGAGAACATCGGTGACCCTAGCCGAGCTGACATCTACAACCCTAACGGTGGAAGAATCACCACTCTCAATAGCCAGAAGCTTCCCATTCTTCGATACCTCAAGCTCAGCGCTATAAGAGGATCACTCCGCAAGGTGAGTGATTAACCTTCTGTATATGTACTTGAACAACAAATACAAATGTACAAACGTTAAATATATACGTGCCTATAATATTTTTGCTGCACACGCGCAGAATGCATTTGTGGCCCCATTATGGAAGGTGAACGCACACAGCATAATGTACGTGCTTAGAGGAAGCTGCAGGTGCCAGGTGGTGAACAACAGGGGCCAGACTGTGTTTAACGGAGAAGTGCGTCAGGGACAAATACTCGTCATTCCACAGAACTACGCTCAACTAAAACAGGCAACGAGTGAAGAATTTGAGTATGTTGCTTTTGAAACTAATGATAACTCGGTTTCAAGCCCGATTGTAGGGAAGGCTTCAGCACTGAAAGGACTGCCTGAGGAAGTGATCATGAATGCATATCGCATTTCGAGGCAGGAGGCGAGGATGGTGAAGAGGAACAGAGGGGAGGAGTTTGGAGTTTTCGAACCAAGGTCGCAGCACCAGCAGCAGCAGCATGGGAGAGCTGAAGCTTAAGTATGTCAACAACATCTTTTGAGTGTACAAAAAAGGTTGTATCTATGTTTTGAGGTTTGATAAATAAAGGCTTGATGGCCGAAGAAGAGGCTGTGTATGAATCTATGCATCCATGCATGGAGTAATAATAGTGAAGTTTTTGTTTTAATGGTTAATTTTTCCATGTTGATATCTTATTCTCAGGCTGACAGCATCAAAACAAGGGAAATGTTGTAATTATCTCTGTTATAAACTTACAGCGGTGCCAAGACATGCATATTATATAACTCAACTGGTCTTGGTTTTAGCTGGAATGTGTTTTTTGGGCTCCAAATTAGAATATGTGTTTTATCGCCATGAATTTTAACATTCATTTGGTCTTATAATTTTATTTGAATTTATATTTTGATAATTTAATAAAACTTTAAATTTGGATTATATGTTATAAAAATTTAATTTATAAGTTAATATATGTTCTCAAAATATAAATTTAAGATAAATTATAATCTATTATTTAATTTTAAAACTTAAATTATTTTATAAGTAAATAAATAAATCTTTTAATATATTTAAATTATTATACAAATTTTAAAATTTTATATATCTATACATAGTTATTATAAAATATAAGTATATAATGGTTTGAAGAGGCTAGAAATTTAATGATAACTTAATTTGTTTAAATGACTTAATTAGAATGAAATTTATCAAGCTAAGTTAACCGGATTTTAAGATGTGAATATAAAATAACGAATGGGTTTTATGAAATTATTATGATTTTGAAACTTTACAGATTCATTAAATAATAATTTATTAAGTAGATGTCTGAATCACTAACACCCGGCGAACTAAAAAACTCAACGGCTATTTCCGTGGCAGTCTTTCTATGAGCTTTTGCGATTCGTGCTTCCATCGTCATTTCTACTTCTTCTCTACTTCAATGCATTTCTCTTATCTTTTCTGCTGCTTAGGCTGTAATCGAGTCTCTTGCTTTGCTGCCTTATCGTTTAGCTTGCTTGCGATTTCCCCTTAATTTCTAGCTAGGGTTACGTCGACTGGTTCACTTTCTAGTGATTCCGTGCTTAATGGTACCTTTGTTAAATCTTGTCCACATGTTGAAGCGATTCACACTTCGATATCGACTGTAATCACAGATCTGTTTTCCATTGAAATCACTGGTACCTCATCTTTGGTGGTGTGGCTGCATTCATTAACTTCTTTTGGGGTTCTCGCTCGTTTCAAGTTTCTGCTTGTGGGTGGTATTTATATGGAACTGTCACTGTTTTACTCTGGTGACTTCGCTTCTGCTTTCTCCCCTATTGGTAGCTAGGGAGCGAAGATTTCTTCTGTGGTATTAGGGTCGATGCATGCTTTCGAAAGTAATAGAACAAACGAGGATTTCATCACCTCGTTTGCTCCGCGTTTGCGGTTTAGGGGTGTCAGAAACATATCCTTGGTCATTGTGTTGGTTTTGTGGTTGGATCGTTGGTTTGTGGAGGAGTGTATGGTCCTTCCAGCTGTGAGCTTTTATCGGCCTAGACTGTGGTGATAGGGAGTTAACCACCTCTACCACAATAGGCCCGGTTCAGAGATCCACGGTGGAGGCTTATGCCATCGGGTGCTCTGATAGTGCTGTTATGCTTGAACTGCCTTTCTTTATCTCAACTCTATAGGGCTTGCGATGCTTTTGTTTCTTTGCCATTAACGGGGTCTTATGCTACGGGGAAGCGAGCCAAGCGTGTTAGACGTCGTAGGCATTCTAAGCATGTTGAGGCCTTCATTCTCTTTGCATGCTTACCGGCAGTAGAAGTTTCTATTACTTACACTACCCCGGCTCTACCTCTGGTTTTATCGAACTCCTTTTTAGGTCTTTATGATGGTTTTTTTGATGGGCAGTCAAATTCTGGTGTAGCTGTTTGTTCAGACGAGACCGTTGTTGTCTCGGGTTTGTGTGATGATGCTTCTTTTGGGGTTGGTGGTGTGTCGAGTGACGTTGGATGTTCGCTTTGGTTGCGCGGAGCTGAGTATCGCCTCTGGCATAAGAATGCTGGCTTGCTTCTTCGTCGGCAGCCAAAGGTTGCTCCTCTAGGCAAGACAACGGAGATCGGTCATTGGTCTTACGATCAGGTTTGTGATGTGGGCTCTTCTTTATCGGATATGTCTCACCAGTCGGCTTCAGTTAGGGTCTCTGATCTTAGCATGGTTGTTGCGGGTAGCAGATGCATCGTCTTCGATGTACTTGTTACTCGACAGGTGTGATTATTCGTCTCTTTTTCTTTTTCTGCTTGTGGTTGTTGTTTACTGTCTTTTCCTCCTTTTTTTTGCTACCCCTACAGTAGCTTGCTATTTTTTATAGTTTGGCTGTTGTTACAGGTCCCTCTGACCTGAAACCTGTACCGACCTCCTTTTGGTTGGTGGGTGCACTCGTGGTTTGTTGGTTTTGTTGATTGATCAGTGCCACATGTGGCATGTTGGATCTTTTGATTGATCGGTGACATTGGTGGTCTTAACGGCCACCCATGTGTTTATTTGTAGTTGTCACTTTGTTTCTATTTATCTGTGGCTATGGGACCATTTGATGTTAATGTTCTGTTGCGGGATTGGTCGATCAAGTCACTGCGAGGCCTTCATAGTGTCGTTAGCGACTCTTGCGTTTTGGTTTTAGATGGTGACATTGTGTTAGTCTGATAGGCGACCATTCTGGGCAAGAGGTTTTTGGGAAGGGCGGTCTCTCTGTTGTAGACGTATAGTGGATCCAGTGTTGATCCACTATACGGGTTACCAGAAAGATGACCTCCTAGAACTACCTCTTCGGATGGTAGTCTATCAGTGTAGCGGTTTTGGTACTTTCCTTATTGCAGGGTTGTCAATCTGATGAAAATCCGACTTTGGTTATGTACATACAGGAACTGGTGTTGCGCCCTCTCGGCAACACAACATTTTCTTTTTATCACACGACCACCTCTGCTCCTTTATGTCCCTCCCTCCCCCCATGTTTGCTCTGCAGGCCCAGCACTGTCATAGGCGGCCTAGGCGGCCGCTTAGGGACTCGCGTCCGGGGGAGGAGGAGGAAGGAGAAGAGGGCCCTCAACCCTTTAATTTTTAATTAAAAATGATACTGATAGTGTTTATTTGTTTCTTTGAACGTGAAATTGCTTTGGCTCAGTGGTAACATCTTTAAATCATGAGATTGAAACCACAGTTTGAGTCTTACTATGCTTGTTACCTGATTTTATTTTTACTACATCTATAGCTTCTGCACTTGCCTTCTGCACTTGCCTTCTGTTCCTGCACAAAGCTTGGGGTCTGAAAACTTTTTTGCCTAGGTCCCTGATTTCGTCAGGGCCAATACTATTGCTCTGTGTCTCCTTTTACCGCTTCTGCTTCTGTTTCTCCTTGTTTTCTTAGTAAGGATGAGATAACGATCATCTAGCTCGCCTCACAAAGAACTCTTTCCCCTCTAGGACCAGTGTCTCCTTACCTTTTTCACCTACTCAAAGTCACGGGGAATTGTTTGGATCCTTCGAAAGATGTGAGGTTTCTTCTTGTCCTTCTGGCGTCCGAGTCCGCTCTTCGCATCGTCAATCGAGAGCGGCTCCTTGCACTCCTCGCACCATTCGCATACGCTCTATAGTAGCGTATGAGCAGATCGTCAGATCTACTCGCCATACACCTTCTCTTATCTAAGTTGTTCTTGGGAGTTTTTCTGCTGTTTTGGTGGTCTTCTGCTTTTGTTGCTCTGGATGGAGAATTTCCTTTTTTGGAATGTTCGTGGTTTTGGTAACAATGCATCGACGGCTAGGCTGAAGCGCATCGTTAGGAAGCATTTTGTTTGTGTTGTGGCACTACTGGAGCCTTTCTTTGGTCACTACTTATGGTTTATCCCTAAGGTTTAGTGGAGCCCTAGTCAATGTTTTTAATTGTTAACCCCCTTATATAAACGCGGTTCAAAATCATAAATTGTTCACGAACTGCGACATGCGGCTATAAAGTGAATGTGAACATAAGACGTTGAAACCATGCAGCGCAACATCAGTCATGTCGTACAAACGACATTAAACCAAGTCGTTATAACAACGTGCAACCAAGCCGTTATCACAGCATCAAACCAAGTCGTGAATGTGGTATGAAGTAGCGGGAAGTTTGAGCTCTACACATCCAAGTTGCGAAGACCGTTCAAGTCGTGAATATAAAAGAATGTCGTTCATGCTTATCTCGGCAAGTCGTGGCAACAATTATATTACTAAGCGTGTATATTATGATTCACACATCAGCCTATACACATGGGAGGAGGCCACGTGTTCATATTTGTTATGAAGTGAAAAGATATGTTTGGCAGCATATTTCATATGAATGCAAACTAATGTGGCTTAACGGATGGACCAACGGTTCACATAACATTGCCTTAAGCATGCGACATGATGTTAAGTCGCGCCAGCGACATGGCGATAACATACATGGATTGATTAATATTTATTACATTGGATCACATACTGGAAGTATGACGGTAGAAGTCCAACAGGGCATTAACGCATTCATACAATGTATAGGCCAGACTAGAACATGTGGCGAATAAAAGGCAGTTAGGTCATGCCGCACCGTTTAATCATTAGTGCCAACTGTCATCACGTAAATGCATGAAGTGAAAAAAAGCATTAACTCGGTGGCAAGAGAATAATAAATGGATTGGTACATTTTATATCAGTATGTGGCATAACCAATATAGGTCGTATACAAGCCATGTACCCAGTTCACTCAATTCATACCCAGACCATTTAATATACAATACAAGTAATCAAGTCGTAACCGCCATCAAGTCGTTGCTTCAACGACGAGTGAAACATGTCGTAACTCATTAGAGCCACGCAAGCCACACACACGACGTTCACGGGAAAATAGTATTCAAGTCGCAGGGACAATACAGATCACGCCATGCATAATCATGTCGTTAAAGGATGAATTAATGCCAGTTGTAACCGCAAGTTGTACTAGTATGGAACGTGAAGATTGTACAAAAGGAAAGCAGATCGTTCTCATTAAAATAGCCTTGAGTTGTTATAACCACTCATGCCATGAAAATGTAAATGGAAGTCATGTCGCGTGCCATTGGATTATACGGTATGCCAGTTATAAAGGAGGGGGTGGCAGCAGTATCCAGCTAAGAAAAGTCATGTCGTATGTGTAACAAGTCACGCCGTGAACACCATTATTTACGGAACTACCATTACACGCCAAATTATCCTATGAATACCCCCATACCACTCATATAAAGAGAGACCGGATTTCATTTCCACGAAGTGCCGCCCAACTCCAAGCTCTCTATAAACTTCATTAATGGCTTCTAAAGATAAATCCATCTCTCTCCAACAACAAATGGATCAAATCTTCTCCAAACTCCATAGAAATTTCTCAAATTCAATTAAAGCTTCTCTAATCTCCATTAACACTTTCTAAAACCTAGAAACCCAAAGTCATCATCGAATCAAGGAAAATCACTCAAATGTTCAAGTGTTAAAGATATTCATCAATCTCTACCACACTTAAAGAGATCAAACCTCCTTTATTAGATTTAAGTGAGATATAGATCAAAGAGAGAAATGCCATAAAATGAGTGAAATATATCAAGCAATGTACTTTGTAAATCCAAAATCGATAATGAAAGCTCTTTCTATAGTGGACATAGGTCTAAATTGATCGAACCACTCTAAAATTCCTTATTTTCTACTTTTTTTGCTTTTATATTGTGTTTGTGGCTCTACAATCTAAAATCATACCAACTGGCGAAGTGTCCTAAAGACACCTTTGGTGTTGAAGTCATTTTTTGGTTTCAACATTTGGCGCCCACCGTGAGGCCACAATCACATTTCTCTCAAATGTTAAGAGCCTTGCATTGAAGTTCTAAGCCCGCTTCTACTATAGATTCTCTAAATCTAAGATCCGGTCTAATTGATGAATTCTCTCCGAAATTCAAAGCTTTGTTCGAGATAATGGATAAATCGAAGAAAACTGCAAGTAAAACCTTAGAGAAACCGACAACATTGCTAACGACGATACTACACTACTTACTAACCACTTTGAAGCTGGTGAAAACTTGATAGGTGGAGTCGGTGTAACTAGGAATGAATTGGACACCGCTATCGCTAATGTAAACCAGCGAATGGATAGTTCTACCAAGGCTTTAATGGACAAGTTAGATGCGGTTCTCAATGCTCGACCAAATCCAGCTCCTCAAAAGGTCCATATTGATCTTGATGATATTTCTAATTCATCCACTTTTGATCATAACCGCAACGACAACATGGAAGATGATAATGAATGGTTGGGCGGCAAAGACGAAGCTAACGTCGAAAACTTGAAGCCAAAAGCTAAAAATAATTCTAACGGAAATACTCTAAGGGTTACTAGTCCCTCTACGGGGATACCTTCTCGCCGAGAAGGTAAAGGAACTAAGTATTCTAATCATGATTGCTTGCCTGGATGAACATTTGGTAAAGAACTCAGCCTCGCAGAGCGGCATAACACTGAAGAATACATCTCAGATATGATAGAACAAATCATGAAGAAGAATTAAGCCGGCAACGACGATGAAAGAGAATGGAATTTCTCTCCCGGTAGGATTCCATTTACTAATAGAATCCGTGAAATAGAGTGTCTGAAGAAGGTCACCCCTCCAACCTTGCCTCTGTACAATAGCCTTGTTGATCCTAACTACTTTCTGTTCAAGTACGAGTGGCATATGAGTGCAGCAAAAGCAATAGACGAGATGAGATACCTATACTTTCCTTTCTACTTAGAAGGAGTTACGTCATTATGGTTCACGAAGCTGCCACCTAAGTCCGTAGAACGATTCTTTGACTTGACCAAAAAGTTCAAGGAGCAGTTCTGCTTGTATGCTACCAAAGTCAAGGATGCTATAACACTTTCAGCAATGAAGCAGAATCTAGGAGAATCCGTTAAAGCTTTTCTCAGTCAATTCAATGTTGCCTTGTCTAAAGTGAGGAATCCAGAGCCTCGCATAATCCTCATGGCTCTACTCGACGCTATAGACAAGAGAAGCGAGTTTGGTAGATGCATAAAGATGAAGGAACCAAATACACTTGACAAGTTCTATAAGAAAGCTGAAGAGTACATGAGAGTGGACAACGATCCTCTTCCTATTGGCGCAAGCAGCATTGTCGAGGATAAAAAGAGTGTTAATACTCAAGTGAATCAATAGAGAACTCAGGGGCAGAAAAGTGCCAATGACGAAAACGAAAACAAAGCTAACAAGAAGTTTTGCCTTCATGACTCATCAGAACTAACTCCTCTGAATGACACTCCTGAAAACATATACCTTGCCATGAAGGATGCAGAATATTACCCTGAGCCTCGAGAAATAAAGATGAGTGACCATCTGACCAAATCTAGGAAGTTCTGCTGGTTCCACAATCAGCCAGCCCAAACACTAATGAATGTAGGCATCTGAAATCATTGATCGAAGAGCTGATTAGGAAGAATCGTCCACAACAATATGTGAATATTCCATAAGTTGCAAATCCTTTTGCAACTCCCTAGGGCCAAGGGGCATCAAATGGCTAGTTCGATCCAAGCAGCGAAGCATCCACTCAAACTAATGCAAGGTCGATAATCAACTGATGACTATTGATGGTGCTCTAATACCAGTGGCTCAGAATAAGCGATCTTCTTCGCCATTGCTTTACTTCTTGCTTTACTTTTTGCTATTTTTGAATTTCTTGTAAAAGTCTGTAATGTTTTACATGCATTGTACTAAACAGTAGCTTTACAAATGAAGTCTTACCTGCTTGTATAAATCTCTTACTTGCAAAATTTACAAATTTTGCTAAAGACAATTTGCTCATTGCAGGCTTGTTAACTCCATTATACAACAGAAAGCTCATTCGGGAGTTGTGTCAAACACTATAAGAGCAAACAATCAAATTACGTACACACATACATATACTGGCATGGTCGTTCGCATCTGCACATACACCCGGGTCGAGCAACATCTGACATGAAGGGCCGAGCACCACCTGATGGCACGGGTCGAGTGCACCACGACAACTGGGTCGAGCGGTTTTCTTATGAGAAGTCGTTCACTTCGGTGTCAGCTGTTCGGTCGAATCTCCATCCTGGTTGAACAACATCATTCTCTAGCTAAACGGTCGTGTAATTTGCAGTCTTCTGCTCAAGCATACAGGAGGTCCCTCGGCTCGATCGTGCAAGAACTGTCAGCTCGTTCGTGCACAAATCCATTCCTAGGTCGAGCAGGGCGAGTACCTTTTCATGTGAAGAAAGCTGTGTATAAAATAAATGGCAAACTCATGAATATTAAACCCCATTTTGTACAGGGACAATATAAAAAAGGAGCAATGGAAAGAACATAATTAATGTTTCCCATTTTCCGCAACAAGACAAAGCCGCATATATACACAGCACGTGGCCAATGATTCGTACACTTAAAATTATAGGGGACGGTAACATAGCTCTCTAGCTCGCTCATTCATATGGGTTAAGGATCGCTCGTACAAGGACTGGTCGCTCGCACATGGACTGGGCGCATTATTTCCTTGACGTACAAGTTGGAGCTGAACTAGCTCTAGCTGTAAAGTGCTCACTGCCAGCTGTCTGATGGCATTTCTATAAATATAGGTGCGTGCAACCCGTACCCTGTATCTCATAATTACAACTTTGCCACCTAGTCCAAACTTCTCTTATAAATACCTCATTTCACCATACTTCAAATGACCGATTTCTTCTCCCCCGAAGGGCCGCCAAATCATTTCTTCAACCTTTTAAGCTTCATTACAAACTCCATTAATGGCTTCCAAGGATTTTTCAACCTTCATTCAACATCAAAGGAATCAAATCTCCTTCAAATTACATTAGAATTCTTTCCAACACAATTCAAGAGATCTCTAATCTCAGCTAAACCTCTCTAAAGCCTAGATCTAACACTAAATCGCTATGGAATCCACGAATATCATTCAATTGCTAAAGTGATTGAAGATTCATACATTCACCATCACAAAGCAAGAGATCTCTCCAATTCCTTCGCCAATTCAAGTGTAATTTTGATCCTAGAAAGAGAGAAAAGCGAGAAATGAACAATATGAGAGAAATTCATGTATGTTGTAAAATAAAATATCATAATGAGAAATGATTCAAAAGTGCACGTAGATCTATTTTAGATCGAACCACTATAAAAAACCTTGTTCTTTATTTTTGCTTTTTTTTGTGATCATGATCTCACCCTAACCATTTGGTGAAGTGTTTATATAACAACTTTGGTGTTTGAACCATTTTTGATTCAAACATTTGGCGCCCATCGTGGGGCCGCATTCGCATTTCCTTCCTTCATACTTCTCTCAATCTTAAGAGCCTACCATTGAAGTTCTAAGCCTACTTCTACCTTAGATTCTCCAAATCTACTATGATCAAGGCCATCTGACGAATCCTCTCCCACAAGGTTGAGACCTTAGTCCGAAATAATGGCCAAATCTGAGAAAGCTACAAGCAAAACCGTTGGAGCAAACGATAATGCCGCTAATGAGACTATGCCACTTACTAATCATTTCGGGGTTGGCGAAATCTCAGTGGATGGAGCCCGTGTGACTAAAAATGAATTAAACACCGTTATTGCCAACATGAACCAAAGAATGGATGCCTCTACTAAAGTTATAATGAAGAAACTTGATGCTCTCCTTAATGCTCAACCAAATCCAGCCCCTTCGATAGTCTATGTTGATCTCGAAGAAAATGCCAATTCATCCGCTTCTAACCATGATCGCAATGACAACATAGAAGATGATGACGAATGGTTGAGCAACAAAGACGAGGATAACGTCGAAAACTCGAATCCAAAAGCTAAGAATCATTCCGAGATGAAAGCTCGAAGGGTTACCGATCTCGTCACGGGGGCACCTTCTCGTCAAGACGGTAAAGGATCTAGGATCCTTAACCAAGATTGCATGCCTAAACAAACATTTAGTAAAGAGCTCAGCTTCGTAGAGCATCATACTACAGAAGAGTACATCTTAGCTATGATATAACAAATCATAAAGAAGAATCAAGCTCTCAGCGACGATGATAGGGAATGGAATTTCTCTCCTGACAGGACTCCATTTACCGAGAGATTTCGAGAAACCGAGTGTCCAAAGAAATTCAATCCTCTAACGCTGCCTCCGTACAACGGCCTTGTTGATCCAAACTACTTTCTGTTCAAATACGAATGACATATGGGTGCGGCAAAAGTAACAGACGAGATGAGATGCTTATATTTCCAACTCTACCTAGAAGGTGTTGCATCACTTTGGTTCACAAAGCTACCATCTAAGTCCGTAGACCGGTTCTCTGACTTGACCAAAAAGTTCAAGGAGCAGTTCCATTTGTATGTTACCAAAGCTAAGGATGTCATAACACTTTCAGCAATGAAGCAGAATCCAGGGGAATCTGTTAAAGCCTTTCTCAGTCGATTCAACGTTGCTTTGTCTGAAGTAAGAAATCTAGAACCTTGCTTCATCCTCATGTATTTAATCGGCGTCACAGATGAGGAGAGCGAATTCGGCAGATGGATTAAAAAGAAAGAACCGAATACGCTTGAGAAATTCTATAAAAAGGCCGAGGAATACATAAGAGTCTACACTAATCCTGTACCTCTTCAGATTGTTGATGTTAACCCGCTTCTCGAAGCCCCCAAAAATGTTGCTACCCAATATAACCAGAAGAGTAATCAGGGGCAGAAGCGAGCCAGTGACGGGAACGACAACAAGGCTAATAAGAAGTCTCGCCTTTTCAACTCATCAGAGCTAACACCTTTGAATGACACTCCTGAAAATATCTACCTTGCAACAAAGAATTCTGAAGAGTATGCGGAGCCAAATCCGAGAAGGATAAGCGACAAAGCAACAACTCGGGAAAATTCTGTAGATTTCACAACCAGCCTGGTTATAACACTAATGAGTGCCGACACCCGAACCTCATCGAGGAATTGATCAGGAAAAATAGGCTGTAATAGTATGCAAAAAATCCGCAAGCTGTGTATCCTTCTACAACTCCCCAAGGGTGTCAAATGATCAGTCTGGTCCAAGTAATGGAGCTACTGCTCAAACCAATCCAAGGCTGATCATCAACTGATAACCTTTGTTGGTGCTCCAATTTCAATGGCTCAAAATAAACAATCAACAACACCACTACCCTACTTTATGCTTTATTTCCTGCTTTAGTTCATGCTTTACTTCATGTTTTACTTTCTGTAAACAGTCTATAATAATATGCAAGTGATGCACTGAACATTAGCTCTGTGACTATGAGCATATCTGTCTAGATGAATTTCTTGCTTGCAAAATTATATGTCAAATCAAAACTTGCTTAAAAGATATTTTCGTATTGCAGGCCATCTGTCGAGCGCTTGTTCCTGACAATGCTAATTCAAGTGACAAATGCAGTAAATATCAACATGCATAAATGCAAAAATCGAAAAGCACCGCCTTGAAAAGTGAATGGGAAAAGTCGCAAAGATCGAAATAAAGAACAAGCGCCACGAAAAACAAATGAGAGAGCTATAGATTTTATCAAAGGTGAACTTCCCTAAGTGAGAGATTCAAAGCGCCAGTTTCTAAACGGAAATAGCTTGCTAACTCAAGCATCAGACAAAGAAACTAATGGCTGCCCCGTGGAACGATATAACAGCCGCTCAAACCATTTGCGTAGCATCTGAAAAATAAGATGTGAAGAATGTTAACCATTTTCGTAGCATCTGAAAATCTCAGATGTGAAGAATGATCAAACCATTTGCGTAACAACTGAAAAATTAAATGTGAAGAATGTTAACCATTTGAGTAGCATCTAAAAATCTCAGATGTGAAGAATAATCAAACCATTTGCATAGTATCTGAAAATCTCAGATGTGAATAATGATTAAACCATTTGCGTAACATCTGAAAATCTCAGATGTGAAGAATGATCAAACCATTTGTGTAGCATCTGAAAAATCAGATGTGAAGAATGTTAACCATTTGTGTAGCATCTGAAAAATCAAATGTGAAGAATGTTAACCATTTGCATAGCATCTGGAATATCAGATGTGAAGAATGAAAACCATTTGCTAGCATCTGAAATATCATATGTGAAGAATGAAAACCATTCACGTAGCATCTGAATATCAGATGTGAAGTTTTAAAAACACAAGACCTCCTTGAGCGAGGGCACTAAATCCCAAGACCTCCTCGAGCGGGGGCACTAAATCACAAGTCCTCCCCGAGCAGGGGCACGAAACCTGAAGTTGCCCCCTAGCGGGGGCACCAAATGTGAGACCTTCCCTAGTGGAGGCACAAGGATATAAAAACTTCTCGTAGTAGAAGTGCTAAACCAATCAGCTAAATCGAAATTCCTATCGTGCTGACAAAGCTCAGGGATTCCATATGTGTTGGCAAGCTCAAAAGGCTTTAGACAACAAGGTAGAAACCTTTGGTGCGTCAACCACAATCAAGGAAACTCGATAAACTGATTATGTAGAGTTTTTACGACTCGTGATGACCCATAGCTTAAGGGCAATGCAACGACTTAAAAATTGAGTGATGCTCCGGAAAAATACCATGAGTCCATCACAACAATGCAATAAGCCAAAAAAACAATACACTTGGTTTGACCTTGCCTTCAAAATGGATCATTTGGAAAATTTGGCAAAATCGATATGCTCGATACACCAATTAAACTCATCACACCGATAATTACATAAAGGCTTCCTTATCTGCAAAGCTCCAATACAAAAGATGGAGCAATAATTACGCACTGGGACAAGCCGCCGTAAAATGGAGATTCAAAATTTTATACATATCCAGGATGATCCATGGTGATGAAGCAAATTCAAATTCAAAATTCTGAGTCCATCCAAAGGCTGCAATCGCTCTGGCCTCGGAAACTCAAATCGAAGTTCTAAATCTGAACATGTATATGTTTCATAAAACGTGAACCATCATACAAGATCACATAAGTCATTTTCTAATGATTAACTAATCTGTTATTGATGTGGGCGATCAATAACCAAGTATAAGTACAAAATCGTGCAAGTACTTGTTTCCATTACAGAAAAGGTGGCATGAAGCATATGAATTCAAAGCATATTTTTTCATAGCAAATAAAAAAGCTACGATTGGATCTCATAGCAAATTGTGTTCATTTCAAAGCCAGCATTTACCGCAAGCAAGAAATACAAGCTTCGAGGGGCAAATGTTAACTCCATTATACAACAGAAAGCTCATTCGGGCTTTGTGTCAAACACTTTAAGAGCATACAATCAGATTACTTACACATATACATATATTGGCGTGGTCGTTCGCATCTACACATACACCCGAGTCGAGCAACATCTGACATGAAGGGCCGAGCACCACCTAATGGCACGGATTGAGCGCCCCACGACAACTGGGTCGAGAGGTTTTCTTATGAGAGGTCGTTCACTTTAGTGTCAACTGGTCGGTCGAGTCTCCATCCTGGTCGAGTAGCATCATTCTCTAGCTAGACAGTCGTGTAATCTGCAGTCTTCTACTCAAGCATATAGGAGGTTCCTTAGCTCGATCGTGCAAGAAATGTCAGCTCGACCGTGCACAGATCCATTCCTAGGTCGAGCAGGGTGACTACCTTTTCATGTGAAGAAAGCTATGTACAAAATGAATTGCAAACTCATGAATATTTAACCCGATTTTGTACAGTAACAATATAAAAGAGGAGCAATGGCAAGAACGTAATTAATGTTCCCATTTTCCGCAACAAGACAAAGCTGCATATGTACAAAACACATGGCCGATGATTTGTACACTTAAAATTAAAGGGGACAATCACATAGTTCTCCAGCTCACTCGTTCATATGGGTTAAGGATCGCTCGTGCAAGGATTGGTCGCTCGCACAAGGACTGGGCGCATTATTTCCTGGACGTACAAGTTGGAGATGAACTAGCTCCAGCTGTAAAGTGCTCACTGTCAGTTGTCCAATGGCATTTCTATAAATATAGGTGCGTGCGACCCGTACCCTATATCTCATAATTACAACTTTGCCATCTGGTCCAAACTTCTCCTATAAATACGCCATTTCACCATACTTCACAGGACTGATTTCTTCTCCCCCGAAGAGCCGCCAAATCATTTCTTCAACCTTCTAAGCTTCATTACAAACTCCATTAATGAATTCCAAGGATCATTCAACCTTCACGCAACATCAAATGGATCAAATATCCTTCAAACTACATTAGAAATCTTTCCAACACAATTCAAGAGATCTCTAATCTCCGCTAAACCTCTCTAAAGCCTAGATCTAACACTATATCGCTATGGAATCCATGAAGATCATTTAGTTGCTGAAGTGATTGAAGATTCATACATCCACCATCACAAAGCAAGAGATCTCTCTAGTTCCTTTGCCAATTCAAGTGTAATTTAGATCCTAGAAAGAGAGAAAAGCGAGAAATGAACAATATGTGAGAATTTATGTATGTTGTAAAACATAATATCATAATGAGAAATGATTCAAAAGTGGACGTAGATCCATTTTAGATCGAACCACTATAAAAACCCTTGTTCTTCAATTTTTTTCTTTTTCTTTTTTGATTATGATCTCATTCTAACCGTTTGGTGAAGTGTTTACATAACAGCTTTGAGTATTGAATCATTTTTTATTCAAGCATGGCTATTCCACAGGCGTTTGCTTCCTTGAATTTCAACCCCGATAACATTAAATCAAAGGTAAACTGGAAAAGTCCCAACGAATCGAACGGCGAAGAGAGTAGCAAGCAGCCACGGATCAGAACCCCTAAAGGTTGAGGGAATTTGTTATGCAAAACGATGCGCAGGAGTTCACTAAGTGAAGCAATGCACGGGAGTTCGTTACGCGAAGCGATGCAACCTCACCCAAAGGTCACAGGAATTCGTTGTGCGAAGCGAAGCGCGAGAGTTCATACGTGAAATGATGCACGGGAGTTCGTTACACAAAGTGATGCAACCCTCCAAAGTCGTGGGAATTCGTTATGTGAAATGAAGTGCGGGAGTTCACTACGTGAAACGATGCACGGGAGTTCGTTACGCGAAGCGATGCAAACCTCCAAGGTCGTGGGAATTCGTTGTGCAAAATGAAGAGCCGTAGTTCACTACGCGATGCGTTGGAGTTCGTTATGCAAAGCTATAAAACCCGCCAAGGTCGGGGGAATTTTTTGTGTGAAACTAAGCATGGGAATTCACGTGAAATAATGCGCCGAAGTTCGTTACGCAAAGCGATGCAACCATCAACAGTCGCGGGAATCCATTGTGCGAAACGAAGCACGGGAGCTCGCTATGCGAGACAATGCGTAGGAGTTTGTTACACGAAACGATGCTGTAACCAAAAATCCTTTCCATAGAGAAAGCAACTTCTCCATAGTAGAGATTAACGATTCCCAATGCAGTCTATAATGTTGATTCGGTCGGTAGAAGAAGATGAACGTTGGGTTATAAACGACCTCTCTATAGTAGGGGCATCCAATAAAGTCTCGGAAGTCAGAACTAATCGAAAAGCAGAAAAACATTGAACAACAAAAGTTCTTCCCACAGTGAAGACTAACGACGACCTCTTAGGTGGGTGTACGAATATCCAGAGCTTCTCCAAGAAGAAGCTGAAAATAAATCATAGATACGTATTTCCCAAATGTAAAATATTGTACACCATTATATAAGCCGTTAAAATAACGACGCCTGAAATCCATAATCGGCTGTACCGATCAGTTGATTTTAAGCATCAACGCGAATTCAAATTAGAATATTGTGTTTGTGCAGATAACATTCGACGAGTTATGAACCGTTTAATAAAACAGTTCTGTATAGAGTATAGACACATCATTCAACTAAAAATAAAAATTTGCCATAATTAAAAAATTTAACTGACTAATCTATTATCGATATGGGCAGTCGATAACAAAATATTCGTCCATAAACGTGCAATGTTTTTATTGTTACAGAACAGGTTGTAGCAGTGAAAAAGGTACAACTGTCGTTCGCTTTAGTAAGTGTGTATTGCTTCGGTAAAAATTCAACGGCTATACTAGTTCGTAAAACAAGTAATTCAACGTGAATTGGCCACGACCATTTCAATGAAAATCGAGCACGACTACTCCATTGTGAATGTCACTTGTTTTATGTACTCAAACCTGAGTTAAAACTAGAGCGCGCACACTGGCACGACATTATCAATGACGAGTTTTGAATTCAAAAACTAAAGTGTCCAGTAAATGCTGAAGTACCAAACCCAGTTTGAAGCGGATTTCATCAAAATTATTATATGAAATATCGAGATCACTATACAGGTAGCTGATGAGCTTTGAGCATAAGATTTTCATCGGATTCAATGATCTCGACAACATTTCACCAAGTTTTAGAGTGCAAATCGTTATGAATATATGAAAAATAGTTCGGAGCTAAAAAAATGTCCTACGTGTAAGAATAAAGTATTGAGCTTCAGCATTACAAATTTCAGATCATCTCCGAGCCACGATATGAACTCAAAAGACAAATCAGAGCACGCCTCAACAAACTTAGTGCAAGTCCTATTTTATTCCGGAAAGCTCAGGTCGAATCCTACAACGTCTAGCGCATCGATTCAAAACCTTACATAACAATCTTTGTGCTAAAATCTCAAGCCATTAAAAAGCAAGTTAACACGGAATTATTGCATCCATTTCGAAATTCACATTTTTAACAAGCAAAATTGTAAATTCCCAGGGGCAAATGTTAATCCCGTTATATAAACGCGGTTCAAAATCATGAATTGTTCACGAACGGAGACATGCTACTAAAAAGTGAATGTGAACGTAAGATGTTGAAATCATGCCACGCAACATCAGTCAATGTCGTACAAAGGACATTAAACCAAGACTTATAACAGTGTGGAACCAAGCCGTTATCACAGAATCAAGCCAAGTCCTGGATGCAGTATGAAGTAGCGGGAAGTTTGAGCTCTACACATCCAAGTTGCGAAGACCGTTAAAGTCGTGAATATAAAAGCATGTCGCTTATGCTTATCTTGGCAAGTTGTGGCAACAAGTATATTATTAAGCATGTATATTATGATTCATACATCAGCTTATACACATAGGAGGAGGCCACAAGTTCATATTTGTTATGAAGTGGAAAGATATGCTAGCAACGTGGCAGCATATTTCATACGAATGTAAACTAATGTGGCTTAACGGATGGACCAATGGTTCACATAATATTGCCTTAAGCCTGCAACATGATTTTAAATCGTGCCAGCGACATGGTGATAAGTCGCGCCAGCGACATGGTGTTAAATCACTACTACGACATGACAATAACATACACGGATTGATTAATATTTATTACATTGGATCACATACTAGAAGTATGACAGTAGAATACCTATAGGACATGAACGCATTCATACAACGTATAGGCCAGACTAAAACACGTGGCAAATAAAAGGCAGTTAGGTAATGTCGCATCGTTTAATCACTAGTGCCAGTTGTCATCACGTAAATGCATGAAGAGAAAAAAGCATTAAGTCGGTGGCAATAGAATAATGAATGGATTGGTACATTTTATATCAGTATGTGGTATAACCAAATATAGGTCGTATACCAGCCGTGTACCTAGTTCACTCAATTCATACCTAGACCATTTAACATATAATACAAGTAATCAATTCGTAACCGCCATCAAGTCACTGCTTCAACGATGAGTGAAATATGTCATAAGTCGTTAAAGCCACGCAAACCACTCATGACGTTCACGGGAAAATAGTATTTAAGTCGCAGGGACAATACAGATCATGCCATGCATAATCATGTCGTTAAATGATTAATTGATGCCAGTTGTAACCGCAAGTTATACTAGTATGGAATGTGAAGATTGTACAAAAGCAAAGCAGATCATTCTCATTAAAATAGTCATGAGTTGTTATAACCACTCATGCAATGAAAATGTAAATGGAAGTCATGTCGCATGCCATTGGATTATATGGTGTGCCAGTTATAAAGGAGGGGTGGCAGTTGTATCCAGCTAAGAAAAGTCATGCCATATGGTAACAAATCACGCCGTGAACACCATTATTTACGGAACTACCATTACACACCAAATTAGTCTATGAATACCCCCATGCAACTCATATAAAGGGAGACTGGATTTCATTTCCACGAAGTGTCACCTAACTCCAAGCTCTCTACAAACTTCATTAGTGGCTTCTGAAGATAAATCCTTCTCTCTCCAACAACAAATGAATCAAATCTTCTCCAAACTCCATTAAAGATTTGTCAAATTCAATTAAAACTTCTCTAATCTCCATTAATCCTTTATAAAACCTAGAAACCCAAAATCATCATGGAATCAAGGAAAATCACTCAAATGTTCAAGTGTTAAAGATATTCATCAATCTCCACCACACTTAAAGAGATCAAACCATTTCTTTGCTAGATTTAAGTGAGATCTAGATCAAAGAGGAAAAAAAGAGAGAAATGTCATAAAATGAGTGAAATATACGAAGCAATGTACTTTGTAAATCCAAAAGCGATAATGAAAGCTCTTTCTATAATGGACGTAGGACTAAATTGACCGAACCATTCTAAAATTCCTTGTTCTCTACCTTTTCTGCTTTTATATTGTGTTTGTGGCTCTACAATCTAAAATCATACCAATTAGTGAAGTGTCCTAAAGACACCTTTGGTGTTGAAGTCATTTTTTGGTTTCAACATTTGCGGCCACCATGAGGCCATGAACGCATTTCTCTCATGTTTTAAGAGCCTTGCATTGAAGTTCTAAGCCCGCTTCTACTATAGATTCTCTAAATCTAAGATCCGGTCAAATTGCTGAATTCTCTCCGAAATTCAAAGCTTTGTCCGAGATAATGGATAAATCTAAGAAAACTGCAAGTAAAGCCTTAGAGAAACCGACAATATTGCTAACAACGAGACTATGCCACTTACTTACCGCTTTGAAGCTGGTGAAAACTTGATAGGTGGAGCCGGTGTAACTAGGAATGAATTGGACACCACTATCGCCAATTTAAACCATCGAATGGATAGTTCTACCAAGGCTTTGATAGACAAGTTATATGCGGTTCTCAATGCTCGACCAAATCTAGCTCCTCAAAAGGTCCATGTGGATCTTGGCGATAATGCCGATTCATCCACTTCTGATCATAACCGTAATGACAACATGGAAGGTGATAATGAATGGTTGGGCGGCAAAGACGAAGCTAACGTCGAAAACTTGAAGCCAAAAGCTAAAAATCATTCTGATGGAAATACTCGAAGGGGTACTAGTCCCTCTACGGGGGCACCTTCTCGCTGAGAAGGTAAAGGACCTAAGTATTCTAATCATGATCGTTTGCATAGACGAACATTTGGTAAAGAACTCAGCCTCGCAGAGCGGCATAACACTGAAGAATACATCTCCGATATGATAGAACAAATCATGAAGAAGAATCAAGCTGGAAACGATGATGAAAGAGAATGGAATTTCTCTCCCGATAGGATTCCATTTACTGATAGAATCCGAGAAATAGGGTGTCCGTATAAGTTTTCCCCGCCAACCTTGCCTTTGTACAACGGCCTTGTTGATCCTAACTACTTTCTGTTCAAGTACGAGTGGCATATGAGTGCAGCAAAAGCAATAGACGAGATGAGATGCCTATACTTCCCTTTCTACTTAGAAGGAGCTACGTTGTTATGGTTCACGAAGCTGCCACCTAAGTCCGTAGATCGATTCTAGACTAGACCAAAAAGTTCAAGGAGCGGTTCCGCTTGTATGCTACCAAAACCAAGGATGCTATAACACTTTCAGCAATGAAGCAGAATCTAGGAGAATCTGCTAAATCTTTTCTCAGTCGATTCAATGTTGCCTTATCTAAAGTGAGGAATCTAGAGCCTCGCATAATCCTCATGGCTCTACTCGACGCTATAGACAAGAGAAGCAAGTTTGGTAGATGCATAAAGATAAAGGAACCAAATACGCTTGACAAGTTCTATAAGAAAGTAGAAGAGTACATGAGAGTGGACAACGATCCTCTTCCCATTGGCACAAGCAGCATTGTCGAGGATAAAAAAGTGTTAATACTCAAGTGAATCAACAGAGAACTCAAGGGCAGAAACGAGCCAATGACGGAAACGAAAACAAAGCTAACAAGAAGTTTCACCTTCATGACCCATCAGAACTAACTCCTCTGAATAACACTTTGAAAACATCTACCTTGCCACGAAGGATGCAGAAGATTACCCTGAGCCTTGACCAATAAAGATGAGTGACCATCTGACTAAATCTGGGAAGTTCTGCCGGTTCCACAATCAGCCAGGCCACAACACTAATGAATGTAGGCATCTGAAATCATTAATCGAAGAGCTGGTTAGGAAGAATCGTCTACAACAATATGTGAAGAATCCCCAAGATGCAAATCCTTCTGCAACTCCCCAGGTGCAAGGGGCATCAATTGGCCAGTCCGATCCAAGCAACGGAGCTTCCGCTCAAACTAATGCAAGGTCGATAATCAACTGATGACTATTGATGGTGCTCTAATACCAATGGCTCAGAATAAGCGATCTTCTTCGCCATTACTTTACTTCTTGATTTACTTTTTGCTATGTTTGAATTTCTTGTAAAAGTCTGTAATGTTTTACATGCATTGTACTGAACAATAGCTTTACGAATGAAGTCTTACCTGCTTGTATAAATCTCTTACTTGCAAAATATACAAAATTTGCTAAAGATGATTTTCTCATTGCAGGCTTGTTAACTCCATTATACAACAGAAAGCTCATTCGGGAGTTTTTTCAAACACTATAAGAGCAAACAATCAGATTACGTACACACATACATATACTGGCATGGTCGTTCGCATCTGCACATACACCCGGGTCGAGCAACATCGTACATGAAGGGCCGAGCACCACCTGATGGCACGGGTCGAGTGCACCACGACAACTGGGTCGAGCGGTTTTCTTATGAGAGGTCGTTCACTTCGGTGTCAGCAGGTCGGTCGAGTCTCCATCCTGGTCGAGCAGCATCATTCTCTTGTCGGACGGTCGTGTAATCTACAGCCTTCTGCTCAAGCATACAGGAGGTTCCTCGGCTCGATCATGCAAGAACTGTCAGCTCGCTCGCGCACAAATCCATTCCTCGGTCGAGCAGGGCGAGTACCTTTTCATGTGAAGAAAGCTGTGTATAAACTAAATGGAAAACTCATGAATATTAAACCCCATTTTGTACAGGGACAATATAAAAAAGGAGCAATGGCAAGGAGGTAATTAATGTTCCCATTTTTCGCAACAAGACAAAGCCGCATATATACACAGCACTTAGCCGATGATTCGTACACTTAAAATTAAAGGGGATGGTCACATAGCTCCCCAGCTCGCTCGTTCATATGGGTTAAGGATTGCTCGTGCAAGGACTGGTCGCTCACACATGGACTGGGCGCATTATTTCCTTGACGTACAAGTTGGAGCTAAACTAGTTCTAGCTGTAAAGTGCTCACTGCCAGCTGTCCGATGCATTTCTATAAATATAGGTGTGTGCGACCTGTACCTTGTATCTCATAATTACAACTTTTCCATCTGGTCCAAACTTCTCCTATAAATACCTCATTTCACCATACTTCAAAGGACCGATTTCTTCTCCCCCAAAGGGCTGCCAAATCATTTCTTCAGCCTTCTAAGCTTCATTACAAACTCCACTAATGGCTTCCAAGAATCATTCAACCTTCATTCAACATCAAAGGAATCAAATCTACTTCAAATTACATTAGAAATATTTCCAACACAATTCAAGAGATCTCTAATCTCCGCTAAACCTATCTAAAGCCTAGATCTAACACTAAATCGCTATGGAATCCACAAATATAATTCAGTTGCTAAAGTGATTGAAGAATCATACATCCACCATCCCAAAGCAAGAGATCTCTCTAATTTCTTTGCCAATTCAACTGTAATTTCGATCCTAGAAAGAGAGAAAAGCCACTCATGACGTTCATGGGAAAATAGTATTCAAGTCGTAGGCACAATACAAATCGCGCCATGCATAATCATGCCATTAAAGGATGAATTGATGCCAGTTGTAACCACCAGCTGTACTAGTATGGAACGTGAAGATTGTACAAAAGGAAAGCAGATCGTTTTCATTAAAATAAGCCGTGAGTTGTTATAATCATTCATGCCATGAAAATGTAAATGGAAGTCATACCGCGTGCCATTGGATTATACGGTGTGCCAGTTGTAAAGGAGGGGGTGGCAGCTGTATCCAGCTAAGAAAAGTCATGCCGTATGTATAACAAGTCATGCCGTGAACACCCTTATTTATGGAACTACCATTACACACCGAATTATCCTACGAATACCCCCATACCACTCACATAAAGGGAGGCCGGATTTCATTTCCACGAAGTGCCGCCAAACTCCAAGCTCTCTACAAACTTCATTAATGGCTTCTAAAGATCAATCCATCTCTCACCAACAACAAATGGATCAAATCTTCTCCAAACTCCATTAGAGATTTCTCAAATTCAATTAAAGCCTCTCTAATCTCCATTATTCCTCTCTAAAGCCTAGAAACCCAAAATCATCATGGAATCAAGGAAAATCACCCAAATGTTCAAGTGTTGAAGATATTTATCACTCTCCACCACATTTAAAGAGATCAAGCCATTCCTTTGGTAGATTTAAGTGAGATCTATATCAAAGAGAGAAATGCCATAAAATGAGTGAAATATTTGAAACAATGTACTTTGTAAATCCAAAAGCGATAATGAAAGCTCTTTATATAGTGGACGTAGGTCTAAATTGACTAAACCATTCTAAAATTCCTTGTTCTCTACTTTTTCAGCCATTATATTGTGTTTGTGGCTCTACAATATCAAATCATACCAATTGGTGAAGTGTCCTAAAGACGCCTTTGGTGTTGAAGTCATTTTCTGGTTTCAACACTGCTAGGATTTGGATCCGTTGGTCCAAAGATTTGGTCGTTTGCCCGATGTTTGGCTTTGACCAACTTCTTTCGGTGGTCGTTTCAACCCTGTCCTTCGCCTCTTCCTTCCTTTTTTTTGCAGTCTACGCAAAGTGTCCTTCGAGCTGCCCTCTAATCTCCTCTTTGTCTTTTGCTGACGACATTATCATTTTCACTAATGGTAGTCGTCACTCTATTTGTCGTCTTCTTAGCCTCATTTATCCGTTGGAATGCAACTCTTCTTTCTCAGGGAGGAAGACTGGTTCTCATAAAGTCTGTACTGGACTCTATAGGATCGCATGTTTTTGCTGCTATGACTTCTACTTCCTCCTACTTTTGATCCTATCATTTGTTGGATTCGTCCTTTTTCTGGGGTACAAAGGACAAGGCTCAACGTCACCATTGGATTTCTTGGGGCATCATTTGTCGTCCCAAAAAGGAGGGGGGATTAGTCTTTGAAATCTTAAGGATCTTTGTACTGCCTTTGGTTGCAAATTGTAGGCACAGTTTGGAGCAAACGATTCCTTGTGGGCCTTGTTCCTTTACGCTAAGTACCACAGGCTTTCAACGCAAATTACATTAGTTCCCCATTCGACACTAGTGGGGCGTGTAAGCGTATGCAGTCTTCTAAATCTATCACAGACCCACATGGTGGTAGATCAAGTTGGGATGACTGCCCTTTCTCGATCAAGGAGGCATGGAGCTTGGCTGGGAACCCTACTCCATGTCTACATCTTTTTTCTTTCATTTGGGATGTCAGATTATCACCGAAGCTTTCTCTGTTTACGTGGCGAACCCTACATGACGAGTTACCACTATACGAGAACCTTTAGAGAATTGATGTCCCTTTCATGTCTTGTTGCAGGCGTTGCGGATCATGTGAGATGGAATCCTTAACTCACTTGTTTTTTTGTATTTATTCGGCTACTACTATCTGGAATTACTAGGGGAATCTAGTATGTCTTTATGGTAATGCCTCTTCTCTATTTGATTTACTGACATACTAGTGGGCTGGAACCTCAGGAAAATCTATTTGGTCAATCCTTTTTCGTTTGATACCTTGCCTTATATGCGCATATCTAGTGCTCACGGAATAAGGCAATATTTGATGAAACTCCTATGGATTCTCCTTTCATCATTCGAAGGGTAAGGAACGATCTTTTCCTTGCTTTCAGTGGTAGGCCATTTAGGGGAGTGGTAGGCTCCCACTCGCGGAGGCTGGCGGGTGTTTTGTCTATTTACCTGCTCTTCTCTTCACACCCACACCTCTCCCCCCATGTATGTAATGACCCGGGTTTTTGACGACCTTGGTTATCCGATATAAACTTAATGACGACTAACCAAACATCGAAAAATACCGGATGATTACCGGATGATTAATGAAAGAAATTAGAGGGTGAGTAAAGATAAGATAGAAACTTAGAATAGAAGAAGAAGAAGAAGAACACAACATCAGAGTAACACGAACCTCACAGCGGAACGAATAACATATAATAGATAACATATCTTTGAAATACAAGATTGTACTTGAATATACATATCATCATCAAAGTACAACACTTACAACATAGGGGAAATAAACTATAGCTATATGATCCTGAAGCCTCCTGCTCCAGCTCTTCAAGTATCTGTAAATCACGACTACTTAAATGCCCATACAAAATTAGGCACCCAAGAGTTTAGGGAAAACAAAACAAAATAAACTTCGGGTCAGTCATGGGACTGGTATGAGTAAAACAGTTTAAAACAGTTCAAGCAGGTAAATGATATCTCATAAGACCACGCCGTATAACGGAACGGGTTTTTCCCTTATGAGAAACCAAATTATCTTTATATCAAAAACTTTTTGATATTATAATAATGTCTATCAACCACAACTATAATAATCATCTAGAAGAAACGCTTTCATCTCACGTTCTACATATATAGTATACAATCAAAACCGCAAGCACGTATTGGGTAATGGATTTCCAACTATGACAAGGTATGGAATCACCTTTCTCTAGTGTACCTCTAGAGAGGAATACACTGGGTTCAACAAGAACATCTTGCAACCCGGCCACACATGACCGACCACTCATTTCGCTTGAGTGTATCGAATGTATATCACCAACGGTTGGAATCAGCAACCGTTTCCCGAATGGGACAGTATCGACAATAGATTTTTAGAAATAAATGAAACTCTAGATCAGGTGATTATACACCCTACTTCGGAGCGACCGACTTAGCCATGTTGCCTGCTCGATTTCGGTCATTTACTGGTTGATGAGGCTAGAAGGTACGCTTTATCATCATACCAGATTCACTTCAAATGCCACATCGTCAAATCCATCAAATCCCCGATTTACGTCTACAACTATACATTACGTGTAGCTAAAAGAAGTTTCCTTCTCCGCTTCCACTCTTGGTACGTTGGAGAAATCAATATACGTGATCGTTTGGAAATACTTTGTCAGACATCCGTCCATACAAGTCATTCAGGAACAGGATGAACCGAAGGTACTATTCAGTATATCCATCTTAGGCACTGTTATCTAAGACTTATACAATAGCCCTTGCACTTTACTCCGTCTTCAATTATCTTTGGCATATAAGATTCGCAACGCTTATGCCAATACAGAGTGGTTCTTTGGATAATAATCCAATCGGTCTCTCCATATTAACAACGTTAAAATGGTCAAAAACTTTGATAGTTGGTGAGTTAACTATCGAAGAAAAACACGTGTGCAAACAACGATATCATTTCCAAATGGAAATTATATCCATCAATCATCAATCATATATATATATATATATATATATATATATTCATATTTCCTTATTTTCTATGTTTAGAAAATATATGTTATCAACACTGGAAAACATTTCCATTTGTTATTTACATATCACTATCATTTCACAACTATCAGTCCCTGACTGTAAACTAGTAGGAGAACAATTTTTCTAAGTATAAACCCCGAAGGCCGAAACCAACATCAGATCGATACTCAGAAAACTATTCAACTTAACTAATCTCTAATCAGTTTCTAATCTTGTTTAACTCTATTTCTTTACCTCTATTTGATTAACCCTATTTGATTAACTCTTCTATTTATTTTCTAAATAGAAAATCCTTTATTCCATTTATTTTACTTAACATCTCTTTTATAACTTATTCAATTTCTAAGTCAATATCCCTTTATCATGACTTATTTATTTCCTAAATAAATAATCCGTTTAATATCCTATTTATTTATTCTAAATGTTTCCTTTAATAACCCTATTTATTTATCAAATAAATATGTCCTTCCTTATTCTATTTATTTTCTTTTATTCCATTCTATTTATTCTAACCAATAATATTTCCTTTTATATCTATCCTATTTATTTAACAAATAAATATTTCCTTTTATTCTATTCTATTTATTCTAACCAATGATATTTCCTTTTATAACTTATCCTTCGATTTTATAATTTTTTCTTTTATAAAAATCCTTTTTCTTTTCTATATAAAATCCATCGATTTTATATAAACAATTCATTTTCAAAATGCATTTTGAAAATCCCCTTTCCCACATCTAGTATTTCTTATGGTATTTAACATACCATATAACAACGATAAATATCGTCCAAACACATATAATCAACAACAGATTATAATTCACATCATATATCAAAATATCTTAAAAACAATAAAATAACTATTGAGGAATCCAGTCGGATTCCTCCAACCTGTTTCCCTGCATCCACAGATGTTACACAATAAAATCAACATCACTTTCAGTTCCATATGATATATTCTGTTAAACAGAATCAATATAGAAATTCAACTAACTGACTAGCAGTTCAATCAAACAATCAACACACAGTCAATCAGCCAATATCTAACAGTTCTAAAAATACAACATGAAATTATAAACTGTTCAGAGTTAGTGAGATTTACTCACATTGTCTGTAGTCGTTAAATAACGATTTACGGTACTGATTGCACCAGACGTTTTATTTCGTCTAAAAGAGAACTGCTCTCCATATGATTCCGAACCAGCTTCCTAATGTAGTGTGCCTACAACCTGCCTTGTTCCGACCTCAGTCCTTCTTCTACAAACACAGTCTTCTTTAATTCTTCCCACAACAACTACATGCTTCAGTACACACCAAAAAGAATGGCCATTTCCGATTCCTTCACCAAATACACCTACTGCTACTAAGTCTCCAATAACTTCACACAACAAAATCAACGATTTCTCTACTACACGCACCTTTACACTTCAAACCAAGTCCACCGTGCTCCTTTGTAAATACAGTCACATCCCCTGTACATAGTTCACGATTTCGAACCCCTCTTTCAGCACCAACAAACCCGTCGCTCATTTCCTTCTTTCCCCATTCAAGAAAACAGACCAACTCCATATTTGATCTCCCTTTTCACGTCATTCCTGCTATCAAAACTACTCAACTTCTCACCGCACAATCCTCAAAACTGAAACCGCAGATCCCTCCTCATCACCTCCTCCATCTGATTCGACTCCAGCACTTCAACCTTGACTTCCCCAAAAGCTTCGGAACCCCACTCATTTTCACGTCTGCAGCAGAGACTACGCAACCCCAAACTACATCACGCTCCAAACCTTCCTCGCTCCAGATACCCGCAGTCTTCTTCTCGCAGCATCTCACTTCAAACGCAGCTACACAGAAAAGGGTGCGAACCCTTAAACCGTCGGAACCCCCTTTGGCTACCGATGAACTCTGTTTGAGCTCGGAGAAAACGTATCGCACCAGAAAAAGTGGATATCGAGGGCAAGAGAAAGTCTTCACGAATCCAAATCTCTGGGGTTTTCAATTATGGAAATTTTGTGAATTGTTTTGATTTATTGAAAATCGCGGTTTCATGTTTTGCTGAAGAGTGGAGGCTGCTCGATTTTGATCAGTGGGAAAACCGAATTAGGTTTAGGGAATGGTGGATATATAGTGTAAAAATGTGGCTGAAAACAATTGATGATGTGGCTCGTTTTTGTTCACGAATTTGGTTTTTATATTCCTTTTATATTTGTTCTTCACCTTATAGAAATTCTAGTGATCACTCACAGCATCCAAAAATCACGAAACTGGACATGCAGCTAGAGTTCGACATTAGGGACCCAACGAAACTGGTTTCATCGAATTCCGACTCCGTACGCTCACACAGCGTATCTTTAACTGTCAAAATACTGACTGTTTTTCACTCTAAAAATCTGTACGACCACACAGTGACTCTAAAAATCACGAAACTGGAAATCTAACAACTATTTGACATTGCGGATCCAAAAAAATTAGTTTCGTCGAATTCCGACTTCGTTTGCAAAAGTGGCTATTTTTAAAGTCTTAAATAACCCATTTAAATATATAAATATATTTAAATATAATTAAATTAAATATAAATAAATTTATATTATCGTATATATTCACAGTGGAATACCATAAAGCTCAGAAAAATCCTATATTGATTTCTAACTCGATATTTCAATCTGGGTCAACCCGATATTTGATTTATATTGAAATTCCTTATAAAATATAAATAATTCCTTTATAAATTGTAAAGGAATTCCATAGTGACTTTTCTAAAATTTGATTTGGACGTAAATCAAAATCTACATGATGAAATCCCGATTTTTCTCTTCCACTAGAAAGATATACTCCACCAGCTCCACACGTTTCTTGTTTCACAGAAATCCGGCTTAAAACGAATCCTGTACATTCAGTTGAAGCTCGAATCGCCAATTTACGAACTGCAGCGCCATTTCGAGCTCGGTTTTAATTATATTATAACTCTACGTTCAAACTGTCGCTTATATAATATATTCGTTATTCTAATTCAATTCTAAACTGAATTAAATATCACAGATGATCCAGTTCACACTATATCGCCATTTCAGCTAATTCTGATTATTTCAGAATTAAATATATTATTTAATTTATTATTTTAATTAAATATTCACCATTATTTAATTCCACGACCATTAAATCCTTTTAATCACCTTTTAAATAATTAAATAAATTAATTATTATACCGCTGACGATGCGGGTCATTACATTCTTCCCTACTTAAAATAATTTCGTCCTCGAAATTGCTAATGCTAGAAGACGACCCTATCTACAGGTTATAACTTATTTGTTCACTTCTTAACTTCAGTTTCAACTGAACCAATTAATATCGACTAAAATATTAATTTATTCCGACTAACTAAATTTTTCAAAAATTCTGAAAATTTTCTAACTCCCTAAATTTCTGGAAAATTTCGCCATAACCTCCTTTGTACAGCCCTATCGGTAAAACTACAACTTGCCTCTCTGGGCCTTCTCCAACCCAAAAGAATATCAAACAGCCAAACGGCTTGCCAAATCGGCTCATAAATCTTATATCCAATAGAAATATAAACTTGTACCTTTTTGTCGGCATATCATTATATCATTTCCACCTGTTATCAATTCAGCAGATATAAGGGTCATCTCAATCAAATTCCAATCTGTTTTTATCCATAACACAACCATTCGCTTATATCCGAGCCAAATATCGTTTCAATTTGAGTTTCTTATCGATTCCCAACTCTTAACTTGATTATCACATTACACTTCAAATTTGAATCTCACAATCCAATTTGTCTTGATACCATTCTAATTCAATCTCAGTTACCACTTTATTGGCTTTACTTGAATTCGAATTTGCTTTCACAAATTTCTGTTAAATTTGTTTTTAATTCAAACAGTCTTTCCCTGGGAGTTTTTAAACAGTTTACTCTTTTCAAAAATCAAATTTTCCTTTTTGAAATTCAACACAATTTGTCTTTCCCAAAACAAATTCAAAACGGTATCTCTGGTAGTAATTCGTCACTTACAACTCGAAAATGAATACTGATGATGCAGCTATCATCATCAGAATCTATTTTCCAGCGATCGAAATGAGTTCAATACTATAAAACCATTTCTAAACATTTCCACTTTGAAATTCATTTCAAAATTTAATTCACACTGCTTGTAAAACAATTTAAAATCTCCCAGGGTCTTAAATTTTCCTTATTTTTAATCCAAATCCATTTACAAACACTTATCCAATTCTCCAGAGTTTTAAATTCAATTTCTGGTTTAAATTCAGATTTAACTCATCTGATTTCACGTATTTCACTTATATGAATTCTGATTGGTTATTTACATAACCATTTAATTTATAATCTTACTCGATTATAATATCAACCAATATATCCAATATATATCAAAATATACTTTGGGTAAAATTATTTTCATTTACCCTCTTTCAAAATATATCGTGCTGACCCATCGTATTTGAGTGTTTATAAACTCCTACCGATACAGTGGATCAAACTGATCAACCAGAACTCATAAACAACTCAACCAATAAATCTCCATGATATAAAACAAATTTTTATATCAATAACAAATACGTTCACTCGTATATATACACTCAAACTCAATCTAGGGTATTACTAACCCTATCTCTACCGAGTCACGCCACAGAGCCAAGGTAATTACTTAACTTAAGCTCTTATACCAACTGTAATGACCCGGTATTTTTCGATGTTTGGTTAGTCGTCATCGTGTTTATGTCGATAACCAAAGTCGCTAAATTTCCGGGTCATTACAATGTAGCTTTTATGTTGTTTGCTATTGCCGCAGATCCGAGCTTTTAGGTTCTTTTGGTGGTTTCTCCATCATCTTGTGGCTAACCAGCGTCCAGAGTAGCTTTTCTGGAGTGCCCTAGAGCTAAAGCTTAGGATTTGGAGCTGAAGTTTCCAACCGGACTTAGACAATTTTCAGGAGGCGGATTATTTCAACTGTCTGGCTTTGCACCTTGTCTTATCCAATTGGGATATCTTTTACCACATTCCTTGGTCGTTGGGTTAGTGGAGGCTTTGGGTGTTCTTCAGTGCTTGGTTTAGCGACTTCAGAGGGTCCGCTAGTTTTTAGCTATCATGATTGGGTTGATTCCAGCAGTAGTTTTTTACAGTTCGTTCATAGTATTTCTTGTTTTTTTTACTTATGTGTGTGCACAGATTATGTAGCCATCTCTACACAATCTATTTTGCGAGCTGTTGGAGAATAGCTAGATTCTCCCCTTTCATTATATATATATATATATATATATATATTTCCTTTTCGTTAAAAAATAGTAGATGTTTGAATCTAAGTATAATTGAAGTTAAAATTTTTGTAGTCGATTAAATTGAAAACTTAGATTTAATTGATATCAACTTTATTAAGATGTAATTTGAATGTAATGTGGATCTTAAAGGATAGAATTGGATAACTAAACTTAAATACTGTTTCGAAATGAATTGAATTTTAGAATATGCTGTTTAAAATTTAAATTGCTTTGGACTGAAATTATGAAAATCTAAATTGATAAGAAGTTGAATTTTGGAATTACAGATATATGGTTCGTACTGCGCTATGTTGGATTGTTTGAATTTGTATTATCTTATATTAAACTAATTTATATTATACTATTTAAAGTTAACTGTTATTTTATAACTATTTTATATTTAACTTAATTATTATATTTTTTAACTACTCAAGCTTACCATTTTTTCTTAAGTTTAACTATTACATATTTATGTAAATAATTTAAAATCAATTTTTTTAATATAAATATAACTATTTTATACTTTATTAATTATTTTAAATTAAGGATGTTCCCAACTGAGCAATTTGATCCGAAATGTTAATATAAGGGTTCTTGAAAAATGACATTTTAGGTATAGAAATGTGAAATCAAAAATGTAAATTTGTAAATAAATCGTTCTTGTAAATATGAAATCTGAATCTTAAAATTCATTAAACAAGGAATTGATTTAATATGATTTATGACATTTAAATATTTGGACTTAAGTGTTTAAATGTATAAATATATATTATTATTATTTGATTTATGATCATTTAAATATGATTTTAAATATAAATGACCAAGGTGTGAAATAAGCGTTTGATTGTTAAAAAGACCGGAGTTGGTATTAACATACTCTCTGTCAATACCGATATCACTTTAACAAATGTGCATGTAGTGGAGAATCCAGAATGAAGTAGGTTGGTTTGGAAAATGTTACTAGAATAAAGTAAGAGAATGATGATGGATAGCCTTGACCTTCGGGTCATAATTAAATTGACTAAAATAGGAGCTATACCGTGTTAATAGAGGTAGCACCTCTTATTGCACACATGTCTTCAATACTATCTATTACCTTGTGATTTGAGTAAGGCCCTTTAATTATGTTAATGTTTTTCGAGATGGGTGGGCAGTTGCGATGATGAGTTACCATCGATTTTGGCTTGCAATTAGTAGTACCCTACCCTGGGTATTGCCTCGCGTCCCTAGTCATATTATCATGATCAAGCCCCATACGATTTTGATTTGTATCGTACCTACGGATTCCCATTTGATGGTCACTGGATTATGATGAACTTTAACGTACCAGTATAGATTACAGTATTATAAACAGTGTAAGCGTAAAAATATAATTCCTCTCACACTATTTTAATACTTTACTGAATACACAATATTATAATAGCGTATTGTACTAAATGATATCTCGCTTAACGGATCCTTAAAGAATGAAATCCAAATTCTTTAAGTAACTTTCATTCTTCAAGTTACCGATGCATTTTATTTGAGCATTTCTCTTCTTTTGATTTTGAGAATGTTAATTTAATTTGATTTACTATTGAGAATGTTAATCATGGCTCGAGTGTATTGATTTTGACTTTATGCTCAGGTCAAACAGAAGAGTTCGGCTTCGGCGACTCATCTTTTGAGAGATGGAGGTCTATTGGAGATTCAACTTATTATCTATCTACTTTTACTATCTAAGTGGTTCTGTTATTCTATTTCTATCATTTTTTTATGTACTAGGGTATTATGTATCTGAAATTTTTCTGACATATCAAATTATGACTTCAATATTATATATTTTGATTTTGAGATTTTTTCTGATTGGTACCTTCCTACACTACTAAGTTATTTATTTCGCTGCGAGTTATGTATTTTACTATTTTGTGTTTGTGATCTATCTATGTTATGTGATTTGATTTTATTAGACCCTTAGTTAAAACAATCTGTAGTTTTGATCGACTCGAATTGGTTTTATTACCAACTTAAAACACTCGAAAAGGTCGGTCGTTACAGATAACTTGAAGCTGGGTAATGAAAGAGCCTATTTATCATGGAAGATATTTTAAATAGCCGGTATCGGCCCAAATAACTGTAAATGGATGCAGACCGCATCTTCTTTCATTTAGCTTAGGTCTGGTTCTTGGCGAAACCCATTTACTTATTTTGCATGTACAATTGTATATAAATAATGGTTGTAGCATTGTATTCGATATAAAAATCATTGTACAAAATCATTTTAATATAGCTTTTCATGCAAACTCTATTACTCCATATGCTTACATTTCCCATATTGACCTCCTCATTCGCAGCAACAATTTTTTCCTCGTTGATACGGAGTGGCGCAACAAATTTGAGATCAAAATCTCAACTAAATTCATCTTTCTTGATTAGTTTAGCTCAAGAAGTTGATTAATTCTGGACAGTTTTAGATGGTATCCCTGTATTTGTTTTGGGATGATTGATGTATTATCTATGATTCTTGACCTATTTCTTGGTCTGATTCGAACATGTTCCAATGGACCGAGTGCTTTAAGATGCTAATCTATGATTTCAATATTTCTTGTTATGGTTTCGAACGACCCCATCAACCGCCCCGTTGGGTGATTTTTTTTCCCGTGCACCCCCCATATCCGCACGGGTATCCATTGAACGGGTTTTAAACAGGTAGCGGGTAATGGCGGGTATTCGTGGGTATCCATTATATTTATTCAATTTATTTTTTAGCCATTTATTGAAATTATTCAAAAGTACATTTGGTAAAAAAAAATATTAGACCAATTCTTAGATGCTAAGCTCGAAATACCACTATATATTTAAACCAACATCCCAAAAAGAAGAGACAACAGAAGTATTCATCAAAATATCAACAGCCAGTTATAAATTATTGAGTAAAAGCATGCATACAAATACCAAACAGCCAACAACAATATTTTTTGTATTGACTATTGATAATAAATCACATTCAATACGGACACGGGTAATCGCGAACATGGATATCTTACTATCCGTACCCGCCTCATTAATTAACGGATATTAAAAATACCCGTTTATTTTACTCATGGATACCCATTTAACTATCTGTTTCATATCCAAGATGGATTTTATCCGTAGAAAACCGCGGTACGGATTTTTTTGCCATCCCTGGTTGAGATATTGGAATAAAGGAATAATGCTCTTTTTAAAAAAAAAAAAAAAGGAAAAGAAACACTATCAAAGATAAGGTAAAACACATGGCCACATAGGCCGTTTCTGCTTTATTCCCAATATCCTCAAGTCCAGGTAAATCAGAACAAGAGGAACAAATATGAGTATCTCATCTCTCCAAGTCAGCTCTCACCTCCATTCCCCAAAATCTCGCCCTTCTCCACCCATCCTCAACCTCCGTCAAACGAACCCACTCCACATGAAACGCAAACCTTCTTCAACCAACCCAACTCAAAAGCAAGCTCCAACCTTTACCGACCAAACATCATCCATTATAAAACACAACCCATCAAACGAAAACAGAAGTAAAGCCCCATCTCTTCAAAGATGGGTTCTGCTCGGTGGAGCTTCACTGAGCATCGCTCTGTTGCTTCTGGGATTCGACGGCCAGAACCACGAGGCTTTGGCGTTCGGCCCGGAAGGGCCTTTGGTCGAGGAGTTTTGGGATAATATGAGGAGGTATGGACTGTATATTTTGACCGTCAGTTCTGGGGTGCTGTACGCCATTCTTCAGCCTATTTATGAGCTTTTGAAGAATCCCATAACTGCGGTGCTTGTGATTACTGTTGTCGGAGGAGGTGGCTTTCTTGTCTATCAGGTTGTTAATCTCATGGTGGGTGTTACCGAATTCTCCTACGATTATGGGTACTGAAGATCATGTCACAAGAGACGACGATGAGGCCTTCCTTTTATTTCGAGTGTTTCTTTTTCTCTTGTTTTGTGATTTTACTGTTCATGTATTTTAGAAAATTTGTACTTTATTAATATAATGTATAAAATTTACACTTTTAGTTGTATAATTCTCAAAACAAATGAAACAGCACACCATTTGAAAACTCATTTGTGCTGAAAGAACATGCACAAACTGAAAGTGTAAACCCTGACGACACCATAACCGAACACTTAAGACATGATTAATAGAATACAATACTATAAAACCCATAACGTTTTCAACGCTATCACTGATACATGATTAATAGAAACTAAGCTATAAAATCCATAAGTCACCATAACTATGAAACATCTGGATCAGAAAAGGAAAGCGATGCCGACTTCTTCACCTTTTTCTTCTTTTCCTTCAAATGAGAAACCATTGAGTTCCATCTAGGGGTTTCAATCGTTTCAGACGACGATTGAAACTCGAAATGAGTCCCGTCTGATCCATCCTTACGAACAGTCTTAACCCTGGAGACTGACTGAGATGAAGATTTGTTTTCTAAATTATTTTCAATAGGAATTTCCATATCGCCATCCGTGGGAGTGAATATCATTGGAAACATGTGAATATGTAGGATTCTATTGTACAAGTAACTGCTTCTGCTGCTCATTGCACTCTTTATTAAGCAAATACTTTCTAACAAAACATTGTGGATCCATGTCAACAATTTCCAAAGGAGAATCATCTATTACGTGCTCTCCATGATTTTGATCCAAACTGACATCAGAGCAATCTTGAACTTGTGAAGAAGGACCAGCAGGAACCTGGCCTTCAGATGACTGTAATCCAGGGTCAATGTCCATGGACTTAATAGGACAGCTATTAGAATCTGTTTGCTTTGGAACCCAAATCTTAGTAAACTAGCAAACACTAACTTAATGACCAAACCTATGACAATTTAAGCATACTGAGGGACGCCACTTGTACTCAACATCTTGCGTTACTAACTTATCATTTTCAGATAAAACTGGAATCCACTTCGAAAATGAAAACGATCTAGAAACTTGTACAAATACTCTAGCAAAAGCAAAATTTCTAATTAATCCTTCAGTCAATTTGTCATGTCTAAGAGGGTTACTAATAACAGACGCACTTGGATTTATCCCCTCTTCTGTCCAGTACTCTAGTTGGAAACCAAGTAACCAGATCCATATAGGGATAGCACTCAAAAAGATTTTTATTAAGTTTTGTACCTACTGACTAGCGCTTCATGACGATTAATTTCTTATTATAAAAATATGGATCACCCTCTAGAATCATATCACAATCCTCCTTTTTATCAAACTTGGTAATATAAAAACCTTCTTTGAATAAATACAGAAATTACATATCGACTTTCATATCTTATGAATGTAAGCTTTAAAAAAGGGTAATGGGGTCTGGAACAAACAGCATAAATAACTACATCATTCTCCCACTTTTTGAACTATTTCAAGACCCATTTTAGCACATTCATATTTTGATATTTCTTTGGCTGATAATACTTAGGTTGAGTAAGGACTGGTAGTTGATTGCCTGCAACAATTTCATATATTTTATATAGGAGCATGGTTGCTTTCACTCCGATTGCAAATTGTAAGGATCAGATATTTAAACATGTTATGAAAATATTGATCATTGGTTATTTGAGTGACGGTTCTAAAAGGTGATTTTTTACAACGATAAAATCAGGACTCAAGACTAGTTCCATCAAGTCTGGATTGTTCATTACATAGAGGAAAAGTATATAGATTGCTATATTTCGAGATCGGCTGATTTGAGGGTCAAAACTGTCTCGAAATACGCATAAAATTGTCATTTTAGGGCGCAGTCTCAGATTCCGATGAAATTTGTGTTATCCGGACCGTATCATTGTAGTAATATACGCCGTCAAGTTTCACGACGAACGAGCTTTTCGTTTGGCCAAACATAAATAAAATGCACATAGATTTAGTTTAAAATTATAATGAAAATGCATGAATTAAAGAATAAAATATTATTGAATATTCTAGATCTACAGTAACCTATCCATTATCATTTTCTTTCCAAAACTCTTTCTATTGTTCCATTCGTGAAAAATGACCGCCATCATTTCCTTTTAAAAAAAATTCAAACCGACTTGTATACTCATCGGAAAAATGTGTAACGACCTTAGATAAATGCATCTCATGGACCTCTTCTCGCTCATCCCTATATTCTCTTGTTTGATCCTGATGTTAAAGATCGACATTTCATAAGGTCGATACCAGGTTTCGGCTTGTTTGGAGCATTTAGCAGAGATGGACGAAGTGTTGATTGTTGTTGGATCGAGCATCGCGAGAGGCTTCAACAACGAAGATTTAAGGTGATCCGATCACCCGTGGCACATCTTGCGATATTAGTGGGGTTTGTAACACCTTGTATTTTATAAAAAGAATAAGCGAAAGTATCAATAATTATGATTTCCGATGTAAGCCCCGAAACATATACCATTGTGTTTGTGGCAATTTTCTGATTCGTTTTGATATATGACATGTCCAAAGCGGAGCCCGTGTGGGAATGTTATAAATGAATTAATAAATAAAAGATTATATGCATACATATGCACGCAAATTCGAAATTTAAATTTAAAGATATGTTATAACTAGAAAATAATAATTTAGATGAGTTATGTTAAGAAATAAATTAAACATTATTATATAACGTTAATCAAAATTTAAATACGGCAGAAATGCACGTTCAAACCCAGAGATGGGTCAACCTAGGCCTCACATGTGTCGACCCTAGGGTCGACCCAATCGGGCCAGATCTGCTCTGGTCCATGACGTGTCTTTCTGAATTATGCGGCTTGGCTTTTAAAACTGTGAATCTGATGGACCGGGATTTTCTGTACATGTAACGACCCACATTTTTGACCGTTCGAATCGACAATAAACCACACATGTCGACCCGAACAAATCGCAAATGCAGGTAGTTATTGGGAAAAGAAGGAAAAGAAAGAAAGAAGAGAAAAACCAATCACAGAACCTCACAGCGGAAGGACAACATATAATAAACAAATAGCAGTTTAGAAGCAGTTGAAATATATATACATTGACTATAACCTTCAATGATTATCAGAGTTACATATACATACAGCTGTACATATAAGCAGCGGAGATAATGCAGCGGAAATACTTATGTTTGATATATATATCAAATCCTCGTCTTCGTCCTCCAAGCTATTGAGATCTTCGCTAACTGCAACTTCTGCTGACCCGAGCATATTGCATAAAAGAAAACACAACAAACACTCGGATCAGCACTAAATCATTTCATATTAATCAAATCAAAATACGAAATAACATCAGTGTCATGGGTACAGTAACTCAAGAGATGTTACGGGATTTTTCCATCTCTCAAGGATCCGTTAAACTAATACATATATAATATAGTACACTATTATGATAGTGTCTATCCAGTAAACTATAAATACTGAAAATAGCGTAAGCGGGATTACCATATTACCCTTACGCCGTTTATAGGCATCAACAGTCTATGCAGTACCGTAAATTCACCGTACTGGTGTTATCAGAGGGCACTCCATAGAAGGCAATGCTAAATCCAAAATCGTATGGGGCTCGATATGGATATATATGACAAGGCACTCGAGGCAATGCCCAGGGTAGGATTCTACCAATTGCACTCCCGGACCGGTGGTAACGCATAGCAGCCACTACCGCCCACCTCGGAACACACTCCTAAAGTCATAAATGGGCCCAAATCATCATCATCATCATAGTCATAGAAATAGTATCGAAGAAGTGTGTCCGATCAAAGGTGCTACCTCAATTAGTCACGGTATAGCTCCTGTTTTAGTCATTTCAATTCTGACCCGAAGGTCAGGGCTATTTCGTCATCGTTCATCTTCTTCGATTCAATAATCGCCTTCAAGTCATCACACTCATTCTGGATACGTCATAACATTCACAGTTGTCAAAGTGGTATCGACACTGACAGAGAGTATGCCTTATGTCGACTCCGGTCTCTTTAACAACCAACGCTTACACCTTTCACATCGGTCGGTTCTTTTATATTTGATAAAGGTTCGCTTTCATACCAAAATATCATCTTCTGTTTCGAACCCAATTTATATTCAAACGAATAAAATTTTCATATCAACATATCATAATCGTACCCAAACCGATTATATTCTAAACTAGAATATATTACATATCATTATATTATAATCATATAATATTTCAAAAACGACTTATATTCAAATAGAATATAATTTATCTCAAAGATTTCAAATTATCACGGATTCTTATCTCAACTCCATTTGAACCAGCGGTTCAACTCAAGCATTTCCATTCGGAAGAAATTATAATTCCAAAAACACTTGTAAACTAAATGTTTATATATAATAATAACAGTAGTAATAATAAAAATGATAATAAAATAAATTTTATATAAATAAATATATAGATATACCTATAGGATATAATAATTAAAATAAATTAGTAATTTAAATATTATATATTTACTTAAAATATAGGTTTACTAGAAAATTTTGACAAAATGAATTATAAGGAAAAATTTATTTAAAAATACAATAGTTATAAGTAAAGGCAAGTAATAAATTTAAAGCAAGAATGATTATTTGGAATCAAATGCATAAATATATTTATAATAAATTTCTCTAATCAAAATCTTCCTTCCTTCCAAATTTCAAATACTTGAATCTATCCTCCGGTCTCAACGGAGTTCATTAAATTCCATCTCTCGTTTCAACCCCGTTCAAACAACTATTTGATTTCAAGAGCTCAAATATATATTCAACTAAGTTAAAACAACCCAGATATCTTTGATTTCCAAATTTCCCAAAATCAGATTACATAAGAATTTATTTCCTTCTAATCCAACTCTTAATTTGGAAAGATTTTAAATCATATTCAAATTCCGATTTAAATATTTCCACTTTGTTTTGGAAAATTTCTTTAACCTTATTAATCAACATCCCAGTTCAAAAATCTTTAAAGAATTGAATTATCGAGTATCGATACATTCTTTTAGAGGGAAAAATCTATTAATAAAAATTTCAAATATTTAAAATCATTTAACCATCCGATGTCTGTATATAATTATCTACCCAAATGGCCAAGTGATTTTAAATTTAATTTCTCGATATTTCAGGGATGGATCTATCATTTCAATCCAAATCAGGGTCACAGAGATTTATCATTTCACTCCGTGTTCTTAATTCATTTTATCGATAAATCCCGGGTTCATTAGATGCCCGCAACATCAAGGGTAAATGGGATTTATTGTCAAAAAAAATCAACATGCATTACAATATACTGAATAAGGAGCATAAAAATGTCACTATAAATTCAGTAATAAATTTCAACCAACATCCATCACAACCATTTCATTCAACTGATCAGCATTAAACTGTTTCAGGATTTTACAAGGGTTCGAATTCAACTAGAGATTTAAATTAAAATTAAATAACAAATCAATTACTTAAATTGCATGTTAACACACTTGCATGTTAAATTTAAACCACACATCAACAATCCAACACAACCATGCAACCAAACTTACTTCATAATTTAATTCAATAAATATGGGAATAATTCAGTATTTCGTGAGCGAAGAATCACTCACCTTTGGGTCCTTAATGGATCGGACGTCCAAAAGAAGCCCAAAATTTCACAGTCTCTAAATGCAGCCAGATTAGTGCCAAAACGTCCGCAATTCCGCCACGATCCCAACGCAACAAACCGCATCCAAATTCGAGTTAATATGAAGAAGTTATCAGTATTTTACGATTTGGATTTCAAATATATATAAATTAATAAATATACTCCTCACCCTACCCAATAGTGACACGTCAGCCACCTTCAATTCTTCCCGCTCACGCCCCTTTCTCCTTCGCAACAGTAGACCGCCGTATAAACCCATCAGGCCTTCGATGTTTGACCGCCTCGAGCTCCCAACTCCGGCCAAATCAGCGCCTCCAGTCACTTGCAATCGAAAGCCCGACCTCCGCCGCATCTTCTCTGCCTGGTCTGACCATTTCTGGTCGCCTCTAGCTCGAGCACACCACGGATGAACGGAAAACCCCAAATCGACCTAAATGCCAAATTCCGACCGCACACGCAACGATACAGCCTCCAACCAACTTCAAACGGTTCGTATAGATGATCTCTACAATATCCACAATCCGATTTCTCCAATTAACCCTTAAATCGAAATTTCCCAAATTGAATTTCTAGGGTTCGAAAATTTCACCTTTGACCGAAATTTCTAGTCCAACTGCTCCCTGCATGTCGAATCTGAGACTTCCCGTAGGCTTAGATCATCGAGAGCTTCGATTTAACATATAATACCCTAGGGTTTGGAGAGATTTGATTTTTGAAGCTTGGATTTTTATTTCTAGGGTTTTGAAAATATTGGTTTCTGCCATTAAAGATAAAAATCGACAGATAGAAAAGTATACGTGAATGAGAAGTGAGATGGTGAGGTGGATATATAATTTTATTTATATATAAAGAAGGACCAAACACTATAAATACCCAATTGTCCATTTACATTGATCTCGTTCACCTTTTCTCTCGTACGGTCAAACGACAAGTCAGATTTTAACGTAAACTGGAATTCTATAATAATTCACCATTCCGGTTCCAATGGCGCCAGTTTCATCGAATTCCGAGACAGTCGCCAAAACAGTTAAATTCGCAGTTAATTAAATAAATAAAATATTCAATTATTCAGTTAACTGTTTTAATTCAATTTAATCATTCACTAATTTCAAATTTAAATCAAATTATGACTTAAATAATTCTATAAATAAATTTCACACATTTAGAATCTAAATTTGATTATTTAAATCTTTGATTTGAATTTCAGTTACTATTTCTCAACTTAGAATTCTCCATTGACCAATTAAATTTGAATTTCCATTTTTAAACTAAATAACTCAAATCATTTAAATAAATAAAATATGAATTTCCAAATTGCAACAATTCTAAGTATAAACTAAATTTTAAACTCTATTTATACTCCATTCGAATACTCATCATCATTATAATTGACAAAATTTGATTTTTATCCAATATTATTCTATTTTATTTATTTAAAAATTGAAAATAAAATATTCAGAAAATATGGGATGTTACAGTACACCTATAAATAAACTAGCAGAGCCTAACCTTCAACTCATATTTTCTGAGATGACGCCAAAGCTCTTCCATTTTCTTTCCTCTCCAAATCTTTCAGAAATTAGAACTAGTTTTATGAAATTCTGATTCAGGATTTGAAAATAAATAATGTAATTCTACAACATAGGTGTTCATATTTCTGATCGGCGTGAGGTAAATCCTGTGAATCTGATTTATATAGGGTTCTTTCCCTCTTCTTTTAGTATCAGAGTTGTAAATCAGTGATTATTTTAATGTTAGATTCAGTTAGGAAGACCACAAATCACATATCTGAATCAGATTTAAGTATTGGAAAGCTGTTAGGTAAGTGGATTTTGTAATTATACCTTTTGGAGATATTTGCCGTTTATGTTCCCCGTTATTCTTAACATGTTAATTAACTATAAATTGTGGTAATTGTGATATAATTATTTTCAGTTATGCTAGGAATATTACTGTTGTACAGATTTATTCTATGAATTTGCTAATTGGATTAAGAACTATTATAATACTGAAAATTTATGGAGTTCACAATAAACGTGAATATGCTACTGAAATTGTTGTCTAATGACAAATTGGATATATTGTAAATCAAATTACAGTGATTAGGAAATTATAAATAACATCTAACTCAGAAAATAAGAAGAGGAAAAGTTTGTAGTGGACTGACTTAGATGGATTTAGGAAGAATTGATACATTTGCATTATGGTAAAATCATTAAGAACGTAGTTGCAAGAAAGTCCACGGCGAAAGCAAAAGAAATGACTTGCAACTACAGATCTTGATTTATGTGCGTTATGGAAATGGATCTGTATAATTTCCTAAAATAATGAAGGTGTACAAGATGGTAAATAAATGAGTGTTACGGCAGTGAAAATTCGGTTAATGTTAAAGAACCAAGAAAAGTGTGATGAACGGGGAATATTACCTATCATAATTAATTTTATGAATGAGAATGTAATATAATAGATAGGCTCAAGTGGAGTTATAACATGGGACATAATAAATGAAAAAGATAACTTATTAATAAACCTTAGTTAAGAGAACTAAGTTAATAAGTAAACAACAATAACAACAGGTTTAGATGACTGTGTAAGACGAAGTTATGATTAAATAAGAAGTAATAAAGAAAACTTATGAAACGAAATAAGTTGCACTTGACAATATATTAATTAGACATGTCATAAGAAAACATGAGAATGGGAAATGATATACTTAATTATTGTTAGCCTACTTTGTGAACTAGGCAACACAAAGTCAAGAAACCAAACATTGAAGGGTATTTTTAATTATAAGACTTCGGTTCGGATTGGAGGAAAACACTACAATTCAGATTGATAGCTGCAGTTGTTCGGATCGGGTCAGAGCAACATATCGGTTCGGATCGGATAGAGTCCCCTGTTCGGATCGGTGATCTCTTACTGGGTAGATTGGTAAGGCATATCTAATCGGATCGGAAGGCAACTAAATCTCGAATGGGTCGGAAAGCCACCTGTTTGCCACAACAACGGAACGGAGCGGAACAGGTTAGAGAAGGAGAGTCGCACCCAAGCCAATCCGGTTCGGATCGGGTATCCCGATCCGAACCCCTTATCTGCGCGTCTCCGACCCGAACCCATGCTCCATGTTACTCTCCTGCAAAATCGCCTGGATAACCGGACCGGCTATGACTAATTCCTACCTATAACGTCCTTCCCTTTGATGTGTTGTCAACATGATAGTTCATCCGAACCCAAAGAGAGTGCGATGGATGACACGTGGCCCGACCCGGATCAAGTCTCAAGCAAATTCACACCTATAAATACCCCGTCTGGAGACAAAGAGAAGGATCTTTTTTTTTTTGAGCACTTTGAGAATTCAGCTACCTCCATCATCCGAACCCCATTACTCCCGGAGAATCCAAATCATCTTTCATTTCTTGTTTTAGTCAATTGAGTGAACAAAATTGAGTTGTGAGTGAATCTTACATTGTATTTGCAACTGAATTATTGAATATAGTGAAAGATAAGTGGACGTAGGCATTTCTTCGCCGAACCACTATAAATCCTGTGTGTTCATTTTTATTTTTATCTCATTTCATCTTGCTTTTAATCAATTTGGGTGTTAGAACCACTTTTAGGTCTAACATTTTGGTGCTTTCACTGAGAAACCTCATCTAAATTCTTTATTTTCCGGGATCTCTTTCTACTTTTTGGACCGTTGAGTTCAAAGAAGTGAATCCTTAAGTTTCTCCGCTTTTTTACATTCGTTGAAGTGATTGTCAAAGACTCATGGCCAAAGGAAAGGGCAAGGAAGTTCAGTCTGTTCGAGGAAATGGAGCTGGCGAAGATCAGCAAAATGCTGTTGTAACAAGGTCTCGGGGGCAGAGTTCAGCAGCAGGAAGAATCAATCCAGGAAATCCGAACCGACAGCAGGGGGAGAGCTCCGATCCGATCCGGGTAGGAGACTCTGAAGCAGTGCATTCCCCCAATCTGAACCGACCTGAGCTGCTCGCTGCGAACCGATCCGACTAGGCACCACAGCTCTGATCCGATCCGACTTCTTACCTCCGACCCGACCCGATGTTTGGTGAAGCTGGAACCTCTACTCGAGTCCCTACGAATGCTCCAATTCCAGCTGCCAGGGTTGGTGATCAGGTCAATCCATCTGCGCCCATCACTCAAGGAGATTTTTCGCGCTTGCTTGACATGCTTGAGAGCACAAGGGAAGCTATGAAGGTTCACGAGCGCACTAATCTCATGATGCAGGAAAATATGAGGCTCATGAGTCGGGAGATTAGTGAACTCCGTCGACAGAGAACTCCATCACCGGTTCATCACACACCAGTAGACCAATCTTCATCTTCCGAGGAAGAGAGGCCCCGTGAACGAAGGCCACTCGAACAACCTCAGAACGTGGAGCAGCTGACATTTGGATCTTTGGGATCTCGTGAAGATATCGCACGAGCATTAGGAAACAATGACCCCACTCGGGGGCAAAGATTCCAGTCCCCTCCTCCCGAGATCGACCGGGAACGCAGGGAACGAAATCGAGCGGAGGCAGCTCGAAGAAGAAGGGCATCCCCTGAACAAGAGCCCCGAAGGAACTCAGATGCTAGGGCCAGGGAACCTGAGCGGCCCCTAACTAATGCTGATGTACAGACGATGGTTCGCCAAATTATGTCCGAGAGCCGGAATTATACAAATGAAGACTATGGTATTGAGCGAAGCCATACTCCCTTCACCGACGATATCCTCGACTTCCAATTTCCCCGACGCTTTAACTTGCCACAAATGGACAAATACAACGGAAGGACTGATCCGGGACAGCATTTGATGCGATATTCATGGCTCATGAATGCTGCTGCTGCCCCAGATGAAGTGAAGTGCAAAGCATTCCCAATCTACCTAGAAGATGTGGCATTGTTCTGGTTTACCCGACTTCCTCCTCGTTCGATTTCTAATTACAAGGAACTAAGCGAGCGTTTCATGAACCAGTTCCGACTACATGCCCGAAAGTCCAAAAGTGTTATTGAATTATCGAGAATCAAACAGGCACCGGGAGAATCTCTAAGGGCATATCTTGATCGTTTTAACCAAGCTGTAACTGAGGTCAGTGACCCGCATGAGCCCACTATTCTGATGGCACTGAAGGAAGGTGTCGATCCTGAATCCGAGTTTGGAGACTACCTTTCTGGGAAAACACCCCCCACAAGGGCGATATTCTACGAAAAAGCCGATATTTATTTAAGGCAAGAGGAAGCCAGGGCAAACCGAAAGAGAAAGTCTGAGACAGCTTCAAAGGAGAATGTGCAGAGTAATATTGCCGTGAAGCAGTCTGGGGAAAGTTCTGGCAAGGTTGAAGTAAATGTTGGAAACAAGGGAGGAAACAGCAATGCTGGAAACGGGGGTAACAACAACAGTAACTGTAATTCAAACGGCAACAGAAGAAACAGAAATAGGGGAAGTGATCCTAATAAAAGACCCCGATTCCAGAACTACGAGAATTATACACCATTGAACGACACCCTGGAAAATATTTACCTGGATACGTACAATGTGTTACAGTACAAAAGACCGCCACCTCGTGATTCGACCGAGAAAGAAATGGCGACAGGGAAATTTTGCTTGTTTCACGGAACTCATGGGCATTCGACCAATGAATGTCGGCATTTGAGGGATGTGATTGAGAAGCTGCTGCGTGAAGGAAAGTTGGATGAGTACAAGGTTGCCCCGAGGGACAGGGGTGTAACAACCCGTAAAATCTGGGCCAGTTTAAAAATTTTATTTTTGCAATTTTAGCTAATTTTGATTATTTAAAATGAATTATTTTAAATAATATCGACAATAAATTTATTTTGAATATAATTCGACGTATATATTTATATACGTCGTCGTTAGAATATAAATATTTATATATAATTATAAATAGAATTGAAAATGGCGCGGTAGTTCGAAAATTCGATTTCTAATTTCAAATGAATATACAGAATTCAATATAAGTCAGAATCGAACGAAACAAGAAATATTTGAATCTGTATAACTATATCTTTGTAACGAAGTTAACAAACTAAGATTTCATCTTAGAAATGATAAGATATGTCCAGTTTAAAATTAGGAATAGTCGCTATGGAATTCAGGCCCTTAAAAATGGACATTTTGCAAATGACCTCGGATTTCGACGAAACCACTTTTGTTGGATCCGCAGTGTCAAGTTATCGCTAGGTTTCAAATTTCATAATTTTTCGAATCAATATGTGAGCGTGGCATAGGAAAACGTGTTTTGACCATTTCAGTTGATTTTAATCGACTGGAAATTGGCCATTTTTCCAACGGTCTCAGAATTCAACGAAACTAGTTTTGTTAGGACCGTATCGTCAATACGAAGCTAGAAAATATTTTTCTGGAATTTTTCTAGTTAGTATGTGACCCCGGTAATTTGAAATGTACGTTTAAAATTCAATATAGTGATTTAAATGAAAATTCAAAAGGAAACCGATGGTAACGATCAAACCAGCTTGCGATACATATCCCATTGTGTTCGGAATGGGGGTAAAACGCTATGGACGACAGGCGGTGGGCCTCGGTTAGAGGTCGTATGTAAAAGTCAACTTTTAAAAATAAAATAATAAAATAAATAAATATAAAAATTTAATTAAACCCTCTTCCCTTATATCAGGCCCCCCCCCCCCCCCGTTTATTTTTTCTTCTTCTCAGAATCAAATAAAAAAAAAAAAAGGAAGAGAAAGGGGATCGGACTCGCCCGCCGCCCCCTTGGCGATCGCCACCATCCGCCCGCCGATCCATCGCCGCTTCGAGACATCGCCGACGAAGACCTCGCGTCCTCCCTCCACCTCGTTCGAACTCCTCGAAGCCATCGCCCCCCCCAGTCGAATCCCATCGCACGCCACGAACCCGAGACCGCCGCCTGCCCCTGACCCACATCCGACGCCCTAGATCGAAGCCCCCGGCGCCGACCTCGCTACAGCCCCCCCCTGTAAGTTAATTCTGATTTTTTTTTTTTTTATTTATTTATTTTAAAATAAAAACTGATTATAGTTTTATTTTAAAAACTGATTATAGTTTTATTTTAAAAACTGATTTTATTAGAAATGTAAAACTGATTTTATAAGAATTGCAAAAACTGATTTTTTATATTTTGTTAAAACTGTTTTTTTATATTGTAAAAACTGATTTATGTATATTGCAAAAAACTGATTTTTATATTTTGTTAAAACTGTTTTTTTTTATGAATAAAAACTGATTTTACTTTATGGTTTAAAAAATGAATTTGCTTTGAAAATATAATTTTTGTATTGTTTAAATCGAAATAAAAATATAATCTTTACTATATAGGAATATTAAAAATATGATTTTTATATTTTTAAAGTATTAAAAATATAATCTTTATAGGATAGAGAAGTTAAAAATATCACCTTTGTATATGTGGCGAAATAAAAATCTGATTTTTATTTTATATACATTGAAATCAAGTGATGAAATTTGAAAAGGTGAAATCTTTGAATTTAAAAAGGCGAGATTTTTATATATTGAACTTCGATAGAAAAATAGGATTTTTATATATTGAACTTTGAACTAAAAATTCGATTTTTATATATTGAACTTTGAACTAAAAATTCGATTTTTATATATTGAACTTTGAACTAAAAATTCGATTTTTATATATTGAACTTTGAACTAAAAATTCGATTTTTATATATTGAACTTTGAACTAAAAATTCGATTTTTATATATTGAACTTTGAACTAAAAATTCGATTTTTATATATTGAACTTTGAAATAAAAATTCGATTTTTATATATTGAATAACATAGTAAAAATTCGATTTTTACATATGTAGAGAATACGGGCGACGAAAGCGATAAAAGGCGAGATTGGTGAAGATTTCTATCAATGAAGAGCCGCGGAGCTAGGATAGCTATTGGTGAGAATTTCTCACCTTTCTATTTTATTTCTAGTTATATATATATACTAGGATGCAGACGGTGCTTAGTAGCACCCGACACAATCGTCCACAGACCATGGACTTGTTTGTTTGACTGTTTGGTGATTGATTGCGATATTGGTTTGAATGTGGTTTGTGGTGTGAAAAATCGAATCGATAAATTGGTTAGGATTAGACGTGCGCCGTTATAAGGCGAAGGAGTAAGGCTAGGTTAGATCCTTACTTCAAAGTTTGTGGTTTGCATAACGAATTGATTTGATTGATGTGTGAATGGCGTGGGCCTTCACTAGACCGGGGATAAGGCTAGGCCTTGTCCCGTTTCTAGTATCGTGCCGTTATGCCGCCGAAATTTTCTAAAATAAGTTAGAAAAAAAAATAAAAATAGCATTTTATTTAACGAATGAACTGAATAGAAATTCATATGTTAAAATAAAATGTGTTATCGTTAAAAATATAATTTTTAACGTGAATGTGAATAAATAAATATTCATTTACAAACCAGACGGTGTGTTTATGTACACCTATTTGAATGACGTTGATTGGGTCGATAAATTTTACACATCGCCTAACTGCACAAATAAAATATGTGTTTGATTGTTTGAAACCCCACACGGGTGTTAGGATGAAATTTGAAGTTCACTCATCCTGATTGATTAAATATGTCGATTGATTGATTGACAAGCTGCTATAAGCGTTAAATGTCTATATTTGATGCTTATACAGTGTAGTGCACTTTGGTTGATGGTTGATTATTCATCGTTGTTGATATATACATGTGTTGTAGAAAATCCATATAATTAACATTATATGGTAATTGATTGGGCCTCATTCCAGTTTCAAAAAAAAAAAGAAATATTTGAAATAGGAATATTTGAAATAGAATATTTGAAAATAGAAATATGTGAAGCCGTGAGGATTAGATTGACGCCATTTTGACGTGAACGATATTTATATCGATTTTATTCATTTTAAAATGAATATTGAAAAGTGATTTCGAAATCGAATATTTTGAAATGAATTGAATTGAAATCGAATATTTTGAAATGAATTGAATTGAAATATTTTGAAATGAATTGAATAAAACGATTTCGAAATGAATTGAAAATAAAACGATTTCGAAATGAATTGAATTGAAAACGATTTCGAAATGAATTGAATTGAAAACGATTTCGAAATGAATTGAATTGAAAACGATTTCGAAATGAATTGAATTGAAAACGATTTCGAAATGAATTGAATTGAAAACGATTTCGAAATGAATTGAATTGAAAACGATTTCGAAATGAATTGAATTGAAAACGATTTCGAAATGAATTGAATTGAAAACGATTTCGAAATGAATTGAAAATAAAACGATTTCGAAATGAATTGAATTGAAAACGATTTCGAAATGAATTGAATTGAAAACGATTTCGAAATGAATTGAATTGAAAACGATTTCGAAATGAATTGAAAATAAAACGATTTCGAAATGAATTGAATTGAAAACGATTTCGAAATGAATTGAATTGAAAACGATTTCGAAATGAATTGAATTGAAAACGAATTCGAATTGAATTGAAAGCGAAGTGAAATAAATTCAAATTGAATTGAAATTTGAATTGAATAGAAATGGATTTTAAAACGAATTTATAAAGAAGAATTCAATTTTGATTTGAATTGAAATGGAAGTTGAAAATGTTTTTGAAACGAATTCAAAACTATTTATATAATTCGTTTTAAATAGAAATCGACGATATATATATTATATATATATTATATATAATATAATGGCCTGAATAGAACGCGCCGCGCCGCGGCAGTTCGCGAATTTCGACCATTTATTTCAAACGGGCATTACGGGAGATCCGACCGTCGGATTCTCCTAAAACCGGAACCGTTGGGTTCGTATCGAAAAGAGCTTTCTAACGAATGTGAGAAATTTGAAATCTAACGGTTGGATTTGGAGACACGTCCAAATCAAATTCGAAAAAGGTCGCTGTAAGTGCAGTTCGATGGCCATTGATGGAAATCGACTGTACGGGCCTTGATAAAATTATTAAAAATAGTAATAATTTGTGTAAAATCATAAGAAATGATTTGTGAAAGTTTGGGATGAAAAACTCCATATTTGAAAAGATAAAAATAGATTTTTATCGAAATGAACTAGTTTTGAACTAGAATTATAATTCTATTTATTTTTAAATAAATAAATTGAATTTGAAATGGTTTTGAAAATAACCAAAATTTCCAATGATTGCATTGGAGTGGATTTGAATCGAAATTGTCTTCGGAATATTTCGATGTTGGAATTCGTGATATTACAGGTGTGGTTATGGAAATTTGAAAGATATATATTTATATCGTTATTTCAAATACGACATTTGTTAATCGTAGAATTTGATATTGAATATAAGCCGATATATTTTCTATTCAGAGCCTTATATTGAATATCAAATGGGATTTGGGTTTGTCGTGAATGGTGTCTTCACTAACACTGTTCTTGAACCCAGTTGAGAAAAGATTAAATCTTTTGATTTAGATTTAATGAAGTGTACCAATTAAATGATATTTAATTGGAATTGAATGAATATTGAATTTTGGGTTTATCGTGAACAGTGTTTTAAATAACACTTGTTCTTTAACCCGATAATTAATGAATGTGATTTGGGTTTGTCGTGAATGGTGTCTTCACTAACACTGTTCTTGAACCCAATTGAGAAAAGATTAAATCTTTTGATTTAGATTTAATGAAGTGTACCAATTAAATAATATTTAATTGGAATTGAATGAATATTGATTTTTGGGTTTATCGTGAACAGTGTTTTAAATAACACTTGTTCTTTAACCCGATAATTAATGAATGTGATTTGGGTTTGTCGTGAATGGTGTCTTCACTAACACTGTTCTTGAACCCAGTTGAGAAAAGATTAAATCTTTTGATTTAGATTTAATGAAGTGTACCAATTAAATAATATTTAATTGGAATTGAATGAATATTGATTTTTGGGTTTATCGTGAACAGTGTTTTAAATAACACTTGTTCTTTAACCCGATAATTAATGGGATGTGACTTTGGGTTTATCGTGAACCGTGTTTTAAATGACACTGATTCTTTAACCCAGTCACAGATTAAAACTAAGTGGAGTTTTAATGAATCTTTAATTAGATTGAAAAGAATCGAGAATGGAGTATCACCAGTTTTGCTCCAGGCGATAGTTAAATCTTTAATTAGATTTGAATGTGAAATTTAGAAACTAACTGTCGGTTAGCCAAGCAGAATGGTTTTCTGGATATTGATCTGATGTTGGTTTCGGCCTTCGGGGTTAAGATTTGGGAAATTATTCTCTTGATTAATTTACGGTTAGTGACTAATGAATTGGAATGAGGCGTATGTTGTGTTTGTGTAACACTTTTATAATATATACGCGAGTTATTCGGAAAGGCCGGGTTTATCCCATTCTGAACAACTGATACGACGATTAGTCGAAGATGAAGACGATGGTCGAAGACCGGAGGTCTTCACGTCGTTTGGGTAATTACTGATGATCTTGATTGGGCTGTACACCCAAGAAGATGGAAACAGTTAGTGATCGTCCAGACGTACTTGGAGATCGATGGATATGCGGGGTACTAGGTGCCTCCGGTTTCGTTCAGACCCAGAACGGACTTGTAAATGGACTGTGTGTCTGACATCGGATTTCATTCTGTGTGACTGATATCGGTTGCATAGAATGGTTTGCCTGTGTGGCATGCTAAGATGCAAATGATCAAGGCTTCTGTTGAAAAGCAAAGTCTTGTGGTGATGATCAAAGCACGGCCTTTGTGGCGTAGCTTTGTGTAACGTTTACCTCGCGTGTTTCACACCAGGTATGAACCAAAAACGGGAGATGGACCTCAGGGAGGGCATGCGTTTCTTCCTAGTTAGAAGTGGCGTCAGTGGTTTTACACGCCCTGACGAGTTTGACTTATGTGGTTGTTGCTGTTGCGAGGCGCCTCGGATTGATCGGTCGTTCTCGAACCGATGGAGTCATTTAGTTGGCTCGTTTACGCCCCATAGGGCGGAGAAACGCATGTTCAGGCATTTTAATCCACTCCGTGTGGACCGGCCCTGACGATCCAAGGGTCACTCGAGCTCTGATCCTGAGACTCGGACTAGGCAGTCTCGAATCGGTTGAGGACTATCTTTTGCCTCGGTTCATAGATGGAAATCCAATTTCCAAATACGTGACAATTGCGGTTTTGATTGTATATCCTATATATGGCGACATAGTGGGATGGGGCGCTCATGCCGCCTATGATTGATACTTATGATTTGAAGTGTTTTATACACTATGCACTTATAATAGTATCAAATGATTTGTTTTAAACGTATCAAGCATTCTTTGGCTGTTATAAGGGAAAACCCTATCCTCGACTGCGTTGCATTGTGTGATGGGACCTGGGTCTTATAACAGCTTCATTTTTCTTTATTTAGCATTGCGCTGTTTGTTTTATGCACTGGTATTCTTGGGAGGAAACCCGTTCCGTGTTATACGGCGTGGTCCCTTGATTTACCTAATGATTTAAAATAAAGATTAATAACTGTTTTAGTTCTCACACCAGTCACATGACTGACCTGGAGTTTATTGTTTTAACCTAAACTCTGGGTGCCCTTATTTTGACACGGGCAGCTAGTAGTTTTGGTTTTGCAGATTTATATTCACAGGATCCTGGTTTACAGCTGGAACGATATCCGGAAAGCTTTGTATCCGTATATCTCATTCTAGTTGTGTATTGTATTATTTTCCGCTGCTATGTATTTAAATGTAATTTAAATCTCTGATATTTCTGTGTAATATTCATTTATACTCTGTATATTCTTGTAATCTGATGCATTGTTGTAATATACAATGAAATGTTCTTCTATATGCGTTCTGCTGTGGTTTGTTCTCGAACTATCCGACGCTTTCCTTTACGGGGAAGTTGCGGCTCTTCACAGTTGGTATCGGAGCTTTGGTTTACAAAGCAGAGAACAAGACACATTAGAAACATACGAAAGAATTCATCAGATATTGGGTTAGTAATATCCAATTAGAATGACTCGTTAGAGATAGGATCAGTAGTATCCTAGAACGAGTGTGAAGAGTATATTTCTTTCAAATGAAAACAAATTTCGTTTTGAAAATTTAAATCAATTATTCGTATTTGATTATTTATTTTGAATATGGACAATCGAGTATATATAGATTTCGCGTATACGCGTCATGAACGTATATTCGAAGTTTTAATATATTGGATAGATATAGAATCATACTCTAGTAGCCCGAGGATGATGCTGATGATTGACTAGTTGTCATTAGTATTCATGTTCGAGTAACGAAGGTGTGATTATCTATATATTTCCATTAGACTGGTGTGAGAACCAAAACTAATATAGTTAGAACACATTGTTGTGAATTGGCATTAAAAACATGATTTTTGTATATGTATCAAATTATGAATTTGAAACTCTAATTCACTAATTGATTGATGTTTGTGTTGTTTGTTTAGTTTGTTTGATAATTTTGAACCATTATGCCTAACTGAATCAAATATTGACTTGTATTGAAATTTGGTCGCATTTGCTTGCATATACATATATATATTGAACAGGTCATAGCAAGGAGGCTAGAGCCAGAGAATAAAATTTGTTTGCCCGACAAATAGGTACATGTTTACTACATAATTTCCTGTTTTGTTTGGGTGATGATGATTTTGTGAGCCTATTGGCTAGCCGCTTGGCTTTTTCTTTTTCTTTTTGAGATCTGAAGGACCGGGGAAGCTATTTAAAATTCCCCGATGCTCCCGGTGCAGGGGAGGTTATGGCGAAATTTTTCGAAAATTTAGAGTGTTAGCCAAATTTTTGAAATTTTGAAAATTCTCAGAAACTGAAAAGTTGGAGAATGGAAGTTAGATCGAGCGTAGAGTTGATTAATCAAACCACTTTCGACTTTGTTCCTTTTCGGGGACGAAAAGTTTTAAGTGGGGGAGATTGTAACAACCCGTAAAATCTGGGCCAGTTTAAAAATTTTATTTTTGCAATTTTAGCTAATTTTGATTATTTAAAATGAATTATTTTAAATAATATCGACAATAAATTTATTTTGAATATAATTCGACGTATATATTTATATACGTCGTCGTTAGAATATAAATATTTATATATAATTATAAATAGAATTGAAAATGGCGCGGTAGTTCGAAAATTCGATTTCTAATTTCAAATGAATATACAGAATTCAATATAAGTCAGAATCGAACGAAACAAGAAATATTTGAATCTGTATAACTATATCTTTGTAACGAAGTTAACAAACTAAGATTTCATCTTAGAAATGATAAGATATGTCCAGTTTAAAATTAGGAATAGTCGCTATGGAATTCAGGCCCTTAAAAATGGACATTTTGCAAATGACCTCGGATTTCGACGAAACCACTTTTGTTGGATCCGCAGTGTCAAGTTATCGCTAGGTTTCAAATTTCATAATTTTTCGAATCAATATGTGAGCGTGGCATAGGAAAACGTGTTTTGACCATTTCAGTTGATTTTAATCGACTGGAAATTGGCCATTTTTCCAACGGTCTCAGAATTCAACGAAACTAGTTTTGTTAGGACCGTATCGTCAATACGAAGCTAGAAAATATTTTTCTGGAATTTTTCTAGTTAGTATGTGACCCCGGTAATTTGAAATGTACGTTTAAAATTCAATATAGTGATTTAAATGAAAATTCAAAAGGAAACCGATGGTAACGATCAAACCAGCTTGCGATACATATCCCATTGTGTTCGGAATGGGGGTAAAACGCTATGGACGACAGGCGGTGGGCCTCGGTTAGAGGTCGTATGTAAAAGTCAACTTTTAAAAATAAAATAATAAAATAAATAAATATAAAAATTTAATTAAACCCTCTTCCCTTATATCAGGCCCCCCCCCCCCCGTTTATTTTTTCTTCTTCTCAGAATCAAATAAAAAAAAAAAAAGGAAGAGAAAGGGGATCGGACTCGCCCGCCGCCCCCTTGGCGATCGCCACCATCCGCCCGCCGATCCATCGCCGCTTCGAGACATCGCCGACGAAGACCTCGCGTCCTCCCTCCACCTCGTTCGAACTCCTCGAAGCCATCGCCCCCCCCAGTCGAATCCCATCGCACGCCACGAACCCGAGACCGCCGCCTGCCCCTGACCCACATCCGACGCCCTAGATCGAAGCCCCCGGCGCCGACCTCGCTACAGCCCCCCCTGTAAGTTAATTCTGATTTTTTTTTTTTTATTTATTTATTTTAAAATAAAAACTGATTATAGTTTTATTTTAAAAACTGATTATAGTTTTATTTTAAAAACTGATTTTATTAGAAATGTAAAACTGATTTTATAAGAATTGCAAAAACTGATTTTTTATATTTTGTTAAAACTGTTTTTTTATATTGTAAAAACTGATTTATGTATATTGCAAAAAACTGATTTTTATATTTTGTTAAAACTGTTTTTTTTTATGAATAAAAACTGATTTTACTTTATGGTTTAAAAAATGAATTTGCTTTGAAAATATAATTTTTGTATTGTTTAAATCGAAATAAAAATATAATCTTTACTATATAGGAATATTAAAAATATGATTTTTATATTTTTAAAGTATTAAAAATATAATCTTTATAGGATAGAGAAGTTAAAAATATCACCTTTGTATATGTGGCGAAATAAAAATCTGATTTTTATTTTATATACATTGAAATCAAGTGATGAAATTTGAAAAGGTGAAATCTTTGAATTTAAAAAGGCGAGATTTTTATATATTGAACTTCGATAGAAAAATAGGATTTTTATATATTGAACTTTGAACTAAAAATTCGATTTTTATATATTGAACTTTGAACTAAAAATTCGATTTTTATATATTGAACTTTGAACTAAAAATTCGATTTTTATATATTGAACTTTGAACTAAAAATTCGATTTTTATATATTGAACTTTGAACTAAAAATTCGATTTTTATATATTGAACTTTGAACTAAAAATTCGATTTTTATATATTGAACTTTGAAATAAAAATTCGATTTTTATATATTGAATAACATAGTAAAAATTCGATTTTTACATATGTAGAGAATACGGGCGACGAAAGCGATAAAAGGCGAGATTGGTGAAGATTTCTATCAATGAAGAGCCGCGGAGCTAGGATAGCTATTGGTGAGAATTTCTCACCTTTCTATTTTATTTCTAGTTATATATATATACTAGGATGCAGACGGTGCTTAGTAGCACCCGACACAATCGTCCACAGACCATGGACTTGTTTGTTTGACTGTTTGGTGATTGATTGCGATATTGGTTTGAATGTGGTTTGTGGTGTGAAAAATCGAATCGATAAATTGGTTAGGATTAGACGTGCGCCGTTATAAGGCGAAGGAGTAAGGCTAGGTTAGATCCTTACTTCAAAGTTTGTGGTTTGCATAACGAATTGATTTGATTGATGTGTGAATGGCGTGGGCCTTCACTAGACCGGGGATAAGGCTAGGCCTTGTCCCGTTTCTAGTATCGTGCCGTTATGCCGCCGAAATTTTCTAAAATAAGTTAGAAAAAAAAATAAAAATAGCATTTTATTTAACGAATGAACTGAATAGAAATTCATATGTTAAAATAAAATGTGTTATCGTTAAAAATATAATTTTTAACGTGAATGTGAATAAATAAATATTCATTTACAAACCAGACGGTGTGTTTATGTACACCTATTTGAATGACGTTGATTGGGTCGATAAATTTTACACATCGCCTAACTGCACAAATAAAATATGTGTTTGATTGTTTGAAACCCCACACGGGTGTTAGGATGAAATTTGAAGTTCACTCATCCTGATTGATTAAATATGTCGATTGATTGATTGACAAGCTGCTATAAGCGTTAAATGTCTATATTTGATGCTTATACAGTGTAGTGCACTTTGGTTGATGGTTGATTATTCATCGTTGTTGATATATACATGTGTTGTAGAAAATCCATATAATTAACATTATATGGTAATTGATTGGGCCTCATTCCAGTTTCAAAAAAAAAAAGAAATATTTGAAATAGGAATATTTGAAATAGAATATTTGAAAATAGAAATATGTGAAGCCGTGAGGATTAGATTGACGCCATTTTGACGTGAACGATATTTATATCGATTTTATTCATTTTAAAATGAATATTGAAAAGTGATTTCGAAATCGAATATTTTGAAATGAATTGAATTGAAATCGAATATTTTGAAATGAATTGAATTGAAATATTTTGAAATGAATTGAATAAAACGATTTCGAAATGAATTGAAAATAAAACGATTTCGAAATGAATTGAATTGAAAACGATTTCGAAATGAATTGAATTGAAAACGATTTCGAAATGAATTGAATTGAAAACGATTTCGAAATGAATTGAATTGAAAACGATTTCGAAATGAATTGAATTGAAAACGATTTCGAAATGAATTGAATTGAAAACGATTTCGAAATGAATTGAATTGAAAACGATTTCGAAATGAATTGAATTGAAAACGATTTCGAAATGAATTGAAAATAAAACGATTTCGAAATGAATTGAATTGAAAACGATTTCGAAATGAATTGAATTGAAAACGATTTCGAAATGAATTGAATTGAAAACGATTTCGAAATGAATTGAAAATAAAACGATTTCGAAATGAATTGAATTGAAAACGATTTCGAAATGAATTGAATTGAAAACGATTTCGAAATGAATTGAATTGAAAACGAATTCGAATTGAATTGAAAGCGAAGTGAAATAAATTCAAATTGAATTGAAATTTGAATTGAATAGAAATGGATTTTAAAACGAATTTATAAAGAAGAATTCAATTTTGATTTGAATTGAAATGGAAGTTGAAAATGTTTTTGAAACGAATTCAAAACTATTTATATAATTCGTTTTAAATAGAAATCGACGATATATATATTATATATATATTATATATAATATAATGGCCTGAATAGAACGCGCCGCGCCGCGGCAGTTCGCGAATTTCGACCATTTATTTCAAACGGGCATTACGGGAGATCCGACCGTCGGATTCTCCTAAAACCGGAACCGTTGGGTTCGTATCGAAAAGAGCTTTCTAACGAATGTGAGAAATTTGAAATCTAACGGTTGGATTTGGAGACACGTCCAAATCAAATTCGAAAAAGGTCGCTGTAAGTGCAGTTCGATGGCCATTGATGGAAATCGACTGTACGGGCCTTGATAAAATTATTAAAAATAGTAATAATTTGTGTAAAATCATAAGAAATGATTTGTGAAAGTTTGGGATGAAAAACTCCATATTTGAAAAGATAAAAATAGATTTTTATCGAAATGAACTAGTTTTGAACTAGAATTATAATTCTATTTATTTTTAAATAAATAAATTGAATTTGAAATGGTTTTGAAAATAACCAAAATTTCCAATGATTGCATTGGAGTGGATTTGAATCGAAATTGTCTTCGGAATATTTCGATGTTGGAATTCGTGATATTACAGGTGTGGTTATGGAAATTTGAAAGATATATATTTATATCGTTATTTCAAATACGACATTTGTTAATCGTAGAATTTGATATTGAATATAAGCCGATATATTTTCTATTCAGAGCCTTATATTGAATATCAAATGGGATTTGGGTTTGTCGTGAATGGTGTCTTCACTAACACTGTTCTTGAACCCAGTTGAGAAAAGATTAAATCTTTTGATTTAGATTTAATGAAGTGTACCAATTAAATGATATTTAATTGGAATTGAATGAATATTGAATTTTGGGTTTATCGTGAACAGTGTTTTAAATAACACTTGTTCTTTAACCCGATAATTAATGAATGTGATTTGGGTTTGTCGTGAATGGTGTCTTCACTAACACTGTTCTTGAACCCAATTGAGAAAAGATTAAATCTTTTGATTTAGATTTAATGAAGTGTACCAATTAAATAATATTTAATTGGAATTGAATGAATATTGATTTTTGGGTTTATCGTGAACAGTGTTTTAAATAACACTTGTTCTTTAACCCGATAATTAATGAATGTGATTTGGGTTTGTCGTGAATGGTGTCTTCACTAACACTGTTCTTGAACCCAGTTGAGAAAAGATTAAATCTTTTGATTTAGATTTAATGAAGTGTACCAATTAAATAATATTTAATTGGAATTGAATGAATATTGATTTTTGGGTTTATCGTGAACAGTGTTTTAAATAACACTTGTTCTTTAACCCGATAATTAATGGGATGTGACTTTGGGTTTATCGTGAACCGTGTTTTAAATGACACTGATTCTTTAACCCAGTCACAGATTAAAACTAAGTGGAGTTTTAATGAATCTTTAATTAGATTGAAAAGAATCGAGAATGGAGTATCACCAGTTTTGCTCCAGGCGATAGTTAAATCTTTAATTAGATTTGAATGTGAAATTTAGAAACTAACTGTCGGTTAGCCAAGCAGAATGGTTTTCTGGATATTGATCTGATGTTGGTTTCGGCCTTCGGGGTTAAGATTTGGGAAATTATTCTCTTGATTAATTTACGGTTAGTGACTAATGAATTGGAATGAGGCGTATGTTGTGTTTGTGTAACACTTTTATAATATATACGCGAGTTATTCGGAAAGGCCGGGTTTATCCCATTCTGAACAACTGATACGACGATTAGTCGAAGATGAAGACGATGGTCGAAGACCGGAGGTCTTCACGTCGTTTGGGTAATTACTGATGATCTTGATTGGGCTGTACACCCAAGAAGATGGAAACAGTTAGTGATCGTCCAGACGTACTTGGAGATCGATGGATATGCGGGGTACTAGGTGCCTCCGGTTTCGTTCAGACCCAGAACGGACTTGTAAATGGACTGTGTGTCTGACATCGGATTTCATTCTGTGTGACTGATATCGGTTGCATAGAATGGTTTGCCTGTGTGGCATGCTAAGATGCAAATGATCAAGGCTTCTGTTGAAAAGCAAAGTCTTGTGGTGATGATCAAAGCACGGCCTTTGTGGCGTAGCTTTGTGTAACGTTTACCTCGCGTGTTTCACACCAGGTATGAACCAAAAACGGGAGATGGACCTCAGGGAGGGCATGCGTTTCTTCCTAGTTAGAAGTGGCGTCAGTGGTTTTACACGCCCTGACGAGTTTGACTTATGTGGTTGTTGCTGTTGCGAGGCGCCTCGGATTGATCGGTCGTTCTCGAACCGATGGAGTCATTTAGTTGGCTCGTTTACGCCCCATAGGGCGGAGAAACGCATGTTCAGGCATTTTAATCCACTCCGTGTGGACCGGCCCTGACGATCCAAGGGTCACTCGAGCTCTGATCCTGAGACTCGGACTAGGCAGTCTCGAATCGGTTGAGGACTATCTTTTGCCTCGGTTCATAGATGGAAATCCAATTTCCAAATACGTGACAATTGCGGTTTTGATTGTATATCCTATATATGGCGACATAGTGGGATGGGGCGCTCATGCCGCCTATGATTGATACTTATGATTTGAAGTGTTTTATACACTATGCACTTATAATAGTATCAAATGATTTGTTTTAAACGTATCAAGCATTCTTTGGCTGTTATAAGGGAAAACCCTATCCTCGACTGCGTTGCATTGTGTGATGGGACCTGGGTCTTATAACAGCTTCATTTTTCTTTATTTAGCATTGCGCTGTTTGTTTTATGCACTGGTATTCTTGGGAGGAAACCCGTTCCGTGTTATACGGCGTGGTCCCTTGATTTACCTAATGATTTAAAATAAAGATTAATAACTGTTTTAGTTCTCACACCAGTCACATGACTGACCTGGAGTTTATTGTTTTAACCTAAACTCTGGGTGCCCTTATTTTGACACGGGCAGCTAGTAGTTTTGGTTTTGCAGATTTATATTCACAGGATCCTGGTTTACAGCTGGAACGATATCCGGAAAGCTTTGTATCCGTATATCTCATTCTAGTTGTGTATTGTATTATTTTCCGCTGCTATGTATTTAAATGTAATTTAAATCTCTGATATTTCTGTGTAATATTCATTTATACTCTGTATATTCTTGTAATCTGATGCATTGTTGTAATATACAATGAAATGTTCTTCTATATGCGTTCTGCTGTGGTTTGTTCTCGAACTATCCGACGCTTTCCTTTACGGGGAAGTTGCGGCTCTTCACAAGGGGGCAAGGAGAGCAGGCCCCAAAACAGATTCTACCTGCTCCTAAGCCTACAGCGCAGCAGAAAGGTAAAGGGATTGTCATCAACTCCATAGTAGGCGGACCTCACCCGGCAATCCGAAGTTTCAGATCAATGGATCAGTATGTGAATGCTGCCAAGCATCTAGACGTGAATGAAGGTGATGATTTGGAAGATGTCACTCCAATAAAACAACAGAAGACCATGTTTGACGACGTGGTATTTCGAAGTCGAGACAATACTGGGATACAATCACCCACCAATGATCCGTTGGTTATTACTGCCACCATTGGGCCGGCTTTGGTCCATAAGGTATTAGTAGACAACGGAAGTTCCGTTAATATCTTGTTCAAGAAGTCATTTGATCAGATGAAGCTTGAGCCCGAAGATCTGAAGCCTTGTGAAGGATGGATTAGAGGCTTCAACGGGGCGTCGACAGCTCCCCTGGGATAAATAGAGTTGCCCGTAACCCTGGGGCAAGGAGAACGTAGAAGAGTGCGAATGCTTCAGTTCGTAGTATTGGACGTAGATTCGCCTTACAACGCGTTTTTGGGGAGACCTGCCCTCGCTGAATTTAGAGTTTGTATTGCCCCTTGGTGTCTGTTACTTAAGTTCCCAACCGAAGCCGGAACTGGAGTAATGAGAGGGGATCAGGTTTCCGGACGGGCCTGCTATGTGGCTGAGTTAAAAATGTTGATGAAAGGACTTGACGTTGAGAGTAAGGAAGCCTCGTCTCCCTCAAAGGGGGACTCGGCATAGCAATTAGAGAAATTGACCCCAAAGGAGTTGCTCAAAGGAACACCTGAAGACCTGGATCCTAGAAAAGACGAGGAACCAGAGGCTAGGAATGCAACTCCTAATGAAGCGACAGTGGAAATTCCCATTGATGAAGCTGATCCGACAAAAGTTTTGAAAATTGGTTCTCAATTGGATCCACGTCGAGCTAAAGAACCAACAGACTTCTTGAAGGCAAACCTGGACGTGTTTGCCTGGACCCATGCTGACATGTGTGGGATATCGCCCTCCATTATAAGTCACAAATTGAATGTGAATCCGAAGCATCCACCTGTGAAGCAAAAGAGACGCATGCTGGGCCCAGAGAGGTCGGCTGCTCTCAAAGAGGAAGTAGAGAAGTTGAAGCAGAATGGATTTATTCGAGATTCGACATATCCCGACTGGATATCGAATCCCGTTTTAGTAAAGAAGCCAAACGGAAAGTGGCGGACTTGTATTGACTTTTCAGATTTGAATAAAGCTTGCCCGAAAGATAGTTTTCCACTTCCCAGGATTGACCAGCTTGTAGACTCGACAGCAGGTCATGAACTTCTTTCTTTCATGGACGCATACTCTGGATACAACCAAATTCCTATGCACGTACCAGACCAAGAGCATACGAGTTTCATTACGAATTTGGGGCTATATTGTTATGTTGTAATGCCATTCGGGTTAAAAAACGCTGGAGCTACTTATCAGCGCTTGGTAAATAGAATGTTTTATGATCAAATAGGAAAAACTATGGAAGTTTATGTGGATGATATGCTTGTCAAATCGAAGCAGTCTTCCAGTCATACGCAAGACTTAGCGGAAATGTTTGGCATCTTGCGAAAGTATCGGATGAAATTGAATCCTCTGAAATGCTCATTTGGAGTGGCATCAGGAAAGTTCCTTGGCTTTATTGTGAGTTCCCGAGGAATTGAAATCAACCCAAGCCAGATAGCAGCGATTAGAAACATAGAAGAACCGAAAAGAATTAAAGACGTCCAAAGTCTGGCAGGGAAAGTAGCGGCGCTGAGTAGATTCATCTCCAAAGCCACAGATAAATGTGTTCCGTTTTTTGATTTGATAAAAAGGGGAAAGAAGAACTTCCAATGGACTCCGGATTGTTTTGAGGCCTTTCGAAATCTGCTGGAACTGCTAGAGAAACCGCCAATTTTATCAAAGCCTATAGATCATGAAGAATTGTTTGTTTACTTGGCGGTCTCGGCTCACGCTGTCAGCACAGCCCTGGTTCGAGAAGAAAACAAAGTACAGAGGCCGGTGTATTATGTAAGTAAGAAATTAGCAGCGGCAGAGCGCAACTACCCAAAGATTGAGAAGCTTGCTTACAGCCTCCTGATCGCATCCCGAAAACTTCGTCACTGTTTCCAAGCCCATCCAATAACCATATACACCGACCAGCCCTTGAGGCAAGTATTGCAGAGACCCGAAGCATCGGGAAGGTTGATCAAATGGAACATAGAACTAAGCCAGTTTGATTTGAATTTTCAACCACGAAAGTCAATCAGGGGGCAAGCTCTAGCAGACTTTATTGCGGAATTCACTATTCCAGAGGAGGAAATAATCAATGACAGAGTGGTTAAATCCGAGGATGAACTAAAGATGAATCCGTGGAAACTATATACAGATGGAGCCAAGAATGATCGAAGGTCCGGAGCTGGAATTGTCTTAGTCACTCCCGAGGGACGATCGTTATATTACGCCCTGCGATTAGAATTTTCGGCAACTAACAATGATTCAGAATATGAAGCCCTGATTGCCGGGCTGAAGCTTGCTAAAGACCTCGGAGTGAAAATGATGGACATATTTTGTGACTCTAAAATTGTTGTTTGTCAAGTGCGAGAGGAATTCGTGGCTCGAGGACCTCGACTTATCGCCTACCTCAAGAAGGTGAAAGAGCTATTGAATAGCTTAGAGCGGTACAACATAACGCATATTCCCAGAGTTGAAAACCAGAAAGCGGATAGACTGGCAAAACTGGCTAGTTCCGACAATCCAGACGAAACTGAAGTAATTCCAATTGAAACATTGGAGTCGCCAAGCTTTGAGTCAATGGAAATTGAATTTACCATTGAAGCAGAACCAGAGAAGGAGTCATGGATGACTCCAATCAAGAATTTCCTTAAGAATGGGACACTCCCATCAAAGAAAAGTGAGAAAAGAGTTGTAGTTCGCAAAGCTACCAGATATGTCATACAAGATGATACCCTCTATCGACAAGGATTTTCTATGCCCCTGTTACGATGTATCGCACACGACGACATCAAGCGTGTACTAAGAGAAGTACACGAAGGTGAGTGTGGAGATCATACAGGAGGTCAAACCTTAGCAAAGAAAATATTGCGATACGGATACTTCTGGCCTACAATCAATAAAGATGCAGCTGATTATTCACGACGCTGCGATAAGTGCCAGAGATTCGCCAAAATCCCCCGGGCACCGTCGACCCAACTTAAATCAATGGTGAGTCCTTGGCCATTTGCCACATGGGGAATTGATATCATTGGAGTTCTACCAATTGCTAGAGGAGGAGCTAAGTATGCAATAGTGGCCGTGGACTATTTTACGAAGTGGGTGGAAGCTGAGCCCCTGACCAAGATCACAACGAGAAAAGTGATAAGTTTTATGGTCAGAAATATTATATGCCGGTTCGGGATTCCAAGGACGATTATAACTGACAACGGAACCCAGTTTGATAGTACTGAATTCAGAAATTTCTGTCAGAAGTATAAGATAGACAAGCGATATACTGCAGTTGCCTATCCGCAATCGAATGGACAAATAGAGGCAATAAACAAAGTTATAAAATCCATCCTCAAGAAGAGGTTAGAGCGTGCAAAGGCAAGATGGGTTGATGAATTGCCCCTAGCTTTGTGGGCATATCGAACAACATTTAAAACGGCCACCGGTCATACCCCTTTTTCTCTCTCCTTTGGCTCAGAAGCAGTAATTCCAGTTGAACTAAAAGTTCCTTCCCACAGGGTGACATATTACGACCCGATGACGAATCGGGCCCTCTTACTTGAGTCTCTTGATGAAGTCGAAGAGAAAAGGGACGAAGCAGATTTGCGTGCAGCAAGACATCGGCGTCAGATGGCACGCTATTATGATAAAAAAGTTCGCTTCAGAACTTTTGAACCAGGAGATTTGGTGCTAAAGAGAGTTTTTCCGTCCCTTCCTCATCTCGGCCCAAAATGGGAAGGACCCTTTGTCATCCAACGGAAACTTGAAAAAGGAACCTTCAAGTTAACGACCGTAGATGGCGAAGAAATCCCTCGAGCATGGAATGCCCAGCCCTTAATGCGATATTTGGATTAGAAATGCTGTACTTTTTGTTATTTTTCTGTGAACTCTGTAATAAGGCACGACTTGCCTTGGGAAAATCCGATGATATGAATAAAGGACTATAAAGTGGATGTAGGCTACGACTTAGCTGAACCACTATAAAAATATTGTGTGTTATTTACTTTTATGCATTTACATTCATCAGTTATTCTGTGGTAATTATAAAATACAGGATAACTCAGAGCCTAAAAAGGTTGAAAACAGTTTAGACATAAAAAGAAGCACAACGATTATTTGTGCAATAAGACATAAAAGAATGAGAAAACGACATTCTTAACTCTAACTCTCCAGAGAAAGAGAGAGAGTATAAAAGCGTCTCTGTCTGAGCGCTGAAAAAAAAAATCCCTTCTTAACTCTAACTCTCCAGAGAAAGAGAGAGAGTATAAAAGCGTCTCCGACTGAGCGCTGAAAAAGAGATTCTCCTCCTAACTCTAACTTTCCAGAGAGAAAGAGAGTATAAAGGCGTCTCCGATTGAGCGCCGAGAAAGAAATCTTTCCCCGTTGAGAGACCGGGGAATGAATAGATGACTAAGCTCGAACTCTAACTCTCGAGAGAAAGAGAGAGAGTATAAAAGAAATGCCAGAAAAGACGACAGGTATTGATGACACAGGAAGTGTTATCTCGACAGAAAATCGGGAGCTTTCAGATTGCTTGGTTAAGCATTGAATAACTTGTGAAAATTGACTGGGGAGACGTATGCATACGCATATTTCCCCCTTCCACAACTTCGTTTCATAACTATAGACATGCATTTGTACATAAGTGCAGAACTACTAACAAATAAACATTGCAAAAAGTGAATTGTTTGTTATTTACAAATGAATGAATTTGTACAGGGAAATAACTAAAAAAGAAAGTGCAGGAGCTGCTTTTGCAGCAGCAATTATTGGTTCACAAAGATGCTAAAAAGAATACAGGGGAATCCGCTACTTAGGTTTGGAATGAGCCTTAGATTTCTTGGCGGCTTTCTCCGCATCCTTTGCTTCCTTCTCGGCTTCAGTCAAGATTCGTTTTGTTTTCTTTTTCCCTGAAGATGCGGTACTGGAGCCAGTAGACTTCTTCCCGGAGGGCGGGACACTGGAATCAAGAGAAGATTTTTTAGCAAGTTCTTCGGTAATAGATCTAGTTGAGAGCTTAACAACTAACCTTGATCCCGCATCCACAACTGCGAGGGGCTTGAGGACCTCGGGGTCTAGTTCTTCGGCCTTTAATTGCAAGCGCTTATCTTGATCAGCCTTCATGGCAGCCAAGGTAACGTCATCAGCGCTTTTCGACTCCCCAGTTATTGCAACTTCCGGTCCCTCTTCATGCCCCCCGTCTCCTCCGTCGTCCTTTAAAGCTGCTATCATTTCTTCATCATGGGGAGTGGTGACCTTAGTTGGCTCACTTCCGTCTCCCGAGTCTATAGGAGCAGCCTTGTCTTCCCCTTCTTTGGCCCTATCAGCGGGCTTTGTCCCAACGGCAGCTCCTTGAGCTACATCTGCCTTTTTGGATGATTCAACACCTACAGAATGAGAAACATCGGTTATCAATTCAGGCGAAAACAAAGGGTCTCTCATCGAATGTTCAATCACGTAGCAAAAGGTAGTAATATCTTTGGCAAATTGAGGAGAAAAGATAGGGATACCTTCCGAAGACTTTTCAGCGGGGGTGACTACTACCTCTGGGGTTATTTCAGGAATGGGAGATAGCAAAGTAGTTCGAGGAATTCCCGGATTTTCGGGATCATACCCTTCTACTTCGGGAGTTGCAGGAGCAGAAGAAGAGGAACCAGCTTCGGGAATGGTTTTTTGTTCTGACTTTCGTCTCTCTTCTTCCATGGCCTCAGCAATAAGGCGGCGCCCTTCAGCTAGGCGCTCCGGTTCATCGTCTCTCAAGTATTTCTCCATCAGTTTATCTTCATCAAGAGAATCGACCTTAAGTTCTTCCTTTTCCCACTCGACGATTTGATTCCATACTTGAACCAGAGTGGATGGATAGTCCTCGATCCAAGAAATGTTTCGACGACGAATAATATGCGCGAAGAATTCAATCATTAGCTCGCCGAAGCCCTGAATCTCAGCCTCCGCCTCAGATAATTGCTTGCGGGCTTCCTCCGCAGATTTAATAGCACATTCCACATTGCCCTCGGCCAAAGCAGCCCTGTTTTCTGCCTCCAACAACTTCGAAGCCAAGTCAGCATTCTTCTTTTCTAATTCGGCACTCCTTTTTGCTAACTCGGCGTTTTTCTGTTCAAGCTCAGCATAAGCAAGGCGTGTCTTAGCAGCCTCTGATTTGGCCTCGTCGGCCTGCTTTTTCAACTCAGAACGCTCCTGAGTGTGGGATTCAAGCAAGTCATGATAGCGTTTTTGCGTGTCCTCAAACTGTTGTTTGAAATCAGAAGCGTTCTTTTGAGCGACAGCTAGTTGAGCTTGAGTGTCTTCCAAGTCTTTTCCTAGGGCTTTTAGAGCCTTGGCATCCTCCTCCGCGGTCTTTTGCATTGAATCAGTATTTGTCATTAGAGTGCGGATGATTCTAGAAAGATTGCGGGAATACTTGAACATCTCGGTATATTGTTTTTCCACCAAATCAATCTTTGCTTTGGCCTCCTCTGCCCAATTAGAAGAAATAGGTTCAAGGGCAGGTAAAAAAGTCAGAGTTTCGAAGTAGTGTTCAGGAAATTGCTCTTTCAAATATGCCCGCTTTATGGCAGTTCCCGCTTCTGGTGGGGGAGGAGCGAGGATTGTCAATTCGGTGTCCCTTCCTGAAGAAGATTCGGTAGTCTCTTTGTCTGTCCTAGGTCGTTTAGTAGCAGGGACCTTTTGCTTACTTCGAGACCCGGTTTCTCTTGGAGGAGTTTTCTCTCTACTCCGCTTTTCGTGGGAGGAAGTGGAATCTTTAGATGGTGGTCTATCCTCCTCCCTGCGACCTTGATAGCTCTTATATTTCTCTTGTTCCGGTCGAACTGGTGAGCGGGAGCGTGAAGGTCGAGAACGATAGGGATCATAAGGTCTTCTCTCCTCCCTACCACGATCATCCCGGCGATCATACTCGACGTCCTGAGGAGGATTGGACATGCTGCGACGAAGCTTTCTTATATCATAATAGGATCGAGACATTGTACCTGCATGGTAAAACAAACGAAGCTTAGAATTAATGGATTCATGGAGAAAGAAGTGCAATGAATGCTAATGCTGTGGTGTAAAGTGCATCCTAAGTGGTGTGTGTCCCCCCAACCAACCCGAGTCTGAAGCTAGACTAGTGCGGGCAGGCTCTTTGGCCTTAGCGGGAGTAGTTTCTTCGGAAGAAGTGAAGACTAAAGGATCCTTCCTGAAATCCTCTGAAGTATATATAGTCTCAGGTAAGGGGAGATCCCCCAAACCCTGAAATATGTGCTCATCAGTGCTAGGAACATCCCCTTCGGAAGCGTGAAGTGGCGACTCTTGGGAAGATTTTGATTTGTCTAGAGAAGTAGTTTCCTCGGGGGCAATATACCCTTCACGATGTTTTTCGGCCAGATTAGCCAATTCATCGTCTTGTGTGGAAGAGGGAGAAGGTGAAGTTTGAAGAGGAGCTGTAGGAATTCCCGAGCCTTCTCCTATCTCTAGAACTATCTCCACTGGAGGAATGTATGCATAAGGGACCGTCCCATGACCGATGCTACGGAAAACGGATAGCAGCCCGTGAAAGTGAAGGTATTCATCTTTAAGGACCTCGTCGATAGTCAGGAATTTTTGATCGCCATTGAGAAGTCGGTGCATCCGATCAAAGAACACCTGATCTGATATCTGTTTGGGATTGTCGACTGCAAACAAAAAGGAAAACAGGTCAGGGTGATGATTCAAGTGTACAGAGTCCGAATTCAGAAAATCAACGCTTTACTTGATTTTGTCCATCTCCTGGCGCATCCAGACTGTTGCTTTATATAGAACCATTCTAGTCTGGAATCTCCAGCTTTACTGCTAAATGGTGTAGAGATTATCTTCCTTTTTGGGACTGATTCAAAGTAGCAGAAAGATGGAGTTTCTCTAGTCCGATGCTTGAAATTATAGAAGAAATGAACATCATTGAACGTGAGCTCTACGCCTAGGATTTCACGATATGCTATGTACAAGGTATGCAAATAGGCATATGAATTGGGATGCAACTACATGGGGGCAATCCGCATTTGTCTTAAGAAATCAACGATGAAAGGAGAGAATGGAGGAATGGCGCCGACCATGCACATCAATCGAGTGACCGTCATATATCCTTCTGGAGGGTTGTGGGGACGGTCAGAGCGTGAAGGCACTAGGGTGTCCCTTTTCATTATTCCATATTTTAGACAAATTCGAACAAGTCGATCGTTGTCAATTGTTGATTCAACGGAGTCTGAGGGTGATTCCAATATGATGGATGATTCAAATTCATCGGGTGCTCGATTATCACCAATCCCTCCTTCCTCCTCGAAACCCAGAGAAACTTCATTCTCTGAAGACACCTCGTCGCTTTCCCGATGACCAACCCCGTAATCTGGACCCTCACTGTCCCATTCCGGATCAGACGAAGAAGATATATCCTCAAGAGTGATTTTGTTAGAAGTTTCCGGGGCTTCTTTCCTCTCAGCTAGACGGGAAGAGCGTCTGGGCCTCATTGTCATGGAACTATTGAAGAAGCAATAGCACGGATTAGAGTAAATTATCCCGTGCCCCCCTTTGTGTATGTGTGTGAACTAAAGTGTGTGCAGCAAATGTGGGAAATGCAAAATAAAAGTACAGCAATGTAAGACGAAGCTTTGAAGAGAAAGTGATAGTCAGAGTTGTTCTTAATTCTCGTTTATGTTCGCAAGGCACTATCCTAACTGTCCACGAAGTTATTGTCTAGAGTGAATGTTAGTTGAATTAGTTGGGTAGTCTTTGTGTGCCAAGTTTGATACGTTCGGTTCGGTTCGGATATGCATATGATAATTGGCTCAATACAAATACGGATATAGGGTCGGTTCGGATGCTTCATTAAAGCAAGATCAGTTCAAGACAAGGGAAACAATGGGTTCGGATAAAGGACTGATCTGATCGGATCGGGTGACCTGATCCGAACCGAACCAGCATCACTTGACCAGTCCATTTACTTCAACCCCTTATCCCATTCTCTTCTCCGACCCGAACCGACATTTTCCTTCCGTCCCGTCTTTCTAAAGTATGCAACCCGAACCGATCCCCATTCCTTCTCCTTCCTTTATACTCCTTCGTCTCCTACCCGAACCAACTCCAATTTGTCATCACGCTCTTCATCTTCTTCCTCTTTCTCCCCACTCACAAACAAATCTATTCCATCACCAAAGCTCCAGTTGAGGACAAATATTTGCCCTCTCCAACCTATCAGCGCCTCGAAGTGATGGCGGATCCACCAGTAACGACGTGGAGTTCAAGCAAAGCCCCATGGCTAAACCATCCCAATCAACCACGAATTGAAATCAAGAACAGTTATAACGAAGTTATTCGAGATTAAAAAAGCTACCTATATGTCTGATTTGAGAAATCTACAAGGAATAGTTTCAGGATATTGGAGTTTCTGAAGTTTTCGATACTAGGGTTTGGAAGCGGCGGCAGAAAAGAAGAAGAAAAGAAAGAAGACGGTGGTGGATTTATATAAGGGGTGGTGTTGACTCCTCATATTCCTATTCTTCCCCACCCGCTCGAACCGGAGTGAAGGCCCAGTAGCACAACTCTGCCTGAAGGCCCAATGTCCAAGAACCAAATCCACGAAAACGCATCGGATCGGAATCCGAACCGAATAAATTTCACACCTTAATTTAGCATCCGACTCGAATTGAGTTCAAAAGAGAGATAAAAGAAAAGCATACCCGAGAGAAGCACTATGTGTCGTGAAGAACTTCCGGACTTAAATCAAAAGTGAAGAAAATGAATCAAACATTTCATGACATATATATAGGCGATAAGAGACATGGTTTCATGGAGCAACGCATCTCCACAAACGAATAGAAATGACTTTCTGAAGATTCAATTTCAAGGACTAGTATTCGAACAACATCAAAGCACGCTTCATCTCCAACAGAAGCATCCTTTGAGGGGGCAAAATGTTAGCCTACTTTGTGAACTAGGCAACACAAAGTCAAGAAACCAAACATTGAAGGGTATTTTTAATTATAAGACTTCGGTTCGGATTGGAGGAAAACACTACAATTCAGATTGATAGCTGCAGTTGTTCGGATCGGGTCAGAGCAACATATCAGTTCGGATCGGATAGAGTCCCCTGTTCGGATCGGTGATCTCTTACTGGGTAGATTGGTAAGGCATATCTAATCGGATCGGAAGGCAACTAAATCTCGAATGGGTCGGAAAGCCACCTGTTTGCCACAACAACGGAACGGAGCGGAACAGGTTAGAGAAGGAGAGTCGCACCCAAGCCAATCCGGTTCGGATCGGGTATCCCGATCCGAACCCCTTATCTGCGCGTCTCCGACCCGAACCCATGCTCCATGTTACTCTCCTGCAAAATCGCCTGGATAACCGGACCGGCTATGACTAATTCCTACCTATAACGTCCTTCCCTTTGATGCGTTGTCAACATGATAGTTCATCCGAACCCGAAGAGAGTGCGATGGATGACACGTGGCCCGACCCGGATCAAGTCTCAAGCAAATTCACACCTATAAATACCCCGTCTGGAGACAAAGAGAAGGATTTTTTTTTTGAGCACTTTGAGAATTCAGCTACCTCCATCATCCGAACCCCATTACTCCCGGAGAATCCAAATCATCTTTCATTTCTTGTTTTAGTCAATTGAGTGAACAAAAGTGAGTTGTTAGTGAATCTTACATTGTATTTGCAACTGAATTATTGAATATAGTGAAAGATAAGTGGACGTAAGCATTTCTTCGCCGAACCACTATAAATCATGTGTGTTCATTTTTATTTTTATCTCATTTCATCTTTCTTTTAATCAATTTGGGTGTTAGAACCACTTTTAGGTCTAACAATTATACATTGGTTAAAACATGTTATTAAACTTGTAAATGGGATAGTAAATGACATGGTAATAATGTAAAGAGATTGTAGATTACTTTTGTTAATTACAATCTACGGAGTAACATGTTATGGGATTATTAATGAACTTAAAACATGATTAAGTTAAACTTGTGCGATCAATAAGCGAGAAGGCCCCATTCTTCAGGGATATAAGGGGCTCAGGGAAACTTCGTAACTTGAATAAAAAAGGAATATTTGGGTAATCAAATTAATTGGTAATATGATCAGATAAAGCAAGTGCTTGACTAAAAAATAGACATATGGTCTAATATAATGTTTACGTGATGCGCTTGAACCAGTCTGCATGTATGAAGGTAAAGAACCCAATGAGGTAGATCATCGAGGTGTCTTGAGACACGGGAGGAGCACTCCCATCTGATTATTTTGATTGGTTATTTTGTTGGTTATTTTGCTTGCTTGCTCTATAGGACTGGAGGGAAGCACGCAGATTCCGAAGGACGTGGTAGGGTACTCCATGGTGGCCCTCTGTTACGATACATGCTCAGGATGTACGCGCAGAGGTTTGAATTGTATGGTACCACCCGGTGAGTATACCTTGACTGTAACTGTAGCTTGGCGGTCCAAAGGCTGTGGCGGATGGCGATGGGTGATTCGGCGATTGCCTGGGGAAGAGGCTGGGTCAGGACCAATACAGGATAGTAATCTTCTTGTACCTATCATCGGCAGTTAGTGGGATGCGAAAAGACTAGAGCTAAACCAAGAGACCATTGATCATTCACTATCGAGACGTTGGTTGAGGGACACGCCAAATTAGATGATTAGATTTCTTGTTAGGGAGATATCACTTAGCTCATGATGTAGTCTTTAACTAGTTGAGGGAGGGGTCAGGAGGGACCATAGCCATTGGGTAAACATAGACCATTTCTGTATATCTGTATTGTAGGCCTTTTAGGTGGACCTTTACAGATATGGAAAGCTCCCGACCGAGTTCCATGCATTTAGATGCAGCCCTATCAGGGGACTCGGTATACAGTAGGTCGTACATTCGTGTGAGGGTATAGGTACACGAACTGGGTGGTGTATCATAAACGATAGGGCATTACTCTGTGTTAAGATTTGATTCGATCTAGGAATTTGGATATGACGATCCGTACACTTGCGTAGCATAGCGATGATGGTTCTGTACAGTAACTTGGCGTAATTATTTGGATTTCCGTATGTCGTTTGGCATAGGATATGCTTCTGTGGCATGAAGGTGGAGACCGTGCTAGGAGGGTATTATGGAGAGTATCTTGATATGTTGGGGGTAGCTACATATATATTATATTAGGTTAATCTACTGGGAAGTAGATGGGTATGACATGAGTATAGAACTTTGAGTGTTGTTTACCCAAACAACCTAATAAATAATAAAACATAACTGAACGGTATATGTAAGGTTATTTCAGAATGTATAATTTGTCCAGTCACTAGAAATGTAGTCTTTAACTAGTTGAGGGAGGGGTCAGGAGGGACCATAGCCATTGGGTAAACATAGACCATATTCTGTATATCTGTATTGTAGGCCTTTTAGGTAGACCTTTACAGATATGGAAAGCTCCCGACCGAGTTCCGTGCATTTAGATGCAGCCCTATCAGGGGACTTGGTATACAGTAGGTCGTACGTTCGTGTGAGGGTATAGGTACACGAACTGGGTGGTGTATCATAAATGATATGGCATTACTCTGTGTTAAGATTTGATTCGATCTAGGAATTTGGATATGACGATCCGTACACTTGCGTAGCATAGCGATGATGGTTCTGTACAGTAACTTGGCGTAATTATTTGGATTTCCGTATGTCGTTTGGCATAGGATATGCTTCTGTGGCATGAAGGTTGAGACCGTGCTAGGAGGGTATTATGGAGAGTATCTTGATATGTTGGGGGTAGCTACATATATATTATATTAGGTTAATCTACTAGGAAGTAGATGGGTATGACGTGAGTATAGAACTTTGAGTGCTGTTTACCCGAACAACCTAATAAATAATAAAACATAACTGAACGGTATATATAAGGTTATTTCAGAATGTATAATTTGTCCAGTCACCAGAAATTTGTGTTTTGACCTGCTCCTCATAACTCACTCGCAGGTTAGGTTTGTGGTAGAGTTATAATAGCTTTGGATACTGGTTAGACAGTATTATTACTTCGGTAAGGCTATATTTTATTTTATTATATTATATCTGTTAACCCTGTTAAAACACAGTTCGAAGTGCCCGGTCGGTCTATTCAGAGCGGACCCTGTTAAAACACAGTTTGAAGCGCCGGGTCGGTCTATTCAGAACGGACCCTGTTAAAACACAGTTCGAAGTGCTGGGTCAGTCTATTCAGAGTGGACTGGGTCGGTCACAAATATGAATTGACCTCAACACGGCTGGTCGGTCTGTTCTTTAAAAGCACTGGATCGGTCCATTCAAATAGCAACGGATCGGCGTAGTCCAGAAGTATCGGATCGGCCTAGTCTCAAAAGGATCGGGTCGGCCTAGTTTAATGGCATCAGATCGGTCACTACAATGGGTCAATCCTGTTTACACAATTCCATTAAAACAAGAATGTGTACAAGAGCAGTACGTGGTCGGTCCTTAAAATGTATGATTGGGTCGGTACACTTAATAATGTTAGGGTCAGTTGCTTCATAGAAAGCGGAAGCTCTAGCAATACATGACTGGATCGGTACGTTAAATAGTACACATGGCAGAAAACGGATTGGCCATGTTCAGCAACACAGCGGCAAAAGTGAAATTAAATGGATCGGTCCATTGTACTGCAAAACGGATCGGTATTATTTGTAAACCATACATGCAGATCGGTGCATTGTAAAGCAAAATGGGTCGGTATTGTTTGTAAAGCAAACGGGTCGGTACATTAATATTAGGCGGTGGCAGAACTGTAATATATGGGATATGCTAGCTGTATACAACTGTAAAGTGGACCATTGGCATTTCTGTAAATAAGTTTTAGCCCAATCCAAACTCTGCACCTCGTAATTACGAGACTGCCATTGCCCTCAAACTTCTTCTATAAATAGCCACTTGCTCCATAATTCGGGGGACCGATTCCACTACCCCGAAGGGCTGCCAAAATCATTCCTCAACCCTTCTAAAGCTTCTAAAAACTTCATTAATGGCCGCCAAATTTCTCTCCTTCTTCTTCCTACATGAAGTGGATCTTATCTTCTCCAAGCACCATTAATTCACACTCCGATCTACTCCACGTGATCTCCAATCGCCATTGTTCCTCTTCAAAGCATGGATCAAACACCATTTTCATGATGGAACCAAGGAAAAGTATATAATTACACAATCCAACCCGTTCCTTCTCAAGTCTATATGTGATCTAAAGCAGAATGAGAGCAAAAAGTGGAGATTTGTAGCAAAAGTGATTAAGTGTGACGATCGAGATGTATAAGATCATAAACTTTGTAATCCCCTCCATCATAATGAAAAATGATTGAAAAGTGGACATAGATTCACATTGAATCGAACCACTATGAAAATCCCATGTCCTTTACTTATTTTTCTCCATTTATTTTATGATTGCGGTCATTTTAGTTTCTAACCATAATTGGTGAAGTGTGATTTCACACCATTGGTGTTTGAGTCATTTTTGATGCAAACATTTTGGCGCCCACCGTGGGGCCCGTTCGCATATCCTACCTCCTCTCACACTTTCACAAAGTTGAACGTCTTGCCATTAAAGTTCTAAACTGCATCCTTCTCCGAAAATTATGGTGAAATCAAAGAAGACCATAAGTAAAGACGTCGGAAATGCCGATAATGCCATTAATGAGACTACGCCACTTACGAATCGTCTCAATGTTGGTGAAAACTCGGTAAGTGGAGCCGGTGTGACTAGAAATGAATTGAACGCTGCTGTTGCCAACGTAAACAACCGAATGGATGCCTCTACTAAAGCGATGATGGAGAAACTCGACGCCATCCTTACTGCTCAACCAAATCAAGCCCCTCCGAAAGTCCATATTGATCTCGAAGAGAATGATAAATCGCCCGCTTCCGATCATAACCGCAACGACAATATGGAAGACGATTATGATTGGGCGAGTGACAAGGATGAAGCTAATATTGAAGAATTGAGATCAAAAGCCAAAAACCAAGCTGAAGTGAATGCTTGAAAGGTTACTGATCCTGTCACGGAGGAGAAGGCAAAGGGCCAAAGCTCTTTAATCGAGATCGTATGCCTAGACGAACATTTGGCACTATACCAGAAAAGGCCTTTCGTAGCATTGCAAAAACGCTACTAATTATTGTAGTAGCGTTCCGGTAAATGCTACGATACGACATGCAACTAAAAGTCTGAAAGTTTTGGTTGCGTTATAGAAAACGCTACCAAAAATGAATATATTGTAGCGTTTCTGAAACCGTACAAAAGGGTTTTTTTGGCAGCGTCCTAAAAAGTAAAAACGCAACCAAAGTGGTACTTGCACCCTTGTTTTTAATTTTTTGTAGTGTTTTCTCTATGCTACTATAATTTTTTTAATTATATTATCCTGTAGCACTTTTGAAACGCAACTAAAACTTATTGTTTAATACATTTATTCACTGCTATTTACTGTTAATGCTTGTATCATTTCCAACAATCACTTACATATGATAGCTACGTTAAAACAAACAACCAATCACGTAATTATCATTTTCAAACCAATATAGATAATCATCATATTCAAATAATTAAAAAAACACATTTATCACAAAATCAAGTATAACTTCCATAATCATTTCAATAATAGTATTTCGACAAAATACATATAAACTATTTACAAACAAGTCTCCACAATTGTACAAATAAAATATTATAATACATAATGTTTAAAGCCTTCTTCTTGGTTTAATTACGGATGATTCTTTGATGCGGCTGTTCTCCACTTCGGAAATGTTAATTACCTATAAACAAGTACAACGGTCAATAACTAGAATTACATACAAGTCCTAATAATTCACATGTATATCAAGGAATGGAAAGGGATGGAAAATTAAGTAGATTAGACTACATAATTCATTAAAAGACGAACGCAACATCAAAGATAAATTTCGGTAAAGTTCACACAAGGGACATAAGTTTAAAGTAAAACAAATGTGCTATTAGTGCAAACTTTTGACTTACCATGTAATTATCTAGGAATTTTTTTTATCCTTAGTGACTATAACATGACTAAAATTTAGACTGTTTTTGAGAAGAACCGTGGTAATCAAATCCTTGGAAACATTGAACGGTGTCCGTTTCAACTAACAGTTCACTTTTAATTCATTATTTATATGAAAACAGCAAAAGAATATGATCTAAAGAAGTGTTAAAAACAATAGATAAACAAAAGCGAGCACAAACTCAACACCACCTCTCCACATACCTCGGCATTAATTCGTGATTGCATATCTGAACTTGGTCTTTCTTTGACATACACAGGGCCAATAGCATCATTCATGCCGCAACTAGACATCCAATGAGTACAGCATAAGAATAGACAAAATGTTTCAATAAATATAACTTTTCAAAAGATTCTACAAATTAATTGAGAACTAGAATGAACTTTAAGTTATACCATGTACCACACAAGTTCAGTAGCAGAGTGCAGATCATTACTTGCACTAGTGCCACTCGTCCTCCCATACGAACATTAATCCTATTGAAGTGAACAGAAATTCTGGACCAGTGGTAACAGTTTCTTTACCAAATATTAATTCTTCAGCAACTCGTCCTCCCATACAAACATCAAGGCGTTCTAACAACTACTGCTACCTTATTGAAGTTTCATCATCAAATGGTAGTTGTGTTACCATTCTTAAAGTCGATCCTCTACGCAATATAGTTTCTTTACATATTGGGTGTGCACCATCGGTATTTCGAGCTACAGTCGCGTGTCTGCTCTCATTATAAACTGTGAGCTACATTAAAAAAATATTTATATCAAGGCTAGTAATTTGGAAAAGTCTCTTCTCTAATGAAGAAAAGAACAAACCTTTTTAGCTTCTTTAGTAACAAAAATAATTTTTCTCTCTGTGCCCATAATAATCCTGTCCTTAGCAAATTCTAGCTGTAGAGATGTTAGCTTTTCAACACCTTCAACAGCAAGCTTGATGGCAGCAATGTTAACAAGGTTCGATAAATCTATTGAATTGAACAGAAATTTTTAGCACAAAATCCCGACTTCCCCAAGTTCTTGCAACTGTGATTAGTTGGTGAATCAAAATATACCTGCACCATTAAAACCAGGCAATTGCTTTAACAGTTTAACATTGACATTGCCAGCTAATGGTTTATCCTATAAACAGATGTCTAACATATCTTGCCTTCCGTGCACATCAAGGCTTGAAATCACGATCTGAAAAGATCCTTTTGTTTATTGACGAAAGAATAATATCATCAACCAAAAGCCCTGACTGAGTAGGTATCATTTCATGTAATATTATAATATTAGTGACACATATAGCTAATTACATTTAGAATGGAAACACTTGGTAAAAATAATCAAAAGTCATGTAACATGCTATATACACCCTAATGTGTAATGCCTTTTACTCAAAAGAAAAAGGTCCACACTCTATATTACCCAGAATCGGTCTGTAGTTCATTTCTTAATAAATACCATTTATTTCTTAAAGGAAATGATAGCTACTACTAATTTTTAGATACCATTTATTTCTTAATAAATGGAGGGACATGATCAATATTTAGTATCCAATACATTATTTGTTTATTGCTAGCTTGCTACTTGCCTTCATTTGAAAATTATGGTTGTAATTAAGAAATTACAAAAACATTGCTTCTTGAAAGAAATTATGCTTTTGACAAAGTGAAAAAGTTCGTTGTATCCTCCATCAATCAACCCATGTAGATAGTTTAATCAAAATTTCATATAAAGGATAAACCAATTACACATCAGCAAATACTGTATCTTAAGGGTATGTATAATTTTGTTTATTAAACTCGTGTTAGTAGCAATATTAAACTTGGAAACTAGCTATATAATATACTTTACATTGTAATTTGCAAATTACAATAGCAGCAATATAATTCTTATACTAGGAATCACTGATATTTAATTCCAAAAATATGTAAAGAACTTACATGTCTATCAAAGCTACCAGGCTTTGTCAACGTTGGGTCAAGAACATCCAGAAAATTTGTAGCAACCGTTAGTGTTATGCCCTAGATTAAGATTTGCAATCAGTGGAAATAATTCAAACTATACATTAGTTTGAACAATAAAAAAGGCAGACTAGTATCCAGTGGTACCTAATTTTTTGTCAAACCCATCCATTTTAACTAGCAGTCGATGCAAAGTTTCCTTGGTATGACCTTCCCACTATTTTCTAGTAGATCCACAGCATCAATCTCATCAATGAAAATGATACAAGGTGCCTAATAATAAAAAGTGCATATACAGGGTACACAAGTGAGTAAATTTGGTTAGGTTTTCCTCTTCCTGTGTACAACCTCTAAAGTAAGTTAGAGAATATTTATAAAATAATATCATCAACAGTACATGTGTATAGCCTCTAAAGTTTATATTTGGATCTCTCTAACTAGAAACTAAAACGACTAAACTTCCAAAATCGCATAAACTAAGGTACAAAATTTATGAAATTTCTAGATGATTTACATTTCATGCATTTAAGACCAGTATTTTTTCCTTTCTGGTTAATGACTTGTCTGGATGGAGAAAGTATGTGGGCATTTAACCAACAACCGGTTGCAGGATTAAGTTGCCTAAACTAAAGTAAGTACTAATGTAGCATGATTAAATACTATAATAAGCCAAAGCATTAACTTTCTACAATTCGTTTGACGTAAATTTGTTCAACAAAACCAAGTGCATTTGTATCTTCTTTTGACTTTGCACAAAAATCTAAACAGCAGTGTCTCGTTGGGACCTAGTCCTCCCCTAGAACCCAAAAGGCCACAATTAGACTAAACACAATGTATTTCCTGATATATCATGGCTACTCTAGCTCCAAAATTTTATGATTACTAAGAACCACTTGATAAGCCAGCCCTGATTTGACATAGTTAATAGAGGTGGCTCTTTGTGATTTCTTGGTAATGAATATAAATTAAAAATAAAACAGATATGGACAAATTACACTATGAATTAATTCTATTACGCAAATCTCTACACTTGTTTCTTTAAAGGGAAGTAGGCTTGTTGAATGTGGAGAAGATGTTGAAAATGAAAATATGCGCCATGCAAAACAACAAAGATAGGGTATTGCAAACAGTCAGTAGCAGCTGGAACAGTGAGGTTACAAAGCTATTTGCAGTCCGGAAGAACAAGCCCGAGGCTGAAGTGCGATCAAATGTCGACTTAGTGGCTGTGGATGAGCCAGCAGAAACGGGAAAAGCATCAACACCACAATTATATGAACCATTATGAACCTACACGGTAGAAATAACTGAAATAGGATTGACTGGAGAGATGTAAAAGGTCTGAGTAGTCACAGACACATTTCGTGTTACGGAGGATGAGTTTGCTACAATCGAGTGAGCAGTGCCACCATAAGTATTTGAAACAATGTTACACGCACAGGCGAAACTGCCACTAAGGACAACTAATAGGAGTCCGAGATCTGGGAAGGCAAATGAACAATAGGCGAGACAGTATCCGAGAGTGCTGAAACTCGTGCAGCATTCGTATCACAGGAATTTCTTATAGACTTAGCATGCACTGAAGGAACTGCCATGCATGTGGTTTGGGTATTCGCTGAAGCATTCAGCATGACAGGAGATGATCCTGATGAAAAAGATGAGGTAGATGCACCACAGGAAAGTGATACATACCTAGCATACACAAGAAGCACTGCCATATCGAAATTGAGCAGAGTTCATACAATATTATTGAGATTGCAGTGGAACCAAAATGGAGGTTGAATCAGAGAAGTGAAATTGAACAGTGGAAAAATAGTGAAAACAAACAGAGAAGGCTAATAATAGAACTAGAAAAAACATACCAAAACCTTTCCCATCAACATAAAACTAGAAAAAACAAACCAAAACCTGATAATAGAACTATGTGTCATCGGTTCTTGGTTGTTGAATCATGCCTCTTTGCTGATAGATCTATATAACCTTCGAGAATAATGATCATCACTTTGCTGGGTCTTTTCCTACAATGCAATACAAAGTTAAAAATCATATCAGCAATCGTACTTAATCTCTCAAAACATGATCATATGTGTGTGTACTAATTTTTTTAGCATATTATGGTTATGCAAGCAACATTTTTTCTCATCATACATATATTAATATAGTATTGATTTTCCACGGTGGGACCTTAAGTGTTCGGTAACTAACCAAAGAAATGTCCATACTTAATTACATCTTCATCAGCCTCTCTAAGAGCAGCATCACTCATATACTTGTCAACAAGTTGCACCCTCTTCATATTTTCTTGTTTTTGCACCAACATATTTCCATATTCCTATAATCACTCACAAAACCGCACTATCTTCCTTCATTCTCCCTTCCACTCTACATGAAAACCATTGATATCCTCTTCTCTATCCTCAACCATAAGCAAGGCCAGCAGCTATGCAAGCCCCAACCAATTAATGGCACAAGGCAAAAAATCCCAAACTGCACTTATTCCTTCATGCGCCTACTACCTTTCTTCAAAATAAATGCATCTCCACATTACTTCTCATGTAAGCTCCAAAACCGCACAACCTAGCCATGCATATCTCCTCCTCCACTTGTCTTGGTCGAACCCCACCAAACCTCGACGAACTCCAAATCATCATTATTTCAGTAGCAGGGCTACACTTCATTAGTTGTCTAAGCTTCTCCACTTTAGTTTCGAGTTCTGCCTAGAGCCATCATCAATTTTAATCATGTATGCATAATTCAATATTATTCTTTTGGGTAAAAACGAATCAAAATATTATGGATTGCTCATTTTTACAGTCGACAACCATGGTTTGACTACAGTTTGATATGCATAGTCAGGTATGAAAGCTCTGAAACAAAAAGAAAAAATAATAATTCATGTAAACCAATTACACTATAACCAAAACTATCAATTCTTTGGTATTTCATAGTTACTGCATTTATTAGTTCTTATATATAAGTTTCCTTCAAAATTCTAATAGCTTAGTGCCAGAAATTGGCATAATTACAGCAAGTGTTAATACAAATAGTTAGGGCGCTCTACTTATGTGACCCATTTTTAACTTTATTTGTTGCGAAAAACAAAATAAAAATCCTTTTACAGAATCATGGAGTCCAGATCTTTACAATTATAGATATAGTCCATAATAAGTCTATTGGACAAGTCTATATGAAATAGTATTTAAATAATTAACAACAAAACCACATGAGCACCAAGGTATACTTATGTTAACATCTATAAGCGTTGAGCAATATGAAATTTGGTAATAACAACTTCAAGGATTAACGAGGTATATTCTGAACAATATCAGTTTATATATTTTATAGCTTTGTTTGGATTCCAGTTCATTATGAAAGCCCTTGTTACATGACACTAGACGAAAATATTGTCCTTTTTTCTCATATTATAAAAATTGACCAAATTGTTCATTATGAAAGCGCTTGTTACATGACATTAAATGGAAATATTGTCCTTTTTTTATATTATAAAATTAACTAAATTGTTAAAAGAATGACTGCATTATCAAGGTGGTCTTGATGCTGCTGTGGCCGCCGCCATACTTGCTATATGAACCATGCCTGATACAATTTCGTACGTCGGGGGAAATACTCCTTACACTTGTTACCAATAAGTTTTCAAAAGCAACCATAATATACCATGTGTAAAATGGATACCTGCAGTAAGACCGATAGCCCCTAATCCAGTAACCACCAACAATTGATCCCTATGTATGCTTAGCAAAGTTCCATATAGCCCCATGACCTAAACAATATGAAACAAAAGCAATTTGTGGCATACTTGTGCATAGTCTAGCATAGAGCAGAAACATAAAGTAATAATAAGGTGGTCTAGTTTTGTCAGGCTTGTTTGTTATTTCTTGATTTCGGATATAAAAGCAACACCTGGTTTAAGTAATTCATCTGAAGTCATGAGATTTTTCATCCAGTATTCATAAGTCATGAAATTTGTGCTTAATTTGTAGTTATAAGTGAGCATATCAAGCAAATAGTCACATTTTCTATGATATATGTGAAAGTGAATGTGCATTTACAATAGAAACAATACGGTGACAAAATACTACATTTGAAACATTTTTGCAATAAACAACATGACAACATTAGATAACCTCGTTCCTAAAGCATCAATTATTTGAATCAAAAGCGCAACTATTATTTCATTAGCTATAAAAAAAAGTTCCTACATCAACGCTTTATGATCCATGTTTTGCATGTGAAAGTAGACTAATATGGTATTAATCATAACATACGCAGAAACAAAGTTTTGAGTAATTTTCCTGTTCATAACATGTACATTAACATGTTTTACTTGTTGACATTGACTATTGATTTTTAATTGAGGAAGTACTCTTCAGTAGTGCTTGAAAAGGAATACAAAATGAATATTGCTCCTATCATCCGTATTGAATTTAGAAAGTCAATAAGCTACGTGGACTCCATCAAATTAGTTGCATATAGACCTTAATCTTCTTAAGGTTTGTATTCTTCTTTTACTCAAGCATTTTCTTTTTTACTTGCAACAAACTAAAGCTTTCAACAAGTAGCGGTACGACTTAGGCACCTTTCAGGTCAAACAAATTTTTTATAAAGATATTATTAGAGGAACCTTGCTTGTTACACTGGAATCAGAAGATACGACCTGTACTATTAACAGGGAACCCAAGAAGATTAAACAAAAGAGGGATAGAAAGAAGAATATCAGGTGAACTTACATCAGTAACGTCATTACCAACTCCTTAGTGGGAATCCCGTTCGGCATAGCTAAAGAATCTAAAGCCAGCCTTGTCTGTAGCCATAATGAGCCTAACAACTTCAATGATTCCGAACCTCACGTTGCCTATGCTGCATCTTCTCGAATTACACAGAAACATCATCTAAAAATAATATTAAAACAACTGATAAAGCTCAAATTAAATTCCAGCCTTATGGAAAATTAAACTGAATCATATAGGCAGAAAAAACAAAGCAAATCTAACAAGCACGAAACTCAAATTTGAATATTTCTAAAATGATCAAAGAATCAATGAAAATTTCACCGATGTAGCACGGCATGGGAGGCTGAGAAGCGAAATCACTGTGGGCGCAGTAGGTTGGGTGGTTGCTCATGTGCTAACGGGATGTGATTCCAAGCTTAAGATAAAGGAGGATGAATTTCACAGATCTGAAAGAATAAATTTTTGCCTCATGTTTAGAAGAAGTTTAATTTTAGGGATTTGGTTATTTTATTTTTCACAAAAACAAGGGAACGAGATAATGAAAATGAGAGAGCGGATAACGAAAACGTATGGCGGGTCAAGCAAAGTAGTGTTTAATTTCATATTTTATTTTATTTCCATACCAACGGTTGCTGTTTGCGATCAAACGCTGCTACATACTGTAACCAAACATAGATTTTCTTGTAGTGTGGTAAAGAGCTCAGCTTCACAGAACGCCATAACACTGAAGAATACATCTTGGATATGATAGAATGAGTCATGAAAAGGAATCAAGCTAACATAGACGGTGAAAGAGAATGGGACTTCTCCCCCGATAGGACTCTGTTCACCGAAAGAATCATTGAAGCAGAATGTCCAAAGAAATTTAATCCTCCGACTTTGCCTCCATACAACGGCCTCGTTGATCCCAACTACTTCATATTCTAATACGAGTGGCATATGAGCACAGCTAAAGCGACTGATGAAATGAGATGCACATATTTTCCTCTCTACTTAGAAGGTGTTGCATCATTATGGTTCACGAAGCTACCACCTAAATCCATCAATCGGTTTTCTGACCTGACCAAAAAGTTCAAGAAGCAGTTCCGTTTGTATGCTACCAAAGCCAAGGATGCTATTACGCTCTCAGCCATGAAGCAGAAATTAGGGGAAACCGTCAAAGCCTTCCTCAGCCGATTCAATGTTTCCTTGTCTGAAGTAAGGAATCCCGAACCACGCATAGTCCTAATGGCTCTACTTGACGCTATAGACAAAACAAGAGAATTCGGAAGATGGATAAACATGAAGGAACCGACTACGCTTGACAAGTTCTATAAGAAAGCGGAAGAGTACATAAGGTTGGACGATAATCCTATACCTCTTCAGATCATTGGTGGCAACCAACTCCTTGAAGCTCTTAAAAGTGCAACTATCCAATCCAATCAGAAGAATACCCAGGGGCAGAAGCGAGCCAACAACGGAAACTACAACAAAGCTAATAAAAAGTTTCTCCTCTTGACTCGTCTGATCTAACACCTCCGAATGACACTCCTGAGAACATCTACCTTGCCATAAAGGATGCGGAAGACTATCCAGAGCCTCGGCCAATAAGAATGAATGACCATCTGACCAAATCTGAGAAGTTCTGTCTGTTTCATAATCAGCCAGGCCACAATACCAATGAGTGTAGCCATCTGAGATTATTGATTGAAGAACTGATTAAGAAGAACCATCTGCAACAGTATATGAAGAATTCCCAGGATGCAAATCCTTCTGCAACCACCTAGGGGCAAGGGGAATCAAACGACCAATCCAGTCCAAGCAACGTGGCTTCTGCTCAAGCTATTCCAAGGCTGATAATCAACTGACGACCGTTGATGATGATCTAATATCTGCAGCTCGGAATAAGCAATCACTATCGCCTTTACTTTACTTCTTGCATTATTTTACTTCTTGTTATGTTCTACTTTCCTGTAAAAGACTGTAATGATTTACATGTATTGTACCAAGCAATAGCTCTATGAATAAAGTATTACCTGCCTGTATAAATCTCTGACTTGTCAAATTTACATAAAAATTTGATAACAAATGATTTTTCATTACAGGCTATCCAATGAGCGTCTCCTCTCTCAAGGCCCGACGAATTGAGGCAATTCCGACAAACACCAATTCAAACGTCAAGTGCTCTAACCATCGATATGCATAATGCAAAGATGGAAAGCACCACCTTAAAGACTGAGCAGGAGGAGTTGCCAAAAGTCAAACGGTGGAAATTTCAGCAAGCATATCCAAAATCAATGCCATAAGTTGCGAGTTCCAAGGGGTCACAACCTCCCAGTCTGGCTGCAATTGCTTACTATAGTTAAGCATATCCGACACGAGAACTGATGTTCACCTTCTAGAACAACGCTAAAATCAAGCCCTCCCATAGAGAATCAAAACAAAGTCCTCCCATAGAGAGGCAAAACAAAGTCCACCCATAGGGAGGCAAAATAAAATCCTCCCATATAGAGGCAGAACAAAGTCCTTCCATGGAGAGGCAAAACAAAGTCCCCCTATGGAGAGGCAAAATAAAGTCCTCCCATAGAGAGACAAAATAAAGTCCTCCCATAGAGAGGCAAAACAAAGTCCTCCCATAGCACGGGCAAAATAAAGTCCTCTCATAGCAGAGGCAAGCCCCAAAAGGTTCGCTGGAATCCGTAAGCGCGAAATGAAGCGCAGGAGTTCACTATACGGAAATGAAGTGTGAGAGTTCGTATGCACGGCGATGCAACCCACCGAAGGTTCACTGGAATCCGTAAGCACGAAACGAAGCACAGAAGTTCACTATACGTGAAACGAAGCATGGGAGTTCATAAGCGTGGCGATGCAACCCGCCGAAGGTTCGCTGGAATCCGTAAGCGCGAAACAAAGCACGGGAGTTCACTATACGTTAAACGAAGCGTGGGAGTTCGTAAGCGCGGTGATGCAACCCACTAAAGGTTCGCTGGAATTTGTTGCGTGAAATGAAGTGCGGGAGTTCACTATACGTGAAACAAAGCATGGGAGTTCGTACGCGAAGCGATGCAGCCCTCACCACAAAGATCGTAGGAGTTCGTATTGCGAAACGATATGATAGTTAAGAATCCTTTCTATAAAGAAAGCGACTTTTTCATAAGAGAAATCGACAACGCTCAATGAATTCCATCATGTTGACTCGGTCGACAAGAGAAGACAAAACGTTGGATTAAAATGACCTCTCCAAAACATGGGGCATTCAATGGAGTCTCCAACGTAAAAACTGATCAGCAAAGCAAACAAACACTAAGCTATAGAAAAAATTCTTCCCATAATGAAGGCTAACAATGACCTCCAAAGCTGGGGCACCAATAATCAAAGACTTCTCCAAAGAGAAGCAGATAATTAATCACAAATGCGTATTTCTCAAATGAGGAATATCGTACACCGACATATAAGTCATTGAAACGATAATGTTTGAAATCCACAGTCGGATTTAGTCGATTAGTTGATTTAAGGCATTAGTGTAGTTTCGAATTAGAATATTGTATTTGTGCAGACAATATTTGACGGGTTATAAACCATTAAATAAAATAATTCTATGCAGACACTTCATTCAACTCAAAATAAAATTCGCGATAATTCACTTTCTGATGATTAACTAATCCGCTATCGATATGGACAGTCGATGGTGTGTATAAGTCCAAAATTGTGCAAGTGCTTATTTTGATTACAGAATAGGTAACATGAAGTGAACAAATTCAAAGCGTGGTTCATCATAGCAAGACTAAATCCATAACTGGATCTCAATACAGAATATATCAACAGCAATGTTTATTTCGAAGCCCTCACTTCCCGCAAGCAAAAAATACAAACTTCGAGGGACAAATGTTAACCCTATTAAAACACAGTTCGAAGTGTCGGGTCGGTCTATTCAAAGCGGACCGGGTCGGTTACAAATATGAATCGACCTCAACATGGCGGGTCAGTTTGTTCTTTAAAAGCATTGGATCGGTCCATTCAAATAGCAATGGATCGGCCTAGTCTAGAAGTATCGGGTCGGCCTAGTCTCAAACGGATCGGGTCGGCCTAGTTTAATGGCATCGGATCGATCACTACAACGGGCCAGTCATGTTTGCACTACAGCGGGTCGGCCTATTTTGCAGAGCATCGGGTCGGTCATTCTTATTCAGAATGGACCGGGTCGGTTAGTATTAACGGATCGGGTCTGTCAGTATTAATGGACTGTAACGGTACCAACCGAGTCGACCTTAAATGAAATGAGCAAGTGTGAGGCACAATCAATGAACGCAATATGTTATCATACTAGTAGAATAACGTGGCTCATTTCTTGCATGGGATGTTACCTAAATTTCACCATGGGACGTGCACGTATAAAGCAAAAGAACAAGAACGTTATTGGCAAAGCAGGCATGATTATTCTCACTTCTCAATGTACAAAACATTCACACTACAAGGTATATAACATGGAGAACACGCTGTGCGAAGTAGAGGAAAATAAATGGAAGTGGTTAGTTAATATGTATATGTTATTAAGATTCCATACAAGATGAGTGCACAATTTGGATCGGTCCTATAATGTAGTCATCTAGGTCGGTATATTATGAACGTGCACCAAAAGAAGACATTTAAGTTACATGGAATATGTTATAAACAACACATAGACTTTGGATCGGCTTTAGCAAGAAAACAGCGGCTCAAGTATACACAGTCTGATGGAACGTAAAAACATATGGCATATGAAGGTCATGAAGAGTAGCATGCTATTGGAACGTATACAAGATCAGTATGTGGTCGGTCTTTAAAATGTATGATTGGGTCGGTATATTTAATAATGTTAGGGTCAGTTGCTTCATAGAAAGCGGAAGCTCCAGCAATACATGACTGCACTGGTATGTTAAATAGTACACGTGGCAGAAAACGGATCGGCCATGTTCAGCTAACAGTGGCAAAAGTGAAATTAATGGATCAGTCCATTATACTGCAAAACGGATTAGTATTATTTGTAAAACATACATGCGGATCATTGCATTGTAAAGCAAAACGAATTGGTATTTTTTGTAAAGCAAACGGGTCGGTACATTAATATTATGCGGTGGCAGAACTGTAATATATGGGATTTGCCAGCTGTATACAACTGTAAAGTGGACCAGTGGCATTTCCGTAAATAAGATTTAGCCCGATCCAAGTTTACGCCCGATCCAAACTCTGCACTCCATAATTACGAGACTGCCGTTGCCCCCAAATTTCTTCTATAAATAGCCCCTTGCTCCACAATACAAGGGACCGATTCCACTACCCCAAAAGGCTGCCAAAATCATTCCCGAACCCTTCTAAAGCTTCTAAAAACTTCATTAATGGCCGCCAAACTTCTCTCCTTCTTCCTCCTACATGAAATGGATCTTATCTTCTCCAAGCACCATTAATTCACACTCTGATATACTCCAAGTGGTCTCCAATCGCCATTGTTCCTCTTCAAAGCATGGATCAAACACCATTTTCATGACGGAACCAAGAAAAAATATATAATTACACAATCCAATACGTTCCTTCTTGAATCTAAGTGTGATCTAAAGCAGAAAGAGAGCAAAATGTGGAGAATTGTTGCAAAAGTAATTAAGTGTAACAACGAGATGTATATGATCATAAACTTTGTAATCCTCTCCATAATAATTTTTCTTGAAAAGTGGACGTATATTCACATTAAATCGAACCACTATAAAAATCCCATGTCCTTTACTTGTTTTTCTCCATTTATTTTGTGATTGTGGCGCTTTTAGTTTCTAACCATAATTGGTGAAGTGTGATTTCACACTATTGGTGTTTGAGTCATTTTTGACGCAAACATTATCATTCAGCAGTGAGATGTTTACCTAGCTTTAACATATTTATTATCTATGTATTTTCTGCAGGATACAATACAAGCCAACTTGAACTTCGATAGATTGGAATTTTGGGGGGGGGGGAAATGGTTTGTCAAAATTCAGGTTATTACATCTAGTATCAGAGCTTACGTTTAGGATTCATGTATAGATAGTGAGTGAATGTATTTGTATATTCTTAAATAAGTTAAGACTATATGTGGATATACCCCTATACAAGAGAGAGATTGAGATACTGAGACATGTACACTAGAGAAAAAGGTATTGGAAGTAGAAAGAAAAGTGAATCACTTGAAGTTTGGTTAAGGAAAGTGCACAGGATAGTTGGAAAAAGGAAAAAATGAATGGAAAAGGTAAATAAAAAAACGATTCCGAAAATAAAACCACTTGGAAAAGTGGAACGGACAGTCGACCAACCCTATAGGATATTTCCAGGATTATTCGTCGCTTGAAATGGAATAAATGGGGTTAGGGCGACCCAGCTTTCGAGTAGGTCGACCCATTGGTCGACACACCCTAAAGGCAGTCGACCTTAGGGTCGACACACTATGAAGGAGGGTCGACCCACCTGTGCTTTAGTCGCTGAAACAAAGCGAAGAAGCCATCGGCTTCGTCACTCTATTTCTTCCTCCCCACCCGAACAGTAAAACCCATTTTCCCCAACCACTTCCAATACCTGCCACCGCTCCAAAACTCCACCATTTCTTGCAAATTTGTTATTAAATCGAAACCCTCGAACTTTTCTATCTATATCTACACATCTTTTTCATGTATTCGAAGAAAATTTGTCATGCCTCCGAGATACTCTTTAGTCGCCTCCTTTCCCTAATTAAACCCCCAAGATATTACTTGGTGTTGCAAACTTAGGAGTGTAGTGGAAGCCTATGCGAATTCAGCAAGATACCAGATTCTACTTGGGAGACTTTTCAGATTTACAGACTTTGTGGACACCCCCTTGGAGCAGCTTTTTCATGGTATAGGGTTGCATGCTATACTTGATCATCATAATACGGTAGAGCGGACTGCTTACTCAAGGTTAGTTCGCCTTTCTGATGTAAACTTGAATTACAGAGAGGAAAATGGAGAGGCAGTTTTTTAGACTGAGATTAAAGGGACATAGTTTATTTTTACCGAGAGGCGGTTGGGAGAGATCCTTAATATCAGAGAGAGGTTTTATATTTGGATGAGGGGGATATGACTAGTTTAGCCGCGTTGGGAAGGATTTTTGTGGATGTTGAGCACAGAGTTTGGGATATAGTGCATTTGCGTCCATTATCCAGCGTAGTTATACACACCTTGCACTATAACCTAACTGCTTGGATAGGCAGTTTTGATAGTCACTGGTGTAGTTAGGTAGGCTACTTATGCTAATTTTGTTGGACTTGATGTCAACTGGACAAGGGCGATTATGGAGTATCTTGTTACTACCCTCGATACTAGGTAGTCTACTATCCCATTTGGACATCTTTGGACAATAATGTTTAGGGAGGATAGATTTCTTTAGGGATTGTGAGTTCTATCACAGTGACCCACCCTCTTTTAGATGCATCCGCGCTGACTAAGATGTGTATTGACTTGGCCCAACTACAAGAGGAGGCGCAACCTATGGAGCATGGGGATGAGTTTGAGGTGGGTTTGTGGCGATGCTGGGGATGAGGGTCAGCAGGACCAGGGAGGTCAGCAGTTTGACCCAGTAGGATTTCAGAATGAGGCAGTGGTTGAGTATCAGCCTGAGGTAGAGCTTGGAGACCAATTTATAGCAAAGGAAGGACGGGACACTATCATATTTTGACCCACCAGAGGGATATGAGCACCAGGGTGTAGAGCAGTACTAGGGAGGCATTGGTCTTCCTAGTCATCTCCGTTGGACTCATGGACGACAACATAGTCATGGGATTTGAGGACAGGGGTTAAGGCCACTTCTGAGAGGCAGGACCAGTTGGCTAGAGAGCACCGAGATATCTCTCTTGGACAGCAATATATGGCCCCCACACAGGTAGAGTTTGCCTAAACCTAGCAGCTTTCCCTGTAGGAGATGTATACAGCCTAACAGTGATTTGAGCATACACAACTGGAGATACAGGATATGCACTTGGAGGTCCGGGATAGTACTAGGTGCCAAGAGGAACGCCTAAGCGGATTGGATTCTTTTCTTTGTGATATCTTTGGGTCGGGACCTAGGCCTCTATTCGGAGGGTAGACAGCTATCAGTATTGCTGCTTTTAGGACTCCTTTGTTTTAGAGCTAGACAACCTTTATTAGTTTGACTTGTACTTTGAACTTATTTCTCGTTGTAGTAGTGTTTTATCTTTATAGAAACTTCGGTCTAACTAATGAAGTTCTTGGTGAATCTCTAAATATAATTGTGTATCAAAAGAAAACTAAAAACAAAAAATTACAAGATAGTAATAAAAGCAAATTTCCCTAGAAATATTGTAAAAGACGAAAATCCATAAAATAAAATTTTTTGGAATTTGAAACTTTATAAGTTGGTTAGTAGGGTTTGGATGAAAAATTAGATGAACTACTCTCTTGTTCTCCGAGAGTGCGGGAAAAACTAGATGAAAAAACATTTTTGATTTTCAAAAATATTGCATTCATATAGAAATTGCCTGTGTATTTAGGGTATGTGCATCATGTTTTCCCAAAAGTTTCCAATAAAATTTGCATTCTTATTGGAGGTACCGCTTAGGCGTTCATGTATTATTATGTTGTTTTATACTTTGCGCAAGTCCACAAATGGTTGAAAAAATGGATGTACACATGATAATTGCAATTTATACATGGAAGAACATCACTCCGTCCATATCAAATTTCGAGGACGAAATTTCCTAAAGAGGGGAGAATGTAACACCCCCGTATTTATATAAAGAATAAGAGAAAATATCGATAAATTATGATTTTATAATTTATCTCCGAAACATATACCATTTTCTCGTGGCAATTTTCTGATTCGTTTTGATATATGACATGTCCAAAGCGGAGCCCGCATGGGAAAGTTATAAATAAATTAATAATTAAAAGACTATATGCGTATATATGCACGCAAATTCAAAATTTTAATTTAAAGATATGTTATAACTGGAAAATAATAATTCAAATGATTTGTGTTAAGAAATAAATTAAACATTATTATTTAACGTTAATCAAAATTTAAATACGGCAGAAACACACGTTCAGACCTAGAGATGGGTCGACCCAGGCCTCACATTGATCGACCCATATGTCGAACCTAGGGTCGAGCTGCCTCTAAGGTGGGTCGACACAAGGGTTGACCCACTCGGTCCAGAGCTTCTTTGGTCTGTGATTTTTGCTTCTGAATTATGCAGCTCGGATTTTATATATGTGAATCCGATGGACCAAGATTTTCTGTACACCTATTAATAGGCTAGCAGGGCCTAGCCTTCAACTCATATTTTCTGAGACGGCGCCAAGGCTCTACCATTTTCTTTCCTTTACAAATCTTTCAAAAATTAGAAATTAGCTTTAGGAAATTTTGATTCAAGATTTGAAGACAAAGAATGTAATTCTATAATATAGGTGCTCAGATTTCTGATTTGCGTGAGGTAATTCCAGTGAGTCTGATTTGTTTAGGGTTCTATCATTATTTCCCTCTTCTTAGTGTAATATTTGTAAATCAGTGGTTATTTTAGTATTAGATTCAGTTAGGAAGACCATAGAATCAGAGATCTGAATAATATTCAAGGATTGGAAAGCTATCAAGTGAGTGGATTTAGAATTATACCTTTTGGATATTGGTATATTTACCGTTTATGTTCCTTGTTATTCTTAACATGTTAATTAAATGTAAATTATGGTAATTGTGATATAATTTATTTTTAGTTATGTTAGGAATATTACTGTTATATAGATTTATTCTATGAATCTGTTAATTAGATTAAGAACTATTGTAATACTGGAAATTTATGGAATTCACAATCAACGCTAATATGTTACTAGATTGTTGTTTAATGACTAATTAGATAGATTTTATGTAACACCCCGTAAAATATACCTAAAGCATAAATATTAATAATAAATAAAAATAAACATAATAATAAGGCTGGAAAATGAGATTTTGCGGCTTTAAGAATTCTACGAAAATCCTTTATTTGGATTCGTGGCGAAATTCTGAATCGTTTTCATATAAAATATGCTGGAAATGATGAAAGAATGAAGAAGTTACAAGCAAATGAAATTGGACAGTAAAAAGCAAATATATATATAATCAGATTAGTAACATATATATATATATATATATCAAAAATATATTAAAATAAATGGGGATGAGTTTTAATTCCAAATAGAGGACAAGATAGAGGGGACAAAGATTATTGCAAACAAGGCAAGAGATTAAGCAAATAAAGTAATGTAATATATAATTAAACACCTCAACACCATATATGTTTATTGGACACTTCAGCAACCAGGAGGTCGACAGCCCATAGAAGGGGTGTCGACCATCGGTCGACTACCCAGGTCAATCGCTTGGTGGTTGAAATGCCCAATAAGGCTAGGTTTGGCTAGGTTTTTAGGTTTAATATATATAATTGGATGGCCAGGATTATATCAAAATAATCCAACGACCCAAGCTTACACAAGCGACTATATATAGACCCTCGGACCTCACAACTAAACCCTAGCCATTTTTCTACAGTGTGTCGCCACTCTGCCATTGCCTCCATTGAAATCCAGAATTAGGTTTTTCTATCTTCTTCTAATCTACCTCTCTTTCTCTCTAAATCTCTTCTAAAAGATTTAGATTGGAAATATAATCTGGAATTCATACAATATATATAAGAATTTGATTAATCTATTCCTATATATATAGGTTCTAGAGTTGGTAATTTCATTAAAAAAGGCACAACAACGTTTGATTTACGCTCTTCAAATCGATGTGAGTGGAATATTGTATTTCCATATTGATCAGTATGCCTAGGAGGATTTGGCAAAACGGCAACATCAGTACTAAAACCTCCAAATCCTCTATTTTATGTTTTGTGTAAGAATTGTCAATTTATTGGGTTTATGGATTTTGATCTTAATTTTGAATTGAGAATAAAAGGGGTGTTTTGTTTCTACTTTATGTAATTCATCCTTATGTTTAAATATTTGATTGTAACCTAAAAGGGTTTAAATTTGGTTTGATTCATGGTTTGATTAGTTTTGCGTTCTATTTTGAATCCAAACGTATTCATACTTGAATTCTAACAAATATAAACGTTTTTATGTGCAATACACCAAAAAGGGGTGAATTAGATAAAGTGAAGCTTACAAATATACATGTATATATATTTATGAATATATGTGTATATATGTATACTCTATTCTTGATCCATTATTAAAATCATTCCAATAAGCCTAGGATGCAAGTTGAAATTTGTATATATGTTGTATTTTCCATTCACTACTATCTGTATTATGTTATTATGCCATCGTGCTTAAAATGTAGCGGTCAAAATACGAAAAATTAACTTGTATACCTTAATTTAGGACAAGTTGAGAATTTTTATCTGGTTAGAACGTTCTCTCATCCATATGAACTTTAGCGTTATCTATACGTTTTAAATATTATAGTTATATAGCGTAGTTAATGTAATAATGATGTAATAAATGCGATTAGGATAGGATTCGAATTTGAAATATCCCCATATATATTGATTGCTTGAGTGTGTGTGTGTAGAATGGCTTTACATATATAAATAGTGATACATAAACACGAAGTTAGTTTCCATTTGTGGTATAAGCCTGCCTAAAACCAACTGAAAAATCTAGCAACTACAAGTAGGTCCAACTAATGTGAGAGGTCTGGGTCTTTGGGCCATTCAAACTTTGTACACTATGACACGAGGTTAAACCTACTTGTAGTAGAAGCCGACCCGGAACTGCCTGACATATCCAACATCTACAAGTATACGGTTTAATATGAGAGGTCTAGTGTGTGTGTATAAATAAGTCTATTGTGTGTGAAAATAAACAGATGTACTACAGCTTGAGAAGGTCTTAAGTGGACGACTCGCTTCTTATCTAATTTGGGTCTTAAGTGGTTAGGACTAGGATCCCTCCAAAGGTTTTATTCCTTGGAAACGAACCAAAGTCATGGGACTCACCCTTATTAGATTCAAAGTAAATCTATGGGTCCTCCTTCTCTAAAAGCAATTAGGCATAAGCGATAACGGAGTAGGGTAGTTCACGGGGGATGTTCACTTCCTCTAGAAGCTTATAGGTGATCAACTAGGGACAAAACTAATAATTTGTAAATAATTTGTTTCCTTTCTGTATCGAGGCCTTGCCTGGTTTCCCTTCTTAGTAGGATTATCAACCATTCTACTATCTGGAAAGAAAAGGAAATTATCAACTAGGGACAAAACTAATATTAATTATTAGTTAAATATATTATATTTAATATTAATTAACCAATTATTGATTGTAAATTATTAGTTAATTACTAATTATTCGTATTATTAATTACTAATTATTAGTGGGATTATTCCATATTTCAAATTATTTACAAATTTGAAAACTAATAATTGTTTCCTTTCTGTATGTACTAATAATTGCAGTTTTCAAAACTAATATTAATTATTAGTTAAATATATTATATTTAATATTAATTAACCAATTACTGATTGTAAATTATTAGTTAATTACTAATTATTCGTATTATTAATTACTAATTATTAGTGGGATTATTCCATATTTCAAATTATTTACAAATTTTTAACATTTAATGTTTTTATTGATTATTATATATTGATATTTAGTTATTATTACTTAAGTATTGTGTATTTAGTAATAATTTTTATTTATTACCAATTATTATTATTTTAGTTAATTAACATTTGTTAATATTATTATTTCGTATATTGATTCTTAATTTCAATTACCATCTAATTAATTATAACTTAGTATAAACAATTATCAAATAGTAATTACTAGTTACGATTATTTAATAATAATTGTTATTTATTATTTTTAAAAGTATGCATCTATTACAACTCATAGAATTTAATGGCAGTAAAATTTCAACAAAAGAAAAACGAAATCATAATTATACATGTTGAAAAATAGTTATAAAATAAACATTCAAATACATAAGAAATTAATGATTTACAACGTGATAACCATATCATTCAATTTTATTTTTTCTTCCATATTTTTTTAATTTCGTATGATTTTGAATATTTTTTAAATATGTATGGATGTTATTTTTCATGATAAAAAAAGACTATTAAAAATTGGCATTTATTATAAGTGGTAAGTGAAAAGATTGTAATAAAAAATTAATACGTATACAATAATATAAAGAAAACATTAGTTAGAACTTTTTTATAGCTATTTGGGTAGACATTGTAGATATTATTACTTTTGCAGTGATGTTATAAATAATATAATATTATTATCAATAATTATTATTAACGATTAATTAGTAAATATAATATTATTAATGATTAATTATTAAATATTAATAAATAATATTATAGTATTAATGATTAGTAATTAGTAATATAATATTATAGTTAATAATTAGTAATATATGATTAATGATGAATTATTAAATAGTAAAACATAATCAGTACTAATTGGTAATAATTTTCTGCCCGTTGTAGAATAGACATCTATTATAACAGACACTTTGTGAATGTTGTAAAATTAACATCTATTACAACGGGCCTGAAATGACCGTTATACTAGCACTCTATTTCAACGTGTAGTTTTTACCCATTGTAAAAAAGTGTTGTAAAGGAGATCTATTACAACGTCCAAAAATGGGACTGTTGTAATAGTGTTCTATTACAATGAGCAGTAAATGCCCATTGTAAAAGGGTGTTGTCCAGGCATCTATTACAACGGTTCAAGAATGTGATCGTTGTAATAGCATTTTATTACAACGGGCAGCCACACACATTGTAAAATGGATGTTGTAATAGGGTATTTTTGTTGTAGTGCTTACAACAATAATTTTCAAATGACGATTGGTATGGCCCTTTTGAAGCACTTTATGGGAGACCTTGCAAATCGCTTACTTGTTAGTGGGAAACTACCAACAAGGTTATACTCGGACCAGACTTCATCCATGATTCCATAGAGAAGATATCCTTGATTAGGCAGAGTATGAAGGCAGCCTAAGACCATCAGAAATCGTAGGTCGATAAACGAAGAAGGGAACTTGAGTTTAATGTTGGAGATTTGGTATTCATAAAAGTTTCCTTTCTCCAGAAGACTGTTCAGTTTGGCAAGACTAGGAAGTTAACTCCCAGATTTATTACATCATTTTGCATCATCGAGAAGATAGGATCTTTGGCTTATCAAGTGGATCTCCCCAAGCGTCTATCGGAAATCCATAATGTTTTTCATGTATCTCATCTAAGGAAATGCCTTTATGATTCTACCATCAGACTCGAGCTTGATAAAATTGGGGACATAAAAAAACTCGAGTTGGAGTCTAGGATGCCCCGTGCCACTACAAGGATTGTAGAGCATAGAATCAAGAGACTCCATAATAAAACCGTTCGCCTTGTCCGAGTACAATGGGGAAATGATCCTATGGATAGCACATGGAAGACCAAGGACAAGATGAGAAAAACTCACCCAGAGATTTTCTCGGGTGATTTTTCCTTAAAATAACATTGCATTGTGATTGCTATATTAGATGTTAGGAAATGGATGCAATAACTTTGCACAACGCACTCATATAGAAATATATGCATAGTTAGGTTGTTTGAATACATATTGCATCACTTATTACACCTACATGCTAGGGTTGAGCTCACTTTAGTGAGTCTGCAGTTCATAATCACTGCGAATCGTGGATGCTTATGGATGAATTAAAAATAACATGAAAGTTTTGAGCGAGTTGTGTTTTTCGCCCCTTCAAACATATTTCGAGATGAAATCCACTTTAAGGGGAGAAGAATGTAACACCCATAAAATATATCTAAAGGCATAAATATTAATAATAAATAAAAATAAACAATTTAATAATAAGGCTGGAAAATGAGATTTTGCAATTTTAAGAATTTGGCTATGAAAATCCTTTATTTTGATTCATGGAGAAATTCTGAACCGTTTCCATGTATAATATCCTGAAAACGGTGAAAGAATGAAGAAGTTACAAGCAAATGAAATTGGGCAATAAACCGCATACACAAACACACACACACACACACACATATACATATACATATATATATATATATAACCAGATGAGTAATACATATCCAGAATATATTAAAATAAATAGGGATGAGTTTGAATTTCAAACAGAGGATACGATAAAGGGGATAGAGAATATTGTAAATAAGGCAAGAGACTAAGCAAATAAAGTAACGTAATATATAATTAAATACCTTCATACCGTATACGTTTATTGGACACTTCAGCGCCAGGATATCGACCGGCCCTTAGAAGGGGTTTAATGGAGGTTTGAATGATTTGGTGTTGTGGAGAAATGAGTTGGGTAGCACTTCGTGGTTGGAAAAATCGATCCCTTTCATGGTGGAAAGTGGGGGTATATATTTATAGGAGTGGAAGTGAAGTGGTGAGGCTCAAAATAGTGTATGTAGAAAGTTGGGTCGTTAGGCAGACCTGGCACCTTAGTTTGTAACCGACCTAACTATATCTTGACCCCCAAGACACGACATGATTTGGTCGTTGGACCACGTATGAGAGCGACCTGCTTATCAAATCCTTCCACGGCCTGTGGTATAACGACCCGCCTGCATTGCCACGTGAATGAGCTAATTGATGAATGACTTGATTGCTTTACATCTCCAACGATCCGCTCTTTTGACTTGTAGAATGATCTAATTCAGTTTTACAAGGGGACGACCTACTTGCTATGTTACGTCGTCGAACGACTTATCACTTGGACAATCTCCCTTTGTACTCAATCGACCCAAGACTTTTGACAACCTATTCAAGCTCGACCTGATGCCATAAAGTTATAACGACCCGAGCATAATAACGACCTGCTCATGTGAGCAACCCATGATTTTATTCCACCAATGCATTATATATTATCCATATTTTCATGGGTTAACATTTTCCCCTCAGAGTCCGTATTATTGTAAAATAATATGGGCTTTGAAACTGAAATGGGTTCATCATGCTGGTCCTTGCACATTTTATTGATTGCTGAAGTTTTCCTGAGAGAAAATAAAGATTTTAACATCAGATCGTTCGGGGCTTCGATCCTGTAATGAGTGGACCATCTGTACTAGCCCTCTACATATATACTTAGGTCGCCTTTGCCTCTTTATTTCCAATTGCTAGAGAACAATTCGTTAATGGTGGTCAGGGTTTAAAAACTCCAGCCCCCAATCGTTATGTGAAATAACCATCTCCAATAAAATCGATGTCATCAATACTTGCAAGTACTTCGGCCATTAGATAAGAACCACTGCTGTCTCTTCTACATCCGAATCAAACCAAATTGCATTCGATCGAATCTGAACTACTTTGTCGCCGTCGAGTTTGTTAAGAAGTTTAAGATCGAAGTTTGATTGTCTTCGATTACTGATAACCAGAGTAGGTGTTGAAATTCTTTTTATTGCTTTCTTGCTGAATCAATTTTGAGTTTTTAGGGTTTTACATTGATTTGCGAACTTTTATTGTGAATTGTATGTAACTGAAATTGGGATTGTTTACTTCGATTTATTCGGGTAACTTTGAAATCATGATGTCGGATTTAGATTAGGTTATAGGTAGAAACAGAGAGTTGAGGTACCAATTAATTTCGAGTTTGATGATACTGTCAATCTTTAGCATCAACAAAGTGGAAATTAAATCGAGATTTAACAACTATTATATCTAAATCAAATTGTGCTCCGCTTTTGATTGTCGATTGGTTTTGTAGTAATATGATTTACTCCACATTGTATGTTGTCTATGAGTCTTGTGTTAATCCATGTTTTTCCTTGATATCAATAAAGTTGTTCACCATTTTAACTATTTATATGTCCTCATGCAATTCAATATTCCATGACCAAGTTTGAATCCAACATTTTTGCGCCTGTACAGTTGACATAGAAATTTTTTTTTGATCACGATTATAGTTGATGATGTGTGAATTTTATATTGAATTTGAATTGAAAATATATGCATGAGTTCGTGTTGCTGAATCAATATAGTATAGCTTGGGGATCCTCATAGCTTACGATTTCAGGGTTTAGGTCGAGAACATAATTAGGTTATCAGATTGTTGGAATGCTTTACAAACTCAGGTCGTTAACGACCCAAGCCTACAGATGATGTACGACCTACAACTCAGGTCATTGACTAACCTGCTGTTTTTAGCCCACTGGGAAGATCTAGGATTTCAAGTCGTTTAGTGACTGTAACACCCTGTATTTTCTATGTTTATTAAAATAACAAATTAAAGAATACTTAATTTGTAAAAGTGAGAATTAAGGGAAAGGGGTCATGCCGTTGCGTTTGTCTCGGAATTCTGCTTGAGATAGAGTCCGAGTTTGCGTGAATCGGACTCTGTATGAAGAAATTATGGAGTTCAGAAGATTCCATGTTTGAAAAGAAATTTATATAACTAAATAATTTAATAAACAAAACAGTTTGAATTTCAAAAATCACGTGGCTCAGCTGTGCGGGAAAATTCCCTCCCATAGGGGTCGACTCCCCACGAGGGGGTCGACATAGGTGTCGACCCCCCAAGAGGGGTGTCGACTAGGGTGTCGACCCCCCTATAGTGGTCGACCCCCTCACTCAGATCCAAACAGTGACGATTTTCTAACTTGTTGCTGAGTCTCGCTCCTAGGATGATCTAACGGCTCACATAAGTTTAAACCTCTATAAAAGCAACCTTAGTCCTCAACCCTAAATCACACAATTTCATTCCAATGAGCCACCATGTTGTCCATGATCGACCTAGCCTAGCCACCATTTCTTCTCAAACTAGAAAGAAAGTTAGAAGCTACGAGTCTAATCTAAATTTAAGAATCAATAGTCTACGTCAAGGGATTGCCTTTCAGTTTCAGAAAACAGATCCCAAAAAACAAGACTTTCTTTTGTTTGTAAGTCTTGTTATTATTTAGATGTGAACAATTAAAAGTTGTGATTTTTAATAAAGTGAAAACTAGAGTTGTGCCTAAGTTGTAAGATAATGGTGATGTTGATTCATGTCTATTCTTGTAACGATTCTATCATATATGCCTATGAGACTATTGTGGTTTATTGGATTTATTATGTTGTATGTTAAACCAATCGTGTATTATGTAAATTGGTGACTCTTTCATGTTATGTTACATGTAATTTTTTAGGCTAAGTCATATATATGTTTAGATCTACATTCTCATATGATAGGTCTATGATTATTCGATCCAAAATACAAGTTCACATCTACATGTCTAATTGGATTTATGTAATTCTATATAAGTCCCCGTTTATATGCTTAAGATTCATATTAATTGGATCCAAATTGCAAGATTACATTTACATGCCTAGTTGGATTTGCGTAATTTCATATGCTTAAGATTCATATTAATTGGAACCAAATTGCAAGTTTACATTTACATGTCTAGTTGGATTTGTGTAATTTCATATGCTTAAGATTCATGTTAATTGGATCCAAAAATGCAAGTTCATGCCAAATTTATATGATACATGTTTAGTTAGATCCTTATTATTTTATGTTGTAGGAATGGTACATGCTCCTTTCTTTCCCCTTTTGTATATAAGTTAGGCTAAGTTGCAAGCCTAATATTCTATGTGAATTTTGCAAACGTATAACGTGGGTAACATTGGGAAAAACCGTAAATTTCAAATTATTGGCATAGTTTGGCCCATAATCATATAAATGATTAGTGGCATAAATTGGTATAATTTATATACCTAAAAATTATGAACATGATCTAGTGGGTAAATAGGGCATGACTTGAATGGCAATAATTGTGGATAATTTACATATATATATATATATAAAGAGTAAATATGTAAATTAAGTAAAAGACGAATATGCCTAACCTGAGGTTAGATTGAGTTACGGTGTAAGACTGCCCAGAACCGCCCGGCACATCCAGCAATTGTAACAATATAGATCTAATGTGAAAGGTTAGCGCATCAAGCCCAAAAGAACCCGATGTTAGATTGAGTTGCGGTGTAAGACGGCCCGGAACCAACCGGCACATCCAGCAACTGCAACAATACATATCTAATGTGAGTGGTTGGTGCTTTGATGAATAAATTAAAGCTAAGACATGAATGGTGGGGTTAAGTTAATTAAGGCAACACTTAACCAATACAACATGTTAACTAAACTGATGGGTAGGGTTAGGTTAATTTGAGAACACTTAACCAGTTTAACTTGTTGATTAGGAAACCCTAGTAACGGGGTCCCATTTCAGCAGTAACCCACCTAGATGTATCATGGTACCCTGAACTAGACAGGGTGGGGCACGATTACTGGGCTGATTATAAGCAATCAAAACAACGATGGGTGGTGCGTCAGTGTAGGTTCCGACGGATGCGGGCGTGCACGTACTCCAGAGTAGAAAAAGCAGGCATTGGGCATTAGTAGTTATACACTGTGCATCTTGAATTGTGTTGGTTTGCAACCATAGGATTTGATACACCCCATGGTGGGCCAGCAAAGGTATCTACAATCAAGCAAGGTCGAGTGACACAAGCGGTAAACGTATATGAATAGGAGCCGATCGAAAAAGGGGATCATTTATCTTGAAGGCATGGTGCTAGTTGAAACACTTGTAAGTGGGTGCAGAGAAATAGAAATGAGTGCGATAGCATATTCAGTTTTATTATCTTATTTCTAGGGTACTGTCCTTGGTTCAGTTTATTCATGTCATAATCCTTTTTCTTGTTTACATGTTAAATAATCACTGGACTTACCAGACTCATGTCCGACCCATTTTCTTTCGTCTTCTTTTCTTCCGTCCCCCCTCCCCCCCGGGTCCGCAGGGAGGGAATACTTCAGCTTAGTTCAGACCATTTCCAGCTTGAAGAGAGTAGACGTATTGCTTGGATTCTCTTTCCTTGGGTTATGGCTTTGGATACTCTCTTATTGGGAATTTATGTTGCCTTACTATTATTTTAATGCTTCTTTATGTTTTAATTCAAGGCAGGGATTTTTTTGTAATAATTTGGAAGTTGGTTTGATACAGTTGCTGTAATGTTTTAACTGAACCACATACTTATGAAATAAATTTAGTTTTCCCACTGTTTATATGTCTGTCTTGTAAATTATCTGTATCTTTTACTTATAATGCTCCACCAAAATTAAGGCATTCCCTTTGTGAGTGACCTTAACGAAGGTAGGGTGTTTCACTTGGTATCAGAGCTGATTTTTGCCAGATCAGATAAAAATTTTGGAAACTAATTTTCAAAAAGAAGTTTAAAGAAGCATTTTCAAGAAAAAGTGTTGTTTTTATTTTAAAAGGCATAATCCCCCAAAGCCATATGCGCTATCTTTCTATCATTTGTTTTGAATCTTTTCTTTTTCGTTTCATCATGTCTGGGATCTTAACCTTCCAGAGGGCGTACCGGTACCTGGCTAGTTCAGAAGGTACCTAGAGGCTAGGGCTAATGATGCAGACCCAGCAGACATTCCTCCTCCCCCAGTTGCAGCTGTTCCTCCTCCTCCTTTTGCAAATGCTTTCTCAAAGATATGTAGAGACTTTCGAGCCATGGGTGGAAAGAAATTTAATGGGACTGAGTCATTTGTAGAAGAAGGAACTGGCTCAAAGAAATCGAGGACTTGTTTATTATCTTCGAAGTGGACGATAGGCAGAAGATACAGTTGGCCGTATGGTTGCTTAAAGACGAAGCCTCTTATTGGTGGGAAGTTACTAATGTTGAGAGACCAATTGAAACTTGGGAGGATTTCAGAATGAGGTTTGAAATGAAATTCCTCTCACAAGCTAAACGTAGCCTACAGATGGAGAAGTTCTTAGCTCTCAAACAGGGAAGTATGCCGGTCAAGGAATACATCAACCAATTCAACCAGCTGGCTAGATTCGGACTGGAGTTAGTGAACACTCCCCATAAGAAGGCTCTCTATTTTGTTAAAGGGTTGAATGAGCCACTGCACAGCCTAGCTATGTCCCATATACCTATGGGTGTGACTTATGAGAGACTGGTGGACATGGCACTGTTACAGGAGGAAGACAAGGATGGCAAGAAAGAGGCAAAGGTTGAAGTACCTCAAGATAAGAAAGTGGGGGGATCGCAGAATAAAAAGACAGATTCAAAGAAGGGCGGGAAGAACAACAAACCCTGTGACAAAAGGAAGTGTAATTTTTGTGGCATTCCTGGACATCTGATTAAGGACTGCAGAAAGAAAAAGAGGAAGATGGGTGGTTATTTTCACTGCGGCGAGACATGACACATGGCTAAGGACTGCCCAAGAAAGCAAGGGCAAGGGTAGAGGACTAGATCTACTTCTAGAGGGCAGGTTCACGCTCTCATAGCACCTCCGCAAGAATGAGGTAGAAATATTTCTGTTGAGAGTTTAGTTTATCTTTTTGATCATCATGTTCGTACACTCTTTGATTCTGGCGCATCGCACTCTTTTATATACTGCTTTAGTTGAATCTCTACACCTAGACACCAGTATAGTAGAGGATCCGTTGGTTGTTTCAAATCCAATTGGGGGCTCGGCTTATTTGTCAAGGATTTGTTTGGATTTGGAAATTTCTATACTAAGCGTTGGGGTTAGATGTAATGCCTATGTTTTGGGCTTCACGAGGTATAGGTTGATTTAGGCATGGATTGGTTATCCAGTAATGGTGCCATCCTCGATTGTGAAAAGAGAGTGGTTAGACTTATGACTCGCCTCGGTAACACTCTCAAAATCTCTTGTAATCCAATGAATTCTTTTATGCTTAGCTACCTAGAATCTCTTGATGCGTCTGTTGAAAACTTGTAGTCTGTTAGAGTAGTCTGTGAATACTCAGATGTATTTGAAAAGGTGAAGGACTTACCCCCGAAGCGGGAGATAGACTTCCGCATATACCTTGTTGATAATGCAAAATCCGTAGCTCTACCCGTTAGACACATGGCTCCAAGGGAGAGGAAAGAGCTCAGCAAGCAAGTTACAGAGTTACTCGAAAAGGGGTTTATAAGGCGGAGTATTTCTGAATGGGGTGCTCCAGTAGTGTTTGCAACCAAAGCGGATGGTTCACTTCGCCTATGCGTTGACTATAGGGAGCTAAACAAGATGACCAAGAAGAATAGACACCCACTTCCAAGAATAGGCGACTTGTTTAATCAGCTTGTAGGTGCATCGGTTTTCTCCTAACTAGATCTGGCTACCGGGTTTCATCAGCTAAGAGTGGCTGAAGACAGCATTGATAAGACCGCGTTCAGAACCCCGGATGGTTTCTTCGAATGGCTTGTCATGCCTTTCGGATTAACAAACGCACCTGCTTATTTCATTGACTTGATGAGCAGGGTGTTCAGGGAGTTTCTTAATAAGTTTGTGGTGGTCTTCGTGGACGACATTCTGATTTTCTCGAAGAATGAAGAAGAGCATGCTTTGCATTTAAGGGAAGTCATGGATACTCTTCATGCACATCAGCTGAAAGCCAAATTCTCCAAATCTCATTTCTGGAGAGAAGAAGTGAGGTTTCTTTGGACATGTGGTGTCCAAAGAGGGGATAGCTGTGGACCCCGCAAAAGTAGTTGCGGTGCAAGATTGGAAGGTTCCACGGAATGCAACCGAAGTCCGAAGCTTTCTCGGGCCAACAGGCTTTTACCGAAAGTTCATTAAAGATTTTACAAAAATCTCAGCCCCACTCTCAAGATTGACAAAGAAGAACATAACTTTCGTTTGGGAAGTGGATTGTGAAGTTGCTTTCCAATGCTTGAAAAGGGCTCTAACAACAGCCCCCAGTTCTGACATTGCCTGATGGGAGAAAAATGTTTACCGTATACACAGACGCATGTGGTACAGGATTAGGCGCTGTCTTGATGCAAGAAGGCAAGGTAGTTTGTTATGGGGGAAGGCAATTGAAGGTACGTGAGAAAAACTACCCAACTCATGATTTGGAGCTAGCTGCCATTGTTTTCTCTCTTAAGTCATGGCGTCATTATCTACTAGGAGAAAGGGTTGAATTGTTTACTGACCATAAATCATTAAAGTACATTTTCTCACAGAAAGATCTTAACTTAAGACAACAAAGGTGGATGGAATTTCTGGCCTCATATGATTTTGAGATTTCATATACCCCTGGCAAGGGCAATGTAGTAGCAGATGTCTTGAGTAGAAAGAAGCTAACCTTAAGTCCTCTCTTTATAGAAAAGCAAAATTTGGAGTACATAGCAAACTTTGATTTTAGACCCTCCTCTGAATTTGTACCTGGTTTGTTAGCATCGCTAGAGGTGCGGCCTACTCTTTTGGACTCAATAGGAACCGCGCAACGTGAAGACCCTCAGCCAGTTGATATGATGGATAAGCTAATTAAGGGTGAGACTTCTAGTCACCTCAATAGATACTCCATCGATGATAAGGGTTGGTTGAGACGGGATGGAAGACTATGCGTCCCACAAGCAAGGGATTTGGTGAAGACGGTTCTCGAAGAAGCACACCATTCTAAGCTGACCATACACCCATGTGGAGACAAGATGTATAAAGACATAAAAAGGGTTTTCTTTTGGAATGGCATGAAGAGGGATGTAGCTGAGTTCGTCGCTAAGTGCTTGATATGCCAACAAGTCAAAGCATAGCAGAAGAAGCCTGGTGCTCTGCTTCATCCTCTAAAGGTCCCACAGTAGAAATGGGATAGCATTTCGATGGACTTTTTTGATGGGCTTCCTAGGTCAAGAACGGGCAATACCAGTATTTGGGTAATAGTGGACAGGCTCACTAAAAGCGCTCACTTTATACCTGTTAAGAGTAGAAGGACTGCCTCATCCTTAGCATCCATTTATCTTAAAGAGATAGTTCGACTCCATGGGATACCCTCCAGCATAGTGAGTGATCGAGATCCTATCTTTACGAGCGAGTTTTGGAAGAGTTTTCAAGATGCTGTAGGCACACAACTATGCTTAAGCATGGCCTATCACCCCCAAACCGCTGGTCATACGGGAAGGGTGAATAGAGTATTGGAAGTCCTCTTGAGATTTTGCATTCTTGACTTTGGAGGAACATGGGAGGATCATCTTCCTTTGGTGGAATTCTCTTACAACAATAGCTACCAAGCCACCATAGGCATGTCACCCTTCGAGGCTTTATATGGAAGACCATGCCGATCACCAACTTGTTGGTGGGAGTCTACAGACAAGCTCGTACTTGGGCAGACATGATTAGAGAAACTTCAAAAAAGGTGGACTTGATAAGAAGACGGATGAAGACTGCACAAGATAGACAGAAATCCTACGCAAACAAAAGAAGGACCGACCTTGAGTTTGAGGTTGGACATAGGGTGTTCCTTAAAGTATCTCCTTTGAGGAATGTCATTCGCTTTGGGTCCGTAGGAAAGTTGGCACCAAGATTTGTAGGACCATTTCCTATCATTGAAAGGATTAGGATGGTGGCTTACAGAGTAGAGCTACCCGAAAGACTAGCTGGAGTTCATAATGTTTTTCATGTTTCTCAACTACGAAAGTGCTTACATGAGTCTGCGGAAGTTGTCGAGCCGAGTATACTAAAGGAAGTAGAAGTGGCACGAGAAGCGAGTGTGAGAAGACTTCCAACTCGTATCTTGGGTACGGAAGTCAAAAAACTACGCAACCGTGAAGTCAAGCTTGTTAAAGTTCAATGGAGTGGCGCTGAGGAAGACGCGACTTGGGAAACTGAGAGAAAAATACGTGCAGCCTACCCTTTTCTTTTTGAGGGTACCTCCTTGATATCTTTTTCCATAAGTTTATACATGCTTATGTCTATCTTTTTAAGTATATCTCCTCGGTCCTATTCTTTATCCTTAGGTAGAAACCAATGGATGTAAATATGTATTTGAAAGATGTTATGGTTGATGGTTGCGAGTGGTCGCAAGTGGTTGCTAGTGGTTGCTCGTGGATGCATATGCACACACATTAGGTGTTAGATCGGCTCAGTCACTTTCATATTGCATATGCGTATATGTATTTGTATATGGATTGAAACTTGGAATGTTGTCATATGCACGTTGCATTTGTATGGATGATTGTGCACTCATGCAGAAAGTATGATTAGGAATAGTTGCATGCATAATGGACTCATGACACTAACATAATTTGCATTAAGGAGGTCAACTGAATTAGTAGACCGCCTGATTTTGCATTAGATAAGGACATATACACACACTCTGCATACAATCATGAAAGCATTAGAAATCTTTTAAGGACAATGGATGTCGGTGTTTGATGGTTGAGTAGATGGATGATGGATGGTAGGATGTACATTCTTCGTGACTTGAAGATTTCGGGGACGAAATCCTTTAAGGAGGGGAGAATGTAACAACCTGTATTTTCTGTCTTTATTAAAATAACGGATTAAAGAATACTTAATTTGTAAAGAGAGAATTACGGGAAACGGGTTACGCCATTGTGTTCGTCTCAGAATTCTGCTTGAGATAGATTCCGAGTTTGCGTGAATCGGACTCCGTATGAAGAAGTTATGGAGTTCAGAAGATTTCATGTTTAAACAGAAAATTATATAATTAAATAATTTAATAAACAAAACAGTTTGAATTTCAAAAATCACGTGGCTCAGCTGGGCGGGAAAATTCCCGCCCAGGGGGGTCAACTCCCCCCAAGGGGGTCGACATAGATGTCGACCCCCCAAGAGGGGTGTCGACTAGGGTGTCGACCCCCCTATATGGGTCGACTCCCTCACCCAGATCCAAACAATGACGATTTTCTAACTTGTTGCTGAGTCACTAGGGCATAGGTGGCAATTTCTGGATAACTCTATCTAGTCTGGACGGTTGTGATCGCTCCTAGGATGATCTAACGGCTCACATAAGTTTAAACCTCTATAAAAGCAACCCTAGTCCTCAACCCTAAATCACACAATTTCATTCCAAGAAGCCACCATGCTGTCCATGATCGACCTAGCCTAGCCACCATTGCTTTTCAAACAAGAAAGCAAGTTAGAAGCTATGAGTCTAATCTAAATTTGAAAATCGATAGTCTACGTAAAGGGATTGCTTTTCAGTTTCAGAAAATAGATCCCAGAAAACAAGACTTTCTTTTGTTTGTAAGTCTTGTTATTATTTAGATGTGAACAATTAAAAGTTATGATTTGTAATAAAGTGAAAACTAGAGTTGTGCCTAAGTTGTAAGATAATGGTGATGTTGATTCATGTCTATTCTTGTAACGATTCTATCATATATGCCTATGAGACTATTGTGGTTTATTGGACTTATTATGTTGTATGTTAAACCAATCGTGTATTATGTAAATTTGGTGACTCTTTCATGTTATGTTACATGTAAGTTTTTAGGCTAAGTCATATATATGTTTAGATCTACATTCTCATATGTTAGATCTATGATTATTGGATCCAAAATACAAGTTCACATCTACATATCTAATTGGATTTGTGTAATTCTATGTAAGTCCATGTTTATATGTTTAAGATTCATATTAATTGGATCCAAATTGCAAGATTACATTTACATGCCTAGTTGGATTTGCGTAATTTCATATGCTTAAGATTCATATTAATTGGATCCAAATTGCAAGTTTACATTTACATGTCTAGTTGGATTTGTGTAATTTCATATGCTTAAGATTCATGTTAATTGGATCCAAAAATGCAAGTTCATTCCAAACTTATATGACACATGTTTAGTTAGATCCTTATTATTTTATGTTGTAGGAATGGTACATGCTCCTTTCTTTCCCCTTTTGTATATAAGTTAGACTAAGTTGCGAGCCTAACATTCTATGTGAATTTTGCGAACGTATAACGGGGATAACGTTGGGAAAAACCTTAAATTTCAAATTATTGGCATAGTTTGGCCCATAATCATATAAATGATTAGTGGCATAAATTGGTATAATTTATATACCTAAAAATTATGTACATGATCTAGTGAGTAAATGGGGCATGACTTGAATGGCAATAATTGTGGGTAATTTACATATATATATATATATATAAAGAGTAAATATGTAAATTAAGTAAAAGACGAATATACTTAACCCAAGGTTAGATTGAGTTACGTTGTAAGACTGCCCGGACCTGCTCGGCACATCCAGCAACAGTAACAATATAGATCTAATGTGAGAGGTTAGCGCATCAAGCCCAAAAGAACCCGAGGTTAGATTGAGTTGCGGTGTAAGACTGCCCGGAACCGGCCGGCACATCCAGCGACCGCAACCATACATATCTAATGTGAGTGGTTGTTTCTATGATGAATAAATTAAAGTTAAGACATGAATGGCAGTGCTAAGTTAATTAAGGCAACACTTAACCAATACAACATGTTAACTAAACTGTTGAGTGGGGTTAGGTTAATTTGAGAACACTTAACCATTTTAACATGTTGATTAGGAAACCCTAGTAACGGGGACCCATTTCAGTAGTAACCCACATAGATGTATCGTGGTACCCTGAACTAGGCAGGGTGGGGCACGATTACTGGGCTGATTATAAGCGGTCAAAACAACGGCGGGTGGTGCGTCAGTGTAGGTTCCTACGGAATGAGGGCGTGCATGTACTCTGGAGTGGAAAAAGCAGGCACTGAGCATCAGTAGTTATACACTGTGCATCTTGAATTGTGTCGGGTTGCCACCATAGGATTTGATACACTCCATGGTGGGACCAGCACGGGTATCTACAATCAAGTGGGGCCGAATGACACAAGCGGTAAACATATACAAATAGGAGCCGATCGAAAAAGGGGATCATTTATCTTGAAGACATAGTGCTAGTTGAAACACTATAAGTGGGTGCAGAGAAATAGAAATGAGTGTGATAGCATATTCAGTTTTATTATCTTATTTCTAGGGTACTGTCCTAGGTTCAGTTTATTCATGTCATAATCCTTTTTCTTGTTTACATGCTAAATAATCACTGGACTTACTAGACTCATGTCCGACCATTTTCTTTCGCCTTCTTTTCTTCCGTTCCCCCCTCCACAGGTCCGCAGGGAAGGAATACTTTAGCTCAGTTCGGACCGTTTCCATCTTGAAGAGAGTAGAAGTATTGCTTGGATTATCTTTCCTTGGGCTATGGCTTTGGATACTCTCTTATTGGGGATTTATGCTGCCTTACTGTTATTTTAATGCTTCTTTATGTTTTAATTCAAGACAGAGATTTTGTTGTAATAATTTGGAAGTTGGTTTGAGACAGTTGCTGTAATGTTTTAACTAAACCACATACTTATGAAATAAATTTAGTTTTTCCGCTGTTTATATGTCTGTCTTATAAATTATCTGTATCTCTTACCTATAATTCTCCACCGAAATTAAGGCATTCCCTTTGTGAGTGACCTTAACAAAGGTTCGTACGACCTGGATCTCCTCATGATACACGACCTAAGCCTTCAGAACGCCGAGACGACCCATGAGCTTTTGAAGTGGTTGACCGACCTGATTCCTTTAGGTCATTGATCGACCCAGGCTTTTAAATGACGCACGACCTAGGGCTTAAAGCAATGCGACGATCCAAGTTTTTTAGGTCATTGAATGACCTACTGTGTTGGATCGTTGAGCGACCTACTGCGTTGAATCGCTGAACGATCTAGTCTATTGGGTCAACGAACGATTTACTCTTCAACACTTGAAATTTTCTTTTGAAGCTTATTGATTTAAGCATTATGGACTTTGGATAATTCACAACCATAACTTGAGAATTGAATGCCTTTATGCCTTGTTTCCTGCCTTATGGCAACAACAAACATTTGCATATTCTAGACTTATACGTCGTCATCGACCAGCCACATCGATAACGGATTAGTTAATAAAGCACATTGCAATGACTTTTCAAGACTTAAACCAGATGATGCATACATACAAGACTATATCGTGCAACAATTTATGACTTGTTGAACCTTACATGTATACACACGACACTTTAGTTTAAGCTAGTAGCAATACTTGAGATTGACTAGTCAATATACGGCGGACTGTGGATTTCAAGTCTCATTGTAATATGACTTATATAGTTCTGCATGACACTTTGCACTTAGGAAATGTCTACCTATGATATGTTTATAAAAAGATTGTTTGTGTAGAATGACTACTAGGCAGCAATCTCGCCTTCATACTGAAGGGACATCCACTTTTGCACAAGTTGACATCTCTACATTTGCATTTGGGGCTACAACAACTGTTGCTCCTATACTGCCGATCAGCCATTTCCTGTTCTCCGTCCCCTTAGTGCCCTGCCGTCAGAAAGACAATCAACTACACTTAACCAGCAAGTTTATAAGAAGCTGTATAGCCAGTATGGTATTCCTAAGATAGATGCAATACGACCATGGGAGAATGTGCCTGTTGATCAACCACCAAGCAGATATGTAACTATCAATCGTTAAATATTGATGAACGGCGGTGTTCCTCCTTTTAATCTACTTCTAGAGATGTTCCTGAAGCATTTAACTATCGTCCCTTTCCTACTTCATCCTAATGGCTATGCCATTTTATTAGGGCTATACGTGCTTTATATGGAAAAGAGGGGATATGGTCCTATGTTTCAGGATATCTGCTACCTTCGCTCATTCAAAAGGAGGAAAGAAACCGCTTCTATCATACATGTGGAAGGTGTACGAAACCGGAAGCTTATACTTGACTTGCCGGAGTGTGCTTCAGGATTTCTAACTCAATTTTATTTGTTCACCATCCCAACACCTTTCACGAAAACTGGATGGAAGGAGGTGAGCATATTTGCACAAAACTCTTCCTATCTGAACTGCTTTTAGGTCTCGATTACTGAAATTTTCTTTGTTGATTACAATCATTCCAGCTCTAGTTAAGGATAACAAAGATTCTCCCCCTTACAAGGATATTCTTGATGCTTTAAAGACCATTGGCATTGTGGATAGAGGCAAAAATATTTGATAAGAGAAGAGTTTCCTTGTAAATATCGACTGCTATAGAAATATTTGATAAGAGAAGAGTTTCCTTGTAAATATCGATTACTCCACCCTTCAAGGAAACATCCTTCCAAAGGAGCACCTTCCACGCCTCAGACTATGCCAGTAGCATTGGATGTTGTGGCTTGAGGAAGGGTAGTTCATTGAAGTGTAAGGTTGACGAATCCTCATTAAAGAAATGTTCAGGCCCTACCAGCAGTACTAAAACATCTTCTCAAATCTAATTGCCTTCGACTGAAGAAGAAGAGCTTGTACACTGCAAAGGCAAATGTCTTATGTTAGCTACTGAACAAGTTGAGGAGGGAGAGATCACTCTCGGAGGTGATTCGAATGTTGAGAAAATTAGTGAAGTTACCACTGTTCCAGATACCCATGAAGAAAGTTCTACAGATATTTTCAAGACTTTGAGTGATCTTAGTACTGCGAAAGATCTTGCCCCAAGTGAGACTGTGACTTCGGAGCTTGCAACCATGGATACTAAAGTGGCAACTGAGATGGCTTTAACTCGATCCCTTCCATTGCGGAGAACATTCTCTGAGATAGGGCCTGCGTTAGCTTCACCCACGAAGAGAGATTCGCTATTGGATGCGCGCTTAGAGCATACATCACACACATTCTTTGTTTTTGTTGCTTTGCATGTACCCTATACCTTGCCTCTGTATTTTTTGTTTAAAGTACTGAAATCTTATTTTCCTTATTTCAGGTCCAACTATGAGTCATCAACATATGAGAAATTTTAAGCACCAGTCCTACTCTTATAACCTAAGGCATCACATGCAATATCAACATTCCCAGCAGTCTCACTATTCTCAGCAGTCTCAATAACCTCATGGCTACATAGAAACTGAGAAACAAAGGAGGTGGAGGCACGAGACCTGGACCAGCTAGAAAAGGAGGACCAGAACCGCATATCTTATAGTGATCGCGATCGACATGATGATCGTTATGATGATCGCCATAAGTAAAGAAGACAGGATGAGAAGGAGAGTCGAAGAAGGAAGAGAGAGAGAGAGGGATAACCAGGGAAGGGATTATAACAAGGATGACACTCACAAGCACCTTAGATCGGATAAAAATCCAGTTCATGTTACTTAGACCACCTCCAGCTACCAGCTCGTTGCTTCTCCATCTGTTACTCCTCCTCCGACCGATATTCAAATGATCATTAACAGGCCACACTACGCTTCTGATCCTGCACCCACCAAGCTTGCTCAACGATTCAAAAAATGGCATTTGAAGGGAGTTTCTTCGATCTTGGCATATATACATCCGATAATAAGGAAATGCTTAAAAAGCTTGATGTCGTGAAGAGCAATATTGAAAAGCAGCTGAGTGTGGTGAAAGATCAGGCTGATAAGTAATTGGACGAAGTTAAGGATATGGTTGAGAAGCTACATTTATGGTATGCTACCCGATGATCTCCAGCGAGTCAATAAGTGTAACTTCGAGCAAACAGCTACTTTGAAAATGACAAGGCTGAGTGGGCCAGAGTTCTAAAATGTCATGATGCCAGCCCCCTCTCTCATTGGGAAGAATCAAGAGCTGGAAGCCAAGAACCAGAGGCTTAAGGAAGAACTCCCTGCTGCTAAGTTGAGAGAGACTACGTTGACGATGCTCAGTCCGCCCAAAAGACTGTCGAAGCCCAATTAGCTGTGGAGGAGAAAGCTTCTGCAACCTATCGACTGGACAATTCCAGTCTTCATGTGGAGAACACTGGTCAGACATTGGTGATTTATGTGCTGAAAGCTAAAGTGGAGAGCCTGGAGCAGGAGAGAGATCAAGATTTGGCAGACAAAGAAGCTGCTGATAAAGCGTTCACTGATGCTGAGGTTGACGCCAATGCCACTTTATTCAGATTTTATGTTTTCAATGTTATGAGCTGAGTCAGCTTACGCTACATAAGAGATGATTTTCCAGCAACTCTGGAAGAAGTCTGGGAATCAGTACTTGTTCAAGTTAGGGATATTTATACCGACTTGGAGAATCTGTTGGATGAGGAGTCCCGTGAAGCTTTGGCTAAGGGGAAGTAACAACTAAGAATAGATCGGGATTTACTGGACGAAGCTGAATTCTCTAGGCAGCGAGCCCTGGATGTAGCCACTACCGTTACCCACACTGATTCTGTTAATGTTGAGGTCTCTAGTTCTCAAACTCCAATTGTGCGTCCCACTGATCCTTCTGCCACTCACGAAGAAAAGGACAAAGCTGTTGAAGAGCATACTATTAGAAAGCATGTCATCGAGGAGCATGCAGGAGATGGCGAGGGCGACGATGATAATCCGGATAATTATGAAGTTGAGTACAGAAGTCTTCTTGACGCAGGTAAAACCGAGATCGACCGAGTTGTGTCAGGCTTGGACTATCTTTGTACTTCACCCGGGCATACTGCATTCTATGCTCACTGTTCATTTTTATTAGGCCTGATCTCACAATAGCCATCTCCCGTTGGAGCCGACACAACGGAGACTGAAAGCCATCGTTACTTACTCAACCTTGGTGTCAACTACTGCTACCCCAATTAACACTCCTCCTCCGGGCGATGAGTCTTTAATAACTGCTTCCACTCATGCTTCGCTACCTGGGTCACAAGACACAAATATTAGTGTAATCGCTGATTTGGATGACGTTGACTATACTCCTAGTGACGAAGCAGAATATCTTGATGACACTAATGAAAGCCCCGGGAAGAATTCCAAAGGAAAACGAAAGAAAAGGACCAAGTCTCCATCTTCGAAGCGCAAAGGAAAGCGTTCTACTCCCAAGATGGGAGAACTTGTCATTCTATATTCTGAGAGTCCCCTTGGGGGTACAAAAGCTAAGGACGAAAGTCAACCTATCGATACACCTCCTTCTTCTTCCGCCAAGATTAATAAACCATCCTTGAGGTCCGGCGATTCTAGGAGTGGGAAAAAGAAGAATTAGTGCTTATGGCTATTTTACCTTGTTTCCTGTAGCTTCTTTTCATGTATTTTGTTTAGACCGGGTGTTTATGCAAGTACCATCCGTTGCATATGACTTTATGTCACTTTGTATTTGAGACTTCTGTTGAGGTTGTGAAGCTGTTTTGCATTTTATGTACTTAGTGTAAGCAGTGTTGTACTTTTGTATGTGTTTGCTTCTTTACAGATTACAAGTCTTTGGCTTTATGAGACGTTATGATGAGGTTATGGTATGTCTTGTGAGCATTAGCATATATCAATGTGATGGTGTTACCCCCATACCATGATCTCGGCATAAGTTGCTAAAGTTGAATGCAATCAACTATGCTAAGTTCTTTTATACAGGGTCAGCATACTAGAAGCTTGTTGTTTGCTAATGACGTTTTCTACCAGTGTACTTCAAGCTTCTGAGCCTGTCGATTCTTTAAGAAACTTAGCTTCGTTAATTGTTATCGAGCATTTTCTTGGAGAAGTTGTCAATATCCGTGCCCCTACCTAAGAGGTCTCTAGCCTTCACTGTAGGAAGGTTGCTTTCACTTGCGCGAAAGACTTTGATAACTTAACGTTAGTCTGCTCCCGCTGATTGGTGTTTGACACCAGAGACTTCATTGAGTGCCTATAAAGAGGTCGTTTATAACTCAACTAGTCCTCTCCCATCGATCGAATCAAGCATTGGAGACTCCATTGAGCTCATCTCTACTGTGGAGAGGCGACCATCATGGTCGTCGTGAAGGATTTTGGTAACACACAAAGATGGCCTGCTCCCGCCGATTGGTGTTTAACATCGGAGATTGATTTAGCGTCTGCAAAGAGGTCATTTATAACTCAACTAGTTTGCTCTCGTTGACCGAATCGAGCATCGGATACTCTATTGAGCTCACCTCTATTGTGGAGAGGTGACCTTCACGGGCGTCGTGAAGGAATTTGGTAACACTCAACATTGGTCTGTTCCCGCTGTTAGTGTTTGACATCGGAGACTTCATTGAGTGTCTGCAAAGAGGTCGTTTATAACACAACTAGTCTGCTCTCGTTGACCGAATCGAGCATCAGAGACTCCATTGAGTGCACCTTTACTATTGAGAGGCGACCCTCACGGTCGACGCAAAGGTCAATGTGAAGGATTTCTGCCTTTACTACGCAAAGGACTTTTCGAGCCTCTACTGTGGAGAGGTGGACCTTCACGATCGACGCAAAGGTCAATGCGAAGGATTTTAGTTGTTGCACCATTCCGCAGGGTGAACATCAGTCTTCGTGTCAGATGCGCTTATCTATGGTAAGCGATCACAGCCGGACTTAGAGGTTCTTTTCCTCCAACAAAGGTGAAGTGCCCCCTTTGCAGGGTTTGCATTATTCCGCAGGGCAAACATCAGTCTTCGTGTCGGGTCCGCTTAACTATGGTAAGCGATCGCAGCCAGACCGATGTTATGGGCCCTTAGGCGGAGCTTGCAATTTCTGTTTTTGGGTCCGTAGTTGTTTGCTGTCCTTTCTCCGCTTGACTCTTGGCAACTCCTTCTATTCACACTTCAAGGCGGTGCTCCTCATCATTGCATTTATGCGCATTGACGTTTATAGCACCCGACGCTTGAGTTGGTGTTATTGAGGTCATCACACTGTATCGGATTTTGAGGAAGCAAGCGCTCGTCGGATAGCCTGCAATAAAAATCATCTTTTAGCAAATTTTGAATTAACAAAAAATTTGGAAAATAAGAGATTTACTCAGACAGGCATTCTTTTATTCATGAAACTAATGTTCAGTACAATGCTTGTAAAGATATTTACAGACTTTTTACAAGGAATTTGAACATAGTATCAAGTAAAATATCGGCGAAGATGAATGCTATTCCAAGACCTTGGAATTGGAATGCCATCAACAATTGTCAGTTTGAAAGTGTCATCCAGCATCTTTTGATTGATGATATATAAACCTTCCTAGTTTGGCCCGAAGGCTCAGGTTGCTATCATGAGTCCATGACTCTCTTCAGGACAAGATCCCCGACCTCGAAGGTTTATTTTCTAACTTTGGAGCTGAAATGCCAAGCATTCCTTCGCTAATAAGCTACAAATCTGAGTTCTGCCTCATCTCGCCTTACCTCAAGCTGATCAAGAGCTTCAAGCTGTATCTTTTCATTGTCTGCTTGGTTAAAATGCATTCTGCGGTGTCTAGGGACTTCTAGCTCCACCAGAATCATTGCCTCTGAACCAAATGCCAAGGAGAAAGGAGTGTGCCCAGTAGCAGATTTATGAGTCGTCCTGTACGCCCATAGTGCAAGTGGTAATTCGTCGACCCAACCAACTTAAGCTTTCTCGAGTCGCTTCTTGATGGTTGATTTAATGATTTTGTTCACAGCTTCCACTTGCTCATTTGCTTGCGGATGAGCCACTGTAGCAAAGCTTTTCCTAATCTTGTATTTGGCACAAAATTCATTAAATTATTCACTTTCGAATTGTGTCCCATTGTTTGTAAATATCTTCTGCGGCACACCAAACAAGCAATTAATGTTCTTTAGGATGAAATTGATAACTTTCTTTGAGGTGATTGTGGCCCGTGGCTCTGCTTCAACCCACCTGGTGAAGCAATCAAAAACTGCAATGGCATATTTGAAACTGGATTTTGCGATAGGTAGTGGCCCAAGTAGATCATGCCCCAAAAAGCAAATGGTCATGGGCTGACCATTCGTGTCAATTCAGTAGATAGTGCTCTAGGGATCTTCGCGAATCTTTGGCATCTGTCACACTTTCTGGTGTAAGTTGCGAAGTCTTGGCTCACATCATGCCAAAAGTAACCGTACCGTAGTATTTTATTGGCTAGTATCTGACCACCAGTATGACCTCTGCACTTCCCATCATGCAGTTCTGCCAAAAATTGCTTTTGATTCCTCCTTGGTAACACAACGGAGCAAAGGCATAGAGAAGCCTTGCCTATATAGTCAACCATCCTGAATGAGGTACATGGAAGCCTTCTGAGCAGTTTCATTCGCTTCTTATGATCATCTGGGAGCACACTTTAGTAGATAATCTTTGATTGAAATCATCCATGAATCTGGCTCTGCAGTAGTTTCCATGATCCAATCTACATCGCTGTCAGCAGTGCTGGGATATGAAAGGACTTCAACTGGCACTAATCCCAATGATCGTGCATCTCCTGTACTAGAGAGCTTTGTGAATGAGTTAGCCTTCAAGTTTTCTTCTCGAGGAATGTGCGAAATGGAGTAGTAATCGAAGTAATTGAGTAGTTCCCAAGCTTTGGATAGGTAAGCTGGAAAGTTTCCTCCCTTAGCCTGGAACTCCGTTTAACTTGACATACTATTAACTGTGAGTCGCTGAAAATATGCAGGGCCTTTAACTGTAACTCTTTTGCAATTTTCAACCCAACAACCAGAGCTTCATATTCGACTACGTTATTCATTGATGGGAATTCTAGTCTCAAGGCATAGCATAGTGAACGTTCTTTAGGAGTCTCTAGCACTACTCCTGCCCTTGAGCAATACTCATTCATGGCCCCCTCAACGAATAGTTTCCATTGAGTAATAACTTCGACGTTCTCTTCTTTCTCATCACCCCTATCCATAAATTAAGCAATGACGTCTGCTAAAGCTAGTCTGTTGACTCCTCTCTATGGATGGTAAGTGATATCATATTGGCTAAGCTCGATGTTCCACTTCGATAACCATCCCAAAGTCTCCGAACGGAATAGAACTTGCTTTAGAGGCTAATATGTGAGAACCTTAATAGGGTGAGACTGAAAATATGGCCTTAGCTTTTTTGAGGCGATGAGCAGACAGTTTGCAAGCTTCTCCAACTTAGGATAGTTTAGCTTTGCCTCGAAAAGCCTCTTGTTGATGTAGTAAATAGGCCTTTGGACGTTTGAATGCTCTCTGACTAATGCGGCGCTCAAAGCATGGGACGAAACTACCAGATATAGAAATAGGTCTTCTCCGTCTCTAGCCTTTGATAACATGTGGTGATTCCATATGCTTGGCCAGCTCCTTGAAAGCTGTTTGACATTCCGAAGTCCACTGAAAGTCTTTCCTTCCTTTCCTCAAAGCATCGAAAGTGGAATGCACCAATTTATTGCCTTAGAAATGAAGCGACTTAAGGCGACAACTTTCCCGTTCAAACTTTTTAGCTCTTTCTTCATTCTGCGAGCTCGCATCTCTCTCAAAGAATAAATCTGTGTAGGGTTGGCTTTGATTCCTCGAGCATTAACCATAAACCCAAGAAATTTCCCTGACACGAATCCAAACGGACATTTGAGAGGATTAAGTTTCATGTCGTACTTTCTCAGAATATTGAACATCTCGGCCAAATTCTCTAAATGATCATTCGCTCTTTTGGACTTTACCATCATATCATCTACGTAAACCTCCATAGTCTTGCCTTTCTAAGGTTTGAACATTGAGTTGACAAGGCGTTGGTAAGTCGCTTTGGCATTCTTCAACCCAAACGACATTACTTCATAACAATATAAGCCAAGATCTGTAATAAAGCTCGTGTTTTCTTGATCAGGCTCATGCATCATGATCTGATTATAGCCCGAATATGCATCCATGAAAGATAAGAGTTCATGCCCCGTTGTCGCGTCAACAAGCTGATCAATTCTAAGCAGCGGGAAACTGTCTTTGGGACACACTTTATTAAGATCAGAATAATCAATGCATACTCGCCACTTGCCGTTGGGCTTTTCCACAAGTATAGGATTCGACACCCAAATCAAGATATGTGGACTCTCATATAAAGTGGTTCTCCATAAGTCTGTTCACTTCTTCTTTGAGAGCCTTTGACCTTTCAGGGACCGAAATCTTTCTTTCTGCTTAACTGGAGTGATGCTTGTGTCGATGTTGAGTGCATGAACCGCCACTTCAGGGGATATGCCACACACGTCAGAGTGACTCCAAGCAAACACATAAGGTTAGCTTTAAGAAACATAATCAATTCTTTCTGCAATCTCTGGCACAACTAAGACCCTATCTTTAGTACTATATCTGGATCTTTAGGATGCACGGATATTGGAATAGTGATCTCGGCTGGTGCCAATCTTTCATCCCCTTCACTGGTCTTACGAGGATCCATTTCTTTGTAAGCTTTGTTATGTTCTCCAGTGCAGGAGACCGCACCTAATTGCTATAAGGTGGGATCTCGAATGCGGAGGAGAGCCTCCATATTCTTCTTTGCCATATCTTTTTTTAGCCTCGCGCAGTTCTGTAAGGTAGCATTCTCTTGCGATCTCCTGATCTCCCCTGACTACCCGGACACCATTTTCAGTTGGGAACTTCATTGTTAAGCACCACGGCGCTAAGGCGATCCTGAATTCTGCAAGAGCGGGTCTACCTAAGAATGCGTTATATGCAGATAATTCATCAATTGCTTCAAGATAGAGACTCTATCTCCCTCTCCCAGCTTAACTAGCAAGTCAATGGTTCCAATAGGCTGTTTGGGTTCCCCCGTGAACCATTGAAATTTTGTTTGACATGCTTGTACGTCTGCAATCAAGAGCTTCATTTGGTTGAACATGTTACGGAGTTGAACATTACATGAGGTGCCACAAGCAACCTCTTAACTGTTGTCGGACCTATTCCAACGGTTACAACCATGGGATTTAGAGTTGGCGTTATCACGTCGTCAACATCCTTTTCCTTGAAGACAATATCCTCAAAAGCATCCTTTTGCTGTTTAATCAGATTATAGCTTCATTAGAAGCTTCCATCTGTTGGTTCAAGTTGGCGACAACAACATCCAACTCGTATTTGGTTACAACAGCTCCGCCGGTTGAACTCTAGCCAACTTAAAGGCGGTTAGTTTATGGTGTAGCTTCATTGGCAACATTAAAGGAACCTCCTCTAATAGACTTGCTTCCAGCTTTCTTTGGTGGAGCCATTATCTCAGACAATCTTTTGAACTTATAAGAAAGTCTTTCAGTCGACCTGGATTTCAGATTTGGTGAACCAATCGTAAAAACAGGCTTCAAATTTCAACGTCCCCCGCAAAGCACTTAACCTTAGGATATGGATGTGGCCCCACGATAGGCGCCAAAAATGTTAATGCGAAAAATGGCACTAACACCCCAACGTGTAATTCAACACTTCACAAATAGTTAAGATCTAGAAAAGGGGTAGCCACAAACACAAAAAGCAAGTAAAAGAGAGATTTATAGTAGTTCGGCCTAAATCTGGCCTACGTCCACTTTGAAGAGTGCTTTCATTATCGCTTTCAATGTTACAAGGTAAATGGTTTCTCTAACTTCACTCATTTTCTCTCTTTTCAATGATTTTCTCTACTTTCTTCTCTTAAGTGTCTTGTTTCTCTCGATTTTGCTATGAAAATGGCTAGATCTCTATGATTGCGATGATTGTTGGAGTGGATCTTCAACAATTTGAGCACTTAGATGATCTTTGGCGAATCCATGGTGATTGAGATGTTGAATCGAAGATTGAAAGAGGTTTAACAGAGGTTTGATGATTTGGAATTGTAGAGAAATGAGTTGGGCCGCACTTCGTGGTTGGAAAAATCGATCCCTTTCATGGTGGAAATGTCGGGGTATTTATAGGAGTGGAAGTGAAGTGGTTAGGCTCAAAATAGTGTATGCAGAAAGTCAGGTCATTAGACCTACTTGGCACCTTAAGTCGTAACCGACCTAACAGTATCTTGACCCCTAAGACACAACCTGATTAGGTCGTTGGACCACGTATGAGAGCGAGTCGCTTATCAAATCCTTCCCACGACCTAAGGTATAGCGAACCGCCTACATTGCCACGTGAATGATCTAATTGTTGAACGACCTGATTACATCACATCTCCAACGATCCGCTCTTTTGACTTCTAGAACGATCTGATTCAATTTTGCAAAGGCACGACCTACTTGCTCCGTTAGGTCGTCGAACGACTTATCACTTGGACAATTTGCCTTTATACTCAATCGACCCAAGGCTTTTGACAACCTGTTCAAGCTCGACCTGATGCCATAAAGTCATAATGACCTGGGCATGATAACGACCTGCTCACGTAAACGACCCATGATTTTATTCCACCATTGCATCATATATTATCCATATTTTCATGGGTTAACAACAAGATAAAGTAAGGGTAAAATAAAGGACATTTATATCAGGATATTCGATAATGGTTATGGTTGTTTTGCACTTCTATAACTAGAACAAATTAGGAATAAATCTCTAATACTACCAAAACGATTGATTGCATCGAATCGTGGATAACCTATGCCCACTATGGTTTGGGTTTATCAGGTCCTACCCTATCAGCGATTTGACATAACTTTATCCATAGATGTGAAAATGGCCTATGTTCCCAAATCGAGGTAGTGAACGCACACTAACTCACCGGAATGACACTCACAGCCTCTCAATTTGATAAACTTATATCCACAACGTAACATGGTGTGTGCCCTTACCTTAAGTGAGGTTGAAATGATAACTAGCGTACGCTACATGGTATGGATCTCAAACAACTTGGCTCAAATCCCCCAACCCTTGATTTCCCACCTCCCCCCAACACAATTTTATTTTATTAAGCCTGCCAACAAAGAGTACTAAACTTAAATTTTATCTTTATTATGTTCATATCCAAATAGCCCGACAATAAGAAGTACTGAGTTTATTTTAAAAAGGAAAGAACAGGATACCTAACTACCCCTGGCTCGTCGCTTATGTTAAACCATAACTTACTAAATTTAGCGCAAGTAACAAACGTGCGAATTACTAAACATCTCAATTACACAAATTTGATACAACATATTAGATCAAAAAGTTTCATTTCTGCATTTATTTTAAATTAACCATACCACTTCCAATATGAAATTACAATTAATTACCTAATCTGATGCCTTCTTATCACCCACAAAACTTTCTTGTGTCTCCATTACATTAACTATATCCATTCTTTATTTTTATGTACAACATTAAATTGTAAGCATTGATTAATGTTTAGATTTTATGATTTGTATTAATGAGCATTATAGGGGCTTAACAGCAGAATTTTAGTTTATATGTATTAATGGGCATTAAATTGTATGTTTTTGAATTGATCTCTGGCCTTTCCACAAACTTTTCCAAAAGTTCAATCATCATGTTGGGTAATTCTGATCATTTGGGTCCTGCAATTTCTTCTCTCCTTAACTGCCCCCATTGAGCACTTCCCCATTACTTACCTTGGCATTCCCCTTAGACCTTCAAAACTATTGAAAAATGATTGGTACCCTCTCATTCACAAGATTGAATCAAGGCTATCTGCATGGAAGGCCAACTCTTTATCTTACGCTAGACACATTGTACTTGTTAAATCGGTCCTTTCTGCAATCCCTACTTATTGGATGTCTTTCCATAAGTTACCTAAATGGGTGATTAACAAAATTGATTCGATCATAAGTTCTTTCTTGTGGAATGGCTAATAGGCATTATAGGGGCTTAACAGCGGAATTTTAGTTTATATGTATTAATGGGCATTAAATTGTATGTTTTTGAATTGATCTCTGGCCTTTCCATAAAATTTTCCAAAAGTTCAATCATCATGTTGGGTAATTCTGATCATTTGGGTCCTGCAATTTCTTCTCTCCTTAACTACCCCATTGAGCACTTCCCCATTACTTACCTTGGCATTCCCCTTAGACCTTCAAAACTATTGAAAAATGATTGGTACCCTCTCATTCACAAGACTGAATCAAGGCTATCCGCATGGAAGGCCAACTCTTTATCTTACGCTAGACGCATTGTACTTGTTAAATCGATGCTTTCTACAATCCCTACTTATTGGATGTCTTTTCATAAGTTACCTAAATGGGTGATTAACAAAATTGATTCGATCAGAAGTTCTTTCTTGTGGAATGGCAGTAACATCAAGAGGCTTGTTAACTGGCGAACAATATGTTTACATAGCAAATGGGGAGGCTTGGGCATTGTTGATCTTTCAAATTTCAACATAGCATTACTCTCAAAATAGATTTGGCGCCTAATTTCCCCTGGTTCTTTCATTAGAAAAAAAAAAGGATTCTTTCTCTTCATTATTCTTCTAACCCCCACTTTGTTTTGTATTTCCCTCCCTCTTCCAAACCTTGTCCTTTTTGGTCAGGTGTTATTTCAACTATACCTCGTATCAAAAATTTGTTTCATGTCAAAATGTGCAATGGTTCTTCATGTCTTTTTTGGCTTGACATTTGGCATAATGAGCTTCCCTTATTTGTATTTTTCCCTGCTCTTTTCTCTTCTGCCAATCATTTGTTCTACTCCGTCGCTATAGTCTTGTCATCAGGCCCCTTTAGTCTCTCCCCTTCTTCTTTATTTGATATTCCCATTTTCCTTGACCTTCTCGCTGTGTCTAATTTGCTTCGCCATATTCACATATCTAATTCCTTTGACTGTTATACTTGGGCTTTATCCCCTTCTAAAGGTTTTACTTCGCATCCTTATATCAATTCCTTAATTTTACTGGGAGATCTTTTAATTTTGCAAGAATCTGTAAATGTAAAATGCCCCCAAGAGTTATCTTCTTTCAATGGTGTCTCATTCATGAAAGAATTAACATTAGAGCTAGACTCTATAGGCATAACTTAATATCAAACCCTAATTGTGCCCTATGTTGCAACCATGAGGAATCATTGTATCACTTGTTCTTCGACTATGATGCGTCCTACCCTATTTTTGCTGCAACCAGTGCCCATTTATTTGGCTACATTCCTGTTATTTCATCAGTTTTTGATTACTGGCAGTACAATCCGGTTGATCCTTCTCTGGATTCTTTTCTAGCCATTTACTGTTGGTGCATATGGAGAGAAAGAAATGCTTCAACATTTGATAAGCCTCGTAAACTTTTTGATGGAATATGCAGACTCATTATTCATCTCTATCATACTTGGACAGGTTCGACATCTCAGGCTCACTTCAGACTTGCCGTGCCATTACCAAATATCCCTGCTAAATCTGTTGGATCAAATCATGGAAATTGGAAGCTCTAGCCCTGACTTGCACTGATTGGATGCATCAGTGTAGCTTGGAAGAAATCGTGGTGTTTTATGTTGCGTAGTTTATCTATGTAAATTATATGGTGCTTATAAACTGTATGTAAGTTTTTGTGGGGGATGTAATGCTTTAGATATTGCTCGTTTAACTTGAACTTCCACCAGTTGGGCTTGTCAACTGGCTTATCGGCTTATGTATTATATATATATATATATAAAATCGGTTGGGTAGCTTCACGCTACTCATCCGTCTTCCTCAAATGGGAAGGCTAATTTATTTTGTCCTCCCCATAAAAATTATACAATAAATAAAAAATGGTCCTTCTCTTAATCAAATGTGGAGTCATCCCATATATTATTCACTGTCTCTTTACCTCTTATCATATGTTCCTTCTTCTATTCACCTTATCCAACAAACTCTAATTTAATTTAGGATAAATTCTCGAACCATGTGCTTAAATCAATGGATTGTAACAAGAATAATACAAATCTTATGGAATCAAAAGAGGTAAAACTTTATATTTATGTCATTTTTATTTTTAAAATCACATATTGTGGTGAAGGTAAATTTTGAATTTAACGTTGCTCTACGATTTTGCCAGAGTAAACTATTTTTCCACGATGCAATTTCTTATCGATTTGATTTTTAACTAGGAAATGATATCATGGAAAAAGAATTAACGTTAAGATGTGTATACTAAATAAAAACATACATACATACATATATATATATATATATATATATATATATATATATATATAGGTTTTTTTTTTTTTTTTACATTGTGGGAAGTCTACTCAGCAGCTTTTTAGCTTTTTAGATTTAAATAGAATTGACATAAAATATTGAATGTGAGATCTCTGCGTGATTCTTTTTCATAAAATGTCCAGAAGTGAAATGAAGAATGATGGGTATTAACGCATTTAGTCATTACTTTATTCACTGTGATTGCCATGTTTATAAATTATAAATTAATGCGCATTTGATTATACAGTTAATTCTATGATTAAAACTTTTTATTGAATGGAATACAGAATTGGTTAACTATAAATTAATATAAATTTGACCATTAACGATGTCATCCAACTTGATGAAACATTACGAAAATATCAAAATGATGGATAATGCATTCCACATTGACGAAACAAGGAAGGTCAAGATTTCACTTAGAGCAAGATGAGAGCATCTGCTTCACCCATGCGTGGGACACACAAGGTAAAATCTTAATTCAGTGGTTGAAATTCAAATAAATTGCCTCCATGGATTGTTATCTTTGTATACGACCAACAGAGAAATTCGGTTGATACGGGCTGAAAAACACAAACTAATCGCAAAAACTTCTAGAATTAGATGCCGGAACCAGGCTCAAATTTACAAAGCTCCATCGTTGTCTGCTCTCGAATTGCCGCCACAAGCTCTTAGGGTTTATCCCCTCCTCCATCATTTAACTGATCAAACAAACGACTGAAATGCTATTGAACATAGGTGGGTTAAGCTTAGGGTTTTGAAACTTATCATACAAGGATTTTCAACGTCTTCCTAACTGCTTTCTTCTAATGTTTTGGATGGCTGCGTTGAAGCGATGAAAAGGGTTACCTGGTCAGGCGATGGAAACTTGCGTAAGGTAAAAGTTTCTACCGTATGACAAATCAAAATACGTGTCACCCAAACTTATGTTATTAATGTTCTTAGTAAAGATGTGTCCGGTGTTTCCGGGATTGAGATTGTATCAGGAGAGATCTGTTGGCTAATCTTCTTATTTCAACGGATTATATCTCAGCAATGCGAATAATAATAAAATGTGTACATTCGTTGTTGAGTCCTTATAGAAATTTAGCCCATTTCTTCTAAGAGCTACTAAGATTTTGGCAACAGACTTTTATTATGGTGTGACAAATGTATCTGAATAGATCCAAAATGTGGATCTTTTGCCAAAGAAGTGGGTTGCCACCATGTGACTTAGCACAGTTTTTGAGTTTCAGGCTGATCTATTTGTTTTGTCTGTTGCTAAGGACACCCAAGATTACATTTGGTAATGCCATATATAAAAATAATGAACATAATAAATTTTATGTACTTTCTAATACTAAACACATTCCACTCGACAATCAACCACGGTTCAAAATCATTTTGCACGGCGATCAACAGTAAACCACCGTTTTCCATGGCTATTAACCACCGAACTACCGTTGTTCGATAGTTGATTGCCGCAGAGAACGATATTGATCGGCGGTTATTCACCGTGCAGAAAAAAAAAATTGTTGTATTTGATAGCCCTTGAAAAGTGTGATATTAAGAAGAGTGTAATATAAAATTGTATAGTGTTTTTAGTAAATGGTATTAGAAAGAAGAAAACGAGGTGTCTTTAGCGTTACACTTTGTTTTTGAGTTTCAGACTGATCTACTTGACTCGTGAGAATTTGGTGGGTGCTTTACTACAACAACTAAGCCAACCCATTAATTCTAAACAAGTTGGGTTCGCTAGAGATGAAACCCGAAACTAAAAGATGAAGACAATTCAAATGTGATAATAATTAGAATAGATTAAATGGTGAAAGCATAAATAAATATAAAATAAAATTTAAAATAATTAAACAAAAATTAATGGGAGCGACTATTGGGACGCAAAATTTGACACAAACTGAAAAACACAAAATCTAGGCCGTTAGATTAGTTTGTCTCTATGTGGGGTGAAAATCAGGGGATAGTCTAATGCTAGAGATTCATTATGTCATTATTTGTGTCTATTTTTTGTGTTCATATACGCTTTTCCAATAATAATAGTAATAGCGATGAATAAATAAACCATGATGGTAATGATGATGATGAAGATGATAATGATGATAGTAATAATAATATCAATAATAGATACTGAAGACCAACCTATGCCTTAAGCTCATATACACTAGTCCTAGTATGATCTAAAACTAAATATTCTTAAACTAACCAAAAGCTCGAGGTTTTGGAACATGGATCGCTAACTTCCATGTGCTCCTGTTTGACACCATCTTCAATTTCTCAAGTCTCTTTTAACTACACCATCTCATTTCATCCTTGATCGACTTTTACCTCTCTTTGGGCATTCGGTGCGGCTTATAATTCCAACATGCATAATTGCATCGTTAGGTCTCCGTTAAAGATGTCCAAATCATCTTATGTGATGTTGAACTAACTTTTTTTCAACTGGTGCAACTTCTCTAATTTGATCCTGTTTGGTGTGCCCACGGCTCCATTCCAGCATACACATCTTTGCTACACTTATATTCTTGACGTGTTGCCTTTTAGTAGGTCAACATTCTGCATTATATAACATCGCAATCCTGATTGTTGTTATATATAGCTTTCCTTTAAGCTTCTGTGGTATTTTCCTATCGCATAGAATGTTAAATGTTGGTTTTCATTTCATCCATCTTGCTAGAATTCTAAAATTAACATCTTCATCAATCTCACAATCAAACTGCAACATAAATCCTAAATATCGAAAAGATTCCTTTTTGGGTACTACTTGACCGGCCATAGTGGCCTCTTTGTCATATGACCTGACAGTGCTGAACTTGTACTGCATATACTTTGTTTTTGTTCTACTAAGTCTGAAATCCTTCGATTTCAAAGTCTTCCTCCACAGCTTCAGTTGTCTATTAGCTCCTATTCTACTTTCATCAATCAACACAACATCATCAACAAAGAGCATACACTACAGAATTTCACCTTGTATACCCTTTATGACTCCATCCATCACTAAAACAAAATATAAAGGTTCAAAGCCGACCCTTGATATAATCCTATGTTAATGTGAAAGTCGTTAGTTTCATCATCGCATGCTCTAACACTCGTCATAACCTCATTGTATATATCCTTGATAAGGGTAATGTACTTTGTTAGGACCATCTTCTTGTTCAACGTCCACCACATAACCTTTGTAGGTGCTTTGTCATAAGCTTTCTCCACATCGATAAATACCATGTATAGATCATTCTTTTGCTCTCTAAATCTCTCTGTAAGTTGTCTTATCAAGAAAATCGCCTTTGTGGTTGACCTTTCAGACGTGAAATCAAATTGATTTTTTGAAACACCTGTCAACCTTCTTGAACCATGTTCGCAGACTCTTTCTCCAAGCTTCTTTATATGATTCATACGCTTAGTTACTTTATAGTTTGTGCAACTTTGAATATTTCATTTATTCTTAAAGATTGAAACTAAAATGCTTCTCCTTCACTCCTTCGGCATATTGTTTGTTGAGTTAAAAACAATGTTATTAATGGCGCACAGCGCAAAAAGGCGCAAACCCTCAGTGGAGCCTTGGCGCACGGCGCGGCAAATGGCGTGCGCCTTTTTAATTTACTGCGCATGTTTATTTTTTTAAATATAATTAATATTTTAACAAAAGATTTGAAAAAAAAATCTATTTTTTGCTAAAATATACACAACAATTTTTTAATGTATTTTACAAAAAAAAACATAGCATAAAATTTCAAGCACAATAGTTTTCAAATCAAAAATAATAATACACATTAAAGATGAGCTAAAAAACCGAATCTCTCCACTCTTGCTGCTCTAGCAGCAACACACCAAGTCAGGTCATCCTCATCGTCGAACAAAAGCTCATCTTCAATATCGACCATATATTCAGTTAATCGTTAATTACAACCATCAATATCATTCAAAGATACTGGACCAACAGTGTCACGAATATTATACATTCTTTTTAATGCTCTATTGTATTTAACAAATACCAAATCATGAAATATTTGTATGTTACAGATAAATCGTACAAAGACATTAGACATATTTGCGTATATGCAAAAATAAAATAAAATCCAAGGGTATGTTTTAGAGCTGTCTGAATGCTTATCTTATGAGAATATTTTTTCTTTCTCCAAAATTGCTTCTCTTGATATATCGTTCACGACTTCAGAGTTTCATTCATATGCTTTTGCATAGACAATATTTTATGATCTTTTATACATTAAATTATATATTTCTGACAATATTAAAAAGAATCTAAACTAAGTTGGATAATAAAACATATGCCAGTTCTAAATATCGGCATGCTAAGATCAGCCAATTACATAATTTAAGGTTATTAACTCGCTGATGATAATCATATAGGAAATAATGATGATGTAATTATGTTTTCATATAACTAAAAAAAAGATATTAACAATTTTTTTCATATTTCATATCATTATGATAATAATAGTAATAGTAGTTGTGATGGTGATTGTAGTGATGATAAGAGTATTTGTAGTAGTAGTTATTGCAGTTTGAAATGCGAAAAAAAACCATAAAATAAAGAAAAGGTGCGTCATCTTGCGCCGTGCGCCATTTATGTGCCGCGCGCCATTTGCGCCATTTGTTGCGTCTTTTCATATGCGCTGCGCGGCAAACAAAAATGGCGCAAACGCTGCGCCTCGCCGCGCCGTGCGCGCCTTTCATAACTATAGTTAAAAATATTATTGAACAACTTACTTAGCCAATGCATCTCCACGCCTCAATAGGATGTTATCAGCCCTATCGGCTTGCTTGTTTTCATCTGTTTTAGCGTCTCCACCTCAATCTCTTAAATTCTCCAAACAAAATGTTTACTGGTGTCGTCAACAAAGTCTTCCAGCTCGGTCGGAGAGCTATCATTTTTTCGTTGAATAGCTTATCGAAGTAATCTCCTCATCTTTTTTTATTTCATCGTCCATCACCAAGTCTATAATTCTCATCCTTAATTCATTTAACTTGATTGAAGTCTCTTGTCTTCCTCTCGTGTAGCTTGGTTATTCTGTAGACGTTTTTTTGATACAATTGTTCATACGTTTTCCCCCTTGCTTCACTCATTGCTCTCTTTGCAGTCTTCTTTGCCACTTATTTTTGCATGTTATCTTCACTTCTATGATGATGTAGGCATTTGTATCATTTCTTCTTCTCTTTTATAGCCTTTTTGCACATCATTGTCCCACCACCACGAATCTTTAGATTCTTGTTTATTTCCTCTTGTTATCTCAAACATCTCAGTATTCACTTTCTGAATCCATGTTGTCATCTCATTTCACTTGTTATTTGTTTCTCCTTTCATGTTTCATGCTCCTTCTCCCATCACTCTATACTTAAACGTCGGAGAGGCGTCTCCTTTGAGTTTCCACCACCTCGTTCTACTAATCTTAGCTCTTTTATTCTTCAGCACGCGAAGACGAAATATGCATACCAAAAGTTGATGTTGTGAGACGATACATTTACTAGATATGACTTTGCAATCAGCACAATCTCGTTTATCGTCTCTTCCATTATTGTCAAAAATTTCAAAATCTTACGATTTAAATCCCGTTTCAAATCGAATTTCTCCCTTTACGATTTAATCTATATTTGGATTCAAATAAGTTAAAACTACTTTCATTCAATACATGTTGATACATTCAATATACTTATTTGAGTCTACAACTTCAATTTTAGTTTTCCTACATAAAATAAAAATGGATCAAAAAAAAAAAAAAAAATTATGTTTAAATGTAGAAGATTAAACATAAATATCAATTTCAAGGTGTATATGAACCTTAAAGTATGGATCTATTGAATCCTCTATTTTCATGTTGAACTCCGTTCCAATTTAAAATTTAAATTTTACGATTTACGATTTGGATCTCATTTTGACAACTTTGGTCTCTTCTAGTAATGACAAAGTCAATATGGATAGAATGCTGACCACTACTGAAAGTAATCGGATGTGATTGTCTCTTCCTAAGGAAGGTGTTAGTAATCATGATGTCATAAGAAATAGAGAAATTTAATACATCTCCTTTTTGATTCCTACTGTCATATCCAAAACCGCCATGCATTTTCTCGAACCCTCCGCCAGTGGAGCCAACATGGCCATTTAAATCTCTTCCTATAAAAAGCTTTTCACTACTAGGCGCATCTCTAACCATGACATCTGAGTCTTTTCAGGAACTCCTCTTTACTTTTTCACTTAGGCCTACGCGAGGGGCGTATGCACTAATGACATTCAGAATCGTATCACCAACTACCAGCTTGACTAAAATGATCATGTCTCCTCATCTCCTAAGATTCTTGTCGGTCGATATGCCTACCCAGTTCTTGACTTGGGTGCTTCACTATGATCCCTTAATAAATAGCTTACACATCAAACCAGCTTAATCTTATGTTTGATATATGTTTGACAATATTCTATATGTTAACCTGCTACGAGGATCACAATACAAGATCACAACTAACTAGAGCTCTGATGTCCGTATGGACGAAACAGTATTAACATTAGAGTTGCACTTCAAAATATGGTGAAACCTGTGTTATGAGAATGAAAAATAGTCTCATCCATGATCAGCTTTAGACTTTTGACTCTAAACTATCTTAAGCTCTTAACAATATGAGAATAATGTACTCTCTTAATGTGCAATAAATCAAATGTAAGCCATGAACTTGCTTAGTTTGTGGGATTTTCTGATCTGAACCAATGTAGGCGAGGTACATTTTATAATATAGTATCAGTGATTACAACCAAACTTTAGTATTTGCTAACGAAGTTTTCGAAATGAGATTCAGATCGTAAATCGTAAAACTAGGACTTCAAATCGAAAAAGGGATTTAAATCGTATATCGTAGATTTAAAAATCCATATGTTAAGTTTTGCACATAGTTGGAATTTATTTTGATGTGTGAACTTCTATGTCTAAAACTAAAACTTCATTTTCTCTCTTGTTCCAATATTATTTTAATTGAAAATGATTAGAATTGGAATTGCAAATCCAAATAAGTATACTGAATTGCATTGAATGATTTTTCTAAACCGCGATATAAGTTAGGTTTGAATCGAAATATAAACTAGATTGTAAAGTAGAGATTCGATTTAAAAGGGGATTTAAACTGTATGATTTTAAGATTTTTGACAATAATGTTGTTATATGTTATTAGAGGTCTAGCTGTTCAATAATTATAAGTATGATTGGGGGTATGTGGAGGCACATTATTCAATGGGATGATCACTAATAAAGAATTGTACAATTTGTCCGAGCCTTCATATGGAAGATGTTTTAAAAAAAAAAATCGAGTTGAACAGAGAGAAAATGGTCTTCTTCTTGGCATAAGTCAATAACCCATATCCATTAAATTACACTTCCAAAATTGATGTTGCTGGAAGGTCTAAATGCAAATGTTTGATGTAGGGGGCAAAATTTCAACCGTTATCTAGATATAAATTAATATTGCATGTTCAAAGTTTAATAATTTTTAATCGAGATTCTAAAGAACAATAAAATCTTACATTTAGATGCTTACTTGGCTTATTTGAAACACTCAATAGTTATTAACATATAATTTTGTACAAAAAGTAAAATTACATTTGTATTCTTCGTATCCATCTAATTTTATGTAATTTAGCAAATATTTTTCTTGATTATTGCAATATACCAGGAATAATTGTGAAAATCATGGCATTAGATTTTTATTACATATTTGTAGAAACATGGCCAAGGTACAAGGAATGATTTTGTTTCTTTTTATTTTTTCATTCTTCGTATTTGTATTGTAATTTTGATAATGATTATATTATATCATTCAAAAAAGTACTTGATGCTTAAGTACTCGTTCAACAAGCAGAGCTAGAATCATCTTCATCTCATCCAAGAACTTTTCGCAGTGGGAAGAAAACAACCCTTCAAATGTGAAAACCCGCTTTTTTTTTTTTTTATTGTATTTTCAACCTATGCTGCAAAATACAAGAAAAAATAAGATTTTTTTTTTTTTTTTTTTTTTTTTTTTTTAACAATTCGTAGCCATCGCGAGGATGGACGAACAATGGAGGAGAGGGGATGAATTATTTCCACCCCTTTGTAATGTCTCAAAACACGATTTTTTCAATAAACTAGTTTCTATTTTCAATGTTAGTTTCATTCTGCAAATTTTATTGTTTTCCGACAATAGCATAAGAATTGCACAATTTTATTTAGACAAGATACGAAACTAAAACGGGCAAACCAAACGAGTTCTTATTCTTTTGTGACACTCATCACATTCAAGATATTAAGATTTCAACCTCAGACAATGAGATATGCACCACGATGTCATTTTGAGACCCTGTATGAATCTTGAAATTTGAATTCTTGCAAAAGTCCTTGGCGTTTAAGTACTAATTACTTAGTGTATTCCAGTTTTGAAACAAAATTTAGTTGCACAAAAAATTTCACCCTGTTTTCTTTTTCCACTACATACTTATGCTATCCTAGAGTATCTGATGTATATTTGTAAGGATTAATCACATTTGGTGCTGGTTTGCACACTCGATAAGTATGGAATGAGTACTTGCAATTACCTTTGCAACAGAGGTTATAACATAACATGTATTTTGAAAATTCTGGAAGTACATCTGAACTTTACTTCTGTTACATTCTTTGTGAAAAAAAGAGAAGGAAAAAAATATAAAAACAAAAAACAGAACTTTGTACTGTATCCTTTGTACAATACGCATGTCAATTGAATAATGAAACGAAAATTACCTTGAAATTCCAATGCACAACATGCGATTATCTAATGCATGTTCGAGGTATTCATTCATTACATAATCCAAATGCCAAGGGAATTGTATGTACTCTTTTAACTACACAGTAGTACAGTACCTGCAAATTTCAAGATTGCAGCATTCATCAGTCTGTCTATTGCTTATTTGTTACCAGGGAAACTCTAGCAATAAAGACTGCTTACAATAATTACATAAATTCAAAAATTAATGCAAGCACCATGTATGATTGAATGTACAAATTATTAAATTAGGATTTGATATCAATCTTGCTATTTACAAGGTATGTTGATTGGTGCAGAAAATCAATAAGGGCGCAAATAAATGATTATGACTTAAGGATCCAATAAAAGTAATTCATATTCAAAGAGGACTTTTCACATTACATCATTGTGCCCTTTACCGATTATGTTAGAGAATAAAAAATGCTCGATGATGTGGCTATATAAGATTCATTTATATTATTTTCACTTGATTGTATGGTTTCATTTCATTTTATATTTTTTCATTTTTCAGTAATGATAAAATATTCTTAAATAATAATAAATATGGCTAGCTAATGTGTTAGAAATTTCAATAATATTATGCAACAGTTTTCAATTATTTGGGTTATCTTCAGTCTATGCCATTTATAAAATAAAATTGAAAAAGGACATTCGAATGGCGTCCTTTTAGAATTCTGTAAAATGCCCTTTTTGCATATGCCACAACAGAAGCTAGTGCAAAATGTTGCCTGTTGGTTCGTTCTCAGAATTATGTATGGTTTATATTAAATGTTTTTTAAATTCTTTTAAGAACTAATCAAACAATTACATAAATACGGTGATATGCAAGCACAGCTTCTGTCCTTGCAGGGCAAAAAGATCGAGGCCAAGTGGCAAACATTTTATATAATGGCTAATCAAGAAATCTTTAAACATGTAAAAGTAGAAATAAAGAACACAGACACAGCATCGTGATGCATGAAGGAAACTAAAGTTAGGCCAACTGTTTCTAAGAGCGAGTTCTGATATTTTGAGGATGCTTAAACTCGGACAAGTTAATTAATAGCATTGTCAATGAATGTTTGTGCTGGATTCATCTAGACATAAGAGTTCGTGTCTGATTTATAATTCAAAATAAAAGCCACCGGCCAACGATATAACCTACAGTGTGTTTTTGTTCCAGATAAAGTGATGCTATGATCAAAACGATTTTTAAAACCGTATCGAATAGGAATTCATTTACTCTGACGTATGAACTGTGGCTGCAGATTAAGAATGAAGATTATTTTAACAATAAGAACTTGACATTCCTAGCATTCTTGATCGCTGATTATAAAAAGATTAAAATCATGCAATTTGAATCTCACTTGAAATTATATATTTCTAACTATGATTCTATATGCTCTGTTCGAAATACATCGAAATAATCATTAAGAAAAATCAAACAAACTTCATAGAAGGGGAATATTTTTTGAATCCATAATACAGATTTTATTGTTTAAATTTAAAAGTACAATAAAGATGGATTAGATGATAAAACAAAGCTAAGTCAAGATGTAGAAGCTAGAATATTAAGATTAGCATCATCCATGACATTACATTCATCTGGAAACGTATCATACATTGATCATCAACTGTTTTGACATTGTATCTGCTAAACATTTTCTTCATCAAAATGAACGTATGTTTGTGGAATGTATATAGACACCAGTGAACTTTGTTGCAGTTGACATTTCTATTCTAGGAAGGCAAGCTAGTCTGCAACAAGTTTAATCATGCCCTGTTAGAGCATCTCCAACAGTGTTACGGGCCGTAATGTTACGGCCCGTAACATTACGGGAGATATCTTTGATATCTCCCAACAGGCGCGAGCTGATTTTATCAGCTCGCAGCCTGCGAGCTGATTTTATCAGCTCGCGAGCTGATAAAATCAACTCGCAATCTGCCGAGCCCATCTATGGCTCGGGAAGTTTGTAGGGGGGGGGTTGTGTGGAATGTGTGTTCATTTGATTAAATATTTAGTTCTTATTTTTATCTACTTATTAATTTTTATTAGTAGATTATATACGAAAGATTATAGTTTAGAAGATTATATACGAAAGATTATATTTTAAATATATAGAACGTGAAATTTTTATATAGGAAAGATTACAATGATTCAACTAGGGGGTTTTCGCATAACAATTACCTTACAGATACAACCGACCGTTACAGATACAACCGACCGTTACAGATACAACACCGAATAATAGTACATGCCTACTACATCATCGCAAACATTAAAAGTACACATTCAATTTCAAGGGAGTCGCATTGCGTTCAGTCGCAACTCTTGAACAAGATTTTCGAGACGCATAATCTCTCGTTCGAGTTGGTTTGCATATACTATTCCCCGTGGGCACAACGGCTCGTCAATCCATTCCGTGTAGCTGCATCCATTTGGATAGAATCGACATTGCTGCATGCGCCGACCTATATTGTCGCCTTCTGCACGAACTATAACTTCGACCACATGACCGCAGTAGCAAAGTACAGGATAAGATTCACCTTCATGTTCATGTGGTGGTACTCGGTAGAACCCTACTTGTTGTTGTGGTTGAGCGAGAGTCTGTTCGTTTGCTAGTTGAACATGTGGCACTTGAACTTGTTGTAGATGTTGGAGGTTCCCCTGTTCATGTGATGGTTCATCATGGGGTGTAATTTGGATTAGAAACTCGAATTCGTCTTCGAGCGCTTGAAGTCTCATCTGTTCGTACGCTTGTTCATCAGAGTCAGTTTCGGATGGCCAAGAAGGCATTTTCGAGTGAGTAAGTAGTAGAATGAGAACGAAGTTGTTTGAGTGAGGTATTATGTGAGTAAATTGCATTGAGATATATAGGCAAGGAGTGTACAAATCAATAACAAAAATCATGATGGTACCGGTCACTGTTTCGCCTGACGTAATACTGTAGGGAATCTCTTTTTCTTACTGTCTTGATGTGAACAGACACTGTTGTTGGGCAGAGTCTCGATGTTACAGCTCGAGTAATGATGACAGTGCTTTATCAATATTCACCTACACTTATTTAAACATTTCATTCCCCGTCTCTCAACCATGACCATTATTTGTGCTTTCTAAATCAACCAAGGCAGTAAGGTGAGAAACCACTTATTATTTTTTCTACTGGTTCAAGTACTTTTTTAAATCGGACTAACTTTTTTTTATTCCGTGTAGCTTTAATGGCCGATGGGGAGATTAGTGATGAACTTATAGAAAAAATGTTTGATGAGTTTGAACGGAACAACCAGGAGGAGAAAGTGCGTGGATTCGTTCCAAATATACAAGTAGATGAAGTTAGTAAATCCGAAACACAACCAAGAAAACACACAGCTAGGCAAAGGGTTAACCAACCTCGACGCAATCCAAGTAAAGCAAGCTCCAGTGCTGCTACAACCGAATTCTCTTCTACAGACTTACTTATACTCGTGAAATCCTATATCGAATGTGATAAAAGAGATTTGCAACTGAAGAAAAATGGAGGAGGACTTACCCATGAAGAATTTTGGTCCATGATAACAAGATTACATAACAACCACCGTTCATGCACTACTACACGAACGTCTGCCGAAATTCTTATGGCTCATCGGCGGTTCGTTAAAAATTGTGAACGATACCAGATGATTATACAGGTAGTTGAAGATGAAAACGTATTTAAAACGAATAGGGCAACTTATGATTCTCGTTACCTTGTAGATTACGGCACTGATTTTGTTGGTCATGAGGCGTTTGAACTACGTTGTAGTTGGCTAACCCGATGATCTTTCGTTTACTTTGTGTTGTATCTTTCGTTTATTAGATAATCCTTTGTAAAAAGGATGAATTTCTTATAATTGTTTACGCAATAACAAAATATATAAAGCAAACATTTCATTATAAAAAAAGCGGTTGCTACAGAAGGAAATACAACGTTAATACAACAACATAATACGAGCAACTACTAATACGAGCATCTACTAATACGAGCATCTACTAATACGAGCAACTACTAATACGTTACTACATCAACTGTGGAAACCTTGACGTTATAATACGACGTTTCATCCCCATCCAAAATTCCTTTTCCAAATCAGACATTCCATCCAGATCTTTGTCCATGATAGCGTTCTCTTCTTGTTCTTTCTTATACGCATCTTGCTGTTTCTTATACGCATCGTGCTCTTTCTTATACGCTAAGTCCTCCGAAAGAATTTGAAGTTTCTTCTCTTCCAGATCAGCAATCCTTTTCAAAACTTCTGTTCTATCCCTAGCTTCTACAAGCCTTTTTTCCGCTCTACGACTGTGTTCTTCGTGTCGGGCGTTCACTTTTGATTCAAGCTCAACCGTTGTTTTGCCCCTTCTTTTCGCCGCTTTGCATCCCTCAGGTCTAAAATCTTCGTCATTCGTAGCATTGAACTCATCAAGTAGGTTTTCCCCTACACATTGAGAAATATTGCCACCTGAGCCGCTAGGACTAGAAGAATAACCCGATTTTGAACTTTTTTTCTTGGCCTTGCTAGCACTTTGAACATCGCGGAGACTCTTGGCAAGTTCTGAGTTCCACTTTGGTTGACTAGTAAGCAGATCATAACAATGCATAAACTGGTAATAGTGTGCCCTTTTCGTTCCATTTTCTCTAGGAAAAAACTTCTTGAACTCCTCATTCGCTAGTCGTTTCTACTTACCAAAATAAAATGTATCAATTAAAATGCTAACACCCATAAATAAAGTACGTACAAATACATACATACCAGATTATGTTCTCCTCCCATGCCGCTTGGATTCGCTATCTTTAGTTTGTACACTTGTGACTCATAATATTGGGTTTGGCGGCTTATTTTCCCAAAACGTCCCTGGATCGCCGATAACGTCCTTGGGCATCCCGGATGCCTCTCAACGAAGGATTTTTCCACTTTTTTCCAAAACGCAGCGCCTGTTTGGTCGTTCCCCGTTGCAGAATCTTGTGTGAAATGACAATATATGTTGCATAGAGAAATGTCTTCTTCGTCAGTCCACAGAGTGGTTCCTTGCCTGCTCGATGGAGTTTCAAATATATTGCTCGTGTTGCCTTGTGAGAACTGAGTTCCATCTATCGTCGGATGCGAAAATTCTCCGAATGGGGAAGACATTATATAGCAAGACTTGGTGTGGAGTAGAGAGATGTAGAAAGAAGATATGAATATGTTGTGATGAAGAAAGAATGCGATGGAATGCTTTTATAACTGAAAATATGGCCATTAGAAAAGTTTTCACCGTTTTATGGCCGTTGGTAATCAAAATCGAGGCGGAAATGGCCGTTGGAAGCCATTGGATTGAGATAGCCGTTGGGGAATTGGGGAGGGAGATGGCGAGCTGATTTTATCAGCTCGCCATGTTGCGAGCTGATTTTATCAGCGCGAGCTGATAAAATCAACTCGCCACATGGCGAGCTGATAAAATCAGCTCGTCGGACTCATTCCGGATTCTGAATCGAACCTGTAACATTCCGCTGAATATTACACGAGAGGATAACTGTTGGGTGCAAAAACAACCCATATTACGCCCCGTAACATGAATATTGCCCTTTGTTGGAGATGCTCTTAGAATTCAGTATGTTTGCATACCTACTTTATACTAAGTTTGGTAACTGCTGTGTTTTCTACTTCTGTTTAAAATTAATTAGCAATATATTCTTCCAAATGCCTATCTATTAATTAAATTATCGAAGATAAGTATAGTATAGAATGTAGAGTACTGTTAAAAATCAATAAGTCATGTTCTCAAAATTTATTTGAAGCAATCAATCTGATGGAATGTAGCAAGGCGTTAAAATTCCAGTGTGCAACATCGTCTAATGTTCCTGTCATGTATTTCTCCATATTATGAAAGAACGGAGTCACTTTTGTTCAAATGCATGAAACTGTATTAACTGGTTTGTTGATATTATTGTTTAGGATTTTTTGCTTCAATTTGCAGTTTGAGCATATAAAGTTCCTTGCTGTATGTGTGTGTGTTTAACTGTATAAATGTTGTCGCATTATAGCATCTAATAACAAATTTTATTTCCATTCGATGTGATGGACCTTGAACTATAGCATGATGCTAGGCCTAGTCAGTCGCTGGTAGATGAAATTTGTTGCTGCTGATCCCTGTCTTGCATTGTGTTTTTATACCATGTAATGTCGATCATAAATGACAAACAAATTCACTCCATGGAAGAAATGAATATAGTTGAATGGGTTAATTTGTCTGTAGTACGGCACATGAGGGTCCAATTAATTTTTGTGATTTATGCATATATTATTTTGTTGATATTCATATTGGGCCATCGTAAATAGAAAATGTTAATTACATGGCATGTTTACAAGCTCGCATGCCCAAACTTTGTTTTCTTTGGATCACAGCCTTTTTTATGGTTTATGTCCAATTTAATGCTGCCTAGCTCTTCAATAGTACCTAATTTTCTTGCCATTGAACAGGTTAGATTATTTTTATCTGAAGACTAACCTTATCAATCTGTACTTGAAATCCAGGATCTTTTAAGGGCAAAACCTACATGCCTGTTGCATGCAGGAGATTTGAATGAATCAAACCATCCATTACCTTCTGGCTTTGAATCATCTTATAAAAATCATCCCAAACTACAAATATCTGAAATTCCCATTATCAAGTGGCAATGCCCTCCTAAAGTAATCAGCCTCTCTCTTTGTCACTTCAATACAACATACCGAAATCGGTTTGCCTAGCTCTTTTTTGTTTTTATTTTTGTTTTTTTGTTTTTTGTTTTGGTTTTTTTGACTCCTTTGCAGTTAGTCTTAAATCAAGAATGGCGTGTGGTCGCTGGTGAAGAAAGCCAAGAATTGCACACAGAGAATGCAAGGCAGCAAGGTGTTCTTGAAACTATATTTCCTCGTCCATCTTTTATTCCTCCCAAGTAAGCCCACTATACATCCTTTTATGTTTTTTTTCATGCTTTCACATGCTTGTTTGTATATAGTACATCATAAGCAGATAATATACATGAGCTACTGGGCTTGTTGCATAACACATAGATCTTTCTATTTTGCTTAATGAGGAGCCATCATTTCTTTTGTGTAATTTGTTGCATTTTGATAGTTTGAACTTCGAACCTGAGCTAATATAATATGTTTGCTCTTTTTTGAACTTAAATCAGCCCATTAGCTTCTCTAGACGTCACACTTTCTAGAGCCGTTGATGATTCCAGCCTTCCACTTATTCCCATAGCTTATGCTGAAGACAATGAAGAAGATGTTACCAAACAGTCCGAGCCAGTCACATTCTCTACAACGAATCATTCAAATACTCAGGAGTTTCAAAATCACTCGAGTGGTGCGCTAGGTGCAGAACCAGATGTAGCAGCAGCTGCAAAGATGGCACTTACAGCACTAATCAAAAGCAGTGAAGAAGGCAGCTTGGTAGATCAAGACTTGCTTATTAAGCTACTGTCTGACCCATCAATGCTAAACAAGCTACTGTCAGACTATAATGTACTAAAATCAGCTGAAGCGCCTTCATCCACTGCACCGACTTTATGCAATAGCAGTATTACTTCTGAAGCATTGAATCGTGACACTCCTCGTCCTACTAGTTTACGAATTCGTTCTTTTTCGGTTGAAGCTGCTCCTAGAGAGAAAGATGCTGGTTATTACAAGAGTTTAATTCGATTGTATGGTGGAGATGGGCAAAAAACTGCTTCAGCTGTGGAAAATGTGAAGAACAGAGATTTTAAGGGTAGAGCGCAGGAGCCGCCGTGCATTTACTTTAATACGGCGAAGGGCTGTAGATATGGGGAGAGTTGCTTTTATTTGCATGATGAGCGATTGATTAAAAGATACAGTGGTCGTCCTGGTAAGAGGAAGCAAGATGGAAGAATTTGATACAAGTCTTCTCCTTTTCCTTGCTGCCGTATATATGATTTGCTACTTCAAATTGGTCGTCGGAACGTTTCGTCCATAGCCTAAAGTTTTGTTATGAGGAGGGTGAGATGTAGTAGATTCAAAGTTGATTTCTTGGCAATTTAATTACTTGTTATACGTTGAAAAAATGATTATGTATGGGATTTGCAGTATTGAATTAGAGCACATGAGCTAAATAGATTTGGATGTTGTTTTACATGCATATTTGCAACTGTTAAAAATCCAACATTTTTGGGTTTTGAGTTCTGCATGATCAGATAGTAGGTACGAAGTAATATTCAACATTTTTGGCATTTAGAATCTTCTATACTAAATAAGACTTTTAGTGTTAATGTATGTGCTCTCATTTAACTGCTCGGTTTCAGTAAAATGAACAAGATAATTTGGTTATCTTATGAAATATATTTATAAGCCATAAACGGTAAATTGTTCTTTCTAACATTCCTAACTTTACATTTTGTATTAAAGGTTTTAAAAAAATTCGTCTATAAAATATTAAATGACAACCTGGTGAGGGCATCGTATCTACAACAATACAACAAATTTTTACAAGAAAAAGGAGAAGATGAAACGAGTCCAAAGTGACTGAAAACCTCCTCCATTGTTAAGAAGAGATGTTTTAAAACATCTTCTCATAAAACCATCTTCATTTTCGCTCTTTTTGAAAAGGAAAAGAGGGGGAAAATAAGTTGAATTTCATAACCATCTGTACAAAACTTTTACTATTTTTTTTTTTTTTTTTTTTTTTTTTTTTTTTTTTTAAACTTCAAAATTACAAATATTGGAGAGGTTAACAGCATTGAAATGATTTAGATTTTCGTAGATGTCATTTATACTTATATTTTCAAATTTTAGGGTAGGGAGAGGAAAAAAATGTTGAAATTTAATATGTTAAAAACATTTTTTAGTTTGATTTATTCTTTTTGAATTCAGTGCATTTCATCATATAAAAATTCAAAATTGAAAATTACAGATTGAACAGTCCTTTACTTTCTCTTGATTTTCAACCAAATAACCTGAAAAGAGATATTGGAGTGGATCAATAACTTGACTTATTAATTAATTTGGTCTAACTTTTTAGTTATTTTGATGCAAGTGAGCATGGCACAATGGGAATCAAGAAGGACGACTCATGACAAACCCGAGAAATTAAGGGCCATGGTCAAGAACTGTACACTTCGAATGATTGTAAAAGCTTTAATGTCTTAATAGAGGTGGAACAAAACGAAATGCTATCGGCTATTATCAACTTGTCTCTTGCAGGTTGTAGTGTAGGTAAGCCTTTGATCGCCTAAAACTTGTAAACTCATATTCTTGACCTACTGAATTGAGTATTGAGAGTTTAGATAAACATCCAAAACTTCAAATTAAGCAAATTGGAAAGAATAATATTAGTCCTCCCAAATAAAAATAGATACATGGTAGGAGTATTACGGAACACTGTAAAAACCAGTCGGTTTTGCCAAAAAATAAAAATAAAATAGATATATGGTGAGACCAAACCATCTAGCAAAACGTGTTTTCTCCTTAGCTGGTATTTAACCGACTAATAATGCTAAAAATTTAACATTCATAGGATTGGATGAGACAGGCTTAACCCGGGAGCTTACCTCATCCATGTAACCACATATGTTAGAACATAACCAAATTGTTAGATCCATACATCAACAAGAATTGAAGGGGGAGTTTTCACAAAAATCTTCCGCTAATCTTATTTAGTTTTCGCATGAGTAGCGTATATTCAAAAATCATATTTAGTGAGTTTAGAATTTTAATTTGATTAATTTATAATAAAGCATTCGTATTTGTATACTATGATTTATCTATATTAAGCGTTAAATATAATGTTGTTACACTCTACTACATATTAAATTTGTGTTTAAATTTATGATGTGTTCTAGCATGATAAGTACAATAACCTTTGAGATTACAATTAATATACATGGTAAGTTATAAAGAAATTATAATTAATCATGGGAAAGTCCATACATGTAAATATGTAATAGATATCTCTCTCTCTCACACACACACACATATGTGCATATACCAAGGTTTGAACAGAAAATAAAATTTAAATTATTTCGATCTATATTATATTTTGGAACTACACACGCATTATAAATAGTTTGCTTTATAATTTTAGTGTTACACACACACACACACGTACATATGAATGTAAATTAGGGTCTGAACAAAATATAATTTTTAAACAATTTCGGTATATATTATACTTTGAAACTACACATGCATTATAAATGTTTAGTTTTATAATTTGAATCTTAGATGTATATTTGACTAATGTGAAAATTGATTGGTTTTATTTTTCTAATGAGGAGATTCTGCACTATGCCATAGATTGCATACTGCAACACCAGAGAAGTATGTAGAAAGTGTTGTTGTAGGCAAAAAATGATCTATGGAACATTTTCTTGGTATTGCGTTTTGTCGCATTGCTTTAGAGTCAAAGGCAACACCTTTGCGACCCTAAGACAACATCGGTATAGGTGTTGCCAAAGGTACCACTACAACAAAAAATACGCTTTCACAACTGTCAAAAACAGTTGTAATATGTCTATTACAACTGGCATGCGCTACCAGTTATATCTGCAATCATAATAAAGTCAACTTTTTTTACAACTGTTTCTAGCAGTTGTTAAAATTTGTTTTACACTGCTATTAATCAAAATTTTCATAATATTATAATAACACAATATTCAAACACAATATTTTATTTAAATAAGTATTTTATTTCAACATTTCAAATGGTACAAATTTTTTGAACTCCACTATTGTACACTCACTGGTATATTTCATATTTACATACATTGCTCACTACATTGTCACTCGATTCACTCGTATACAGACTCACACATACAACCATAAGCAAGAAAAAATACGCGAAAATGATTATATAAACTACTACCTTTATTTTTATTTTTTTCCTTTTGATGATTCGCTTGCAAAGTATGCGCAACTTCTCTAGTTCAATCATATATGCTAATGTGCTTATATAACATACAGTAAGAATGTGAATGTTGAATACAATTTTTAGAATGAATCAAAAGGATAATTAGTACCAGTGGGTGTTTCTTACGGAAGACGACATCCAATCTTGCATCGAGAGTGTTTTCACAAACAATTTTTCCATCTCTAGAAGCCAACACAACTCCTCCAGAGTTGAACCATTAAATTTAATGTTCAAATGAGAATCAAACGGTAACCAAGTTCATACTCACACAGACTCACACTTGTAACAAGAAAACAGGCCTACCTGATTAGCTGAACCATCAAACCTGTGTAATGCTGCTAAAATAAACAAAAACCGTGTAAAGCAAATAAGAAACAAAAATTGTAAACGGTATGAACCTGAATTAATTTATATATACAAGTTTCTCTCTGTACCAAACTGAGATTAACTTGGTAAAGCTGATATTATGTTACAAGTTATTTTATGTAACCATGTTTTATATATGGAATGAACTTATTTCAGTTTTATATGTATAGATAAAAGGAAAAATGACCACCTTTGTCATTTTATACAAATTTATGATATAAGAAAAGTCACAAATGATAAGTTCACAAAATGATTAATTATCGGTTTAAAAAAAATAAGGGGAATAGCAGCAGCATAGCAGCTACTGCTTTTGCTGCTGCTGCAGCAGTAAGCATAAGAAAATTCAAGGTAGTAATACTCTGGATTAGAGTTCTTGTTCTGAGCATGTAACTTCATGGGTACAGAAATTACTATCCATCCTAGTAAGCAATCATCATAAACAAAGCTGTTATGTGAATTGGTAAACTCTGATATAATGCTTGTTTGCCACCAAGTTTGCTTACATTTACATTTGAAAAAAAATCAAATAGAAAATTAGATAACAAGATTTGTTTGTGATAACAAAATTTACCAAGAATAACCAGCTTAGGAACTTCTGTTTGTTATTGCAATTGCATGCAGATTTCATGCGTTCTCATTGCCAGCAACTCAGCAACCTTCTCAACTCACCAAGCAACTCTTGTCAACCCGATGCTTTTCAAGCCAGTTGCAATGTTTCAGAACCACAACTACTGCACTTTCCTTGTGTCTCCTTCCAACATGCATCATTGTTCCTTTAAAGCAACTCAGCACATGCATTTTAGCACTTTACAATATCATCACACTGCACCTGACCTATTCCCCAACAAAGTGTCTGATAATGAGAGCAGAGTGTCTGATAATAAGAGCTACCTGTTCCCCAGCAGAGTACATAATATATTTTTATCATGTGAAGCTAATTTGAACATAACATCCCTATATTTTGACTTTGTACCATCTATATGCATACCTGAACGTGATGTTTAGCAACTATGTTCTCAACAAATGCAAGCAGTTACAACTCTATATCTCCAATGCCATCTTGGGTTCTACAGTCATGCCTTTGAAAAATGCGATAAGATGCAACAGATGGTTTGAAAACAACGACACCTTAAGACCTAACATCAATCACTCACCATGAAACTCCTCCATTTTTTTCCCAAAATCCGTAAATAGGGTACACATGAATTCGGAAAACCAGTTTGGAAGTCATCATGGAAATCTGGGTATCCATATACACACCACATAGTTTCCATAAATCCATGAAAACAACATGCAAGATTTAACCAGTTGCAGATCTAAGCTTAGTACACATGATCAACACCTAAGTAAAGTCGATGAAATGCAATATCAAATTACTGATGGAAAACAAGTGAAATTCCGAACTAGTTTGCACGTATAAATTGTCCTACTCTTTCTACCCAATTCAGCACCACATTCTTAAAAAGAGAGCTTCTTCTTCCTGTGAAATAACTGCCTATTCCAGAACAAGTAGGACTTCCAAGTAAAGAGCACTGCACTACTCTCATTTTGGGTTTCAGGACTTCCGTTGTACAATATCATCTCAAAACAATATACTAGACTCCATTTTTTATATCATAAAAGTGGTAAATAATCGCAAGAGCATATCTGAAATTATCTGAGAATTTATTGTTAAGCCTTGCAATTAAACCCAAGTAGATAGTGTATACCATATTAAATCCTGCTTTAGGACGAGTAGGAAATTTACCCAAGTAGGAAATCTTAATCCTGCTTTTATATCATCATGCAGTAATTCGAATGACCACTTAAACCAAATCAAAATTTTCTGATATAAAACCTAACACCGGACGCACATAATCTTCCAAATCTATAGTTATTGATTCTCACCCAAACATAAAGCACCACACTGCAGTAGTCGAAGTAGATAATCTATGCGAAATCTATTATTCTAACAACTCAATGGATAGGAGATCTGAAGGTAGATTTGGGTAAATCGGGTAAAGCGACGTTGGAATTGGAAATAATTAATGATGGCATAGTTAAGAGATCCCATTGACTGGATTTGGTAAAAGCGGTGTTAAAAGAAATTCATACATATGGTTTGCAATAAGTAGCGAGATGGAAATTCGGGTAGAATTTCAGAAGCTTAATTCAAGAACGAACAAAATTTCTCTGAAATTGTTAGTGAAATTAGGTTGAAACCGCTGGTGCAGTTTCATTTTCGATTTCCAGATTTTGGCATTGCAGTTCTTGGATGGAACAAGATATGAATCCTTGAAATTAATATTAAAAAGGACCCAAATTTGAATCCTTCAGTTTCATCCGGCATATTACTCCGCAGTGGAAAATATATTCGCCATTGAAATCAAAGAGCCTAGAAAATAAACAGTGAAACTCTAAGCAGTTTATTAAGCCATGACAAACCAAAAGTTTTACTCCTCAAACTTGAAATTTCATGGAAACAGAAAGGTGTAAATCGATTATTCATAAATCTTTATAGCAATAATAATTGAAATCTGAAGTCTCGATTAGTATCAGCTAAACCCAAAATCGACGCTGAAGATCCAAATCATAAACAACAACCTTATTAGGGATTAGAATTGAATTTACTTGACAGCGATTGTGAAGGAGCTCTCCATCCCGAAAGAGCAACGAAATTGGATGGAGCTGATTTTGGATCTGAATCAATTAGAAATTTGAGGGTGAAGGAAAATTAGGATCCGAATGAAAAAGAAACGAAGGAAAATAGCATGAATTATGTTCCAGCGGGAAAATGAAAATTTGGAGCAAAGTAGTTAAGGCGGTGAAGGAAAAATCAGATTGACGTGGATTGATAATGTTGATCGTTGGATCGTATTCACCCGGAATAGTAATTTTATTCACGCAGCTACTGCAACACAATGTTGCTATCTATGCTAACACCTTGAAGCATGTGTTGCAATAGACAAAAATCAGCATAGCTGTGGCAACATTTTAGCCAGCAACACCTTGGATTTTGTTGCAGTAGGTCATCTATGGCGTGGTGCTGACTGCATAGGATTAGGGTCGGAAATTTATTTTCTTTTTACATACTCGTGGATATTGTCATAAGCTTATTGGTTGGTTTCGAAAATGCATAGGGTATAGTTTGGTATCTTCCTTCTAATTACTTAGCTTGCAAATAGTTATTAATATAGTATATGTCATAATTTCTATATTATGATATTAGGTCTGGCTGGTTTGCCTTGGGCATGTTTGATATTGTTTTGCTACTGGTAAGACAACAACAACAACAACAAAGCCATATATCCCAAACAAGTTGGGGTTGGCTAGATATGGAACCCAAAATTAAAATAAAATAAAATAAATAATGATGAAAATAATATATATAAAGGGTTTAAAATAACCAAACAAATAAAAAGTCGTCCGATAAAGGTTTTTTTTTCAAATAATAATAATAAGTAAAAAGGTTCAATAAAAGTGAAATAAAATCTAAAATAGTAATAAAAAGTAAAACGGTTCAGTAAACGTGAAGAAAAAAAAAGAAAAAAAAGAAAAAAACCTAAGGTTCTAGTACATGGATTGCCAATTTCCATGCACTGGCAATCCATGTACCAGAACCTTAGGTTTTTTTTTTTCCTTCACGTTTACTGAACCGTTTTACTTTTTATTACTATTATAGATTTTATTGAACCTTTTTGCTACTGGTAAGACATGTTGAAAAAAATATTTTATATTGTGGACCTATTGCTTGGGACTTCTATATCTTTATTATTGTATTGATATATATATATATATATATATATATATATTGCAGTAATCAGCCTCAAAACGGTATGATTTCTGACCCAAAAATATGCCCAACGGGCATTAAACTAATTCAAAAGATGGATGTTAGCTGATAAAATTGGCACAAAAACCAATGCACAGAACTATTTTCTATACATTCGGAGTCATAGAACAGAAGATAAAATATAATATCAAAAATAGCGCTTTTTTATAGACCCAAATATTAACAAAATACAACACCGTATCTCGTAACAATGCTAAATATCAAAAATAAAACATCTCAAAATACAATAATATCATGTTTCAATGGGTACATCAAAATATAAGAACTACGTAAATGTAACCACCCGTATTTTACGTATTAGAGAATCGTAAACTAATTCTATTTAATTCCTTAGTGGTCGTATCATTCTCAATTTTTAACATGTTATTCATGGAAATGTGAGACATGTCCATGAATTTTACCGAATCGTTTATGACCACTTTACCCCTATGACTTACTGTTTTAGCCGTAAATTTTACAATGGATCAAATCGGGTGCTGCAATTGGTTTAATTGTATCGGGATGGTGGTTAGTCACTCCATACAGTTGTCACATTAAAGATTTGACTCAACGGTTTAGGAGATATTGTCGTTTTAAGTTTTTTGCTTCTGCTGGCCAGGTTAATTAGCAGCTAATGTGCAGATTAGTGAGCCCATTAGTTTAATGACATGAAATTATAAATAGGGGCTTGAGGAGAGAATTAGGGTTCATCTCCTTAGTCCACACATTAGGTTGAGCTTCTATGAATCTCCGATCCAACCGAACTCCCCTAAACCATAATTCGCTTTCATGAATCATTCTATAGTGCGTCAAAAGGCAATAACTACATCAAGGGAAATCAGATCTTACTGTTTTGCATTAAATTAAATTGTTTTCTACGCTGTCATTTCGCTGTCTAGATTTTATTTCATCTATATTGCATCAGATCTAGATTTTGGTGAGTGATAGAGATCTCTCACATGTTTACTATGGATTATATGTGTAAATTAGGTTAATCAAACACCTCATATGCTAAGTTTACTCTAAAACTGGATCATATATGTTTAATTCAGATCTAGACGCCTTAGGATAACCTAGTTTGATAATATATCATGTAATTCGCTAGATCAATCATATTTTATATGTGTGTAATGTCTAATTATGCTAGATCTGTGATTATCATCCTATGTATCATGCATGTATGTGTTCGCTTGATTGTTTATGTTCAAAATTGGATGAATTGCTATTTGATTGGTTGAATTGTATGATTTGCGTGATTTGTTTGTTTAGAATCGTGTGTTGTAGGGCTTAGAATCGAAGAATAAAGCAAATCAGAGGTTCAGATGGTGGATTCAGACGAAACTTGGCGGAGGAGCTCTGGAGTGTCTCAGGATGGTGCTCAAAAGTTTTCATCATAAAATTATCTAATTGCATGGACTGGTATCGGTCCATGACTTATGGACCAGTACCGGTCCCTTAAGGATGGTCGAGGGGAGACAAAACTTTGTGCATGGCTTACTGAGGTCAATAGTAGGTTATGTGCAAAGTTTGGTGATGATTGGATGGGTCTAAGTGCAAGCACTCGAATACTCATCATTGGACCGGTAGGTAAAGCTTCAGAAAGGCAATTCGAGATGTGGATGGACCGGAGGCATATATTCGAGGCAACGAATGAAGTTGTCCAACACTTAGCCAAAATTGGTTAAGTGTATGGATCAATACCAATTCATAGGGGATGGACCAATACCGGTCCATCAAGGTAGATGGTTTGGAGCCGGGGGACCTAGAGTGAGAACCTGTGGTCTTCAAAAGCACGATAGTCGTCTCTGTTGGTCGATAACATCTACGAGGTGGAAGCTATCGTCAAAGTGATGTTTTTTCGATTGTGAATCCAGGCAAGAGTGGTCAAAGGAGAAAGTGATGGTCATCTCAAAGTGGGATGACGCTACGAGATAATGGACTGACCCGAGTGGTACTCGAGCTAAAAGATGGAGTCATAATCGCTTACGCGATTGGAGGTGCAAAGGAATCGTTGATAGGTCAAAGTTTCTAGTGGAATCGAGGCAAGGGTATCGTGTGTACATCTGTTATGATATGAGAGACCGAGTACCCTGAATCTCTTAGGAAGTGATCAAGTTGTCTTGAGATGGCGCACGTGGGACGTGCGGTAGTTCGATTAGAACAAGGGTTTTCCACCAGCCTTTGACGGATGGAAACAACTAGTCATTCAACATCAATGTAACACCTCGTATTTCAACTACACTAAAGAGGATAAATTAAAGAATAATTAATTTAATATTAATAATTAAGGGAAACAGACTACGTGATTGCGTCCGTCTCGAAATTCTGGTCAAGATAGACACCTGGTTTATGTAAAACGGATAATGTATGAAGAAGTTATGGACGGTAGAAGTTTGGCGAAAAGAATAGGAATTCCCAGCGCACTTAACAAGTGCGCCAATGTATTTTTGCACTGGCGCACCTGTAAAGTGCACCCATGTGTGTTTTTGGGCATCCGGACCCAAGTACGTGTTGACCCGTGGCTCGATTCACTCTAGGGCTGAGGTGGCATTCGAATTCTGGAGGCTGGCAGCTATAAATATACCCTCATATCTCTTGTTTTCTCATACTAAAAACAATGGAGGCCAAATTCTATCAGTGCCTGAACTGAATCTAATCCTATCTTCTTCTACAAATCATGTTTAAAAGAATGAAGCGTTTCAACTATAGATTTGAGATTCAACACCAACAAATTATTTTCTATCTTCTATAATCCAAACACTGTGAGTTAGTTACTTTTAGATTTAAATGATTAAAAGTAAACGTGATATGACTGTGATTTGGATTTGTTATAAATCATGAACCTATAACGTTCTTGAATCTTAAAGATTATCATGCTAGATCTACCTTTATAGATCTAATTCGCTTATGGTTAATTTATCATGTCATGTTAGATCTAATTTGGTTGAGGTTAATTTATCATATCATGTTAGCTCTAATTCATTTGTGGATAATTTATCATGTCATGTTAGATCTACCTTTATAGATATAATTCGTTTGTGGATAATTTATCATGTCATGATAGATCTACCTCTTTATAGATCTAATTCGTTTATGGATAATTTATCATGTCATGATAGATCTACCTTTATAGATCTGATTCGTTTGTGGATAACTTATCATGTCATGCTAGATCTACCTTTATAGATCTAATTCGTTTGTGGATAATTTATCATATCATGCTAGATCTACCTTGATAGATCTTATTCGTTTGTGGATAATTTATCATGTCATGCTAGATCTACCTTTATAGATCTAATTCGTTTGTGGATAATTTATAATGTCATACAAGATCTACCTTTATAGATCTAATTCATTTGTGGATCTTAAACTTTACCTATCATGTGGTGATTAATTTAGATATATCATTAATTGGAAATATGAGTCCTTATTTATTCATGCCTATTATGACATCCTTAGTATGTTAGATCTAGTTTAGTTTTATTAGCACATGCTCACTAGATCTATTTTTATATGTCCAACTTATCACCATGCCAATTGCATGTTTATAACACTTTTATTAAAATAATCACTATTGTCATCTTTCCCTTTTATTGTTTATGGCTAGGATACTTTCTAGCCTGGGCATGACGCCTAATTTATACGAATGCGTTAGAGTGGGGACGAAGGGAAAACGGTAAAGCTGGCATAAATTGTAAATGGGAAGTTTGGCATAAATTGAGTAATAAATGAGAACATGAATTTGGGCATATATTAATTATGAACATAATTGGGGAAGAAGAGGCATGAACACCTATGAAAGATATAGGTATAATTAGTTAATAATTGAAATGCTTAGGATTACAGTAATTAGAAACTGTAATGGCACTGATGACACGAGGTTAGATTGCACTTGCGGTGGAAGTCTGCCCGAAACCAACCAGCATATCCAGCGACCGCAAGTGGTGAATCCAATGTGAGAGGTCTAAGTGCACAAATACGAGACGAGCTAAGACACGAGCTTAGGCCCAACATATGGAAGAAGTCTGCCCGGACCCGACCGACATATCCAACATCCACAAGTTGTAGGCCTAATGTGGGAGGTCTAGCCCATTATAACCATAAATGGACATGGTAATGAATTGAAGTAAACAAGGAATGATAGTAACCTATTATCATTAATTACTTTAATGTTATATAATAGGTAGTCTTGTCCTATGGACAAGTGGAAATTATAACATAAGTTATAATAAAAGGAAAGAGAGCTTATTAGCAAACCTTAGTTAAGAAAACTAAGTTAATAAGTAAACAACGTCAAGTTGTAGTGATATGTTAAACAGGAAACAGGTGAACTGAAAAGAAGTATACTTAATTAAATATTAAGTAAAACATGTTGTTGTAACTATGGAAACAGACAATATAAAAGGGATAGTAAGATTACTTCCGTTAATTACAATCCAGGGGTGAACGATTGTAAGATTACTTCTGTTAATTACAATCTAAAGAATAACATGCAATGAGGCTTATTAATGAACTTAAATGGATTAAGTTATATTTATATGAAATTAATAAGCAAGTGAAGCTTTGGCAGGTAAAAAGAAGTCAATGTGAATGGGGATGACCTGTTAGTCTGTAATACTTAACCTAGTTGAATCCATTGGGATTGTATGAACATAAACATGAATAGGGGTTAAGTAAACTTGGTTGAATCAATAGGAGGGTTAAGTAAATCTTGGGTAGGTAGGTAGGTAATATTAGTATATATAGGTCCACAAACTTAACCGTTAAATAAACATGCTTGAATCAGTGGGAGGGTTAAGTAAATCGGGGAGGGGGTGGGTAATATTTACATATAGGCCCACAAACTTAACCCGATAAGGTTATGTAATTAAGGACACCAAGTGTTATACATAACCGATGGAAACAATAAAGTTATGTAATTAAAGACACCCTTTTAGGTAAGCATAACTTGCAGAAATGGTAGGATTATGTAATTAAAGACACCTAGTGGTATACATAGCCAATGAAAACCGAGTAGGGGATACAAGACAAAGGGGAGAGCTTGTATCATATTGTGTGGGACCCGTTTCAGTCAATAACCCGGAGTAGGTATCAAACATGTACTCCGAACTAGGTCGGAGAAGGGGCATGCTTATTGGATTGATTGTAAGAGATCCAAACGTGGAGGACGGTGTGGGCGGCGCAAACCGACCGGGCCATGTGTGTAACGACCCACATTCTACATATCGAAGGATCATAGAATATTTATTTCTTTTTCATATGAGGTTGTATGGTCATGAAACTCTAGGGAACGACTATTAGGGTCATTTCCTATGTTCACGATTTTTGCCGATTTTTAAATGACCATTTTGCCCCTGGCGAATCTTGTTTTGCTTATAACTTTTGATTGGTAAGGAGTTTCGACCTGAAACCACTTCCATTGGATCCGGTTGATAGTTTACCTTTCCGTAGAATGGTCACATTAGCCAAACGGACATACCGTTTGGGAGATATGGCTGAAATAAGGTTTGGAAGGTGAAAAACAGCTTAACCGGGCCTAGTTAGGGTGATTAACAGCTAGGCCCATAACCCATTTCGGGATTAGGGTTATGGGGAGGCTGAAATCAGTTAGGAAATGATTCTATTTCATTTTCTCAGCCGCCTAAAACATTTCCCTAACCCTAGCCATGGCCTCCACCTTCTAAAATCATAACAAATCACCTTCTAATCACTAATTAAGAAGATCTACATCAAACCAAGGCAAATTAGCATAAAATTTGGGATATAGCTGCTGGAACACATAGAGATTCAACCCAAATCAGAGATACTTTCAGATTTAAGTTTTATTTGTGGCTAAGTTGACTGATTTACATTGTTTTTCACTAATTATGGCTAATTAGGGGTGATTAGTGATAATTAGAGAAATTATAGCTCAGAAAAATCTGGAAAAATTTGTAAAATTCTAAAATATTATTTTAGGGATCTGATAAAAATTTGGGTTAATCTGGATATGTTTTGCTAATCCTATCATTAGTTATAGTTAAACATGATTAAGGGGAAAACCATGGGTTTTGGGTATGTTTGATTTATGATTATTCATCATTTTGGTGTTTATGGTTGATTGTACATGTTTCTATGACTTTATGGTATGTTTTGTGATTGATTAGAAAAGTTAGAATGGTCGAAAACGCCATCGTATGGTGTAAAACAGTCGCTGGAAAGTTGCAGAAAACTGTGCAGGAACCGGATCGGATCGGAGGGAGGAAGTACGACCCGACCCGCTCGTGAATAGTGGCCACGAACCGATCCGCTCGCATCTGAAGCCTCGGAACTGAACCTCCTTCCACGAACCAGAGATGACCAGGAACTCATGAACCAAGACCTTCGAACCGAACCGCTTGTCACGAACTGGAGGTTGAAGCGCCACTTCGAGCCGAGCCACTTATGACCCACGATCCGAACCAGAGGTGTTGACATGTACGAACCGATCCGAAGCATGCAATCACGAACCGACCCGACCCATAGGTGCATCACGAACCGAACCGGACCACTCCAGGAGAACCGAACCGAACCGAATGGAGATCAGAACCCGAGATGCAAAGGTAGTCCAATAGGAGGTAGAACTCAGGAACCAAATGGGAACCAACGAGTTAACTTCATGAATTGGACTTTTCTGCGGGATGTGTGCAAAGGGGTTATCGATGTCTATAGCTTTGACTCACCACTGAGATACGGATTAGTGGCTATGGATCAGTGCAGTGGGGTTGTTATGACTCCATGAGGCAAAGTGATCGTAGCAGGGTTATGAGCCAGTGCAGTGGAGTTGTTATGACTCCATGGGACAGAGTGGACATAGCGAAGTATTAGTGGTTACGGATCAGTGCAGTGGAGTCGTCATGACTCCATGGGCAGAGTGATTGTAACAAAGAATTGGGTGATCAAAGTGGTGGATATCGTATGCTTTACGCACTAAGTGAGAGATGTGAGGATGACTGCTATGTTTGATGTTTGGCTATCACCGTGACATGCACACCCCCTCCCTATTATTTCCACACCATGTGTTAGTGTCAACTTAGAGTATTGTACATCATGTTGTGCTAACTCTTTGGTTGCAGGTCCAGGTTCAGGTATGGTTATGTTTACCGGTTATTGTTCTATTTTGCTGCTTATCGCTCATACCAGACTTTTGTCTGACCCAGAGTTTTATGTCTCTTCTTATTACTCTGGGTGTTCTTAAACGGACAGACTAGAGACGGGTCAAGTGATTATGCACGAGTAGCTGTACCGAAGATGAGCAGGAGGCTCCCACGTATGATATATATGTAATCTCCCTGTGTTGTTGCTGGTCACTACTTTGGGCATTAGTAGTTTACCTCTTTCTTTTTCTTTAGAGACAGTATTTCAAAGTTGTAATAATGTTGGTGTGGATGATAAGTTGTATTTTGGATTTCCGCTACTATGATGGTTTAGTTTTCAGCTTATGCATTGTCTCGCCTGTTTTATGTCAAAGTTATGTTATTATTATATTTTATCCTATGCGCTGTGAGAAATTCTACAGGTTCCTTGTTAGTTCAAATTCCTTTCTTTGGCGACCGTCCCGTGCTAGTCGGACATTGGCATAGCGCACTTTCATTGGAAATGTCGACTGGTGCAGAGCATGCCGTCACACTTGGTACCAGAGCTCGAGGTTGCGTAGTTAACCTAGGGAAAGACACCAGGGAGAGATATTACATATATGAGAGCGCGTATTTGTTATATTTTGGGTTTTCAAAAGCTATATATATATACTATTAGTATATCGAGGGATGAAGTCGCACTGCACTGGCACCATTGAAAAAGATTGTTAATCGTTTTCTCCTTACAGATTGAATGATGAGCCGATATACGAGGAATACTGGTTCAGGAGCCAATAATAGGAATGCTCCTGATATGAGGACGATGTTCACTGACTTCATGAGAGAGATGCTTAGGGATGTTCAGAGGGCAGCTCCTAATGCTGCAAATGGTGGTGGTGCAGCGGTGCAGGCGCCTAGGGCCGATTTCGCCAAGCTCTGTAAGGACTACACTAGTCTTGGTGGGAAGTTGTTCCACAGAACGGAATCGGCTACAGAAGTTCAGGATTGGCTCGATAGTTGTGATGTAACGACCCAGAAAATCTGAACCAATTTAAAATTTTTAAATTGGCTAAAATAATGGATTTTAAATATTTAAAATAAATATTTTAAACAATGGCGATGAAAACTGAGTTGAATCGACATTTGAAAACGAATATAATTAATTGTAATTATATATAGAATTGAAAATAGTGCGGTAGTTCGAAAATTCGATTTCAAACTTCAATTGAATATACCGGGTGCAAAACAATCCGGATCTTAGTGAAACCAAAAATAATAGAATCTAATTGATGATATCTTTCTAACGAATCCGACCAATCGAAATTTGATAGCGGGAATCAAAAGATATGTCCAGTTGAAAATTCTGAATGGTCGCTATGGAATTCAGGCCCTTAAAAAATGGACATTTTGCAAACGACCTCGGATTTCGACGAAACCACTTTTGTTGGATCCGCAGTGTCAAGTTATTGCTAGGTTTCAAATTTCATAATTTTTCGAATCAATATGTGAGCGTGGCAAAGGAAAACGCGTTTGACCAGTTTCTGTTGAATTTAATCGACTGGAAATTGGCCATTTTGCAAACGGTCTCAGAATTCGACGAAACTAGTTTTGTTAGGACCGTATCGTCAATACGAAGCTAGAAAATATTTTTCTGGAATTTTTCTAGTTAGTATGTGACCCCGGTAATTAGAAATGTACGTTTAAAATTCAATATAGTGATTTAAATGTAAATTCAACGGAAACTGATTGTAACAATCGAATCAGCTTGCGATACATATCCCATTGTGTTCGGAATGGGGGTGAAACGCTATGGGCGACAGGCGGTGGGCCTCGTTTCGAGGTCATATGTAAAAGTCAACCTTTTTGCAAAATATAATAATTAAATAATAAATAAATAACAAAAAAAGTACTCTTTCCCCCCTTTTCTCTTCTGCTTGGCCCCCCCCGATTCAATAAGTCAGAAAGGAAGAAAAAAAAAAAACCCTAGAAATCAATCGCGACGCCCCCCCCCCCCCCCCCCGTCTCGACGCCGACGAGCCCATCATCGCGCCCCACCCCTCGAAGCAGCCTCCTCCTCCCAGCGCCTTTATCCCGTTCGAACCCCTCGCGACCCCCCCCCCCGTCGAATCCCATCGCGACGCCACCAAACCTCGAGCGCCACCCTCGAGAAGACCACCGCCGACCCTGACATCGACCCCCCCCCCCCCCCCCCCGCTCCTCTGTAAGTTTTTAATTTTATTTTATTTTTATTTATTTTATTTTTATTTTATATATAAACTGTTTTGTTTAAATATGAAAAACCGATTTTTTTTATTAAGTATTTTAAACTGATTTTATAAAGTATTTTAAACTGATTTTATAAAGTATTTTAAACTGATTTTAAAAAGTATTTTAAACTGATTTTATAAAGTATTTTAAACTGATTTTAAAAAGTATTTTAAACTGATTTTATAAAGTATTTTAAACTGATTTTATAAAGTATTTTAAACTGATTTTAAAAAGTATTTTAAACTGATTTTATAAAGTATTTTAAACTGATTTTATAAAGTATTTTAAACTGATTTTAAAAAGTATTTTAAACTGATTTTCTTTAAAAGATTAAAACAGAATTTTAAAAAAAAGAAACTAAAACTGCATTTTAAAAAAAAAAAAAACTGCATTTTTATGAAAGAGAAAAACTGATTTTATTTTGAACTTTAAAATAGGAAAAAGGTTTAATCTTTTAGTAGAAAAAGATTTGAACTTGCAAAAGTAAAAACCATATTTTTATATGTTGAAAGCAAAAGTAAAAACCATATTTTTATATGTTGAAAGCAAAAGTAAAAACCATATTTTTTATATGTTGAAAAATCATATTTTTATATATTGAATAGCGAAGTCAAAATTCGATTTTTATATATTGAATAGCATAGTAAAAATTCTATTTTTACATATGCAGAGAATACGGGTGAAAGCGACAAATAGGCGAAGATTTCTATAAAGGAAGTATCGTGCAGTTGGATAGCTATTGGTGAGATTTCTGATTTAAAAATAATTATATATGTGTTGAAAATGAAAGTGAATAGCTATAGATAAATATCTATATATCTATATATATATATATATACGCCCCTCGTCCACAAACCATGGACGATATTTATTGGTTGAAATTGTTGTGAAAATTGAATGGTTGTTTGGGATTGTTTGTGATTGATATTGGTTGATAGTGGTTGAAAAATACCCATTGGTGGTTGTGAAATATTTGGTTGAAACCACATAGGATTAGTTTGTGGAAATGAAATAAATATATACATGCCGCCTGCGTGCGAACTAGATGCATGAACCCCATTGTCAAAAACCGCGAGGTTTTAAGGTAGAGCGAGGAGCCGTACTAGGGACGGTGCCGGTGTAACTACCCTGCCGTTATGCTGCCGAAATTTTGAATAATATTTGTGTGTTTGAATTATTTTCATATGCTTAAACTATAATTATTCATTGTATAGAAAACATTCATGTGTTGAATTGATATTCATTCGTTGTTTAGAAATTCATGTGTTGAATGGTATTCATATTTTGAAATAAATTGTTCGATAACAAAAATCACATTTTTATCTATATATAGAAACTATTGAAAACATTCATGTGTTGAATTGATATTCATTCGTTGTTTAGAAATTCATGTGTTGAATGGTATTCATATTTTGAAATAAATTGTTCGATAACAAAAATCACATTTTTATCTATATATAGAAACTATTGAAAACATTCATGTGTTGAATTGATATTCATTCGTTGTTTAGAAATTCATGTGTTGAATGGTATTCATATTTTGAAATAAATTGTTCGATAATAAAAATCACATTTTTATCTATATATAAAAACTATTGAAAACATTCATGTGTTGAATTGATATTCATTCGTTGTTTAGAAATTCATGTGTTGAATGGTATTCATATTTTGAAATAAATTGTTCGATAATAAAAATCACATTTTTATCTATATATAAAAACTATTGAAAACATTCATGTGTTGAATTGATATTCATTCGTTGTTTAGAAATTCATGTGTTGAATGGTATTCATATTTTGAAATAAATTGTTTGATAATAAAAATCACCTTTTATCGACTATATGAACTATATAGAAAAATGGTGTTTTGAAATGAATTGTTTTACAATAAAAATCACATTTTTATTGTATGCATAAATCGTTGAAATGTGAAGGGTTAAAAATAGCCACTTGTTCAAAATAAACATATATGAGTTGAAATATTCATTAATTAGCTAATGAAATGATTTGCACCTATTTATGTAACGTTAGAATGAATGGTGTTTTTAAACCAAATAGAAATCGAATATGAAGTTGAATAGAAAATGAAAAATGATATGGACTGTATATATATGTACATGCATATTCATTGAACAGGTTATAGCAAAGGGGCTAGAGAAGAGGAATAAAATTTTGTGCCCGACAAATAGGTACACATTTACTGATTTGTTTGGTTGATGATTTTGAGCCTGTTGGCTAGCCGCTTGGCTTTTTCTTTTTCTTTTTGAGATTAGAAGGACCGGGACGCTATTTGCGATTTCCCGACGCTCCCGGTGCAGGGGAGGTTATGGCGAAATTTTTCCAAAATTTAAGGTGTTAGAAAATTTTTTGAAGTTAAAACGATATTGAAATTGTTGAATGAACTATATTTATATAAATATATAAATATAAATAAAATTAAAACGAAACGAAGCCGTGCAGTTCGTATTTTGAAACCGTGATTTCAACCGACTAGTACGGGAAATCCGACCATTGGATTTTCCCGAAATCTCAACCGTCGGGTTCGCCTTGGAATAATCTTTCCAACGGCACCAACCTTGTAAAAATCCAACGGTTGGATTGTCTGGAATGTTTAATTCAAATCTGAAGAAAAACAGCGCCAGAAGCGATTATATTTATATATATATATAAATATAATTATATATTTAATCGAATAACGACGCTGCAGTTCGTATTTTGAAATCGAAATTTCAAACGATTGTACCGGGAGATCCGACCGTCGGATTTTCCCGAAACTGGAACCGTTGGGTTCGTTTTGAAAAGACCTTTCTAATGATATAAATTTTGTGAAGATCCAACGGTTAGATTTTCAGATATGTGTAAATCAAATCTGAAGAAAAACAGCGCCACGGCCGCCTTATGGCCCGAAGCGTCGTTTTGAATAAAATGGCTATTTTAAAATAAATAAAAATAGCGATAAATAGTTATAAAATATCGTAAGCGATATGGAATGGAAATAAACTGAATTTGCTTGATTTATGTGATGTTTGATGGTTGAATGTGTTTGGTGTGAAAACTATATTAAAGAACACAATTGGTGTTGTCGAATAATTTAACCATTGAAATAAATCGATTTGAAATTCTAAATATACGTGAATTATTTGAAAAGGCCGAGTTAATTCTCATTTCGAATAATCGACCGACGATTGAAATTCGAAGATGAAGACGATGGTCGAAGACCGGAGATCTTCACCTCGTTTGGATGGTAACCGAGGTCCTGATTGGGAGGCATCCCGAAATATGGATAATGAGTGGTGATCGTTCAGACGTACGTGTTGATCGAAGGGTTTGCGAGGTATTTAGTGCCTCCGGTTTCGTTCAGACCCAGAACGGACTTGTAAATGGACTGTGTGTCTGACATAGGATTTATTCTGTGTGGCACGCTAAGATGCAGTGATCAGGGCTTCTGTTGAAAAGCAAAGTCTTGTGGTGATGATCAAAGCACCGCCTGTGTGGCGTAGCTTTGTGTATAACGTGAATTCGCGAGCCTCACACCCCGGTATGAACCTAAAACGGGAGAGGACATCAGGGAGGGCCTGCGTTTCTTTCTAGCTAGGGTGGTGTCGGTGACCTACCAGCCCTGACATTTATATACTTTTCACCTATGTGGTTGTTGCTGTTGCGAGGCGCCTCGGTTTGATCGGACGATCCGGGTCCGATGGAGTCATTCGTTGGCTCGTTTACGCCCCAAAGGGCGGGGAGACGTAGTGTTCAGGTATAATAATCCACATCGGTGGACCGGCCCTGACGATCCAAGGGGCAGTTGCGGCTGTTCCTGAGGGGCGGGCTAGAGCGTCTCGAATTCGGTAAGGACTATCTTTTGCCTTGGTTCATGACGGAAAACCAATTTCCAAATACGACATCGTGCGGTTTTGATTGTATACCTATATATGGCGACATAGTGGTATGGGGCATTAATGCCGTCTATGATTGATAGTTATGATTTGAAATTGATTTCAAAACATATAAACACTAGCAATAATACTAAATGCCTTTGTTTTATTCGTATCAAGCATATCTTGGCCGTTATAAGGTAAAAACTCTATCCTCCGGTTTGCGTTGCATTGTGTGATGGGAACTGAGTCTTATAACGGCTTCATTTTTATAAAAAGCATAGCGATGTTTAAAAGAAAGATTTGTTTTAAAGCACTGGCAATCCAATGGAGTAAACCCGTTCCACGAAAGTGGCGTGGTCCTGTGATTAGCCAATTATATATGTGTTGAGTAGATTTCTCATACCAGTCCCATGACTGACTCGTAGTTTGTTTCACTCTCAAACTCGGGTGCCCCTTTTTCTACACGGGCAGCCTTGTATTCAGGTTTAGCTGGTTCTTTCTGGATAGCTGGAGCTGAAGATGGATTCTATCATTTATTTCTTTTTATGCTGTTCAGCTTCTATTGTACATATTTTGTTTATTTCCGCTGTAGACATTTATGTATAGCTGAACTGTATTTGTACTAAGTAAGATCCTGTATACTGTGTAACTCTGATGATTACTTTTATCCAGTATATTTTGTTGTTCATTCTGGTGTATTTATTTAATTCTGTTCTGCTATTATCTGTTTCTGTGTTATATTCCAAAGATAACCTTGTTTCCGTGAGAACGGGAAATCGGATCGTCTCAACGTGGTATCAGAGCTTTGGTTAAGCTTAGTTCTGGAATATAACATTTGAACGAACTCGTCAGAAATAGAACCAGTAGTGTTCTAGGACGGGTAACTCAATACAGATAGGATCAGCAATATCCTAGTATGAGTAAAGCAGAATGAAATAACACCTCGATAGACACATTTACATACAAGTATTTGTCTCTATATTTTGAAATACCTTTTCTGTGACCTGACACTTGATCTGCTATCTGCAGAAGTACTAGAAAATGAGTGCCAGAAACAGAAGAAGTAATACTGACCCGGATATAGAAGCTCTATTCATGAAATATAGAAATCTGGGTGGAAAGCCGTTCTCGGGCGAAGAATCTATTATGAGAACACAAGCTTGGATTCGTTCGGCTGAGAAAATATTCGAAGCATTAAAGCTGAGGGATGACCAGAAAAGATTACTGGCCTCCTGGGCATTCAAAGATGAAGCTTTGTTCTGGTGGGATTCAGTTATAGAGAATAATCCAGAAGGTGATATCACCTGGGATAGATTCAAAGTTATTTTCTTGGAAAGATTTACTCCTCCCGAAGCGACTGAGCGCCTATGTGATGAATTTTCTTATTTGATACAAGGTGATATGACCATTCCCGAATATCATAAGAAATTCAATGAACTTTCTCACTTTGCCCCTCATCTAATTCAAAATCCGAAGAAGAAAAATATGAGATTTATTCACGGACTTCAAAGGAAATACCAGAATAAAGTATTGGGGCATGTGAAGCTTCCTTTTTCAGAAATGATATACATGGCTTATCAGTATGAAGATCTCGACAAGAAAGGAATGTTATGCGACGAAGAAGAAGTCAGTTCTAGTGACATAGCAGGGTCGGAAACTGATATTCCTGAAGTCAATAAGAAGCCCAGTGCCAAGAGAAAAAGGGCTGAACCTGGGAACGAACGAATAATGACCGCCACGTGCTCAAGCTGCAATAGAAAAGGGCATTTGGCGATAAGTTGCAAATCTTGGAACGAACAAAGAAAGAGTGGATCTAAGCCCAAGAAGGATTTTCAAGGAAATCAAAGGTGCAATCAATGCCATCAGTTTGGTCACGTAAAGCAAGATTGCTGGCAGTTGAAAAAGACTGAAATAGTTCAAGTGAATGAAGTAGCAGAAACCTCAGCACCCTCAGATAGTCAAGAAAGGTCTGATGTGTTAGAAGGCACGCTTACTGTCAAAAACATTCCAGTCAAAGTACTGTTTGACACTGGCGCGTCACGAAGCTTTATTGCAAAGAGTGCAGTCAAGAAGTTGGATTTGAATTTGAAGAAGCTCAAAGAGCCAATGACTGTCCGAAATCCAGTTGGAGGTTCCATCAATCTTAGTTGGGTTTGTGCAGTACCCGTCTCTTTTTCTTGCTATAAATTCCCTATTATCTCTGTAGTCATGAATTTTGATGAATTCGATCTTATTTTGGGATTGGATTGGTTAACCAAATATGAAGCAGAGGTTAGATGCGCCGAGAGAGTCGTTAGAGCTAAGATTAAATCAGGGGGTTATATAACCATACCGTGTGAAGGTCAGAATGCAAATAGAAAAGACTTCTGGGCAGCTTTGAATGTTTCTCCAGCTCAAATAGAAAATATCCCTGAAATCACAGAGAATATTCCTGACCTCATTAAAGACATCCCTGTTGTCAAGAACTATGCGGATGTGTTCGAAGAAGTTGTTCGCTTACCTCCGCAGAGAGAAATAGATTTCAAAATTGCTTTAATTCCCAATGCAAGGCCGGTAGTTCACGCTATTCGAAGAATGTCCTTGAAAGAGAAGGAGGAATTAGACAATCAAACACGACAGCTAGTATGGAAGGGTCTAATCAGACCTAGTTTCTCTGATTGGGGTGCAGCAGTGGTATTTGTCCCAAAATCTGACGGTACTCTACGTTTATGTGTGGATTATCGTGATCTGAACAAACAGACAATAAAGAACAAGTATCCATTGCCGCGAATAGATGATTTGTTGGATCGATTAAATGGAGCACAAGTATTCTCAAGAATGGACCTAGCTACAGGCTTCCATCAACTTCGAATTGCCGAAGAATGTGTTCCAATGACAGCGTTCAGAGGCCCCGACTTATTTTACGAGTGGTTAGTAATGCCATTCGGCTTATGTAATGCTCCAGCTTATTTCGTCGATCTGATGAACAGAGTATTCAGAGGAGTATTGAATAAATTTGTTTTGGTTTTTATTGATGATATTCTAATCTTCTCTAAATCGAAGGCCGAACATGAAAAGCATCTGGAACAAGTGTTAGAAATTCTCAGACGGAATGTATTAAAAGCCAAGTTTTCCAAATGTATATTCTGGCAAGATGAAGTGAAATTTCTGGGCCATGTTGTATCAAAAGAAGGAATCGCTGTGGATCCAAGTAAAATCACGGCCATCCAGAATTGGAAACAGCCCAGTACTCCCACTGAAGTCCGCAGTTTTCTCGGATTGGCTAGCTATTACCGGAAGTTCGTTAAAGACTTTTCGAAGATATCTGGTCACTTAACAAAGCTTACAAAGAAGCATTCTAAGTTCAAATGGACTCAAGAAAGTGAGGAGGCTTTCGAGGAGCTAAAGTTAAGATTAACCACAGCTCCAGTGTTAACCATCATCGATGGCAACCAAGATTTAAAAGTCTGGACGGATGCTTCTAGAGAAGGCCTTGGCGCAGTGTTAATGCAAAGAGGCCAAGTGATTGCTTATGCTAGCCGTCAACTGAAGCCGCACGAGAAAAACTATGTAACTCATGATCTTGAGTTATTGGCTATCATATTCTCTTTGAAAATCTGGAGACACTATCTTCTGGGCGAGAGATTTGAACTGTTTACAGATCACCAGTCGTTGAAATATCTGTTCACTCAGAAGGACTTAAATTTGAGGCAGCAACGTTGGCTGGAGTTTCTTGCAGCATATGACTTCGAAATTATATATACTCCAGGGAAAGCCAATGTCGTGGCCGATGCGCTGAGTCGAAAGAACGTAATGATCGCCAGCTTTATTATCACAACTTCCTTGATTGACAAAATATCTATTCTTCAGAAGGAGGATAACTTTATTAAAGATATGATCAAAAGGATTCAGAAAGGCGAACCCTCGTGTTTTCAAATAAATAACGACGAGACCTTGAGGTTAAAAGGAAGGATTTGTGTTCCTGACATTCCTGAGTTAAAAAGGGAAGTGTTAGACGAGTGTCACAAGTCCAAGCTGAGTATCCATCCTGGCGTGGCCAAAATGTATAACGATCTCAAAAGAACATTCTGGTGGAAGGCTATGAAAAGAGACGTTTCGATATATGTTAGTCGATGCCCTACTTGCCAGCTAGTAAAAAGCGACCAACAGAAATTGGCTGGATTATTACAACCACTAGAAGTTCCTGGCTGGAAGTGGGAACATATTTCTATGGATTTCATTGATGGTTTGCCCAGAACCAGAAAAGGAAATGACAGTATTTGGGTGATCGTAGATCGCTTCACGAAGACCGCCCATTTCATACCTGTCAAATCAAATAGAACTGCTCAGAGTCTGGCGCAGATTTACTTCAGGGAAATAGTTAGACTACATGGAGTGCCGCTCAGCATAGTCAGTGATAGAGATACAATATTCACTAGCAAATTCTGGGAAGCATTTCAAGTCGAGCTCGGAACGAAGTTAAACTTGAGTACCGCTTATCATCCTCAGACAGACGGTCAGACTGAGAGGGTGAATCGCATTTTAGAAGACCTATTGCGGGCTTGTGTTATAGACTTCGGTGGATCATGGGAAGACCATCTACATTTGGCTGAATTCTCTTATAACAACAGCTACCAGGCGAGTCTGACAATGTCGCCATTCGAAGCGTTATATGGTAGACCTTGCCGATCTCCCGCTTGTTGGGTCGAGCCTGGAAATAGACTTGTGTTGGGTCCAGATATGATTCGAGAAGCGGCCGACAAAGTTGATTTTATTAAGAAGCGATTACTCGCCGCTCAAAGCCGACAAAAGAGCTATGCCGATAAAAGAAGAAGAGATATATCCTTCGAAGTTGGCGACTACGTATATTTGAAAGTATCGCCGATGAGAGGAGTTATCCGGTTCGGTAAAACTGGAAAGTTGGCACCTAAATTCATTGGTCCGTTTCCTATTCTGGAACAGATCGGAACTCTCGCATATAGGGTCAAACTGCCTGACTGGTTGCCTGGAGTTCATGATGTATTTCATATATCTCAACTTCGAAAGCACGTTCATGATCCAGACTTGATCGTGGAAGAAGCAGCTCAGCAGGATATTGAAATTACTCCAGAACTAGCTGTGAGGCGTGAGCCGCTAAAGATCATCGGCAAAGAAACCAAAGAGCTGAGGAACAAGAAGGTTCACCTAGTCAAAGTGCAATGGAGTGGAGATCCGCGAGATTGTACTTGGGAAACTGAGGAGAGCATTCAGAAAGCTTATCCTAGATGCCGAGTAGACATCTCTGATTGACTCCGGTGCAAGGTACATTACCATACTTTGCATTACCTTTTAATTCTCTATTCTGTTGCTATTTTCTTCCCATGGATGTGCATTGTTTATTCTATACTCTGAATATTAAAAACAAATTGGTTGTTGTATTGTGGGATATGGATTTGTCAAACCACTTTCGATTTTATTCCTTTTCGGGGACGAAAAGTTTTAAGTGGGGGAGATTGTAACGACCCAGAAAATCTGAACCAATTTAAATTTTTTAAATTGGCTAAAATAATGGATTTTAAATATTTAAAATAAATATTTTAAACAATGGCGATGAAAACTGAGTTGAATCGACATTTGAAAACGAATATAATTAATTATAATTATATATAGAATTGAAAATAGTGCGGTAGTTCGAAAATTCGATTTCAAACTTCAATTGAATATACCGGGTGCAAAACAATCCGGATCTTAGTGAAACCAAAAATAATAGAATCTAATTGATGATATCTTTCTAACGAATCCGACCAATCGAAATTTGATAGCGGGAATCAAAAGATATGTCCAGTTGAAAATTCTGAATGGTCGCTATGGAATTCAGGCCCTTAAAAAATGGACATTTTGCAAACGACCTCGGATTTCGACGAAACCACTTTTGTTGGATCCGCAGTGTCAAGTTATTGCTAGGTTTCAAATTTCATAATTTTTCGAATCAATATGTGAGCGTGGCAAAGGAAAACGCGTTTGACCAGTTTCTGTTGAATTTAATCGACTGGAAATTGGCCATTTTGCAAACGGTCTCAGAATTCGACGAAACTAGTTTTGTTAGGACCGTATCGTCAATACGAAGCTAGAAAATATTTTTCTGGAATTTTTCTAGTTAGTATGTGACCCCGGTAATTAGAAATGTACGTTTAAAATTCAATATAGTGATTTAAATGTAAATTCAACGGAAACTGATTGTAACAATCGAATCAGCTTGCGATACATATCCCATTGTGTTCGGAATGGGGGTGAAACGCTATGGGCGACAGGCGGTGGGCCTCGTTTCGAGGTCATATGTAAAAGTCAACCTTTTTGCAAAATATAATAATTAAATAATAAATAAATAAAAAAAAAGTACTCTTTCCCCCCTTTTCTCTTCTGCTTGCCCCCCCCCCCCCGATTCAATAAGTCAGAAAGGAAGAAAAAAAAAAAAAAACCCTAGAAATCAATCGCGACGCCCCCCCCCCCCCGTCTCGACGCCGACGAGCCCATCATCGCGCCCCACCCCTCGAAGCAGCCTCCTCCTCCCAGCGCCTTTATCCCGTTCGAACCACTCGCGACGCCCCCCCCCCCCCGTCGAATCCCATCGCGACGCCACCAAACCTCGAGCGCCACCCTCGAGAAGACCACCGCCGACCCTGACATCGACCCCCCCCCCCCCCCCCCCCGCTCCTCTGTAAGTTTTTAATTTTATTTTATTTTTATTTATTTTATTTTTATTTTATATATAAACTGTTTTGTTTAAATATGAAAAACCGATTTTTTTTATTAAGTATTTTAAACTGATTTTATAAAGTATTTTAAACTGATTTTATAAAGTATTTTAAACTGATTTTAAAAAGTATTTTAAACTGATTTTATAAAGTATTTTAAACTGATTTTAAAAAGTATTTTAAACTGATTTTATAAAGTATTTTAAACTGATTTTATAAAGTATTTTAAACTGATTTTAAAAAGTATTTTAAACTGATTTTATAAAGTATTTTAAACTGATTTTATAAAGTATTTTAAACTGATTTTAAAAAGTATTTTAAACAGATTTTCTTTAAAAGATTAAAACAGAATTTTAAAAAAAAGAAACTAAAACTGCATTTAAAAAAAAAAAAAACTGCATTTTTATGAAAGAGAAAAACTGATTTTATTTTGAACTTTAAAATAGGAAAAAGGTTTAATCTTTTAGTAGAAAAAGATTTGAACTTGCAAAAGTAAAAACCATATTTTTATATGTTGAAAGCAAAAGTAAAAACCATATTTTTATATGTTGAAAGCAAAAGTAAAAACCATATTTTTTATATGTTGAAAAATCATATTTTTTTATATTGAATAGCGAAGTCAAAATTCGATTTTTATATATTGAATAGCATAGTAAAAATTCTATTTTTACATATGCAGAGAATACGGGTGAAAGCAACAAATAGGCGAAGATTTCTATAAAGGAAGTATCGTGCAGTTGGATAGCTATTGGTGATATTTCTGATTTAAAAATAATTATATATGTGTTGAAAATGAAAGTGAATAGCTATAGATAAATATCTATATATCTATATATATATATACGCCCCTCGTCCACAAACCATGGACGATATTTATTGGTTGAAATTGTTGTGAAAATTGAATGGTTGTTTGGGATTGTTTGTGATTGATATTGGTTGATAGTGGTTGAAAAATACCCATTGGTGGTTGTGAAATATTTGGTTGAAACCACATAGGATTAGTTTGTGGAAATGAAATAAATATATACATGCCGCCTGCGTGCGAACTAGATGCATGAACCCCATTGTCAAAAACCGCGAGGTTTTAAGGTAGAGCGAGGAGCCGTACTAGGGACGGTGCCGGTGTAACTACCCTGCCGTTATGCTGCCGAAATTTTGAATAATATTTGTGTGTTTGAATTATTTTCATATGCTTAAACTATAATTATTCATTGTATAGAAAACATTCATGTGTTGAATTGATATTCATTCGTTGTTTAGAAATTCATGTGTTGAATGGTATTCATATTTTGAAATAAATTGTTCGATAACAAAAATCACATTTTTATCTATATATAGAAACTATTGAAAACATTCATGTGTTGAATTGATATTCATTCGTTGTTTAGAAATTCATGTGTTGAATGGTATTCATATTTTGAAATAAATTGTTCGATAACAAAAATCACATTTTTATCTATATATAGAAACTATTGAAAACATTCATGTGTTGAATTGATATTCATTCGTTGTTTAGAAATTCATGTGTTGAATGGTATTCATATTTTGAAATAAATTGTTCGATAATAAAAATCACATTTTTATCTATATATAAAAACTATTGAAAACATTCATGTGTTGAATTGATATTCATTCGTTGTTTAGAAATTCATGTGTTGAATGGTATTCATATTTTGAAATAAATTGTTCGATAATAAAAATCACATTTTTATCTATATATAAAAACTATTGAAAACATTCATGTGTTGAATTGATATTCATTCGTTGTTTAGAAATTCATGTGTTGAATGGTATTCATATTTTGAAATAAATTGTTTGATAATAAAAATCACCTTTTATCGACTATATGAACTATATAGAAAAATGGTGTTTTGAAATGAATTGTTTTACAATAAAAATCACATTTTTATTGTATGCATAAATCGTTGAAATGTGAAGGGTTAAAAATAGCCACTTGTTCAAAATAAACATATATGAGTTGAAATATTCATTAATTAGCTAATGAAATGATTTGCACCTATTTATGTAACGTTAGAATGAATGGTGTTTTTAAACCAAATAGAAATCGAATATGAAGTTGAATAGAAAATGAAAAATGATATGGACTGTATATATATGTACATGCATATTCATTGAACAGGTTATAGCAAAGGGGCTAGAGAAGAGGAATAAAATTTTGTGCCCGACAAATAGGTACACATTTACTGATTTGTTTGGGTGATGATTTTGAGCCTGTTGGCTAGCCGCTTGACTTTTTCTTTTTCTTTTTGAGATTAGAAGGACCGGGACGCTATTTGCGATTTCCCGACGCTCCCGGTGCAGGGGAGGTTATGGCGAAATTTTTCCAAAATTTAAGGTGTTAGAAAAAATTTTGAAGTTAAAACGATATTGAAATTGTTGAATGAACTATATTTATATAAATATATAAATATAAATAAAATTAAAACGAAACGAAGCCGTGCAGTTCGTATTTTGAAACCGTGATTTCAACCGACTAGTACGGGAAATCCGACCATTGGGTTTTCCCGAAATCTCAACCGTCGGGTTCGCCTTGGAATAATCTTTCCAACGGCACCAACCTTGTAAAAATCCAACGGTTGGATTGTCTGGAATGTTTAATTCAAATCTGAAGAAAAACAGCGCCAGAAGCGATTATATTTATATATATATATATAAATATAATTATATATTTAATCGAATAACGACGCTGCAGTTCGTATTTTGAAATCGAAATTTCAAACGATTGTACCGGGAGATCCGACCGTCGGATTTTCCCGAAACTGGAACCGTTGGGTTCGTTTTGAAAAGACCTTTCTAATGATATAAATTTTGTGAAGATCCAACGGTTAGATTTTCAGATATGTGTAAATCAAATCTGAAGAAAAACAGCGCCACGGCCGCCTTATGGCCCGAAGCGTCGTTTTGAATAAAATGGCTATTTTAAAATAAACAAAAATAGCGATAAATAGTTATAAAATATCGTAAGCGATATGGAATGGAAATAAACTGAATTTGCTTGATTTATGTGATGTTTGATGGTTGAATGTGTTTGGTGTGAAAACTATATTAAAGAACACAATTGGTGTTGTCGAATAATTTAACCATTGAAATAAATCGATTTGAAATTCTAAATATACGTGAATTATTTGAAAAGGCCGAGTTAATTCTCATTTCGAATAATCGACCGACGATTGAAATTCGAAGATGAAGACGATGGTCGAAGACCGGAGATCTTCACCTCGTTTGGATGGTAACCGAGGTCCTGATTGGGAGGCATCCCGAAATATGGATAATGAGTGGTGATCGTTCAGACGTACGTGTTGATCGAAGGGTTTGCGAGGTATTTAGTGCCTCCGGTTTCGTTCAGACCCAGAATGGACTTGTAAATGGACTGTGTGTCTGACATAGGATTTATTCTGTGTGGCACGCTAAGATGCAGTGATCAGGGCTTCTGTTGAAAAGCAAAGTCTTGTGGTGATGATCAAAGCACCGCCTGTGTGGCGTAGCTTTGTGTATAACGTGAATTCGCGAGCCTCACACCCCGGTATGAACCTAAAACGGGAGAGGACATCAGGGAGGGCCTGCGTTTCTTTCTAGCTAGGGTGGTGTCGGTGACCTACCAGCCCTGACATTTATATACTTTTCACCTATGTGGTTGTTGCTGTTGCGAGGCGCCTCGGTTTGATCGGACGATCCGGGTCCGATGGAGTCATTCGTTGGCTCGTTTACGCCCCAAAGGGCGGGGAGACGTAGTGTTCAGGTATAATAATCCACATCGGTGGACCGGCCCTGACGATCCAAGGGGCAGTTGCGGCTGTTCCTGAGGGGCGGGCTAGAGCGTCTCGAATTCGGTAAGGACTATCTTTTGCCTTGGTTCATGACGGAAAACCAATTTCCAAATACGACATCGTGCGGTTTTGATTGTATACCTATATATGGCGACATAGTGGTATGGGGCATTAATGCCGTCTATGATTGATAGTTATGATTTGAAATTGATTTCAAAACATATAAACACTAGCAATAATACTAAATGCCTTTGTTTTATTCGTATCAAGCATATCTTGGCCGTTATAAGGTAAAAACTCTATCCTCCGGTTTGCGTTGCATTGTGTGATGGGAACTGAGTCTTATAACGGCTTCATTTTTATAAAAAGCATAGCGATGTTTAAAAGAAAGATTTGTTTTAAAGCACTGGCAATCCAATGGAGTAAACCCGTTCCACGAAAGTGGCGTGGTCCTGTGATTAGCCAATTATATATGTGTTGAGTAGATTTCTCATACCAGTCCCATGACTGACTCGTAGTTTGTTTCACTCTCAAACTCGGGTGCCCCTTTTTCTACACGGGCAGCCTTGTATTCAGGTTTAGCTGGTTCTTTCTGGATAGCTGGAGCTGAAGATGGATTCTATCATTTATTTCTTTTTATGCTGTTCAGCTTCTATTGTACATATTTTGTTTATTTCCGCTGTAGACATTTATGTATAGCTGAACTGTATTTGTACTAAGTAAGATCCTGTATACTGTGTAACTCTGATGATTACTTTTATCCAGTATATTTTGTTGTTCATTCTGGTGTATTTATTTAATTCTGTTCTGCTATTATCTGTTTCTGTGTTATATTCCAAAGATAACCTTGTTTCCGTGAGAACGGGAAATCGGGTCGTCTCATGTGAGTGCATCTTCGAGGACTTAGGGATCGATGATGCAATGAAGAGGAAGCTAGCATCCCGTTAGCTGCAAGGACGGGCTATGAATTGGTGGAAAGCTATTAAAGCAACTACTCCTGAGGATCAAGTTACTTGGGATCAGTTTAAGATCCGATTCAGTGATAAGTTTATCCCGGTTGCCCAGAAGTTGGGTTGTTTAGGAAGTTCTTGGAGCTTAAACAGAATGGTAAGGCAGTCTCGGAGTATATTGCTGAGTTTGATACTTTATCGAAGTATGGATTATCTCTTAACGACACTCCTGAGAAGAAGAATGAGAAGTTCATAACAGGCTTAGATCAGTACTTGGGGGAAAGGCTTATAAACCATATTGATGTTACTTTTGATTTGATTGTTGGGAAAGCACTGAGATCAGAGAGCTTTTATCCTAAGCCCAAGGCTGAAGTCGCTGTTGCATCTGTAGAGGGGCCAAAGCCGCAAGCAAGCGGTGGAGGCAAGAATAATTCTCAAAATAAAAGGAATCAGAGTAAAAACCAAGCTAAGGATGGTCAGAAGAAGAATAAGAAAGATGTTGAGTGCTTTAGCTGTGGCAAGAAGGACCATTATGCTAAAGAATGTCGAGCAAAGTGCTTCAACTGCGGCCAAGTGAGACATCACAAGGATAAATGCCTGCAACCCCCTAAAGAGAAGCAGATTGTGAAAGCATATGCTATTAATGTTGTTCCTTCTTCGTCGAATGCCCCAAATGCGGTGGAGAAAGGAAAGAATGTCGTCATTCAAGGTATGCTTTCTGTTTATGATGTTCCTGTTTGAGTATTTTTTGATACGGGGGCTTCCCTTCCTTCTTATCTAGTGACCTGGTAGATAGGTTGGAATTGGAACCCGAGATAGTCGATAGACCTTTAGTGGTGACGAACCCGATTGGTGGTTTGACTAGCCTTAGTATGATTTGTCGTATTGTGGTCTTATCGAGTCATGGATGTATGTTTTCTTTTGATTGCTTTGTTTTGGGCTTTACTGGTTTTGGCATTATTTTGTAAGTCGATTGGCTCCAAAGGTATGGGGTGGTGGTAGACTGTGAGGGATTTTCGGTGAATTTTAGGGCGGATGATGGGCGGAGGGTAGTGTTTGGTGGCCTACCTAGTGATGAGGTGATGGCTTGTTTTCTAAATTCCCTCGACATTCCGCAAGACAAGTTATCAGGGGTTCCCATTGCTGGCCAGTGTCCGGATGTCTTCGAGGAAGTGACCAGACTTCCATCACACCAAGAGATTGAGTTACATATTGATTTAGTGAAAGATGCCAGATCTATAGTGATGCCACTTCGTTGTATGACACCAAGGGATCGGAGCAGAGAGAGCTTGGGGTGCAAGTAAGCGATCTTTTGAAGAAAGGATTTATTTGAAGGAGTGTCTCCGAGTGGGGAGCACCAGTTGTATTTGCTACCAAGGCAGATGGTTCCCTCCGTTTATGTATGGACTATCGCGAGTTGAATAAAGTGACTAGGAAGAATAAGTATCCTCTTCCACGGATAGATGATTTGTTTGATCAACTGGAGGGAGCAAGAGTGTTCTCCTAATTGGACCTCGCGATAGGATTTCATCAGCTACGAGTAGCAGCTGAGAGTATTCCTAAAATGGCCTTTAGGATGCCGTTTGGATTCTATGAGTGGTTGGTCATGCCATTCGGGTTGACCATGCACCAGTATATTTTGTGGATCATATGAATAAGGTATTCAGGGATCAATTGAATAAGTTTGTTCTTGTGTTCGTAAATGATATCTTGGTTTACTCAAGGACAGAGGAAGAACACAAGGAACATTTGAGGATAGTGATGGAGGTGTTGAGGAAACACCAATTGAAAGCAAAATTTTCTAAGTGTCATTCTGGAGGAGGGAAGTGAGATTCTTGGGCCATGTTGTTTCATAGAATGGTATTGCCGTGTACCCTGCGAAGGTGGCTACGGTTCAAGATTGGTCTACGCCCAAGAATGCAACAGATGTAAGAAGTTTCTTGGGATTAGCTGGATATTATCGTAAGTTTATTCAAGACTTCTCCAAGATAGAGGCACCGTTAACTCAATTGACCAAGAAGAATCAATCCTTTGTTTGGGACGAAAGGTGTGAAAATGCATTCAAGAGTCTAAAGGAAAAGTTGACGTGTGCGCCAGTGTTAGTCATTCCTAAAGGAAATGAAGAGATAACGGTATACATAGATGCCTGTGGTACCGGACTAAGTGTTGTATTGATGTAAATATGTAGGGTTGTAGCTTATGCAAGTCGGCAACTGAAATTGCATGAGAAAAGACATCCTACCCATGATTTGGAATTGGCAGTGATCGTATTCGTGTTGAAGATGTGGAGACATTATCTCTTAGTAGAAAGATTCGAGTTGTTTACCGATCGTAAGTCATTAAAGTACCTCTTCTTTCAGAAGGATCTAAATCTCCGACAGCAAAGATGGTTAGAATTCTTGGCTTCCTATGGTTTCGATATCGCATATACACCAGGAAAGGGCAATGTGGTAGCTGATGCATTGAGTAGAAGACATGCCAGTTTAGGGGCTATGTTTTTTGAGTGGAAGCAACTAGAGTATATCGCTGGGTACGATTTCAGACCAAAGTGCGAATTAGATCCAGAGATGTTAGCAAGTTTGATGATCAGACCCACTATGATTGAGCGAATTGGTTCCAGTCAGAGGGACGATCCTAACCTATTGGAAATCATCTCCAAGTTAGAGATGGGTATCGACGAGGAGATGAACAAGTATGGGCTTGATCGAGATGGATGGATTAGAAAGAATGGGAGACTAGTTGTACCCAATGTTAATGGATTGAGACATGAAGTGCTTAGAGAATGCCATCCCTCAAAACAGACTATACATCCATTGGTAACAAAATGTATCGAGACATGAAGCAGACCTACTACTGGGAAGGGATGAAAAGAGACATTGGGAAGTTTATATCCAAATGCATGAATTGCCAGCTAGTTAAAGCCGAGCAAAAGAAACCTAGTGGTTTGTTGCAACCATTAGAAGTTCCCGAATGGAAATGGGAACAAGTTTCAATGGATTTCATTGATGGGTTACCAAGGACTAGATCGGGCCATGATAGCATTTTGGTGATTGTGGACCGATTGACCAAGAGTGCAAGGTTTATACCTGTCAAGTCGAACAGAACGGCAGCTAAGTTAGCGGAACTGTATATTAAGTGGGTAGTGAGATTTCATGGAGTACCCAAAGGAATTGTAAGTGACTGAGATCCGTTGTTTACTAGTGGATTTTGGAAGAGCTTACAAGAGGCTTTAGGATCAGAGTTACATCTTGGTACCATGTACCATCCTCAAACCGACGGTCAAACAGAGAGGGTGAATCGAGTATTAGAAGATCTCTTGAGAGCTTGCATATTAGATTTTGGAGGGTCATGGGATGGCCATTTGCATCGAGTGGAGTTTTCTTATAATAATAGTTATCAGTCCAGTATTGGTCTGGCTCCATTTGAAGCTTTGTACGGAAGACCGTGCAACTCACCATCATGTTGGTTAGAAACCGGTGAGAAGTTTGTGCTTGGGCCAGATGTGATAAGAGAAACTTCAGACAAGATCTGGGTTATCCAACAGCGAATGAAGGCTGCTCAAGAATGGAAGAAGAGTTATGCTGATAAGAGGAGAAGAGATTTAATATTCTCCATTGGCGACTTGGTGTTTGTCAAAATTTCTCCGTTAAAGAGCGTGATTCGATTTGGCAGGAGAGGCAAGTTAGCACCAAGATTTGTTGGTCCATTCCTAGTTCTCGAGCAAGTTGGGAATTTGGCATATAAAGTTGAGTTGCCAGATAAGATGGCAGGAGTTCATAACGTATTTCATGTTTCCCAGTTAAGGAAGTTCGTGCACGACCCTGATATGACTATTTCACTGGATCAGTTGGATGACATTAAAGTAGAACCCGAGGTGGTTGGGAACCGCAAGCCGATCCATATCATTGAAAGTGATACGAAGCAACTTCGAAGGAAGGTGGTGAAACCGGTCAAGGTCCGATGGGGCGAGAACGAGAATGAATGTACTTGGGAAACAGAGTAGAGCATAAGGGAGTCGTATCCAGAACTCTTTGCCGGGTGAGATTTTAAATTGCGATTTAGTTATTCCGCATGCTAGGATAGACTTGATGTGTTTGTAATGTATGTTTGATTGTTTGTGAATGACTGATAGGCATGCGGAACACCTTTGTATGTTTTTGGTTAAGGAATTTCGGGAGCGAAATTTCTTAAGGGAGGGGGGGGGGAGAGTGTAATGACCCGCATTCTACGTACCGAACGATCGTAGAATATTTATTTCTTTTTCATATGAGGTCGTATTGTCATGTAACTTTGGGGAACGACTATTGGGGTCATTTCCCATGTTCACGATTTTTGCCGATTTTTAAATGACCATTTTGCCCCTGGAGAATCTTGTTTCGCTTATAAATTTTGATTGGCAAGGAGTTTTGACCTAAAACCACTTCCATTGGATCCGGGTGATGGTTTATCTTTCCGTAGAGTGGTCACATTAGCCAAACAGACTTACCCTTTGGGAGATATGGCTGAAACAAGGTTTGGAAGGTGAAAAACAGCTTAACCGGGCCTAATTAGGTTGATTAACAGCTAGGCCCATAACCCATTTCGTGATTAGAGTTATGGGGAGGCTGAAATCAGTTAAGAAACGATTCTATTTCATTTTCTCAGCCTCCTAAAACATTTCCCTAACCCTAGCCATGGCCTCCACCTTCTAAAATCATCACAAATCACCTTCTAATCACTAATTAAGAAGATCTACATCAAAGCAAGGCTAATTAGCATAGAATTGTGGATAGAGCTGTCCAAATCAGAGATACTTTCAGATCTAAGTTTTATTTGTGGCAAAGGTGAGTGAGTTGCATTGTTTTTCACTAATTATGGCTAATTAGGGGTGATTAGTGATGATTAGCGAAATTATGGCTTAGAAAAATCTGGAAAATTTTGTAAAATTCTAATTATTTTAGGGCTTTGATAAAAATTTGGGTTAATTTGGATATGTTTTGCTAATCCTATTATTAGTTATAGTTAAACATGATTAAGGGGAAAACCATGGGTTTTGGGTATGTTTGATTCATATTGGTATGATTATTCATCATTTTGGTGTTTATGGTTGATTGTACATGTTGCTATGACTTTATTGTATGCTTTGTGATTATTAGAAAAGTTAGAATGGTCGAAAACGCCATCGTATGTTGTAAAACAGTTGCTGGAAAAGTTGCAGAAAACTGTGCAGGAATCGGATCGGATTGTAGGGAGAAAGTACGACCCGACCCGCTCGTGAACAGTAGCCACGAACCGATCCGCTCGCATCTGAAGCCTCCGAACCGAACCGCCTTCCACAAACCAGAGATAACCGGGAACTCATGAACCAGGACCTCCAAACCGAACCGCTTATCACGAACTGGAGCTTGAAGAGCCACTTCGAGCCGAGCCACTCGTGACCTGAAGACCCACGATCCGAACCGGAGGTGTTGCCATGTACGAACCGATCCGAAGCATGCAATCACGACCCGACCTATAGGTGCATCACGAAACGAACCGGACCACTTCAGGAGAACCGAACCGAACCGAATGGAGACCAAAACCCAAGATGCAAAGGTAGTCCAATAGGAGGTAGAACTCAGGATCCAGATGGGAACCAACGAGTTAACTTCATGAATTGGACTTTGCTTCGGGATATGAGCAGAGGGGTTATCGATGTCTATAGCTTTGACTCACCACAGAGAGACGGATTAGTGGCTATGGATCAGTGCAGTGGGGTTGTTATGGCTCCATGGGGCAAAGTGATCGTAGCAGGGCTATGAGCCAATGCAGTGGAGTTGTTATGACTCCATGGGGAAGAGTGGACATAGCGAAGTATTAGTGGTTACAGATCAGTGCAATGGAGCCGTCATGACTCCATAGGGCAGAGTGATCGAACAAAGAATTGGGTGATCAAAGTGGTGTATATCGTATGCTTTACGCACTGAGTGAGAGATGTGAGCATGATTGCAATATTTGAAGTTTTGCTATTACCATGACATGCACACCCCCTCCCCATTATTTTCACACCATGTGTTAGTGTCACCTTAGAGTATTGTACATCCTATTGTGCTAACTCTTTGGTTGCAGGTCCAGGTTCAGGTATGGTTATGTATACCTGTTATTGTTCTGTTTTGCTGCTTATTGCTCATACCATATGTCTCTTCTTATTATTCTGGGTGCTCTTAAATGGGTAGACTAGAGACAGGTCAAGTGATTATGCACGAGTAGCTGTACCGGAGACGAGCAGGAGGCTCCCACGTATGATACATATATATATAATCTCCCTGTGTTGTTGCTGGTCACTACTTTGGGCATTAGTAGTGTACCTCTTTCTTTTGCTTTAGAGATAATATTTCAAAGTTGTAATAATGTTGGTGTGGATGATAAGCTGTATTTTGGATTTCCGCTGCTATGATGGTTTAGTTTTCAGCTTATGCGCTGTCTCGCCTGTTTTATGCCAAAGTTATGTTATTATTCTATTTTATCCCATGCGCTGTGAGACATTCTACAGGTTCCTTGTTAGTTCAAACTCCTTTCTTTTCCTTTCTTTGGCAACCATCCCGTGCTAGTCGGACATTGGCACAACGCACTTTCATTGGAAATGTCGGCTGGTGCGTGGCGGGCTGTCACAATGTGCGTGCATGAGCCGGGCAGAGGAGGATAAGATGACCGTGATCCCTATAGATATGTGGCTGTGCATATCAGCGAAGGGTTGCCACTTTAGGACATGATACATCCTACGGTGAGGCCGGCAAAGAGTATCTATGCGGATTATGGAGCCGATCGAGTAGGGTAGTAGTTAGGATACATTTGGACTCTGGTAAGTTTAGGAGTCCGTTATTGGGACTGCTTGTGGATTGTATGGGGTTAAAACCTCTCACAAGAAGCACACCTAAGTCTACCATCTTGTACATGTTGGGGATCATCTCATTCTGGTTATACTAGTAGTAGTGCAGAGTAATCGTTAAGGAAGCGTGTACACCTACCTGTTTATCTTGTCATACCGGCTTTTTATGTAGTTATCTCTCTTATCCACTTTATATGTCTGTCATGCTACTTTAATTTATTTACTTGCTAAAAGTAACTAGACTCACCAGACTTTATGTCTAACCCTTTTTGTTTCCTTTTCTTTCTTCCGTTCCCCCCTAAGGTTCTCAGGGAGGGAATTCTCAGGCTTAGTCAAGATTCTGCTGTCGTCTTGCTTTGAGCTGCTAGATGTACTGCTCAAGCTTCTATCTTTGCTACTATGGCTATGTTTTCACTTGGGAATTATGCTTCTTCTATTTTGTACTCTGATGTTTAAGAATAAGAAAGATGTTTTAACAATGAAATGGTTTTCTTGTGTTTCAGACAAGGGATGTTTTGACTATGCTACTTTATGATAAATAAAGTTTTTATTTCCACTGCTATTTTTATGTATGTCATGCAATATTTCTGTTTCTGTTTACCTATAACGCTTTACGGAACTTAATGCACCCCTTTGTGAGTGACATTAACGGGCGTGGGGTGTCACAATTGGTATCAGAGCTGAAGGTTACTAGATTGGATAAAGTATTTGAAAACTATTTTCAAAAAGGTTTTAGAAGAAAGCATTTTCAAAAGAAAAGTCTGTTTTGAAAAAAAAAATCCACAAAGCCATAGGAAATATCTCTCGATTCTTCGCTTGATTCCTTTTTATTTTTGTTTGGGGAACCAATCCTTCCCAAAGGTATCCCCATTGCGGCTTGGTTCCATAGGCATGTTAAGACTACGGCACATGTCGAAGGGAAATGAAGTGCCTAACCTCCATCTGTAGCCGTTGTAGTTTCACCTGCGGCTAACTTTCTCGAGCTTCGTAAGGATTTCCAAGCGATGGAGGCAGCTTTCGAGAGACTAGTTAGCTTGTTACATAAATATGGTAAAAAGGAGAATAAGGGAGTTAGGGCTAAGGACCACAGACCAAGGATGAGAAAAATGATGGCCCAGGAAGGGAACATAGATAAAGTTCAAATAAAGGTGAAAAGGAAAAAGTTAGGGTTGAGGAAACACAAAATAAAAAGGTACAGCCCAAGAAAGGACGGCAACAACAACCAAAGAAGGGTGGAAAGAATGACAATGCTAAGGGTAAGAGGAAGTGCCATAGTTGTGGGCAAGAGGGTCACTTTGCCTAGGACTGCAGGAAAGGAAGAATGCTTGCTTCGTTTGTGAAGAGGTTGGACACTATTCTAGGGAGTGCCCAAGAAAGCAAGGGCAAGGTCAAAGGATAGGAACCTCTGGAGGGCAAGCGAATGCTCTCGTGGCTAGTGCACCAGATAGAGGCATGAAAGTTTCCATGGAAGGTTTGATTTCTCTTTCCAATCATCCTATAAGAATTATTTTTGATTCTAGCGCTTCGCTTTCGTTTATATCTAGTTTTGTAGTTGAATCTCTGAACTTAAACACTATTATGGTAGTGGATCCCGTTGTCGTCTCAAACCCATCAGTAGTTCGGCTCATCAATCTAATATTTATCGGGGTTTGAGAATATCTGCGTTAGGTGTTGAGTTTGAATGTGACGCGTATGTGCTCGGTTATATAGGCTATGGTTTGATTCTAGGGATGGATTGGTTAACCATATATGGTGCCATTCTAGATTGTGAGAGGAGGATCGTTAGACTTTTGACCTGCCATGGGAGGAGCCTCGAGATTTCTTGTGACCCGCAAGTGTGTCATGCTTAGTGTCCTAGTGTCTCTTAATGCATCTATCGATGATCTACGATCGGTACCAGTAGTGTAACACCCCACATCCGTTAGTGTCACTCACAAAGAGAATGCACTAAGTTCTGTGGAGCATTTAAGGTAAAAGATGCAGATAAATTACAAGACAGATAATTAAAACAGCGGAAAATAAAACTTTACTTTATTGATAAAATAGTTTGTACAACAATTGTTTTCCAATACCAGAGTATCTGTCTTACAAAATAAAGAAGCATGAAATAACATTTATATTCCCCAATGTAGCATGAGCCAGCCATAGTAGTGGAAAAGAGAATCCAAGAAAAACTTCGACTAATCTTCAAGCTTAGAAAGAAAACTGAGCTAAGTAGTAACGTTCCCTCCCTACGGACCTGGGGGGGGAACGGAAGACAAGAAAGCGAAAGAAAACAGAGTCAGACATAAAGTCTGGTAAGTTCAGTAACTTTCAGCATGAGAACAGGTAAAAACAACATGACATGGATTAACTGAATACAAGACAATACCATGATGATAGGGCTAACAAGATAACGCAAGATATGCTAAGGTAAGATAAAACTGTATGTACTGATAAACTGGATCTACGGACAAGCTGAATATACTGATAAACTGAATATGCCTCCATACTATCTCTGTTTCGCGATTACCCTGTTATTTTGGTTTCTATATCTCTGCACCACCTAACAAGTGTCCAACTAGTAATCAGTATAAACTGATAAAACAATAACGTGATCCCAATCCCCACAATTGTGGTTGTTTTCGGGTGTACATTTGTTATTTATTACCTAGATCTAATCTAGGGTTTTCTATCGAACTCTTCCTAGATCCAACCAGGGTTTACGCTACCCAGGGCTACTGGGGTTTATGCTACATATTGAACGTTTCTCGGATTTTAGGGTTTACGCGACCTAGGTCCAACTAGGGATTATGCTACCTATCGAACGATGCCCTCTAGTCTAGGACACACTACCTAGAGCGGTATAGGTTCCTAGACTTTCCCCACGTATGTGTCGCGAATCGTTATCGCTGTCTAGATGCACATGTCCTCTATATGTGCGACCCGAGTCTCGTGGCAGGGCAAATCAAGAAACACGGAACTCGGTTGGGAGCTTTCAGATATCTACCGATGCAGATGCTAAGGTCTGTTTTTCCAGTGGCTATGGTCCCACCTGACCCCTCCCTCAACTAATGAAAGGCACACCTTGAAAAACGAGAACTATACGCAGGCCCTCTATGCCCCACTAACCTATGGCCATCTGCACCCATAACTAGATAGCAAGTATATTGTCTTTTGGAGTTCTCCGCCTTTCCGCTGTACGTATCTCGACTGACTCAAGATGGTAGGTAGACGACGAGTTGCTATCACAGGGCTACTGGTCTCGCCGAATCACGCTGGTCCATCCTAGTCTTTAGGTTGCCTTATATTGCAACCAAGGCATACCCTTGGTTCTTCTAACGCAGACCTTGACCTCTGTGAGTCCAGGCGGATCATTTGCAGCCTCACAGAGGGATACCAATAGTACCCTCACGTCCCCTCGAAGCCGCGTGCTTCGTAACCCAGTTTGTTGGAGCCTTCTTTAAGATCAGATGGACGCTCGCTCCTTCTCGTGTTCTACTAAGGTTTACTACTTAGTTCCCTTAACTAAGGTTTACTACTTAGTTCCTGAATCGTCGTTTTCTTAACTAAGGTTTACAACTTAGTCCTCTTAACTAAGGTTTACTACTTAGTTCTTTTTCTCGTCAAGTTGGATTGGTTAAGTGTCATTAGATAATTCAAGTTAACTTAACCCATTCATTTGTCATGTTAAACTGGTTAAGTATTATCAGTAGTTCATGTTGACTTAACCCTACCACAAATCAAGTTATATTGGCTAAGTGTTTCTTATTACTTAACCTCACCCCTTCATCTTGTATTGGTTAAGTGTCCCCTTTAACTTAACCCTGCCCATCTGTTTAGCCAACACGTTATAATGGTTAAGTGTTCTCTTAGTTAACTTAACCCTAACATCTGTTTAATTCACATGCCCTAATGGTTAAGTATTGTCCCTTCATGTTTTAACTTAACCTTGTTCATTTGGCACACTATGATGGCTAAGTGTTCTAAGTTTACTTAACTCCACCTTCTAGTCTAGTTAACATGTTAAATTGGCTAAGTGTATTTTACTTAAACCCACCTTCTAGTCTAGTTAACATGTTAAATTGGCTAAGTGTATTTTACTTAACCCCACCTTCTAGTCTAGTTAACATGTTATAACGGTTAAACCTTTTCTTAACCTCACCCACTTGTCTAGCCAACATGTTATAACGGTTATTTAACCCCTACAAGTCTTGTCTTGTTAACATGTTAAGTTGGTTAAGTGTTCCTTAACCCTCCCATTCTAGCTTAACTGTTTCTTAGCTTTAAATTATTCATTAAAGCACCAACCACTCACATTAGACAGATATCGTTGCGGTTACTGGATGTGTCGGTCGGTTCCGGGCAGATTTACACCGCAACTCAGTCTAACCTCGGGTCCTTTTGGGCTCAATGCTCTAACCACCCACATTAGATAGGTATTGTTACGGTTGCTGGATTTGCTGGGCGGTTCCGGGCAGTCTTATACCGTAACTCAATCTAACCTCGGGTTAGGCATATTCGTCTTTCCTAGATTTACATATTTGTCCTTTTTGTCTATATGTAAATTGATAACAACGCTTTTAAACAATTTTGTCCTGTATCATATTCATTTGTCATGCCCACTAACATACCTATATTTTATGCCCAAGATTTGATTTACCCATCAATTAACCCAACTTGCTGTTTATGCCAAATTAGATCTAATATTCCCATTTACAGGTCATGTCAAAACTAGATTTAATATTCTAGTTTACAGTTTACGCCCAAAACTTGGTTTACATGCCAATTACATACTTTGCGGCCAATTAACCATTTACCATTTACGCCCAATTCTAATATGCATGTAAATTATTCACTATTATAGCCAAATTCTGATTATGCTAACATATTTATTTATGCCAAATTATATAAATTTCATGTTATACCAAATTTCCAAGTTTTAAATAACATTCATGTTAATTTCATGTTCTGCCCAAATCGTATTCCCATCATTTGTGTAATCGTGATTCAGTCTAGATTATAGGTCAATCTAGATTCGTAGAAAAAAGGGAATAAACAAGAATACCATGAAAAGACAGGCATAAGAGTAGGCATAAGATGGTAATCCCAAATTCACGAATTACAGATCTAATAAATATACTGAATAAATTGACTACAACATCGCAGGCATATAGATCTGATTACATTATGAACATGAAAAGGTTTGAATAATAATCTAGGTCCAAGAACATGGATAGATCTAACTTAATAGAAAATATCCCAAAATCAAGATACAAGGATAGAAAATCAAGCATAGATCCAATTTCGTAGTCATAATCCTAGGCAATAATCTCATAGTCATGAATCATAGGTGTTTAGCCACAATGGTCCTTGTTATAGTCATAGGCAATAGCCTTATGTTCACAGTCATAGGCATAGTCTTATGTTCATAGTCATAGGCATAGTCTTAGGCCATTAACAATAGTTTCAATGTCATAGGCATAAGCACAGTCTCATCGGTAATTAATCACAATAGTTCTTTATTAGATCCAAAGGCATATACAAGCACAAAGTCTAATGAAAGGATCAGGCATATTCTTATATCCATTTAATTACATGCCATAAATAGATCTAGACGTTCAAATCTAAAAAGTAACTGACTTACATTGATCGGTTTTAGAAAAGGATAATAAGATAACGTTGAGGTGATTTGCTATGATTCGCGCGACGTTGCTCGAAGCTGTTGAATTAACCTTTGCTTCCCTTCTTGAAGCTTTAACTTTATTTGAATCTCCAATATGCAATTCCTAGCCGTAGTCTTCAAGAATAGTCTTCGTGTTTTATTTTAATTTATTTATTTCAATTATTCCAGAGGCAGCATAAGGAGAGAATAAAATGGTGTAAAGAGAATGAGGCTAAGAGGCTGTTTATATAGGATTAGACGAACGAATCTAGACAGAAAACGAGACCAGAGACATCAGAATGAACCCAGGCTCAAAACTGGGCTTCAGCACCAGGTCGACCCCCAGGTCGAACTGGTCCGTGGGAGGTCGACCATAGTGTCGACCCCCAAGTCGACCTGGTCCTGGGCGGGAAAATTCCCGCCCAGTCTGTGCTGGGGTTTGAATTCGAATTTCGAATTCGAATTCGAGCTGTTTTTCTGTTCTGAAAATCCTTGAAACTTCGGAGGGTCATATCTCCCTCATACGGACTCCATTTCTCGAAAACTCGGACTCGTTTCCAAGCAAAATTTCGAGACGAACGCAATGGAGCAACCCGTTTCCCTTGATTCTTATTTTAAAATTTAATTACACTTTAATTTGCGAAACTTAATGTTATAGAATTACGGGGTGTTACAAGTAGTCCGTGAGTATCCTGGTGTCTTTGATGAGGTTCGGGGTTTACCCCCAAGGTGCGATATCGATTTCCGCATATATTTGGTGGACAATGCAAAGCCAGTTGCATTGCCTGTGCGCCCTATGGATCCAAGAAAAAGAAGGGAGGTAAACAAACAAGTAGGGGAGATACTTGAGAAATGATTTTTTTTAGGATGAGATGAAGAAATATGTAGCAGAATTTGTTTCTCAATGTCTGATTTGCCAGCAAGTTAAAGCTGAGCAAAGGAATCCCAGTGGTTTACTTCATCCTTTAGAGGTCCCGTAGTAGAAGTGGGATAGCATCTCCATGGATTTCATAGATGGTTTGCCTAGATCAACAAAGGGCAACACCAGCATTTAGGTGGTAGTAGATAGACTTACAAAGAGCGTCCATTTCATTCCCGTTAAGAGCAAGAAAATGGTAGCATGGTTGGCAGCACTTTATGTTCGTGAGACAGTTCGTCTTCATGTAGTACCTTCCAGTATCGTAAGTCATCGTGATCCCATTTTCACCTGTAAATTTGGAGGAGCTTCCAAGAAGCGTTAGGTACACATTTATGTCTGAGCACCGCTTATTATCCTCAGATCGATAAATAAATGGAGAGGGTGAAGAGAGTTCTAAGGATCTTATAAGGCTGTGTATCCTAGACTTCAGAGGGCCTGGGAAGAGTGCCTTCCTTTAGTAGAGTTTACCTACAACAACAGTCATCATGCTAGCATTGCCATGGAACCCTTCGAAGCATTGTATGGATGACCCTATAGACCACCGACTCGTTAGTGGGGATCTACAGAAAGACTTTTACTTGGATCGGAGGTTTAGAAGCTACGCAAATGAGAAGTCAAGTCGGTGAAGGTTCAGTGGGGAGATAACCAAGGGGATGCAACTTGGGGGGACCGAAGACAAGATTTTTGCGCTTTGTACCCTTTTCTTTTCAAGGGAATGTTCTTAACTTCTCTTCCAAAAGCTTTTATCCATGCTTACTTCTATCGTCTGAGTATAACCTATCGATCGAATCTTCGACCTTTAGGTAGGAATCCCATGATTGTAAACATGTGTTTGAGACATGTTATGTTTAATGGATGCAAGTAGATGCAAGTGGTTGCTCGTGGATGCATACACACACATTAGGCACTGGATCGGCTCAATCACTCTCATACTGCATATGGATGTGTGGACATTTTTCTTTTTTTAATGGATGAAAATGGATGTATCATCATATGGATGTTGCATTTGGATGGATGATTGTGCACACATATAGAACTTACATGTTATAATAGGTTTATCTGCATACATGTTGGGTTCATGGCACTAACATACATTGCATTAAGGAGGTCGACTGAATCAGTGGACCGCCTGATCTTTCGCATTACTGTTGGTACATGTACACACCTTTGCATATGTTCATATAAGTATTAGAAAATTTTAAGGACAATGGATGCCTATGATTGGTGGATAAGTAGATGGATGATGGATGATAGGATACATTCTTCTTAACTTGGAGATTTCGGAGACGAAATCCTTTGAGTAAGGGAGAATGTAACACCCCGTATTTCAACTACTCTAAAGAGGATAAATTAAAGAATAATTAATTTAATATTAAGAATTAAGGAAAACGGACTACGTCATTGCGTCCGTCTCAAAATTCTGGTCAAGATAGACACTTGGTTTGCGTAAAAGGGATAACGTATGAAGAAGTTATGGACGGTAGAAGTTTGGTGAAAAGAGCAGGAATTCCCGATGCACTTGACAAGTGCGCCAATGTATTTTTGCACTGGCGCACCTGTAAAGTGCACCCATGTATGTTTTTGGGCACCCAGACCCAAGTAGGTGTCGACCCGTGGCCCGATTCACCCTAGGGCTGAGGTGGCATTCGAATTCTGGAGGCTGGCAGCTATAAATATACCCTCATATCTCTTGTTTTCTCATACTAAAAACAATGGAGGCCAAATGATGTCAATGCCTGAACTGAATCTAATCCTATCTTCTTCTACAAATCAAGTTTAAAAGATTCAAGCGTTTCAACTATAGATTTGAGATTCAACACCAACAAATTCTTTTCTATCTTCTAAAATCCAAACACTGCGAGTTAGTTACTTTTAGATTTAAATGATTAAAAGTAAAGGTGATATGACTGTGATTTGGATTTGTTATAAATCGTGAACATATAACATCCTTGAATCTTAAATATTATCATGCTAGATCTACCTTTATAGATCTAATTCGCTTATGGTTAATTTATCATGTCATGTTAGATCTAATTCGTTTGAGGTTAATTTATCATGTCATGTTAGCTCTAATTCGTTTTTGGATAATTTATCATGTCATGTTAGATCTACCTTTATAGATCTAATTCGTTTGTGGATAATTTATCATGTCACGATAGATCTACCTCTTTATAGATCTAATTCGCTTGTGGATAATTTATCATGTCATGATAGATCTACCATTATAGATGTAATTCGTTTGTGGATAATTTGTCATGTCCTGCTAGATCTACCTTTATAGATCTAATTCGTTTGTGGATAATTTATCATGTCATGCTAGATCTACCTTTATAGATCTTATTCGTTTGTGGATAATTTATCATGTCATGCTCGATCTACCTTTACAAATCTAATTCGTTTGTAGATCTTAAACTTTACCTATCATGTAGTGATTAACTTAGATCTATCATTCGCTGGAAATACCAATCCTTATTTATTCATGCCTATTATGACATCCTTAGTGTGTTAGATCTAGTTTTATTATCACATGCTCACTAGATCTATTTTTATATGTCCAACTTATCACCATGCCAATTACATGTTTATGTCACATTTATCAAAATAATCACTACTGTCATCTTTCCCTTTTATTGTTTATGGCTATGATACTTTCTAGCCTAGGCATGACGCCAAATTTATACGAACGTGTTAGAGTGGGGACAAAGGAAAAACGGTAAAATTGGCATACATTGTAAATGGGAAATTTGGCATAAATTGAGTAATAAATGAGAACATGAATTTGGTCATATATTAATTATGCACATAATGGGGGAAGAAGAGGCATGAACACCTATAAAAGAAATAGGTATAATTAGTTAATAATTGAAATGCCTAGGATTACAGTAATTAGAAACTGTAATGGCACTTATGACACGAGGTTAGATTACACTTGCGGTGGAAGTCTGCCCGGAACCAACCGACATATCCAGCGACCGCAAGTGGTGAATCTAATGTGAGAGATCTAAGTGCATAAATAAAGACGGGCTAAGACATGAGGTTAGGCCTAACTTGTGGAAGAAGTCTACCCGGACCCGACCGACATATCCAGCATCCACAAGTTGTAGGCCTAATATGAGAGGTCTAGCCCATTATAACCATAAATGGACATGGTAATGAATTGGAGTAAACAAGGAATGATAGTAACCTATTATCATTAATTACTTTAATGTTATATAATAGGTAGTCTTGTCCTAGGACAAGCGGAAATTATAACATAAGTTATAATAATAGGAAAGAAAGTTTATTAGTAAACCTTAGTTAAGAAAACTAAGTTAATAAGTAAACAACGTCAAGTTGTAATGATATGTTAAACAGGAAACAAGTGAACTGAGAAGAAGTATACTTAATTAAATATTAAGTAAAACATGTTATTGTAACTATGGAAACAGACAATACAAAATGGATCGTAAGATTACTTCCGTTAATTACAATCAAGGGGTGAAAGACTGTAAGATTACTTCTGTTAATTACAATCTAAAGAATAACATGTAATGGGGCTTATTAATGAACTTAAATGGATTAAGTTATATTTATATGAAATTAATAAGCAAGTGAAGTTTTGGCAAGTAAAAAGCAGTCAACGTGAAAGGGGATAACCTATTAGTCTATAATACTTAACCTAGTTAAATCCATAGGGATTGTGTGGACCTAAATATGAATAGGAGTTAAGTAAACTAGGTTGAATCAGTAGAAGGGTTAAGTAAATCTTGGGTAGGTGGGTAATATTAGTATATATAGGCCCACAAACTTAACTGTTAAATAAACATGCTTGAATCAGCGGGAGGGTTAAGTAAATCTGGGGGGTGGGTAATATTTACATGTAGGCCCACCAACTTAACCCGATAAGGTTATGTAATTAAAGACACCTAGTGGTATACATAACCGATGGAAATAATAAAGTTATGTAATTAAAGACTCCTTTTTAGGGTAAGCATAACTTGTAGAAATGGTAGGGTTATGTAATTAAAGACACCTAGTGGTTTGCATAGCTAATGAAAACCTAGCGGGGGATACAAGACAAAGGGGAGAGCTTGTATCATATTGTGTGGGACCCATTTCAGCCAGTAACCTAGAGTAGGTATCAAACATGTACTCCGCACTAGGTCGGAGAAGTGGCACGCTTACCTGATTGTAAGAGATCCAAATGTGGAGGACGGTGTGGGCGGTGCAAACCGACCGGGACATGTGCGTGCATGAGCCGGGCAGAGGGGAACAAGACGACCGTGACACCTATAGATATGGGGCTATGCATATCAGCGAAGGGTTGCCACTTTAGGACGTGATACATCCTACGGTGGGGCCGGCACAGAGTATCTACGCGGATTAGGGAACCAATCGAGTAGGGTAGTAGTTAGGGTACATTATGACTCTGGTAAGTTTAGGTGTCTGTTATTGGGGCTTCCTATGAATTGTATGGGGTTAAAACCTCTCATAAGAAGTACACCTAAGTCTACCATCTTGTACATGTTGGGGTTCATCTCATTCTGGTTATACTAGTAGTAGTGCAGAGTAATCATTAAGGAAGCGTATACACCTTATCCTGTTTATCTTGCTATACCTGCTTTTTATGTAGTTATCTCTTTTATCCACTTTATATGACTTTCATGCTACTTTTATTTATTTACTTGCTATAACTAGACTCACTAGACTTTATGTCTGACCCTTTTTGTTTCCCTTCTTTCTCTGCCCCAGGTTCTCAAGGAGGGAATTCTCAGGCTTAGTCAATATTCTGCTATCGTCTTGCTTGGAGCTGCTAGATGTACTGCTCAAGCTTCTATCTTCGCTACTATGGCTATGTTTTCACTTCGGAATTATGCTTCTTCTATTTTGTACTCTTATGTTTAAGAATAAGACAGATGTTTTAACGATGAAATGGTTTTCATGTATTTCAGACAAGGGATGTTTTGACTATGCTACTTTATGATAAATAATTTTTTTATTTCCGCTGCTATTTTTATGTCTGTCTTGTAAAATTTCTGTTTCTGTTTACCTATAACGCTTCATGAAACTTAATGCATTCCATTTGTGAGTGACATTAACGAACGTGGGGTGTCACAATCAACGTATCCAAAGCTTTAGTCGGTGATAGCTAGGTCGTTGTTTCTTATGGATGTTATGGTTTCTTATGTGTTCTCTTCTAATTCTCTGGGTAGTCTATCATCGTAGGATACTGAAGAGAAGTGTTGATGCGAATCCTATTCTGACTAGTCTCTACTTCTATTGTTCGAGTAACAAATTTAATGAGATTATTATGTGCTAACTCTTTGGTTATAGGGGTCGGTCAGGTGTGACTTGAACTTCCTATTATTATATTATCCCATGCAGTTGTAGATAGCCTTTTATCACTCGCACCAGACTGTTATCTGACTCGAGATTTTTTGTTTCCTCTTATTACCTTGGTTACTCATCGACGATGTTGATGAGTAGACTGAGTATAGGTGACAGGTTGGTGATGATGATGATGTACGACGATGAGCAGGAGGTTGGCGTATTACTAATCTTACCATATAGCTATTTGGATTATTTTTGCTGTTATGCTTGTTATATACTCTGATGAGGGATGTGGTGAAACCAGATGTATTTAGGTATTCAATTACTAAGATGTTTTGTACTTGATATTATGAGATTTTATGGAGATGGGATTTATTGTTTTGTTATGCTTCACTATTATATCTTGTTGTAAATTTTATTATTATATAATATCCATGCGATGTGAGTTATACGACAAGTTCTATTTTAGTTTACTTTACTTGATGATCATCCCATATTGGCTTGCCACACCATGCAGCACTCCCTTTCTTATAGTTAGTGCAGAAGGTATTGAGCAGTTGTCACACTTTGTATTAGTGCTTTGGTTAATCGACTTTACCCAAAGTTCGCAACCGTAAAAGCGTATAGGATCCATACCTGTAATTTGATTTTGATAAATACTATGTTATAATATATATACATATATATATATGTATATATTACAGTAGATTAGTAAGCACTTGAGCACCATTGCGTCCTTTCTCTGATGTGGATTGATCATTGTTGTGTCAGATAAAGAATGAGTCGTCAAAATACAAAGAATGTTGTTGGCGATGAGCCCGATACTGGAGGGGTAGGCGAGGGTAGTGTAACAACCCGCCCGGAATGAGCCTAAATTCCAACCCAGAAAAGGCCCATCAGAACTTAGAGCCACTTTAAATGGATCATTGGTTCATATAAGAAAATACTAAACAAACATCACAGAGCTGTATAAACAAAAATCAGAATCTCATACAGCGGAAGGGATAAAATATAATAGCATAAAAATATATGCACCATTATCAAAACCATAAATTTAGATACAACAAGTCTCACATATAATGTTACATCATTCGTTATCCTAAGTACATAACAACAACAACAATAATAAGACTACTGCCATAATAACTAAATCTTTATCGCTAGGCTCCTCCTCCAAGCAATCGTTCATCATCATCAATCAACAGTCCTCACCTACTAACCTGTTTATGTTAAGAGGAGAAAGGTCAGAACATAAAGTTCTGGAGAATGAAATGCATATACGTTTAGGAATGACTATTTCATATATTTGGCAGTATAAATTCTTCATGGTAAGTCTATTGTAACACCCTAAATTTTAATAAATGATATTTAAGCAGAAAAGAGTAATAAAACAAATATTAATTAAAATAATATTCAAAATTGGGTGAAAAGGATTTCACCATTGTGTCCATTACAAATGTCTGATTCAAATAGACCTTTTAGTTTGCGTAAATTGAATGAAAATTGAACAAGTTATAATCAGTTAAAGTTTGAAATTCAAATTCTAAAAATTAAATAAATAATCAAACTTAATCAGGGTGAAATGGACGACCTAGCCCATATCTAGGTCAATCTCTATGTCAATCCAGTGGTCGACACGTATGTCAACCCACACAAGAGGTTGGTCAACGCAATACGAGCCAGGCACGAAAACGTGCCTGGCACAATGCCGAGCCTATTATGTGCTTTCTGGAGTCTTCTTGCTGATGTATTGCTGATTTGACTTCAAGGGATGAGATTAAAAACCTAAGATCCTAAGGTCTTAATTATCCTTCCATACCTATAAATAGACTACTACTACTCACTTCCTCCCTACACCTCTTCTTCTTTATTTTCTTAGACTCCACTCCATTATGCTCTAAAATGAAATAAAATTGGTGAATAAGTCAGACTTCTGTCAAATTATAGATCTGAAAGGATTATTATTATTATTCTCCAAGGTATTTTTCTGGATTTACAATATTCTCTGTGAGTTTTACATGGGTTTTAGATCAGCTAATTTTATTAGAAAATTTTGACAGTAAAATAGTTTGAATCTACAAGTTTTATATTTATAGTAATTATAAGCTTGTTTCTACAAGTTATTGTACAATCTATTTGATGTCCATTTTTATTCCTTTTTTAGTTTTTTATATATTGCAAGTAATTCTTCTTTATCCCCATCTCTACTATGTTCTTATTTACAGTCTTGCAATGCCCTATTGATTTATTTTGTTCATTTCTAAGTCTAGGCCTTATGAGTAGCCTAGATCAATTTCTCCTTTTTATTTATTTTTGTACTGAGCCTAGGCCAACAAGAGCCTAGGACTGTATCGTTTAATTTGTGTAAAAATTTGAAATAATACTGAAAGAGTGTCAAAAAGAGGATTTTGGGCATGTTGAGAATTAGTGAATATTACATTCAATTTATTGACTGTAAATTAGGATAAATTCTAATGAAATAATATTCAAATATATGAATTGGAATAAGTTATGCTTAATTAAACATTAAGTGACATGAAAACATAAATTGCACTTAATTAAACATTAAGTAACATGTAAGTGAAAAATATGTTAACTGGAATAGATTGGACATAATGAGACATTAAGTGACATGGAGAGGGTTGCAGAAAAATATTACATTTAAGTAGAAATGTTAATTATAACCTAAAAATATAACACATGGTTATATTGGGCTTATTAATGAACTTAAACGTATTATGTTAAATTTGTGTGACTAATAAGCTAAAGGGGTTCGTTCCTGTGGGATATAAGGGGCTTGTAGAAATCCTAGTTATAAATTAGGGACCAAGTCTATAGGTGACTTGTGTCAAGTGAATTTTTGTGTGAGAACGCATATCAGTCAGTATCCCTTTGCTATCACAGAGTCTCTCACTAGGTAGAGACTAAGGAACACTTTACTGAACCAGATAGTAAGTGGTTCAAAACGAGGTGGGTACGGGTGCGTTCCGGCATAACAATGAGCGTGCATTGTTTTGAATAGGGAAGATAAGACGTTGTAATGCCTATGACTAATGCTGTGTTTTCTTAGTTGATGGGTTCAGGATTGATAACCCTGAATTCCATAGATGGCAACGTTTTTCACAGTTGGGTAAAAAAGCCGATCGATGGGTAGAAGTTAGATAAAGCCTAATTACAATATTTTGGTAGTTGGTACAGATATAAATGAGAATTCTACCTTATTTCGTGTTTTCCACTTTACTATACTTTTATGTCCATTACTATTCATTTGCCTATATACTTCCTTATCTTATGCTCATGCTAGAAAGTACTAGAACTCACTAGAGTTATGTCTGTCCTAGTTTGCTTTCTCTTTCTTTCTTCCTTCCTCCTCGGGTTCTCAGGGTGGAGGATCGCAGCAGTGATTCTTGATCTTTTGGCTCAGCTTGGATTCAGACTCTTTCTAGATTCATGTATTGTTTCAGTTCTTTTTTCTGGTCATTGTAATGACTCATGAGGAAGATAACTTTGTGGTTTTACTATTATACTCTGATATTTTTCCATGAGATAGTTTATTTTCTTTATGATGATGTAATCAGTACTGTGACTTGATTTGATCATTTTAATAATTATTATTTCTAAAAGTTACGGCTGCGTTTTACATTTTCGCCTTGTGAATTTTAGTCTCTGTGTTGTTACTCTTTACCTATGCGCTTTATAAAACTTAACGCATCCTTATATGGATGACGTTATGGGATACGAGGTGTCGCACTTGGTACCAGAGCCTAAGGTTACAAGATCTAAGAAAAGTTTACGAAAAAGTGTTTTCAAAAGTAAAGAAATTTCAAGTAAAACCTATTTTTGAAATATATCCCTCTAATCAATTACAATATTCCTTTGATATCTTTTTGAATCCTTGTCTCTTCTATTTCCAGCATGTACGTGGCTCCCAATTTCCCAAAGGGCATTCCTATTCCTACATGGTTCCGTAGATATGTAGAAGTTACGTCGCCGACCGAAGCGCAAGGAAATTCCCCAACCCCAACTGCAGCCGCGGTAGTTCCACCTAATCCAGTAGTTAACTTCTCTAGGCTCTGTTAGGATTTCTGTGCGATGGGCGATAAACTATTTCTTTGATCGGAGAGTTACGTGGAGACTCATAATTGGCTTACGGAGACAGATCATGTGTTTGGATTGTTGGAGCTGTACTACAGGAGAAGGATCCAATTGTTCGCTTGGCAACTAAAATGGGAAGCATCTTATTGGTGGGAGGTAATTGAGGTGGAGCGCGCGGCGAAACGTGGGATGAGCTCAAGGAATGGTTTGAGAAAAAAAATTGTCACAAGCCTAGGAAGGAATGCAATTGAAAAGTTGTTGAGTCTGAAGCAAGGAAGTATGTCGGTGAAGGAGTATGTGAATAGCTTCAATGAATTAGCAAGGTTTGGCTTGATCTAGCGAATATATTTTTGTCATAAGATGAGAAAGGAATGCAATTAGAAAGTTTCTTGAGTCTGAAGCAAGGAAGTATGTCGGTGAAGAAGTATGTGAATAGCTTTACTGAATTGGCAAGGTTTGGCTTGGATCTAATGAATATTGCACACAAGAAGGCTTTGAGATTTGCTAGGGGGCTGAACCAAACATCCAAGGACTGGTGATGACGCATATCCCTATGGGAGCTACATTTTAGAGGCTAGTGGATATGGCTCTGATGCATGAAGATGGAAAAGTGAGTAAGCAAGAGGGTAAGACTAAGGAGGCCAAGCCCAATACTGAAAAGAAAAAGTGATGGCCCAAGAAGGGTGCAGTAAAGAAGGGAGTGAAACCCGAGTAAGCGCAAATCAAGAAGGAAGTTAAGTGCTATTGTTGTGGAAGGATGGGACACTTTGTCAAAGAATGTAGGAAGACAAAGAAAGGTTCTTGTTTTCAGTGTGACCATATGGGACATTACATCAATCAATTCCCTCAGAAGCAGGGACATGGGGCAGGATCATTCGGAGCATAGGTTCATGCGCTTGAGGCAACCCAGACTGGTGGCAGTGGCTAGGATCAAAGTAGGAAAGTCACCGTAGAAGGTTTGATTTCTCTTTTCGACTTTCCTATTATAACCTTTTTCAGTTCCAGTGCTTATCATTCTTTCATATCCAATTCTGTTGTTGATAGTCTGCACCTAGATACTTCTATAGTTTCTGATCCAGTAGTAGTCTCAAACCCATAGGAGGTACGACTCACCTATCTATGATGTGTATGAGTTTGAGGATTTATATTCTTGGCGTTGAGTTTGTGTGTGGCGCGTATGTACTGGGTTTTATGGGTTACGGGCTTATTCTAGGGATGGATTGGCTAGTCATGTATGGTGCCATTCTTTCAGAGGAGAGTTGTTAGGCTTTTGACATGCCACAGTAGGACTCCCATGATTTCTTGCTACCCACGAGGGAGTTATGCTCAGTTTCTTGAATTCCCTAGATGCTTCAGTTAACGATCTCAGTTTGACACCCATAGTTAGATACTTTCCAGACGTATTCGAAGAGGTGAGAGAATTACCTCCCAGACACGAGATAGATTTATGGATATACTTGGCGGATAATGCTAAGCCTATTGCTTTGCCAGTACGTCACATGGCTTCGAGAGAGAGGAGGGAGCTTAGCAAGCATGTGGGTGAGTTGTTCGAGAAAGGATTTATTAAACGGAACATTTCTGAGTGGGGAGCACTATTCGTTTTCACGACCAAGGCAGAGGACTCTCTCCGTCTATATGTGGACAACATGGAATTAAATAAGCTTACTAAGAAGAGTAGGCACTCACTCCTACGGATAAATGACTTGTTTTATCAGTTAGTGGGCGCTTTAGTTTTTCTTGCAGTTAGATTTTGCCACAAGTTCTCATCAGCCTAGGGTAGCAGATGACAGCATAGATAAGACTTCTTTTAGGACTCCCGACGAATTCTTTGAGTGGTTAGTCATGCCTTTTGGGCTAACCAATGCACCGATGTACTTTGTGGATTTGATGAGTCGGGGTATTTAGGGAGTACCTAAACAAGTTTGTGGTGGTGTTTGTTGATGATATCTTGGTTTTCTCCAGGGGCAAGGAAGAGCACGCCAAGCACTTAGGAGAGAATCTCCATACTTTTCGAGCACAGGCGAAGTTTTCTAAGTGCCATTTCTGGCGGAAGGAGGTAAGGTTCTTAGGACATGTTGTCTCTAGGGATGATATAGCGGTGTACCCCCCTAAGTTTTTCGCTGTTCAGAATTGGAAACCCCCTAATAATGCATTAGAGGTTAGGAGTTTCTTGGGTTATTATAGGAAGTTCATTAAGGATTTTGTGTGGATCTCAGCTCCGCTTACTCGTGTAACGAAGAAGGACCTAGTTTTTGTTTGGATGTAGATTGTGAGGATGCATTCTTCAGACTGAAGAAAACTCTAACATCAGCTCTGGTTTTGACTCTTCCTAATGGTACCAAGATGTTTACCATTTATGTAGATGCGTGCAACACGGGTTTAAGTGAAGTGTTGATGCATGAAGGTAGGGTGGTCTGCTATGGGAGTAGGCAGTTAAGGGTACATAAGAAGAACTACCTACCCATGATTTGGGGTTGGCAGCGATAGTGTTTGCGTTCAAGACTTGGAGACATTACCTACTAGGTGGGAGATTTGAGCTTTATACAGATCATAAGTCGCTCAAGTACTTGTTCTCGCAAAAAGATCTTAATTTACGACAACAATGTTGGATGGGGTTCCTTGTGTCTTATGATTTCGAGATAGCATATACCCCAGGGAAGGGGAATGTGGTAGCAGACGCGTTGAGTAGGCAGAGAATGACTTTGAGTCCATTATTCGTAGAGTGGAAGAGCTTAGATCTTATCTCATCATTCGATTTAAAACCATTGACGAATTTTGCATCGGGATTATTGGCATTGTTGGAGGTTGCGACCTACCTGTTTTAGAGTGCTTGGATCCAGTTAGCGCGAGGACCAGTAGTTAGTAGGTATCCTGGACCGACTTAGTGGAGGAGAGGCCTCTAGTCACCTTGCTAGGTATTTTGTGGATCAGAGAGGGTGGCTACGTCGAGATATGAGACTGTTTGTTCCTAGAGTTGGTGATTTGTTGAGATCAGTTTTAGAGGAGGCTCATCACTCTCGGATGACTATCCATCTGGTCGGTATAAGATTATCAAAGTTTATGCCCTAGAGAAAATCCATTCGATGTGAATAATAACATAGTTGATGTTATATTTTATTTTGAATAAAATATTCTGTTATGTTATATTTTACTGCGTAATATAAATATTAACATAATAGAATTCCTTAGAATAATAATATGAAATTATATAGTTCAAGTAAGTGGCTTGAACATGGGATTATATATAATATATTAAGTATCATAATTCTTAAATGTCCAAGACAAATTTTATTGTATATAGGAGAACAATAAAACATTATGACTAGTATGTTGATTGACTAATGATCATATCTCATTGATCATTAATATACATGATATTAATGTCAACATAGATACGTATCGGAGAATAGTGTATTGGGCTGACCCAACATGAGAATACTTCATGGAATATAATTAATAGTGTCATAAGTTATTCTCGTAGTGACAGTGATGTAATGGTCCTCAAACCTGAAATCATTATAGTTTTATTTGAGGATATTTGTGTTTTGATATCATCAAAAGTTACTTTTAACCGAGTAGACGATAAAGCCGACTATCAAATACATCTCAAATCGATTGAAAATTATGAATGATCTATATGAAATGCATGGCCGTGCTCAAATATTGATTAGTTTTATATAGTCTACTCATCGATCAAGATAAAAGGATTAAATGATTAAGATAATGATATGTTCCATGCCTCAAGTTTAATCTTGGATATATTGGTTTAAAAGATTAAATTATGTTGAGACACTGCTCACAGAAAAAGGTTGTATCGAATTGTTTATGTTATTATAACTTGGGTAATAGCGATGCATTACTAGATGCCGCTCACTGTTTGTAATTTAAATATTGTTTAAATTATTGCCAATCTTATAATAAACTATGAGGTCAAACTTCAGAGCATTATAAAGATGAAGGACCGTTTCAAATAAATAATATAATCAAACATTGATTTGTTATTTGAAATGGTATGTCACGATTCCTATTATTGTTTGTTTGGTTTTATAAAAGAGGGCTAACCCTTTTGTTCATATGTCATATTAGGTAAGATCTCTAAAAATCATAAAATAAAATAAAATGGGGAACTCGTGTGCCGATTCGGGTAGTACCAATCCTTATCTCCCTCAAATCGTTCGACGATCAAGAGGCAGATGCTCGTGGACTAAGTAGAGGCATTGCCCAACCAAGTAGCGGTCGCGATTCTCTTCAGATTCAATTCTAATTCGTGGATCCAGAAAACCCTAGAAGATATAAATTTTGATTTACTGATTTTTACATAAATCCTTAGTTTTAAATTGTTTAAAATGCTATAATTGGTTACCGATTAGATCGTAGAAACCTTTCAGTGTATCAGAGCTTCAGGCTTGCAAAAATCATTATTTTGAATTATGATTTTGATTCATGCGTGCTTGAATTCCTAAATAATCAAACTATCGTAAACACTGATGTTAGAATTTAAAGTAAATTCATTTATGGAAGTGAAATTGTTTAATAGAATTAGTATTTGTATTTAATATAAATGCAAAAGTGTTTATAGGTAATAAATTTTGATATTTGTTATAAAATTTCAAAAAGGAACTCATGCTTAAGTTTGAACATTGTTTTCAGTATTGAATCTGAATTGATATTTGATGTTAATTCGGTTATAAATATTCAAAATTCCTATTCTTGTTTAAACGTTTGACATGGTTTAATCAGTGAACTCTATGTATTTTGATATGAGTGTGGATCTGAATTTGGTTAAAATCTGAAAAATTCTGTTATTACCCTATTATAGTTATAATTGGGATGAAAAACATCTTTTTCATTCATTGTTAAATCAAGATAAGATCTGTTTTCTTAAAAATAATGAATTATGGATTTATGTGTTTTATTTACTACATGATCTTGTTTCATCATGATTTCTTTTATGGCAGTATGAATCGGTCATTTAACATGAGTAGTTTTGTTAATATCTGTACTAGGACATACATGTGCAAATATAAATGATATTTGACTTTGTTTTTCAACCAGTTTGGATAGATATGCATAGTTAGATATCATATGCATATTCACTTCATATGTGAATCATTGACCTAGAAGTAGTCCTATTTGCCAAGCAAAATTGAATCTGGGCACTAGATAAATTTTATTTTTGTTTGTTTTTGGAAACAGATAATATATATGAGCCTTTGCAACAGACTATACAAGTATATATAGTATTCAATACCCTGAGTGATTGTCTAGGTTAATAAATTCCACTATACCAGAAAAGACCTTTAGCAGCGTTTGAAAAACGCTATCAAAACCTTTTGGTAGCGTTTTAAAGAATGCTATGCAGGTCCCACAACTAAAAGTATTGTTTTTTTGGTTGTGTTTTAATAAACAGTACCAAATATTCTGAACATTTACGTTTTCCAAATGCTATTGAAAATTTGGATGTGAGTCATTTTTTGCTTTTTTGTAACCTTTATTTTGTGCAACTAATTTTTTTTCGGCATTTATTTTATGCTACTAAAAATTCAGATGGTGTGTTACATTTGTTTCTGTTGCGTTTTTTAAATGCTACTAAAATGCGATGAATTTTTTGTAGCATATTTTAAATGCTACTATATGTTGTTAATTGTTATATTATTTCCAGCAACCAATTATATAATAAACATATTAAAATCGACAACAATCGTATAGAAGTCTGATTTAAATCAACAATGACTTAATCGTATAATCATCATACTCAAATAACTGAAAACATATTAGTCATGTAAGTATTTTCCATAACCATTTAGATAATAGTTATTTTACAAATCAGCAAATTCACATATCACAAGTATTCAAGAACAAATTTAACGAATATCATAATACCTATAACAATTAAAGTCATGTCCATTGTTGCGGATGGACTTCACTCCAGAAAAGCTAATTAATTGCTTAGTTACCAATAACTCTTTATTGCCGATAGTCTTCACTTCGAAATAGCTAATTACCTACAGACGAGTTTAACTATCAATAACAAGAATTACAAACCAAAACTAAATGCTAAGTTATTGATCAAAAACTAAAGCACACTTATCAATTGATTGTTGGAAAACTGGTACACACAAAACCTGGTACACTAATGACTCAAAGTTGACAATCAATGAAACAATTGGCAAATAATTTGAGATAGAATACAATACATTCTATCTCGAAAACAGTGGTCATTTTATGTGCCAATTTAGGAGTTCTCGAACTCTCCTTGGCCCTTCATTATGTTTTCAATACTCGTAATGACCAAATCATTTGGGATATTAGGCACCAAGTAGATGATTAGTTGTATCATATAAATAGGGTTGGCAATGGGGTGGGTCTAGGGTCCAAACCCAGTTGATCTGCCCCTGTTTTGACCCATTTAGACCTCCCCCATAAGGTCTTCGGGGCGGGTTTGAGGCACCAAGTAGATGATTAAGTTGCGTTAATGATAATGACACAATAACAAATGCATACATTTCGAACTATTATCTTACAACTCATTTTATTATATTCTTCTATCATTGTGAACACATTATAATATGCATATAATTTACTATTTAGTGATAAAAAATATATGTATATAAACTTGTGTACATTAGAACACAATATCACCGGATCGTGGGACGAGTCTACCCTTACCCATACGGGTTTCGGGTACGGGCAAAAATTCCACATCCGCACCGAGTCTACGGGCAGGTCTGGAGCGAGATTTTAAAAGTCCAGGTCGGGTTTGAGGCACGAGAAACCCATCCCAACCCGCTCTACTGCCATTCCTACATATAAATAAAGTTTTTGATAACATTTTAATTGCATTATATGTAAATATTCTAATTTTTTTTCATTTCAAAACAATCTTATGCATATAACATTTTATTTAGGAGGTCTAAAATGCATAGCATACGACAAACTTTAGGGGTTGTTGGATTTCCCAAAAAGTATAACATCCCTCGTGATGCCTTCGGCGTAGGCCATAGTTCTACAAGCGTATCAGCTAGTATGGCTAAGTAAATAACCATATGAGGCTCAATTTCTATACAAAGCTGCAAAAGTTTAAATGAAAACCATGTCATATTCACTTACTTACTTTTCCTTTTTCTTTTAACTAGAAAAAAGCCATGATAATATAGCAGTTTATCAACACGCTCAGTTCCCCTCTAGAGATTTTTTTAAACCACCACATATTTTCTTGTTTATTTACTTTTTTTTCATATATTTTCTTAAATTTACAAAGATAGAACTCCATGTAGTCAACTAAAAAAATTAGACTGGATATCTAAAGAAATTTAACCCATTTTGAAATAAAGTAAGGAGAAATCACAGAAAGGATGGATTTTTTTCTTTATTCTCATGTAACCAATATGGTATACTTAAAGTTATCTATTTTCAAAAATTTATAAACCACAAGATAACACATTAACAGAGGTCATAAAATGGAAAATAGTGATAAATTATTAACTATTTATAACTAGCTAAGACTAGCACTAATAATGTAACATTAATAAGATCAACATCCGTAAAAACCAAGTAAGCCATATAATGTAGCAATTGTGAACAAAATTCGAATTTTCTGAATATTTGTAGTCACACGCACACACCCATGATTAATTAAGAATCAAATCATATCACTCTCTTACCTATAAATTAAATAAGTTTTGCATGCATGCCGTAACATTTTAGTGCATTTTCTTTCACCCGTACATAACGCAGACACAATAAAAACCAAGAAAGAAATATAATGTACAAAAAGACTTACATTGGAGTATAGATAAGATATCTTATAAAAGGAAAGGATTCAAACAAGCTAGAAAGAAATACTCCGACATTTAATTGACCCATCACCCATGCACCTCAAAAAATTGAACACGAGCACATAAACAATCCCAGTAGAGCCCAGGCCAAACAAGAGGCACCCGACAATTGGCACCATAATTACTCCCACTGCTATATGCTCTTTTGGAGTTGCAAACCCAGCTGCATGTATATTTATATATGCATGATACTATTATTATATATAAATATAAAGAAAAAGGAATGTAAGCAAAAAAAAAAAAAAAAAAAAAAAAAAATGCAAACCCGTACATGGTTGTGGTATGAGGGAAGAATGATGAATGGAGTGATCGTTTTTGAAAAAATAATCACCGTGGGAATTTTTTTTTGAAACAAATAGAACAAAGGCTCAGATTTCAGAGCATGTATAATGAAAGCCACCGGTAAAGGGGTCAACTCTTTTTTACCCAACTTGGGTGTTCCCGTGTGCTCGACAAATCACAATCATACATCAACCACACATATTATTAATAATCTAATGAACGGATCCTACGTACAATCCACTCAAAACCATTAGATTTTGTGCAAATCAGTGGCTAAGATTGATCCGGCACATGAGAACATCCAATTTGGGTATAGAACAACTCATTCCACCTTTAAACCCCATGAATGGTACAATTGGTTAAATTGTTATAGTAACTATAGTGAAATAGGAGTATAAATTTATGCATGTCATCATGATTTTTCTACAAGACACTTTTTCTCTGCGACCGTATATATACTTTTCAAGAAACTTTACATACTATATTACACGACATAAACTCTTCAGTTATGTTATTTGTTGATATCTAGGCCAATCCCAACTTATAAACTTTAATATGTATTTGGAGCATAAATCTGCGGAAAAGATTGCTTGCAATTAACAACTTTTCCACTGTATATAATATTGGACGTACTGCTAAAATAACAGTTGGAACAAATAATTTCACAAGTCAGTTTTTAAAACTGAAGTCCATCCAAAAGGGATACATATATATCTTGTGGGAAGACATACAATATTTGTTAAAAAATGAAAGCAATAATTCACTAACTACGGCTTCTAGTCGAGTCATGGTTTGTTTTCACATGGCTCCACCATTGACCGTCTGGAGGGCAAGCTTTCATATGATATTAATTATATACAAACGTGGCCCAACCATTAACTAGCACACTAGTTTTCACAGCAACATTGAATACTCCTTTCCATATGTAAGAAAAGGATAGAACATCTCTCATAATAATTATAGTAAGAACCAACTAGGAGTGAATATAAAGAACAACATATCTATAAGCACAAAGAATGGGTTTTTATGAGTATCGCAAGGTTATGTGATGCATATTGTTAGAAACAAAAACAACTAACTGTACTGATAGTAGTTTGATACCACATAAATCCTGTGAAAAAGGTTTATCAAAGTACGATATATAAACCAAGTCCATTAAATTTATAAGAAATACCTGAGTTGCATTACTTGAGTCACTGACAGTGAAGCTGGCTGCTGAAGGGATGTCAGCGGAAAAGAAGCATGTTTATGCACTTGCACTAAAGTTGCCTGGAAATCATGTGGAAAATGAAGATTCAATCGGTTAGCATATACCTGTTGATGGGGATGATGACATAAACTTCAGCTAGGCTGCACCGAGCATTGGCATCTGAAAGCTAACAAGTTGGTTATTTTATGATGACAGAAACTACTCATATATTAGCGCACATAGATATCTGCCACAATGTTATACCCTGAATAACCCATAATCATGTACCTAGATTATCCATAACATTATATCTTGAATAACCCATAGTCATATACAATCATCTACTCAATTATTTGTTGTATAGAAAGAACAAAGTTGTAAAGAAAAATCAAATATATAAAATTTATTTAGAGAGAGCTCCTTCATGCTCACTTCGTAGTGATAGAAACAAGAAGAAGAAGAACTAATGACAGCTTCAAAGAGTTGAAATACCTTTACAAAAAATGCAACAACAACAAGAAGGTTGAGAGTCATTCCAGCACTAAAAATCTGCATTTAAAGGTAGATCTCTGTATTACCAACAAAATGGAACATAAGTTCGTAAAAATAGTCATTCAAAGCACGCATGATAAGGAATAGTCGAGATGCTAGTTTTACTGTGATGACAGAGTGAGAATAATAGCAGAGATGCTAGTTTTACTGGCTTTCCCTATGTGCAAACTGGAGGTGACGTTTCCATTTCATCATAACTAAGGTGCATGTAGGGCTGTCAATGAATACCCGAAAAATTCGAAATCCGGCCGCATCCGCGTCCGAAAAGCGGATAAATATCCGATATTATGGAAAGCGGATGCGGATATAGGCATATCCGCATCCGAAATTTATCCATTCGTTTTTTTTTTTCCCACGATTATAGCTTAAATTATGTGTGTTTTAATATAATTAAATATACTAATTTATTATTTTACAAAACTGAAAGTCTATTAAACGCACGCTAATTGCTCAAAATTATATATTATCATCTTATTTATTTATCTTTAGTAATCAGCTGAGTTGAAAAAACTTATTATTAAGCAAAAACAATTCATTTATGTTCATTGATTAATTGACCATTGGCGGAGCGGATAATTATCCGATATCCGTCCGTATCTGCGGATGCGGATATCCGATATCCAAAAATGGTTTCGAATGTGGATACGGATATGGCACTATCCGCATGCGAAAGTATCCGTTGACAGCCCTAGGTGCATAAGTTTGAAACTTTGCTTCTAATCATGCTAAGATGAGCGTCCGGAATATATTAATTGAACTAATCTGGTAGCAAAATATGTTTCACATTACATATTTCCATAGCTATTAATAGATAAGTAAAAAAAAAAAAAAAAAAAACATACCATGTATTTCCACATCCATTAAAGACAAAGTATAGTATATGGAAGATAAGTGATAATAGTGCTCCCCGACAAAATGCATATGTTAAACAAGGGGACAGAATCAATAAAAATCCATGTTATAACTACTAGTACTCTTACGCTTATAAAGTAGTTGCAGTTAATCCATAAACCATTTTATAACTACTAAACCTATTGTTAGAATTTGTGATACAATATTTCCGTTTGCTGAAGATTGGAAGATATTATTGATTATGGTGATAGAATATTTCCAATTAGAGAAGATTTGGGAAATAATGTTAATTTGGGAATATAATATTTCCAATTTGCAGAAGATTTGGAAGATATCAGACATTCATTGCTCTTTTATTTGTAAAAGGGATAGGCAATAAATTACCTACATAAGTGGAAGGATTTGAAGAAAGTTTCTTTTTGGGATAGTGAAGTAAGGAATTAATTCCCTAATTGGTTGGTTAAACAAGGAAGCCTAGCAGGAGAATTGGAGAATTAATTAGGCATTGATTTATATCATAAATCAATTACTTCAACCCCAAGCATTAATCCTTATATAAGGATAGAGATTAGGTGAATGTATTATCATCTCAAAAATGTGAGGTGTATCATCTCTGAAAGTTCTTCTTCTTCCCTACTATCAGTCTTGTAATTTTTCTTATTGAGAAAAGTAATAAAATCTCCTCTCCCCAAGTGGACGTACACTAACAAGACGTTAGTGGAACCACTATAAACCTCTTGTGTTATTTCTTTTATTGCTAGATCTGTGATTACTTTGATGGTATTATCTGTTGTTTGTTTTGCCTCACCATCAATCCATTCCTATTCGTTTTTTCCCGCAACAATTGGTATCAGAGCTATGAGGTTGATTGAGAAAGGGTGTTAGACATTATGACAGGAGATAAGGAGAATTCAGCAATTGTATCAAAGCCGTATGTCAAAGGGACATATATGGCAGTAGGATCTCAGTTAGCAATATAAAGATGGAATGGGGATAAAGACTTCGAGAAGTGGCAATGGAGGATGAAAGCTGTTTTGATGAGGAATAATGTTCATCCTGTGGTATTTGCCCCTGAGGAGTTGACGAATGATATTTCAGCCATGGAAAGGAAGGAGATGGAGCTATGGGCATTTACTACTTTACAATTAGCAATGGAAGAAAATGTCATTTCAGAAATTAGCGGTGAGACCACTGCTAAGGACATTAGGACCAAGCTGGAAAAACTCTATCTAAAAAAGTCACTAACCAACCGTCTGATTTTGCTGAAGACATTTTTCACCATGCGGATGAGAGAGGGTACTTCAGTGAAGGCACATCTAAGCTTCTTTGATGATCTCGTGATGAAGATGAAGACTGTTGACTTGAAAATGGATGAGGAGCAAAAAGCAATGATTCTTTTGTGTTCTCTTCCGGAGCGACACACAGGTTTCGCTAACAGTCTTATCTATGCCAGAGATACTGTGACGGCAAAGAATTTCGCTCGGTCCGAACCAGTCGCTAAACCGACCCAGACCGTTCGAAACGCCTGATCGTTTGAGAACAGGACACAAAATAGAACGCATACGGAAGAACATTTCACTGTATATTACAACAATGCATCAGATTACAAGAATATACAGAGTATAAATGAATATATATTACACAGAAATATCAGAGATTCAAATTACATTTAAATACATCGCAGCGGAAAATAATACAATACACAACTAGAAGAGATATACGGATACAAAGCTTTCCGGATATCATTCCAGCTGTAAACCAGGATCCTGTGAATATAAATCTGCAAAACCAAAACTACTAGCTGCCCGTGTCAAAATAAGGGCACCCAGAGTTTAGGTTAAAACAATAAACTCCAGGTCAGTCATGTGACTGGTGTGAGAACTAAAACAGTTAATCTTTATTTTAAATCATTAGGTAAATCAAGGGACCACGCCGTATAACACGGAACGGGTTTCCTCCCAAGAATACCAGTGCATATAAGTAAACAGCGCAATGCTTTTCTAAAAATGAAGCTATTATAAGACCCAGGTCCCATCACACAATGCAACGCAGCCGAGGATAGGGTTTTCCCTTATAATAGCCAAACATGCTTAGTACGTTTAAAACAAATCATTTGATACTACTATAAGTGCATAGTGTATAAAACAACTTCAAATCATAAGTATCAATCATAGACGGCATGGGTACCATATATCATGTCGCCATACTAGTTCTACAATTAAAACCGCAAATGTCACGTATTTGGAAATTGGGTTTCCATCTATGAACCGAGGCAAAAGATAGTCCTCAACCGATTCGAGACTGTCTAGCCCGAGTCTCAGGCACAACCGCAACCGTACCTTGGATCGTCAGGGCCGGTCCACCGATGTGGATTATAATGCCTGAACAATGCATTTCTCCGCCCTTTGGGGCGTAGGTGAGCCAACTAAATGACTCCATCGGTTCGAGAACGACCGATCAATCCGAGGCGCCTCGCAACAGCAACAACCACATAAGTCAAACTCGTCAGGGCGCGTAAAACCACTGACGCCACTTCTAGCTAGAAAGAAAACGCATGTCCCCCCTGAGGTCCGTCTCCCGTTTTTGGTTCATACCGGGTGTGAAACTCGTGAATCAAACGTTACACAAAGCTACGCCACAAAGGCCGTGCTTCGATCATCAACCACAAGACTTTGCTTTTCAACAGAAGCCTCGATCAATTGCCACTTAGGCATGCCACACAGGCAATTCACTCCATGCGTTTGATATCCATCAATATATAACCCCTGAGCTCGTACGTCTCAGAGAAGGGCGTTAAGCAAGAGAATAAATTCTCCGCCGCCAAACAGATATATATTTAATAGAAATCAATCACACAGACTAAAATCCAATGTCAGACACACAGTCCATTTACAAGTCCGTTCTGGGGCTGAACGAAACCGGAGGCACCTAGTACCCCGCATATCCATCGATCTCCAAGTACGTCTGGACGATCACCAACTGTTTCCATCTTCTTGGGTGTACAGCCCAATCAAGATCATCAGTAATTATCCAAACGACATGAAGACTTCCGGTCTTCGACCACCGTCTTCATCTTCGACTTATCGTCGTATCAGTTATTCAGAATGGGATAAACCCGGTCTTTCCGAATAACTCGCGTATATTTTAAATAAGTGTTACACAAACACAACATACGCCTCATTCCAATTCATCAGTCACTAACCGCAAATTAATCAAGAGAATAATTCCCCAAATATTAACCCCGAAGGCCGAAACCAACATCAGATCAATATCCAGAAAACCATTCTGCTTAGCTAACCGACAGTTAGTTTCTGATTTCACATTCATAGGGAAAGGTTCCCATTAATTTTATCCAAGATAATTTCTTGAATTTATTCTCTAATCTTCCTTTGAATTTCGATTCAACTAGTCGGAATTAGCGAACCTTACCGTAGTAATCATTTGTTTTAATTTCCCAATCCCAACCTATTCATCCCATGAAGTAAAACTGGTTATACTTCATATCTAACACCACGGTGTTATCGGTAAATTCAATTACCATTTCACGTTCAAATCTAATTAAAGATTTAACTATCGCCTGGAGCAAAACTGGTGATACTCCATTCTCGACCATCTCAATCTAATTAAAGATTCATTAAAACTCCACTTAGTTTTAATCGTTAACTGGGTTAAAGAATCCGTGTCATTTAAAACACGGTTCACGATAAACCCAAAGTCACATTCATTAATTATCGGATTAAAGAACGAGGGTTATTTAAAACACTGTCCACGATAAACCCAAAAATCAATATCAATTCAATTCCAATTAAATATCATTTAATTGTTACGCTTCATTAAATCTAAATAAAAAGATTTAATCCTTTCTCAATTGGGTTCAAGAACAGTGTTAGTGAAGACACCATTCACGACAAACCCAAATCACATTTGATATTCAATATAAGGCTCTGAATAGAAAATATATCGGCTTATATTCAATATCAAATTCTACGATTAACAAATGTCGTATTGGAAATAACGATATAAATATATATCTTTCAAATTTCCATGACAACATCTGTATAATCACGAATTCCAACATCGAAATATTCCGAAGACAATTTCGATTCAAATCCACCCCAATGCAATCATTGGAAATTCTGGTTATTTCTAAAACCCTTTTCAAATTCAATTTATTTATTTAAAAATAAATAGAATTATATTTCTAGTTCAAAACTAGTTCATTTCGATAAAATCTATTTTTATCTTTTCAAATATGGAGTTTTTCATCCCAAATCTTCACAAATCATTTCTTATGATTTTACACAAATTATTACTATTTTTAATAATTTTATCAAGGCCCGTACAGTCGATTTCCATCAATGGCCATCGAACTGCGCTTACAGCGACCTTTTTCAAATTTGATTTGGACATAATTCCAAATCCAATCGTTAGATTTCTGATTTCTAATATTCGTTAGAGAGCTCTTTTCGATATGAACCCAACGGTTCCGGTTTTAGGAGAATCCGACGGTCGGATCTCCCGTAATATTCGTTCGAAGTTAATGGTCGAAATTCGCGAACTGCCGCGGCGCGGCGCGTTCTATTCAGGCCATTATATTATGTATATAATATATATAATATATATCTCGTCGATTTCTATTTAAAACGAATTATATAAATAGTTTTAAATTCGTTTCAAAAGCAATTTCAACTTCCTTTTCAATTCAAATCAAAATTGAATTCTTCTTTATAAATTCGTTTTAAAATTTATTTCTATTCAATTCAAATTTCAATTCAATTTGAATTCATTTCAATTTGAATTCATTTCAATTCGCTTTCAATTCCATTTGAAATTGCTTTCAATTCAATTCATTTCGAAATCGTTTTCAATTCAATTCATTTCGAAATCGTTTTCAATTCAATTCATTTCGAAATCGTTTTCAATTCAATTCATTTCGAAATCATTTTCAATTCAATTCATTTCGAAATCGTTTTCAATTCAATTCATTTCGAAATCGTTTTCAATTCAATTCATTTCGAAATCGTTTTCAATTCAATTCATTTCGAAATCGTTTTCAATTCAATTCATTTCAAAATCGTTTTCAATTCAATTCATTTCGAAATCGTTTTCAATTCAATTCATTTCGAAATGAATAAAATCGATATAAATATCGTTCACGTCAAAATGGCGTCAATCTAATCAACCCGGCTTCATAAATTTCTATTTTCAAATATTCTATTTCAAATATTTCTTTTTCAAAATAGTTGTTATTATCAAAATATTTCGTTCAACACATGACCAATCTCAATGGATGAGTACTGTCAACACATGAACCTTTATTTTATATTGATAAAGATGTAAATTTTATTACTAAAATATTTCGTTCAACACATGACCAATCTCAATGGATGATTACTGTCAACACATGAACCTTTATTTTATATTATAAAGATGTAAATTTTATTACTAAAATATTTCGTTCAACACATGACCAATCTCAATGGATGAGTACTGTCAACACATGAACCTTTATTTTATATTATTCTTTATTTTTCAAATTGGAATGAGGCCCAATCAATTACCATATAAAGTTAATTATATGGATTTTCATACATCACATGTATATAATAGCATGGAAAAATAATCAACCATCAACCAAAGTGCACTACACTGTATAAGCATCAAATATAGATATCTAACGCTTAAAACAGCCTGTCAATCAACCGATCGACATATTTAATAAATCAGGATGAGTGAACTTCAAATTTCATCCCAACACCCGTGTGGGGTTTCAAACAATCAAACACATATTTTATTTGTGCTGTTGGGCGATGTGTAAAATTTATCGTCCCAATCAATGTCCTTCAAATAGGTGTACATAAACAAACCGTCCGGTTTGTAAATGAATATTTTATTTTATTCACTTTCACTATATTCATATTCACGTTAAAAATTATATTTTTAACGATAAAACATTTTATTCCAACATATGAATTTCTATTATTCATTTACACAATAAAATGATATTTTTATTTTCTAACATATTTTAGAAAATTTCGGCGGCATAACGGCACGATACTAGAAACGGGACGAGGCCTAGCCTTATCCCCGGTCTAGTGAAGGCCCACGCCATTCACACATCAATCAAAATCACCAAACAACCAAATTCAAATCAAATCATATAACTAATCTATGCAACCAAACAAACAAGTCCATGGTCTGTGGACGATTGTGTCGGGTGCTACTAAGCACCGTCTGCATCCTAGTATATATATATATAATTAGAAAAGAAATTGAAAGGTGAGAAATTCTCACAGATAGCTATCCTAGCTCCACGGCACTTCATTGATAGAAATCTTCATCGCTATCGCATCTTCGTCATCTTCGTTGCCCGAATTCTCTACATATGTAAAAAATCGAATTTTTACTTTTTGATGTCTTTAAAATAAAAATCACATTTTTATTTCTTCATGATAAAAATAAAGTTCACATTTTTATTTAACTTCATATATTTATAACGCTTCATTCTATATAAAAATTATATTTTTATATTTCTACTTCTTATATAAAGATCGAATTTTTATTATCTATATAATATAAAAATCATATTTTTATAATCTCTACTATATAAAGATAATATTTTTAGCCTTCATAAAATATAAAAATTATATTTTAACTTCGATGACAAATATATAAAAATCAAATTTTTACTTCGATGACAAATATATAAAAATCAAATTTTTACTTCGATGACAAATATATAAAAATCTAATTTTTACTTCGATGACAAATATATAAAAATCTAATTTTTACTTCGATGACAAATATATAAAAATCAAATTTTTACTTCGATAAAAATGAAATCTTTACTTCGATAAAAATGTACATAATGAAAACTGATTTTTTTTATAATGCTAATTACATTGAATAAATAGAATAAAATAAAATAAATAAACAAAAATAGAGAAGCTTACAAAATTTCGTCGGAGAGGTGGTGGGGGTTTCTGGATCGGATTGGTGGAGGGACCTGCTGGCATCGACAGCAAAGGAGGAGGAGAAGTCGTGGGTTAGAAGGGGAGGGGCGCGGCGAGAAGAAGTGGGAGGAGGAAGAGGGGATCGAAGGCTTGAGGGGGGTGACTGGCTCGTCGGCGGGTGGTGCGCCTGGGAAGAGGAGGTGGATGAACAGGCGCGAGAAGGTGAGGGGGAAACGACGCCGGCGTTGAGGGGGGGGGGGGCGACGTGATCGGCGCCGCCTTAGGCGATTGGCGGGAGGGCTAGGGCACGAGCGCCCTTCCTCTTTTTTTTTTCTTTTTAAAAAAAAATCGATCTGTTAATTGATATGAAGGGGGGTGAGAGAAAGGATATATAATAATATATTATTATTTTTAGTTAATCAATTTTAAAAAAGCAACTTTTATTTTCGACCTCGAAACGAGACCCACCGCCTGTCGTCCCTAGCGTTATACCCCCATTCCGAACACAATGGGATATGTATCGTAGGCTGATTCGAACGTTTCGATCAGTTTCCGTTAAAATCAACATATAACTCTATATATTGAATTTGTACGCGCATTTCAATTTACTGGGGTCACATACTAACTAGAAAAATTTCTGAAAAATATTTTCTAGCTTCGTATTGACGATACGGTCCTAACAAAACTAATTTCGTCGAATTCTGAGACCGTTTGAAAAATGGTCAATTTCCAGTCGATTAAAATCAACTGAAACCGGTCAAACGCGTTTTCTTTTGCCACGCTCACATATTGATTCGAAACATTACGAAATTTGAAACCTAGTAATAATTTGACATCCCGGATCCAACAAAACTGGTTTCGTCGAAATCCGAGGTCGTTTGCAAAATGTCCATTTTTAAGGGCCTGAATTCCATAGCGACTATTCAGAATTTTCAACTGGACATATCTTTTGATTCCCGCTATGAAATTCTAATTTTTCGGATTTGTTGGAAAGATATTATCAATTAGATTCCATTATTTTTGGTTTCACTAAAATCCGGATTGTTTTGCACCCGGTACATTCAGTTGAAGTTTGAAATCGAATTATCGAACTACCGCGCCATTTTCAATTCTATTTATAATTATATATAATTATTTATATTCTAACGACGACACGTATAATATATACGCTCGAATAATATTCAAATTAAATTTCCCGTTGATATTATTTAAAATAATCTATTTTAAATAAAGAAAATTCGCTATATTTGCCAAAATAAAAATTTTAAACTGGCCCAGATTTTCCGGGTTATTACAATCTCCCCCACTTAAAACTTATCGTCCCCGAAAAGGAACAAAGTCGAAAGTGGTTTGATTAATCAACTCTACGCTCGATCTGACTTCCATTCTCCAACTTTTCAGTTTATGAGAATTTTCAAAAATTTCAAAAATTTGGCTAACACCCTAAATTTTCGAAAAATTTCGCCATAATCTCCCCTGCAATGGGAGCATCGGGGAATTTCAAATAGCTTCCCCGGTCCTTCAGATCTCAAAAAGAAAAGGAAAAAGCCAAGCGGCTAGCCAATAGGCTCATAAAATCATCATCACCCAAACAAAATAGTAATTTATGTAGTAAACATGTACCTATTTGTCGGGCAAACAAATTTTATTCTCTGGCTCTAGCCTCCTTGCTATGACCTGTTCAATGTAAGCACATGTATATGCAAGAAAATGCGACCAAATTTCAATACAATTCAATATTTGGTTCAATTAGGCAAAATGGTTAAAATTTAGCAAACAAATAAACAAACAACACAAACATCAATCAATTAGTGAATTAACGTTTCAAATTCATAATTTTGATATATATACTGAAAATCTTGTTTTTGATGCCAATTCACAATAAAGTGTTCTAGCTATAAAAGATTTGGTTCTCACACCAGTCTAATGGAAATATATAGAAATCACACCTTCGAAACACGAATATAAATGTTGATGATGCGATCGCTATCATCAATATCATCTTCGGGCAACTAGAGTGTGTTGCTATATCTATCCAATATATTAAAATTTCAAATACACGTGGATCAGACGTATACGCAAAATCTTTATATACTGGACTGTCCAACTCTATATAAATAGATAATCAAATACGAATAATTGATTTAAATTTTCAAAACAAGATTTGTTTTCATTTTAAAAATATACTCTTCACACGCGTCCTAGGATACTACTGATCCCATCTCTAACGAGTCATTCTAATTGGATATTACTAATCCAATATCTGATGAATTCTTTCGTATGGTTCTAATGTGCCTTGTTCTCTAGCTTTGTAAACCAAAGCTCTGATACCAACTGTGACGGCAAAGAATTTCGCTCGGTCCGAACCAGTTGCTAAACCGACCCAGACCGTTCGAAACGCCTGATCGTTTGAGAACAGGACACAAAATAGAACGCATACGGAAGAACATTTCACTGTATATTACAACAATGCATCAGATTACAAGAATATACAGAGTATAAATGAATATATATTACACAGAAATATCAGAGATTCAAATTACATTTAAATACATCGCAGCGGAAAATAATACAATACACAACTAGAAGAGATATACGGATACAAAGCTTTCCGGATATCATTCCAGCTGTAAACCAGGATCCTGTGAATATAAATCTGCAAAACCAAAACTACTAGCTGCCCGTGTCAAAATAAGGGCACCCAGAGTTTAGGTTAAAACAATAAACTCCAGGTCAGTCATGTGACTGGTGTGAGAACTAAAACAGTTAATCTTTATTTTAAATCATTAGGTAAATCAAGGTACCACGCCGTATAACACGGAACGGGTTTCCTCCCAAGAATACCAGTGCATATAAGTAAACAGCGCAATGCTTTTCTAAAAATGAAGCTATTATAAGACCCAGGTCCCATCACACAATGCAACGCAGCCGAGGATAGGGTTTTCCCTTATAATAGCCAAACATGCTTAGTACGTTTAAAACAAATCATTTGATACTACTATAAGTGCATAGTGTATAAAACAACTTCAAATCATAAGTATCAATCATAGACGGCATGGGTACCATATATCATGTCGCCATACTAGTTCTACAATTAAAACCGCAAATGTCACGTATTTGGAAATTGGGTTTCCATCTATGAACCGAGGCAAAAGATAGTCCTCAACCGATTCGAGACTGTCTAGCCCGAGTCTCAGGCACAGCCGCAACCGTACCTTGGATCGTCAGGGCCGGTCCACCGATGTGGATTATAATGCCTGAACAATGCGTTTCTCCGCCCTTTGGGGCGTAGGTGAGCCAACTAAATGACTCCATCGGTTCGAGAACGACCGATCAATCCGAGGCGCCTCGCAACAGCAACAACCACATAAGTCAAACTCGTTAGGGCGCGTAAAACCACTGACGCCACTTCTAGCTAGAAAGAAAACGCTTGTCCCCCCTGAGGTCCGTCTCCCGTTTTTGGTTCATACCGGGTGTGAAACTCGTGAATCAAACGTTACACAAAGCTACGCCACAAAGGCCGTGCTTCGATCATCAACCACAAGACTTTGCTTTTCAACAGAAGCCTCGATCAATTGCCACTTAGGCATGCCACACAGGCAATTCACTCCATGCGTTTGATATCCATCAATATATAACCCCTGAGCTCGTACGTCTCAGAGAAGGGCGCTAAGCAAGAGAATAAATTCTCCGCTGCCAAACAGATATATATTTAATAGAAATCAATCACACAGACTAAAATCCAATGTCAGACACACAGTCCATTTACAAGTCCGTTCTGGGGCTGAACGAAACCGGAGGCACCTAGTACCCCGCATATCCATCGATCTCCAAGTACGTCTGGACGATCACCAACTGTTTCCATCTTCTTGGGTGTACAGCCCAATCAAGATCATCAGTAATTATCCAAACGACATGAAGACTTCCGGTCTTCGACCACCGTCTTCATCTTCGACTTATCGTCGTATCAGTTATTCAGAATGGGATAAACCCGGTCTTTCCGAATAACTCGCGTATATTTTAAATAAGTGTTACACAAACACAACATACGCCTCATTCCAATTCATCAGTCACTAACCGCAAATTAATCAAGAGAATAATTCCCCAAATATTAACCCCGAAGGCCGAAACCAACATCAGATCAATATCCAGAAAACCATTCTGCTTAGCTAACCGACATTTAGTTTCTGATTTCACATTCATAGGGAAAGGTTCCCATTAATTTTATCCAAGATAATTTCTTGAATTTATTCTCTAATCTTCCTTTGAATTTCGATTCAACTAGTCGGAATTAGCGAACCTTACCGTAGTAATCATTTGTTTTAATTTCCCAATCCCAACCTATTCATCTCATGAAGTAAAACTGGTTATACTTCATATCTAACACCACGGTGTTATCGGTAAATTCAATTACCATTTCACGTTCAAATCTAATTAAAGATTTAACTATCGCCTGGAGCAAAACTGGTGATACTCCATTCTCGACCATCTCAATCTAATTAAAGATTCATTAAAACTCCACTTAGTTTTAATCGTTAACTGGGTTAAAGAATCCGTGTCATTTAAAACACGGTTCACGATAAACCCAAAGTCACATTCATTAATTATCGGATTAAAGAACGAGGGTTATTTAAAACACTGTCCACGATAAACCCAAAAATCAATATCAATTCAATTCCAATTAAATATCATTTAATTGTTACGCCTCATTAAATCTAAATAAAAAGATTTAATCCTTTCTCAATTGGGTTCAAGAACAGTGTTAGTGAAGACACCATTCACGACAAACCCAAATCACATTTGATATTCAATATAAGGCTCTGAATAGAAAATATATCGGCTTATATTCAATATCAAATTCTACGATTAACAAATGTCGTATTGGAAATAACGATATAAATATATATCTTTCAAATTTCCATAACAACATCTGTATAATCACGAATTCCAACATCGAAATATTCCGAAGACAATTTCGATTCAAATCCACCCCAATGCAATCACTGGAAATTCTGGTTATTTCTAAAACCCTTTTCAAATTCAATTTATTTATTTAAAAATAAATAGAATTATATTTCTAGTTCAAAACTAGTTCATTTCGATAAAATCTATTTTTATCTTTTCAAATATGGAGTTTTTCATCCCAAATCTTCACAAATCATTTCTTATGATTTTACACAAATTATTACTATTTTTAATAATTTTATCAAGGCCCGTACAGTCGATTTCCATCAATGGCCATCGAACTACACTTACAGCGACCTTTTTCAAATTTGATTTGGACATAATTCCAAATCCAATCGTTAGATTTCTGATTTCTAATATTCGTTAGAGAGCTCTTTTCGATACGAACCCAACGGTTCCGGTTTTAGGAGAATCCGACGGTCGGATCTCCCGTAATATCCGTTCGAAGTTAATGGTCGAAATTCGCGAACTGCCGCGGCGCGGCGCGTTCTATTCAGGCCATTATATTATATATATATAATATATATAATATATATCTCGTCGATTTCTATTTAAAACGAATTATATAAATAGTTTTAAATTCGTTTCAAAAGCAATTTCAACTTCCTTTTCAATTCAAATCAAAATTGAATTCTTCTTTATAAATTCGTTTTAAAATTTATTTCTATTCAATTCAAATTTCAATTCAATTTGAATTCATTTCAATTCGCTTTCAATTCCATTTGAAATCGCTTTCAATTCAATTCATTTCGAAATCGTTTTCAATTCAATTCATTTCGAAATCGTTTTCAATTCAATTCATTTCGAAATCGTTTTCAATTCAATTCATTTCGAAATCGTTTTCAATTCAATTCATTTCGAAATCGTTTTCAATTCAATTCATTTCGAAATCGTTTTCAATTCAATTCATTTCGAAATCGTTTTCAATTCAATTCATTTCGAAATCGTTTTCAATTCAATTCATTTCGAAATCGTTTTCAATTCAATTCATTTCGAAATCGTTTTCAATTCAATTCATTTCGAAATCGTTTTCAATTCAATTCATTTCGAAATCGTTTTCAATTCAATTCATTTCGAAATGAATAAAATCGATATAAATATCGTTCACGTCAAAATGGCGTCAATCTAATCAACCCGGCTTCATAAATTTCTATTTTCAAATATTCTATTTCAAATATTTCTTTTTCAAAATAGTTGTTATTATCAAAATATTTCGTTCAACACATGACCAATCTCAATGGATGAGTACTGTCAACACATGAACCTTTATTTTATATTGATAAAGATGTAAATTTTATTACTAAAATATTTCGTTCAACACATGACCAATCTCAATGGATGAGTATTGTCAACACATGAACCTTTATTTTATATTATAAAGATGTAAATTTTATTACTAAAATATTTCGTTCAACACATGACCAATCTCAATGGATGAGTACTGTCAACACATGAACCTTTATTTTATATTATTCTTCATTTTTCAAATTGGAATGAGGCCCAATCAATTACCATATAAAGTTAATTATATGGATTTTCATACAACACATGTATATAATAGCATGGAAAAATAATCAACCATCAACCAAAGTGCACTACACTGTATAAGCATCAAATATAGATATCTAACGCTTAAAACAGCCTGTCAATCAACCGATCGACATATTTAATAAATCAGGATGAGTGAACTTCAAATTTCATCCCAACACCCGTGTGGGGTTTCAAACAATCAAACACATATTTTATTTGTGCTGTTGGGCGATGTGTAAAATTTATCGTCCCAATCAATGTCCTTCAAATAGGTGTACATAAACAAACCGTCCGGTTTGTAAATGAATATTTTATTTTATTCACTTTCACTATATTCATATTCACGTTAAAAATTATATTTTTAACGATAAAACATTTTATTCCAACATATGAATTTCTATTATTCATTTACACAATAAAATGATATTTTTATTTTCTAACATATTTTAGAAAATTTCGGCGGCATAACGGCACGATACTAGAAACGGGACGAGGCCTAGCCTTATCCCCGGTCTAGTGAAGGCCCACGCCATTCACACATCAATCAAAATCACCAAACAACCAAATTCAAATCAAATCATATAACTAATCTATGTAACCAAACAAACAAGTCCATGGTCTGTGGACGATTGTGTCGGGTGCTACTAAGCACCGTCTGCATCCTAGTATATATATATATAATTAGAAAAGAAATTGAAAGGTGAGAAATTCTCACAGATAGCTATCCTAGCTCCACGGCACTTCATTGATAGAAATCTTCATCGCTATCGCATCTTCGTCATCTTCGTTGCCCGAATTCTCTACATATGTAAAAAATCGAATTTTTACTTTTTGATGTCTTTAAAATAAAAATCACATTTTTATTTCTTCATGATAAAAATAAAGTTCACATTTTTATTTAACTTCATATATTTATAACGCTTCATTCTATATAAAAATTATATTTTTATATTTCTACTTCTTATATAAAGATCGAATTTTTATTATCTATATAATATAAAAATCATATTTTTATAATCTCTACTATATAAAGATAATATTTTTAGCCTTCATAAAATATAAAAATTATATTTTAACTTCGATGACAAATATATAAAAATCAAATTTTTACTTCGATGACAAATATATAAAAATCAAATTTTTACTTCGATGACAAATATATAAAAATCAAATTTTTACTTCGATGACAAATATATAAAAATCAAATTTTTACTTCGATGACAAATATATAAAAATCAAATTTTTACTTCGATGACAAATATATAAAAATCAAATTTTTACTTCGATAAAAATGAAATCTTTACTTCGATAAAAATGTACATAATGAAAACTGATTTTTTTATAATGCTAATTACATTGAATAAATAGAATAAAATAAAATAAATAAACAAAAATAGAGAAGCTTACAAAATTTCGTCGGAGAGGTGGTGGGGGTTTCTGGATCGGATTGGTGGAGGGACCTGCTGGCATCGACAGCAAAGGAGGAGGAGAAGTCGTGGGTTAGAAGGGGAGGGGCGCGGCGAGAAGAAGTGGGAGGAGGAAGAGGGGATCGAAGGCTTGAGGGGGGGACTGGCTCGTCGGCGGGTGGTGCGCCTGGGAAGAGGAGGTGGATGAACGGGCGCGAGAAGGTGAGGGGGAAACGACGCCGGCGTTGAGGGGGGGCGACGTGATCGGCGCCGCCTTGGGCGATTGGCGGGAGGGCTAGGGCACGAGCGCCCTTCCTCTTTTTTTTTTCTTTTAAAAAAAAAATCGATCTGTTAATTGATATGAAGGGGGGGTGAGAGAAAGGATATATAATATATTTTTTTTTTAGTTAATCAATTTTAAAAAAGCAACTTTTATTTTCGACCTCGAAACGAGACCCACCGCCTGTCGTCCCTAGCGTTATACCCCCATTCCGAACACAATGGGATATGTATCGTAGGCTGATTCGAACGTTTCGATCAGTTTCCGTTAAAATCAACATATAACTCTATATATTGAATTTGAACGCGCATTTCAATTTACTGGGGTCACATACTAACTAGAAAAATTCCTGAAAAATATTTTCTAGCTTCATATTGACGATACGGTCCTAACAAAACTAATTTCGTCGAATTCTGAGACCGTTTGAAAAATGGTCAATTTCCAGTCGATTAAAATCAACTGAAACCGGTCAAACGCGTTTTCTTTTGCCACGCTCACATATTGATTCGAAACATTACGAAATTTGAAACCTAGTAATAATTTGGCATCCCGGATCCAACAAAACTGGTTTCGTCGAAATCCGAGGTCGTTTGCAAAATGTCCATTTTTAAGGGCCTGAATTCCATAGCGACTATTCAGAATTTTCAACTGGACATATCTTTTGATTCCCGCTATGAAATTCTGATTTTTCGGATTTGTTGGAAAGATATTATCAATTAGATTCCATTATTTTTGGTTTCACTAAAATCCGGATTGTTTTGCACCCGGTACATTCAGTTGAAGTTTGAAATCGAATTATCGAACTACCGCGCCATTTTCAATTCTATTTATAATTATATATAATTATTTATATTCTAACGACGACGCGTATAATATATACGCTCGAATAATATTCAAATTAAATTTCCCGTTGATATTATTTAAAATAATCTATTTTAAATAAAGAAAATTCACTATATTTGCCAAAATAAAAATTTTAAACTGGCCCAGATTTTCCGGGTTATTACAGATACACTAACAGTAGATGATGTGAAGGCAGGTCTTCTATCTGAGGACTTGAGGGATCAAATGAAGGGGTTGAGTGAAGGTAGAGGAGAAAGTAGTACAGAAGCCTTATTAGCTGGTATGGAGAAAGGGGAGAAGAAGAAGAAAACAAAGTCAAGAGATGAGAAGTGCTACATTTGCAAGAAACCAGGCCACTGGAAGAGAGATTGTCCGGACTCGAAGAAAAAGATTGTAGCTGGAAATTCATCGGTTGCGATGGAGGAATTTTTGTCTGATGACTTGTTGACAGCGGTAGTATCAGATGTATCAGACCATTGGGTGCTAGATACGGGGGCGTCTTTTCATATGACACCTAATAAGAATTATTTCAATTCTTTTAAAAGAAAAAGAGGGAAACTAATTCTTATGGGAAATGATGCTAATTGTAGAGTCATGGGCGAAGGAACTATGCATATTCGCATGTATGACGGGGTAATACGCACTTTGACAGGTGTCCGTTATGTTCCAGGTCTTCGGAAGTCAATGATATCTCTTGGGTAGTTGACATCGAAAGGATGCGAAGTGACTATTGATAAGGATAGTCTAAGGGTTTCTAAGGGTGCATTTGTAGTGTTAAAGGGAGATATGTTTCATAATTTGTATCTCCTGAAGGGAAGCACTGTACTTGGAGAGTCAAGGGTTGGAGCCTACAGTTCTCGTGGAGAAGATGTCAAAGCTAGGCATACGAGAAGGGACTTTGAGTTTCTGCATAGGCAGAATATGATCAAAGGGGAAATCTTCAACAAGGTGGGATTTTGCCAAGAGGATGTGCTTGATAAGCAAAAGAAGGGATCGTCTGAAGTTGGTCAGAGATCAAAGGAGAAAGTAGTGGATATGCATAAGTCTTTGCAGACTGCTAAATTCGGGCGTTGCTCGAACTGGAATCGCTTATCAAAATGCTACGTGCCACGTGGTGGCACAGTGTGGGGAGAGGGTTGAGATGGTTCATGGAGACGTTTGTTTTCATGGTGAAGATTGATAGCTCTTACTTGAAGGGATTACTTTGTACACTTTGTTGGCATGCGATGGCGTTGCCGGAGTTTGTTAACAAAGTGCAATGGGTGATGGCCATGCCGAAGCTCATTGGGGGAAGTAACCATGTTGTCTTGTCCGAGAAGATGCTTAAAGTAAGAGGATGTAGGTGGAGTTGGTATGCTTTCAAGGAAATATAATATCAAGGTGGAGATTGTTAGAATTTGTGATACAATATTTCCATTTGCTGAAGATTGGAAGATATTATTGATTATGGTGATAGAATATTTCCAATTAGAGAAGATTTGGGAAATAATGTTAATTTGGGAATATAATATTTCCAATATGCAGAAGATTTGGAAGATATCAGACATTTATTGCTCTTTTATTTGTAAAAGGGGTAGGCAATAAATTACCTACATAAGTGGAAGGATTTGAAGAAGGTTTCTTTTTGGGATAGTGAAGTAAGGAATTAATTCCCTAATTGGTTGGTTAAACAAGGAAGCCTACCAGGAGAATTGGAGAATTAATTAGGCATTGATTTATATCATAAATCAATTACTTCAACCCCAAGCATTAATCCTTATATAAGGATAGAGATTAGGTGAATGTATTATCATCTCAAAAATGTGAGGTGTATCATCTCTGAAAGTTCTTCTTCTTCCCTACTATCAGTCTTGTAATTTTTCTTATTGAGAAAAGTAATAAAATCTCCTCTCCCCAAGTGGACGTACACTAACAAGACGTTAGTGGAACCACTATAAACCTCTTGTGTTATTCCTTTTATTGCTAGATCTGTGATTACTTTGCTGGTGTTATCTGTTGTTTGTTTTGCCTCGCCATCAATCCGTTCCTATTCGTTTTTTTTTCGCAACACCTATATATTTGCTTTATGTTCAAAAGACAGAAGGGTCAAGGGGTAGAATAGACAGTCCACCTTGCTATTGCAGTAGTTTGAACAACCTGCATAGAGAATTGTTAGCTTGAACAATTGCCACGGAGAATTCTCCATTTACATGCTGACCGTAATCTTTGAACCATAATAGCCCATCTTACTTCACTGCTGCATTAAAAGTAGCACCCAAATCTTTTGATGAAGGGCTTCAACAGCGCCACAACAAATTCAATAAGGCAGATAGCATTCTTCATCACAACATGTGTGGTTTTACAACGAAGGTACAAGATTCAATATAACTTGTTGTTGAAGTAGTTATTAGTAATACGGCAAAAAGGCATAAACTTATAACATATTTACCTTTTAATAACACACCAATAGAGAAAATAACTGATGATCTGAAGATTTTACTTGATAGTTTATAGGTTATGCTAATATATTTTACTTGACAGTAAAAGATTTTATAGGTTTTTCCTTTTCTTTTAGTGTAATCAGTATTCAAATAGAGATACGTAGAAACGAACTATTGAAGCCTACATGTAGCTTGTATGCTTTATCTAGTCTCAGCATAAACAACAAACGGGATTGCAGAAAAAATGTATATAGAATAGTATTTAATTAATGCTTAATAAATGAAGTTTGTTGCTTACGAAGATATCTAATAGCATAAATGCATATCAAGGTATACACATAGGTTTCAGAAAAAAAAAACTTCCAACGTCTCTTATGGGCAATGTGATTCTAGATATTAATTAACCGCTCAATAATTTCTTTAAATGTTGGTCTGTCAGTAGGGTTCTCACTCCAACATTGTTCATCGACCTATAAAAGGATGTATTTGTAAGACATGACAGTTAGAATAACTTACTATAAACGTAGAGTAATGCTATTAACAGTCGCGCATGGGCAACTGTCATGCATACTCGCCCAACCATTGGACCAAATAATTTTTACTTCATTTTTAATTATACATTCAGCTGAACCTAGGGTCCACTGGAAATTATTTTGCCCAATAGCTGAGCAAGTATGAGTGACAGTCGCCCACACGCGACTGTCAGTAGCATTCCACATAAACGTATGTCACCATGGTATTCTAGAAGATAGTAAAGGGGACTGTTATTGACACTCCAAGTATTGTTATGGGGGGATCAGTTTAAAAAAATAAAGAATTTGTTTTGGGGAGTATCAATGCAGGAAGCACCCCTCTTAACAAATAAAGTTTATTTTACCAAATTAGCCTTCTTTACAATAATCCTTTTTTAGTTGTTAATTAAAAAAACATACGGTATTTTAGTCAAACTTCATTATATTTTTACATCAAAATATCAATAATCTCATTTGTCTACCGCTTTTTTAAATAATTTCATTTCTCATCTGTTGATCGCTTTTTTTAATAATTTCATTTCTTATTTTTTAAGTTATCAATAATCTCATTTGTTTCACGTTCTTCGTTTGCACTATTATTTCTCCCCAAACGATTGCTCTTTTTTTGTTTGCAAATAATTTAGGGATTTGGTTTTTTTGCATTTAAAATTGATTGGGATTTGGGATGGTAAATGTTGTTATTACCAAGGTAAAAAGGGAACATAAAAAATTAAGTACGTGCCTCCCCCTAACATTTTTTTTTGATTGGAGTGTTTTTAAAATTTGACCCCCCCCCCCCCCTTAACAATGTTTGGAGTGTCAATAACAACTACCTTAGTAAATATCATTGACTCTGTTGAGAATTAATCTCAAGCATTTTAGCCAAGTTTTTAGGAATAGAAAGAGTCAAATCTCTATTATAGCGTGATTAGTAATAATTCAAATTTATGATCCTATTTTTATTGAGAGAGCTTTTAAAGTTGCTATTATTTAGGAAAAGATATTTTCCCATAAATATTTAGGTATTTCCTAGAATATTGCAAATCTAGAATGGTCTATTGTATGCTATAAATAGAAGAGCTCTCTCCTCATTTGAATAAAGCAAAAAGTGAACAAAAAAAGAAAGTAATAAAAAATAGAGTTTTTTCTTGTAGTATTTGTTTTCTCGTTCTGTGTTTGCTATAATTCTCAGAGACTATCCAGTAGTCCATATAGTCAACAAATTGGTATCAGAGCTAGACAAATTTTCAACAAATTGGTATCAGAGCGCCAGGTTGAAACTATGACATTTTTATTTCTTTCGACGTTTGTTCTCATAAAAGAAAACTTCGAAGAGTGGAGTAACAAAAAGAAAGAAGAATTGATCTCCAAAGGATTATGGGAGAATGTTGAGTGTGGCTACGAGTGGCCAAAAGATGTTAAAAATATGACAAAGAAAGAGAGTGAGGCATTTACAAGGTTGAGATGGAAAGACCATCAAGCCCATGTTGCTATGTGTGAGAACGTTGATGAAGAAGCCTTCAACCATATTATAGGAGAAAATTCTGCAAGAGATTCGTGGAAATTACTGAAAGAGGTGTACGCAAACAAGGAGACCCTAATGGAAAATAAAGAAGACGAGGCTGATTGTATGGCTCTGAAAAGAGTCGAGCAGGAGGAAGTTGTTGACAATCAAGAATTCGTTGAGGAAGTCATTGGGAAAATGTATAATGATGAGATTGCTAATTACGATGATACAAAAATTGATGATATAATGAACGTTGAAGAGGCAAGACAAAGAGCAGCCGCTGAAGCAATTGCAAAACAAGAACGGGCAGCTGTTGATAAAACAAATGATGAAGCACCATTGCATGTAGGAAGAGCCGTGGTTCAGAGGGCTATCTCAGGAGCAAGAGAAAGAGATACAGACCAAGTTGAGGAGGTACTAGCAGTGAATAAGGAAGAATATAATATATTTGATAGCAATTTTGATGAGGACGAACCTGTTGATGTAGAAGGCGAGGATAGAAGTAACACTAATGATGATGTTGTTGAGAAAGAAGTAGATTTGAAGGATACTGAAGTTGGGCTTGATGCAAATAATGCCAAAAATGTTTATAGGGCAGTTGAATCAAATGAAGTAGGAAAAGAAAATACAACTAAAGTTGAAGAAAGATGTGACCAGCTAACGTCTGCTATTGATTTGAATTCATCGGACTATGACGAATAGAATCTGCAAGAGCGGTTGGCAAAGTTATCTGGTGGCGTTGCAGTTCTAAAAATTGGAGGAGCGACCGAAGCTGGAGTTAGTGCGAAGAATGGTAGAGTTACCGATGCCTTGGATGCAACTAAAGCTGTCGTGGAAGAGAGAATTGTACCTGGAGGTGGTGTTGCTTTGTTGTATGCATTCAAAGAACTAGCGAACTTGCAGACGACTAATTTTGACCAGAAAATTGGTGTTTAGATGATTCAAAATGCTTTGAAGATGCCAGCACATATATTATTGCTGCGAATGCTGATCAAGTAGAAGGTGCGGTTGTTGTTGGCAAGCTTTTGGAGCAGGGTAAATCTGATGCTGCTAAAGGTGAATATGTTGATATGGTAAAGGCTGGTATTACCGATTCATTGAAAGAGATCAGAACTGCATTAGTGGATGCTGCAAGTGTTTCTTCACTAATGACAACTACAGAAGCCGTGGTGGTAGAGCAACCCGAAGATAAGAAAGCGAGAAAAGAAGAGAAACTGATGAGAAAGAAAGTTTGGACGATTACTATACTTCTACAAAAACATGTGAGATATAAAGGAATCAAAAGTCTGCAATCGAAGAATCCAGTTCACCATGAAAGGAGCAAGCACATAGATGTTCGTTTTCATTTCATCTGGGAGCATGTCAAGGAAAAGGATGTGCAGCTGAATCATGCTACGAGTCGTGATCAGGTAGCGGATATCTTCACCAAACCATTGCCAAAACTGTTGTTCAAAAATTGCAAGACGATGATTGGAATAAAGGATGGTAGATGCTTGAGCTTAAAGGAGGGATTTGTTGAGAATTAGTCTCAAGAATTTTAGCCAAATTTTTAGGAATAGAAAGAGTTGAATCTCTATTATACCGTGATTAGTAATAATTCAAATTTATGATCCTATTTTTATTGAGAGAGCTTTTAAAGTTGCTATTATTTAGGAAAAGATATTTTCCCATAAATATTTAGGTATTTCCTAGAATATTGCAAATCTAGAATGGTCTATTGTATGCTATAAATAGAAGAGCTCTCTCCTCATTTGAATAAAGCAAAATGTGAACAAAAAAAGAAAGTAATAAAAAAATAGAGTTTTTTTCTTGCAGTGTTTGTTTTCTCGTTCTGTGTTTGCTATAATTCTCAGAGACTATCCAGTAGTCCATATAGTCAACAGATTCTTTGTACTATTAGCATTTAATGTGCGCTAAACCTAAAGGGAAAAGGTTATGAAAGCCATTCCAAAGATCTTATAGCACCCAGTTTGTGATAAAAATAAATAGGTAACCCAATTTCCGAAAACCATCATCAAAATCCAACAAACCAATATTCAAACCAAACTCAAACTATGTTTACATCAAATCGCTATCTTTGTTGATTATCAAAATAGTTACGATTAATTTAACAAATGGAAAATACGCTCCCAATTGAGAGGATATGATATTCCACGTCGTAAACTACGCACTAATAGTATTAGTCCAAGTCGTAAATGCTTAATCCCAATTGAGAGGACATGATATTCCACGCTCCCACATGAGGAGTACATATTTTTGCCTTACTAGTTTCATCGTACTTCGGCTATAATGCTCAAAAGACTGAAACTTTGCATATATGTATGCATTATACACATAAAAAGACAATGAAAGTTAGCATAACAATGGAAGTTTCCTGACCTTCCAGAGTTTGAGATGCTGCTAAAGCTAGAATTGCTAAGCATACCAGAATCCCAAAGTTGCCATCATTTCCCACTACTACTGATCCTGTCGAAAACACGCCCACTGTCAAAATCCCATGAGAACCACTCTACACTGTCCTTTCATGTGTTTAATGTTTGTATGAATGTTATTGTATTTGAAGCCTTGTAGTTACTGTTGGGGAAACTCTCGATCTTTCCCGCTTCGTGAAGTTAAGATAGGCACTTTAAGATTAAAAAATAGCAATGGAAGCACAAGAGTTTATAATTCTCCAATATGGAGTTTATAACAACTCTGATACCATTTTTGGGAAAAACTTTATAATTTCCTCTGTGTAGTTAAGCTGAGAAGTGAAGTGCAGCAAAACAATTAACAGATAGATGAAAATAACAAGCGGCAACACAACAGATTTGTTTACGCGGAAAACCCAGTGAGGGAAAAACCGCGGGACTAAAAGTCCAATTCTTCCACTATAAAATGATAGTGGGATTACAAGAATTCACCACAAATATTGGATGGTTTTCTATGTCTATATGTTTCTCACATTCGGTGGTTCACTTAAACTTGAGGATAAAGACTTCCCAAGCTATCTCTTTTTTCTCCCAAAGAGGCTCTCTATAATTCTCAAGTTTTTCTCACCTTGAGAAGTGACTTCTCTCTTGATTCTTCCATTTAAGTATTTCTCTCACACTCATATATATAAGTGTGGAATACAAAAGGTTCTCTCATAATGCATGTTGTGGCTTTCAAACTTCTTCCTTGGAAATAATGTTTTCATTGGATTTACATAAATATGCATAGAATTTGATGTGTCTACACCTTTCAGCAATATTTGTTGAGCATTCCAATAAATTAGGAGGGAAACCCAACAAATCCCCCCCTTCTCGACTTAATCAGGGTAGTAGTAAACGGGCACCTTGACAACAATATTCAAACTTCTTTGTTGGTATTTCCTTGGTCATCATGTCAGACCAGTTCTCATCTGTGTAAAGCTTGTCAATATGTATTTGCTTTTCCTCAAGGTCACTATGAAGAAACGCCATCTTGACATCGAGTTGTTCAATCTCTAAATCTTGCACGGCAGCTAGGTCAAGGACAACTCGGATTGATTACCATAGAGAGAATATTGCTTCAAAGTCAGTGCCTTTTTCTTGTCTGAATCCTTTGGTGACTAACCGAGCTTTGTAGCGAGACTTTGAACAGTTCTCTTCGGTCTTGATTTTATACGCCTACTTATTCTTCAAAGCTCTTCTCCCTTTTGATAACTCCACTAGTTCATATGTGTTGTTCTCATGCAAGGGTTACATTTCTTCTTGCATGGATATTCTCCACTCTTCTTTATGACAATCACTCATTGCTTCTTTATAGCTTTGAGGCTCCCCATCATCAGTAAGCGTCATTATCCTCCATTTTAAACTTACCCGAGCTTGATTACGGCAACAGATGAACCTGGCTCTGATACCACTGTTGGAGAAACTCTCGATCTTTCTTGCTTCATGAAGTTAAGATAGGCACTTTAAGATTAAAAAATAGCAATGGAAGCATAAGAGTTTATAATTCTCCAACATGGAATTTATAACAGCTCTGATACCACTGTTGGGAAAAACTTTACAATTTCCTCTGTGTAGTTAAGCTGAGAAGTGAAGTGCAGCAAAACAATTAACAAATAGATGAAAATAACAAGCGGCAACACAACAGAATTGTTTACGCGGAAAACCCAATGAGGGAAAAACCGCGGGACTAAAAGTCCAATTCTTCCACTATAAAATAATAGCAGGATTACAAGAATTCACCATAAATATTGGATGGTTTTCTATGTCTATATGTTTCTCACATTCGGTGGTTCATTTAAGCTTGAGGATAAAGACTTCCCAAGCTATCTCTTTTTTCTCTCAAAGAGGCTCTCTATAATTCTCAAGTTTTTCTCACCTTGAGAAGTGGCTTCTCTCTTGATTCTTCCATTTAAGTATTTCTCTCACACTCATATATATAAGTGTGGAATACAAAAGGTTCTCTCACAATGCATGTTGTGGCTTTCAAACTTCTTCCTTGGAAATAATATTTCCATTGGATTTACATAAATATGCATAGAATTTGATGTGTCTACACAACTTTCAATAATATTTGTTGAGCATTCCAATAAATAAGGAGGGAAACCCAACAGTTACAACATTTGAATGTGATTTATATCTGCTCGTATGCATGTTCCTATTTCATATATAGTTACATTTTTTTTAGTAAAGTCAACTCTCATGATGTTTACTTAATTTTGTCAATTATTCCAAGGATTTGCAAATGAAATTACATTTTATAACATGGAAGTTTATATCTATATCAGAACCTATTGAGACCACAAATATTAAAATAAATCTATGTAAACTGTTTCATTCTGGTAATTCAATAATACATGTAATGTTTTAATATTAGATGCATTACTTAAATAAATATTCACATCTACTCTATGTCATTGTGTCATTAAATCTAGCAAGGCTAAAAGGAGATACAATGAAATACCTCTGTATTGGAAAAAAGGCAATGGGACCAATGTCTCCACCATAGGCTTCAACAACAGTCATTGCACTGGAAACATGGACACCAAATTCTTTTGCATATGTATCATGCTCATAGTGATTAGCATAACCCAGGTCTGATGTTTATTTGTCGAGCAGTTGCAAGCTGTTCTTTTAAGACTGGAGTTTCCACAACCAATACAATGCATAGGCTTATACTGAATTGAATTGAATATAACCAATCAATCTCTTTGTGTGTCGTGTGTGCACAGAAACTTATACTGGAAATTGAAAATAAAAGGAAGGGATGGTCAAAGCTTGCTACAAAATGTAGTCGGTGGTTCTTGTGCCTAACCCAAATAGGTTTTGTAGGCTTAGCATTCACGAATCTGCTTTTTTCATCTCATCCATGAATCTAATCTCTACGAAGCCACATTTTTCCAAATCCTCATAACCCAATTAGTCAGATAATATAATTTATAGTCAAAATAGTCAAATCATAACATCAGACAAAAATAGTCGATCCAATTGAAATATAAAATTCATACCTACAGTCAAAAAACTAACTTTTCTAAATACTCCATCTAAAGATTAAGATATCTTAATATTTATTGGTGTACTTAATTCCTCCACTTGAATGGAAATTTTCGATATCTCTCATGACTTGCACCAAGCTCCTTGCATAAGCATTTAAAGACATAGGTAGTTTTACATCTTAAAGACTTTCATGCAAATCAAGGAGAATTGACTTGTTATCAGCCTCTTACTATACTTTTCTAACCTCTTAGGCTCTACCTTAGTGTTTTGACCAATTTGACTATCTTTTGAAGGTTGTTTGTTTATATTTTGGAAAATAAATTTTTTGCTTGTGTTACAAGTAGGACAAATTTTTAATATAGGCTTGCAGAAAACTTATTCAACTTATAAGTCCCATTGAAAAAACAAATTATAAAACTAGGTATATTTTTATATAGTTTGCACACTTGGAGAATACACAAGCTATGTTTAATAAATTTTTATTAGCTTGCACATTGCATAAATACAACATATATTAGTGTATTTTATATCCCCTCAAACAACCTACTAACATGTGCATATTTATTTGATGTGTTGGCATGTAAATTCATGCCTCCCAGTTCGCATGTATATATGTTCGTTCGTATGTCAAGAAAATCAACATAACATCCAACTTTAGAAATTATCTCTTATTTTGACAACGAGAAACATGAAGGTTTTAGTAGATACAAAGATTAAGTAACCAGCATCAGATAACTTTCTTTTCTGTGCTACAATTTCCTTAGTATAGTGAATTTAGGACGCAGATGTTAGAGTGGTATTCAAGCATGTTAAATATATACTGATAATTTTATATGTTAAACACATCTAAGATTTCCATGAATACGTCCTATTAGTTGAATAACGAGTGGTGTATGAACACTTAGTTAAGTGACTAAGAGAACATAACATTATGTACTTTGAAATTTTTGTCAGAATTCATAATTTATCAAACATCCATTATATTCCTTCCTCCCCTCCATGTAATGTTATTGCAGTAAAATCTGTTGGATCTTATTTTAGCTTTGATACCAATTTGTTGGTTTTTTTGAAGAAGATTCGATACTAGTTTGATGGAGTAGAGAAGCACTGATATAAATTTGTTGGAGGAAGGAGACTATATTTTGTAGGAGGAAGAAGATAATATTTTACTTCTTGCACTTTTTTATTTTTCCTTTTTCACTTTACTTTTTTTTCATCCACCACAACTAAAATGATAGGCTTTATATATATAGCCTTACATGACACTTCATAAATGGACATCACATTTTACTAAGAGACACACAAACTTTAATATGACTCTTAGACTTAAAGACATAACACTTCACCAATAGACATGACACTTCGTCTAATGGACATGACACTTAATTAATAGACATGACACTTAATGACTTTTTATTTTAATAGACACTAGAGTAATTAATGGATTTTTGTTTACTCCAACAATGCCTCCCTTAAACCAAAATTCCTTCGAATGCCTAATGCAGCAACATTTGTTGAATACGATCCTAATTGTGTTCTTTTGTGTTGCTATCCAATCTTTATATTTTTCATGCTTCGGTAAAAATAGGGATATTATCTAAATTTTCTTTTTTATCTTCTTCTTCTGTGGGTTATGTTCAGGCTTCAACACTTTAAGAGCAGAGGTAAAATAACGAGGGTGTGTTTTTAGTTTTCCTTCTCTTTTCGTCTTCCTGCTGGCTTTTTCATGTACCATTTCATGTTGTTCCTGCTTTGCAGTTCAACAAAAATAATCCATGAAATTATTTTTTTAATATCAGCTTGAGATATTACTTTAATATCTGCATTATTTAACACAACCGTTGCTTTGTTATCTCCAATTCCTGACAAAGTTTCCACCTTCTCATTTGTTTCTTGGGTATCTTTAGCACCATTTGCTTCTTTGATGTCACTAGCATCATTTGCTTCTTTCATTATCTCGACTGATCCACCCGCAATAACTTCAATCACCATGACCTTCTTCTTTTTGTGTTTAGCTGCAACATTTTTGTGCTTTAACACCATCCTTTCGTTCTTGTTATGCTCAACTACGTGTGTATTGCTCTGAAGAGAGTTTTCCTCTTTTGAAACCACTATTTCATATTCTTTTTCCATATCTGCAATGCTACTAACCATGTCATTGACATAATTTTCGGTTATTTGATTTTCTTTTGCAGTATCGTCGACCTTGGGTAGTGATTCATCATCTTTTTCTTCTTCAGGCTTGTTTGCGATTTTTATGTCTTGAGCAACATATTTAGACTTTGTATGATACTCTAAAGCCTTTTCTGAGTTGAACATCTTGGAACATGATTTGTAAGGAACAGAGCCACCAGATTTAGGACTCTTCTTCCCACTCATTGTTGGAGTTTCTTTTTTTGCATCCCCGCCGTCTTTTTTGTTATTATATTTCACATCATCGGTTGACTTAACCTCTTCAATGTGAACTTTGGCTTCGTTGCCATTTGGCACGTTTGCGGGCTCAGTTACGCTACTTTCAACGTTTTTAGCTTTGGCTTCAGAAATAGCCTCTTTCAATTTATCTTCTTGTATGTTCTCCTCCACATTCTTACCATAAATCTCCTTTAAGAAATTCCACACATCTTTTGCGCAATTTTCTCCAATAATATGATCATATGCTTTATCATTGATATTTGCAGTCATCACAATATGAGCTTGCAGACCATTCCAACTCAATATTGTGATTGATTCTCTTTCTTTCTCCGTCAAATCTTTAGTATCTTCTGGATCCTCAAAGCCATTTTCAACGATCTCCAATAATATTTTAGAGATCAATTCTTCTTTCTTTTTGTTACTCCATGCTTCAAAGTTTTATTTTGTGAGAACAAATGAAAAAAGAAATTGAAATGCCATTTTTCAACCAGGCTCTGATGCCAGTTTGTTGGATCTTATTTTGGCTTTTAGCTTTGATACCAATTTGTTGGTTTTTTTGAAGAAGCTTTGATACTAGTTTGATGGAGTAGAGAAGCACTGATATAAATTTGTTGGAGGAAGGAGACTATATTTTGTAGAAGGAAGAAGATAATATTTTATTTCTTGCACTTTTTTCTTTTTTATTTCTCCTTTTTCACTTCACTTTTTTTCATCCGCCACAACTAAAATGATAGGCTTTATATATATAGCCATACATGACCCCTCATTAATGGACATCACATTTTACTAAGAGACACACAAACTTTAATATGACTCTTAGACTTAAAGACATAACACTTCACCAATAGACATGACACTTCGTCTAATGGACATGACACTTAATTAATAGACATGACACTTAATGACTTTTTATTTTAATAGACACTAGAGTAATTAATGGATTTTGGTTTACTTCAACACAATCATCATTGGGTAACCTATCCGATATATAAATTTTAAAAAATGCATGTCAGCATAGCTTGGATTTTCATTTGCCTAGTTCGTTCAATATTGTACTTAATTCTTAAAGTCACCACAAAAAAAGGCAAGGAATAGTGTTGTTTATCTTTTTGATAATAGATTTTTACTAACATAAGCATACATAATTTCTTTCACAAAATTCAAAATACTTTACACTTTCACATGATGAGATGGACTGCAAGTGAAATTCAGACTATTGAAAAATGTTAGATGTTATTTGCCCTCAACTAGCAAGCTAGTTGAGGCTTTTTGTTGACTGTTGTGTGAATGTATTTTTTGGCATATCAATATATAAAGCCCAATAGCCAAAAAACATTTTTTATAGTTCTTATCTTGATCCTCATGTTAAACAGTTGATAAACATGACATACCGGAAAATTATTTAATCACGGCCATTTACGTTCTTGGCGTGCATTCCTTTGCAAATAAATTGTTAATCACAAAGTCTGATACATGTAAACATGCATATTAACGTTGTTGATATAATTAAGCCATAAAAATACATGCCCGTAGAGTTTAGACATTTACAATTAGCATATACATACATAATCGAGTTCTAGGATAAGTGGATGCATTCAGATGCCCAAAAGAGTAAAGATATGCATCATTAGCATCGAAGCAACTAAGGAAGTATTGGTTAGACAACTTCATAGAAGCACGTGGATGCATTCAAATGCCCAAAAGAAGAAACATACGCATTATCAGCATCGAAGCAACTAGGGAAGGGTTGGCTAGACATTCAATTCCCTATTTTTTGTGAATAGATAATTTAATAAAGCTAATTTTAGATCTATATCTGGACATGTTTCTTCTGATATTCACTACTGTACAATAAGCTTACACAGATCACGTTTTTCAACAGTCTAATTTCTGAAAATTCTATTGTAAAATAACTTAGTATAAACAAATTGGATTGTAATAACCAAAAGTTCCGAAAATAGAATGATTACTGGATCCTAAACCCAAAGATTACTAACTGTGTTAGAACTGAATACTATACTTCAATCTGAATATTAACAAACTCAAACTACTAACCAACAAATTTTGCAGCTAAAGAACGATTAATACGTCAAAATCAAAAATTAAATTGTGTACTTAGATGGTTGATCTAAATCTGAATCGATTGCTGGACGTCGACCGTTCCACTAACCCAAAAACGAAAAGGAATCGAACCAAAGACTTCAACCCATTGGGCGATGGAAACAACCCAAAACTCGACGATAATTGAGGAAATGAAGGCGAAGGATGGGATGAATTAGGTTGAATACTTAGAAGGATACGAAATACAAAACGCTAGAGGATTTTTTTTGAATTACGAAAGTGTTAAACGTACGAAAGGAAGGAAGAAGAGAAACGATGAAAGTGGGAAGACGAGAAAAGAGAAGGTAATTTAGAGGGCCAAAAAAATGGAAATAGAGGAGGGAATGAAAAGTAACGCGAGGGAAGTGTTAAACGTAAGCGAAATTTGTCCAATGTTAAATAAATGTAACCAAAACTCCTAAATACAAAACTAAAAAAATACATTGGTTGCATTTACATATCAAACGTAACCAAAAAATGTAACCATATGTATGTTTTCTTGTAGTGTTTATACTAAAATTGTATGCACACATAGATGTTTCTGGACCATATTCCAGATTTAAGATCTTTTCTTGTAGCCATACGGTATGGTCTTAAATAAGAACTGAATAAATAATTGATTTATAACACTGTGTATGCATGCAATGAACTTTTATATACATTATCCTCTAAAAACTAGAATTTTATATTCCAGCCATATTTCTCCTTATATTTCCTATTATAGAATAAACTTGCAGTAAGATATACATATTGATGCATTTTACTGATGGGCTCAATTACAACAAAGTCAAGTTTTGTTGGGTAAACTTTAAATACTTTATTAATGGAGATATTAAAATGAAGGGACAAGTGGCAGTTCGTAAAGTTGTCTTTATGTGTCAAGAGTCATAAATTAAGTGTTGTGTCTATTAATAATTTGGTGTGTCTATTTAATAAGTAATGTTTATTGGTAAAGGGTCATATTAATTAGTGAAATGGTGTCTATTGAGTTGTAAGGTCATGTAGACCACTATATAAATATGGGTGGTCATTTTGTGTGGTTGTAAGAGAGAAAGCGAGCAAGAGAAAGTGAAAGGGGATAAGTATGAGAAAATAAAGAGTGTTGTAATGAAAGTTGAATTATAAAAGTAAACAAAATTGTTGTGTATCCTCCTCCTCCTCGATAATAATTCCTCTTCTTATTAGTTTTACAAATTGGTATCAGAGCCTGGTCGAAATCATGCGATTTCCGTTGTTTATGCCGTTCGTTCTCACAAATGAAAGTTATGAAAGATGGAGTAGTAGAAAGAAAGAAGAGTTGATCTCCAAAGGGTTATGGGAGATTGTTGAGAGTGTCTATGAATTGCCAAAAGATGTTAAAAAAATAACGGAGAAAGAAAGAAAAGCGTTTACAAGCTTGAGATGGAAAGACCATAGCGCTCATGTTGTGATGTGTGAGAACGTCAATGGAGTAGCATGTAAACATATTATTGGTGAAAAAACGGCAAAAGATTCGTGGAATTTACTGAAAGAGGTGTATACAAAGGATTACAAAGGAGAAGAATGAAGAGGAAGTTGATGAAGATGATGAAGAGGAGATCGAAAGATTCAAAGCGGAGCTGATGAGAAAGAAAGTTGCTAAAGACAAACAACCTGAAGTAGAAGAGAAGGAAGAAGAAGAAGAGAAGAGATGGTTAAAAAAAATGATGAAGTCGATGAGAATGTAGAGGATGAAATTAAGGAAGAAAAAGAAGACGAAGAGGAGGTCAAAGAAGCGGAAGAAGAGGATGAAAGCAAAGAAGCTGAAAACGAAGTTGAAGAAAAGCCAAAAGCAAGAGAGAGTGCTATTGCAGAAGTAAGGGAGAGGACTGCTGCTGATGTAAAAAAAGAAGCAGTAGCTAGTGAAGCAAGAGAGTAGGTGTCTACCTCAGAAGTAAGAGAGAGAGATACAGACCATGCTGAGGAGGTACAAGCAGTGAACAAAGAAGAATATAATGTATTTGATAGCAGTGAGGATGAACCTGATGATGATGCTGAAAATGTTATTGAGGAGAGGCTACCACTTAAACAAAGAGTGATATATCCTAGAAAGACACTAAGAAAGAAAGTTACTAAGAAGAAAGCAATAAGAAAATCAGAAGATGGTAGCAACCATGATAAGATTTCAGAGAAACGGAAGTCAACAAGAACAGTAGATGTCGTGAGGCAAGCAAAAAGAGAAGCTATGCGTGAAGCGATACAAGCAACTAGGAAGCAATTTAAGACAAAGAAGGAGACCGAAGACAAATGGATGTCTCAAGAGGAAATGCTCCTCGAAGCTGCTGCAAAGGATAAAGAACTGAAGGACAAATGTAAGAAGATAAATAATATGAGACAAGGGAAAAAATGGGATGCTGGCAATTTATTCAAACTACTGTTGTCTAGAGGGAAACTGAGGTGCATTGGTGCAACGACATTGGAAGAGAACAGGGAGTATGTTGAAAAGGATGCTGCTAAGGAGGGGACGCCTCCGTATGCTGATTTGGTCGGTAACGTATACAAACCCCCTTAAAGGAATAAAGCATTTAAATTTACAGGGGAGGTTTGTTGGGTAAACTTTAAATACTTTATTAATGGAGAATAATAAAATGAAGGGACAAGTGGCAGTTCGTAAAGTGATGTGTCTTTATGTGTCAAGAGTCATAAATTAAGTGTTGTGTCTGTTAGTAAATTGGTGTGCATATTTAATAAGTAATGTTTATTGGTAAAGGGTCATGTCAATTAGTGAAATGGTGTCTATTGAGTTGTAAGGTCATGTAGACCACTATATAAATATGGGTGGTCATTTTGTGTGGTTGTAAGAGAGAAAGTGAGAGGGGATAAGTCTAAGAAAAAAAAAGAGTGTTGTAATGAAAGTTGAATTGTAAAAGTAAACAAAATTGTTGTGTATTCTCCTCCTCCATAATAATTCCTCTTCATATTAGTTTTTACAAGTTTTAATAATAATGTGTGTGCCCATTGTCCCTTAAAACTCCAAGATTGTACTTGAGTTTAAGCCTGTTGTTATATATACACATTATAATCCATGCACTTAGATTCTTTCATGAAATTTAATCTGCAAACAAACTTATGTATGTAGATTAACCATGGATCAATATAAACCTGTATATAACATGCTATGAACAGGTAGTAATAAAACTGATGATATGTGCTCTATATTCATATAGACACATACATACATACATATACACACTGCATAATGATTCTTGTTCTTTTATTTTGAGTTCTATTGGTATCTAAATAGATAATACTAGATCCAAATCAAATACGCTTCCGCTCAAATTAACAAAAATTTCACTACAGTCTGGTATCAGAGCCAGTGTTATTGTTCCTATTTGGATATTAATGGTTACTTCTAGTAAGTCTATTGGTAGAACTAGTGTCAATTACGGAGTAACATGTTTTGGAGGAAAGAGAGATTTTGGTACTTGGAAGATGAAAATGGAGGCTATATTGAAGAATGAGAAGACTTATAAAGTTGTTTTTATGTCTGAGAAATTGAAAGATATGGATGCAGCTGATTTGGAAGAGATAGAAGATGAAGCTCTCATAACAATTCAGTTGAGTCTTTCAGATGAAGTTCTTAGAGAATTTTCTCAAAAGAAGACGGCGAAGGAACTATGAGATGCATTATCAGATGCATATCAAGACAAGTCTCTCACTAATCAGATTATTCTTCAACAACTTATCTATTCAAGATGAACCCTGCAGCCGATCTCATGGAGCATGTAGATGCTTTGACCACTTTAGTTATGAACTTGAAGGTAGCAGATGTTGATATTACTGATGAGGCTCAAACTGTAATCCACTTATGTTCCTTGCCTAAGGAGTATACTGCTTTTGTTAATTCCATGATTTATGGTCATAGTAAAATTAGTCTTTCTGATGTAAAGGATGGTCTTCATAATGAAGTGTTAAGAGATAGATTAGTGAGCACTAGCATTGATAGTGATACTGAAGGCTTATCTGTTCAGAGAGGTAGAAGCCAAAGCAAGTCGAAGAAAGGTGGAGGACAGAGTTCTTTGAGGTCTCAGTTTAGGGGGCCTAAGAATTTGACTTTCCATTATTGTAAGAAGCATGGGCAGTTTATTTCACAATGTCCCAAACTCGAAGGAAGAAGAAAAGACCCAAAGTAAGCTTCAGCCTCTATAGCTATGCAGTTAAAGCCCCACTAAATTCCCGTAATATCTCCGTTATAGCCCATAGTGCCCTTCAACCGCTATGCTATTTCAATTTAGCGCTGATGAACAGTAGATCCGCTTTTAGCCCTATTATTTCCCGCTGCATCCGCTGAATCAACGCTTTTTACCACCCGCTTAAGCAAATTAATGTATAGAGCCTGATTTGACTAGTTCTCATTTTAAAAAAATCAATAAAATTAATGTAAAGAGTTAATTTTAAGGCATTAGTGTCTAATATATTATGGAAATCTATTGTAATCATCAAATCTATGGGTGTATGCATGATATTCGTTGATTCTACTATATATAATTAATTAATATTAGTTTCTTCTATGCATATAATGTGAGAATGATAATTAATTAATTTAAAATATTTTGTTTCACATCTTATGAACGGTTTTGTGCCTCCTCTATATCCCCGCTACTCCCTTTTGCACCTCCATCGCTGTGGAACCGCTAAGCGCCTTAACTGTCTAGCTACAGCGCAGAAATCAGATATAGAGAAGGACACTGATGCCTTTACAAATTCTGGTTCTTCTGGCAAGAGCACCCTATGGCTGATTAATTCTGGGGCATCCTATCATATGATATCTGATAGGAACTCTTTTTCCACTTACCGTGAGATTGATGGAGGAGAAATTCTGATGGGCAATGATACTTCTTTCCCTATGGTTGGTGTTGGTAGTGTTAAGATAAGGATCTTTGACGGTGTTATTTGAACCATTACTGATGTTAGGCACGTACCATATTTTAGGAGGAGCTTGATTTCTGTTTGGGCGTTGAGTAGACTTAGACTAAAGATTGTAGTTGAAGAAGAGAAGATGAAAATATCTAAGAGTTCCATGATTGTTATGGAAAGAGCGAGGGCAGGAAATCTCTACCTACTAAAGGGAACTAATGTAGTTGGTGAATCAGCTTCTGTTACTTCGGTTTATTCATATTCTTCTAGATTATGGCACTTGCGGATGGGTCACATTGGCGAGCACAACATAGGTAAGCTAAGAAAGCGAGGTTTGATTGATGGAGTTCAACATGCAAAGCTAGGCTTTTGTGAAGAGTGTGTTCTTGTAAGCAGACAAAGATTTCTCTTGGTGTTGGTGAGCATAAATGAAAAACTGTTTCGGATTATGTTCACACGGATGTTTAGTGACCTTCCCTTCGCCTATCCTTGGGTGGAGCCAGGTATTTCGTTTCATTTATAGATGATTTCTCTCATAAAGTTTGGGTGTACTTTCTATAATCTAGAAGTGAAACCTTTGCTAGATTTCATAAATGGAAATCCATGGTGGAGAAGTAGTCAGGCAAGAAGTTGAAAGTTCTCCATTCAGGTAATGGCGGTGAATTCGTATCATAGAAATTTATCGATTATTGTGAGTCCGAAGGCATTAAGATGCATTACACCACACTAGGAGACCCCCAGTCCAATGGATTTGTAGAAAGGATGAACCACGCATTATTGCAGAGAACTAGATGCCTCAGATTGACTGCTAAGTTGAAGAGGAGATTTTGGGCTGAAGCTTTATCTATGGCACCTTTCCTCATTAACCGCACACCTTCTACTACCATAGACACAAAGATCCCTGAAGTATGGAAAGGAGAGCCTGGTAGCTATTCGTTCCTCAAGGTGTTTGTTGTCCAGCTTATGTATATGAGAATCGAGAAAGCTGGAATCTAAAGCTCGCAAGTGTATCTTTCTAGGTTATAAAAGTGGAGTGAAGGGATATAGGTCGTGGTGTCCTATTAGCAAAAAACTTATTATAAGAAGACATGTTTATGAGAAGGCTATGTTAAAGGTGGAGCCTTCCTCATCAGATAACAATGAAAGGACATGCAAAGAATACCAGACACAAAGCAAATCATCTGTTGATTCTTTTCATAGACGTTCAAATGGTGTTTCCAGTGATACCGTGGTTGAAGAGGATAGTACATATATTGGCATAGAAGATCAGACTTGAGGTGGAGCTCATACAGAGACTAGTCCTGTTAGATAAAGATGAAAGCCTAGATGGCATGATGAGTTTGTTGGTTTGAGCATCAAAGACTTTGATTTTGATGATATGTCAACATACACATTAAATGTTGTCCATTTTAAGCCCAGAGATTACAGAGGTGCTATTGCATCAGTTGACATTTCCAGTTGGTTAGTTTCTATGGAAGAGGAGATCGAATCTTTACAGAAAAATTACACTGGGGATTTGGTGCCACATCCTACTGACAAAAGAGCTATTGGATGTAAGTGGATCTATAGAGTGAAAGATGGCGGCAACAGAAATTTCAGATATAAAGCAAGACTAGTAGCAAAGGGGTATCTTCAGAAGAAGGGGGTAGAGTATCATGACATATTTGCTCCAGTTGTTAGGCATACTTCTATTCGTATTCTCTTGGCATTAGTTGCTTATTATGATATCGAATTAGAGAAATTAGATGTCAAAATTGCATTCTAGCATGGTGATCTAGATGAGGAAATTTATGTAAAGCAGCCGAAAGGGTTCATTGATATTAGCAGACCAGATTATGTTTGCAAACTCAACAAATCTCTATACAGATTAAAGCAATCTCCTAGGTTATGGTATAAGAAGTTTAATAAGTTTATGCTCTCACAAGGATACTCTAAAAGTTTCAAGGACCAGTGTGTTTAGTTTAGGAGATGTGATGATGATATGATTTATTTGTTGTTATATGTTGATGATATGTTGATTGCATCTTGGAGTATGTTCAGAATTAAGGAGTTGAAAGCGGAGCTCAGTAGAAAGTTTGACAAGAAGGATTTGGGAAAGGCATAAGGAATATTGGGTATGAAGATAAGTATAGATAGGAAGCAGAGAGAGTTAAGGCTCACTCATGCGCCATACATCGAGAAAACCTCACTCGATTTGGATGGAAAAAGCCAAACCGGTTGGCACTCCATTAGGCTCTCATTTTAAGTTGTCGAAAGACCAATCACCTACATTGGAAGAAGATTAGAGGTATATGGATAATATACATTATTCTATTGCCGTTAGTAGTCTTATGTATGCGATGGTGTGCACAAGACCAGAATTGGCCCATGCAATGGGTGTTGTGAGTGGATATATGTCTAACCTAGGCAAAGAGCATTTGCAAGCAGTGAAGTCGATTCTTAGATATCTTCGAGGCACTTCTTCAGTGGGCTTATATGGTGTAGTAAATGGCGACATCTCTCTTAGAGGATACCATGATTCCGATTATGTTGGGGATAAAGAAGCTAGGAAGTCAGTGTCGGGCTATGTTTTTACACTTGGCATAGGCTCGATTTCATGGAGATCAAAGATGTAATCTATCATAGCTTTGTCGACTACTGAATCAGAGTTGATATCAATTATGCAAGCAACAAAGAAAGGATTAAACTTACTTCAGTTATTGGATGACCTATCATTGGCGCAACAGATAGTAGAGCTATTTTCAGATAGTCAGAGTGCGATTCATCTTGTAGAGAATCAAGCTTATAACTCATAGACAAAGCACAATGATGTTAGAGGTTTCTTTCTTATTCTTGAAGAAGAACGAAACAAGATCAAATTGGTGAAGGTGAGTACTTCGGATAATCCTTCAGATATGATGACAAAATCACTTCCAAAAGACAAGTTTGAGCATTACTCAAACTTAATCAGTTTTCTTCCCGCTACTTGAGCGCCATGAGGGCGCTGACCCAACAACTAATTCCGTTGATTAATGAATATATTTAAATCGAGGTGGAGTGTTAAAATTGGATGATTTAAATCTATGTCAAATTTATTACGGAGAAGATTTTAATTAATTCTTGTAATCAATTAATTATGGGCAAAAATTGGAAAGATATGAGAAGAGATTATCTGATATGATAAATCAATAAAATATAGATATATATGGAAACAAATTGGAAAGATAAGTGAAGGATTATTTGATTTGATAAATCAATCAAATATATGTATACGGGGAAATAATAAAAAATATGCAAGATTTGCATTGAAACCAAATCAAGGTAATCCGAAAACTTTTCATGCCTACCTTCATGCAAGTTTTCATCCTTACTCTTATAAATAAGGAGGCATTTGCCCATTTTTTCCATCACAAGCCAATAACGCTCTCTTCAACATATCCTTAATAAGATCCCTATTTTTGTATCAATTATAGGGAGAGAAATATATATTGAGTGTTTTTATTCTTCTCTTATTGTACTCCCTCTTAAATTAAAGAAGAATAAAAAAAGTTGTTGGGTCTCCATGGACGTATGATATTCATATTTGAACCACATTAAATCTTTCGTGTCTCTTTTTTCTACTACTGATTCTGTGAGGCCGCATAATTGATTCTTTTTCTTTTGTTTTGAGTTCCACTGGTATCTAAATAGACAATACTAGACCTTGATCAAATGCGCTTCCGCTCAAATTAACAAAAATCTATAGCTTCATTATCAAAATCTAAACGAAGAAAAAGGAAACCTCGATACTTGTTAAAAAGATATATTGATTCAACCTTATTTAATACCCTATACCTTTGAAGATAAGTTTGAAAATGGCAATAGTATTAATAATGAGGATGAAGAAATTCAAGAAGAGAAATGGATGATAGCAGCATCAATGTGACCTCTATTTGTTTTAGGAGGGGTGGTATAACAAGAAGAGAAATGGATAATAGCGGCATCGATGAGACCTCTATTTATTTTATGAGGGGGTGGAAATGATATACTATTCATAATTAGAATGAATCACTTCAATGGTATCCTAATACAGACATCGAAGGAAATCTTATACATACAAACTTACGTTTTATAAATTAATCTACAATGAGATTGACATAATTCCACCGTTACTCCTGTGGAAAGACTGTTTAAAGATGGGTGAATTGCACATGATATGATATATAAAGCCAGAATAGAAAGAGAACCAATTTGAATGATTATATGTAAAGGAGCTAGTATGTGAAAGTTAATCATTGTACAAACGATTTGCTACTCATTTTGGAACTAGTAAAGTGGTTCATGAAATGGTCACATTTAACATTGGTTGTTACATTATCCTTCATGAACTTCTAATCTTTACCATATGAAAGTCGTCCTATACAGGTATCTGAAGACAACAATGTTGCTATATGCGAGCAATTTTTAAAGACAGTAAGTTAATCATAATTGATGAATATAGCATGGTTTGTAGGGCAACGATTGAAATGTTGATTTATGTTGTCACTATAATTTTCCATGAATCGTTTGACAATGTTTCAGATGTCTTGGTTGATGAAATGAGGCAATTGCCTATTGTCTGCTATAGTTCATCATACTCGAAGGGTGGAAATCTCTTGCAACAACTGGACAACTTACATAGTTTTTATAAGTGTTTAAGACCATCTTGTATATTCCGCCAGGCTAAAGAAGACCAGGTGCCCTTATGGAAGGCATTCAAAAATTAAGTTGATGTGCGTCTACTTTAAAGCTTTTACGATTGGACTTTTCTCTAAAGCAGAGATTGGGTACTACTATCAAATAAAGCGAAGGAAACTTTAAGAACCCTCCTTATTTTTAATGAGGATGGATGCTAACGAACACAAAAAAAATATCATCTGATCCAAGTGGAAAATCTAGTGCATACGTTATTTTTATATTTATTGTGAAATAACATTTAATATTTTTCTGATGATGCAAAAGGTTTAGAAACTTATATGTATATTTCTGTATGCGTTGGAGTGATGTTACAATCAATCATTCAGTACAAAATGGGTTAGTAAATGGTGCAACTAGTATTGTTGTGAATATTGTCTATTCTCAATCAAGCTCTCCTAGTAATCCACCGCTAATGGTAATGGTGAATTTTGATTATTATTAGTAGTAGTCAATTTCATGTGGGAATAAACATTTCCAATAGTTCATCTAACAATAAATTAGAAAACTTTCTTCAGTGCATCATATATGAGAACTCGTTTACTTTTAGCCTTGTGTTAAGTAATAACAATACACAAAAGTCAAGGACTAGCACTTGACCGAGTAATCATTAATACCAACGACTGAAAAGGTTTTAATTTAACTTTTGTTGCAATATCACAAACTAAAGGTTTTTGAAATACTCACACAAGTTGGAGAATGCAATGGCTTACCTTCAAGGTTTTTGGAGGAAAACATCAGGATACAATGACTCTTAAATAAATGGTGAGTAAAACAAACTTTTTAAAAAACTCTCATAGTATATGTTTTTCTCATCAACCTAGCGTGTCATTGATATATTCCTTATACTAGACATCGTGCATGGAAATCTTGAAACAAGAAGTGATCGAAATCCAATGTATGAAACTTTGTTTGGAACTACATACTACAATAAACTGAACCTGTAACAACCTGGAATTTTGAAACCAATTTAAAATTTATTTTTAATTGATTTTAAAAGAAATTAAATATTTTTAACGATTTATTTTGAGAAATAACGACTTAAAAATTATTTAAAACGAAATTTGAACGTATAAATTTATAATACAATTAAAACGAGCTCATAGTGGCATGGTAGTTTGAAAATTTGGTTTTAAACTTTCAACGAATATATATAATTCAATATAAATGAGAATTGGATGAAACAAGAAACGTTAGGATATAATTAACTATATCTTTCTAACGAATGTAAGAAATTGAGATTTCACTTAATAAATTAGAAGTTATGTCCAAATTAAAATTTTAAATAGTCGCTATGAAATCATTTATAAAATATAACGATTTATTTATTTAAATAAAAGGATTTTTATGTAAATTGAACACCGTTTGACTAGAAAATTGTAATCATGAGTTATAAACGCATGTATGTTTATTTTACAATTGTATGATACTTCTTCTGGATATATATGTGATAATAATAATTATTTTATTATTAAATTAAATAAATTTGGAATTTAATAATATTATTTTAATATTACATAGCCCTTAAAAATAGCTATTTTGCAAACGACCTCCGTTTTCGACGAAACTAATTTTGTTGGATTCAGAATGTCAAATTATTGTCAGGTTTAAAATTTCAAGTCAATTGGAATTAGTATGGAAGCGTAGTAAATTTAAACATGTGTTGTAATTTCAGTTGAATTTAATAAGCTGGTTAAAAGACCATTTTTCAAACGGCCTCCAAATTCGACGAAATTAATTATGTTAGAAACGTAATTGCAAAACATAGCCAGATTTCAAATTTCATAATTTTTGGAGTCAGTATGTGGTTGCAGCAAATTAAAATGTATGTTGAATGATTTATCTATTAATTTTGGTGAAAACTAATCGAAACGATCAAATTGGCTTACAAAACATATTCCATTGTGTCCAGAATAGGGGTATTTGGTTTGGGATATCAGTCATTGGGATTCTTTTGGAGTTCAAAGCGATAAACAAGTAATTTGTGAATTAAATAATATTATATATATATATAAATTAAAAAGCCCTAACCCTAATACCCAATTCAAAACTGCCGCAAACCTTTAGTGGACAGCCAGAAATGTCTGATTTTGATCCCCAAAAATCTCACAATCCACTCATTAATTTCAGAAACTCATAATTAGAAAATCGTAGAAGGCATCGAAATATTTAAGATCAACAGTGGAGATGGATTATGGGGTTGTGTGGTACTCGATTTTGGGGCACAGACTGCCATCGTTTGGTGGAGTTTTCCCGCCACCTGGGCCCATCGAGTTCGACCCACTTCCTGGCGGTGGCGGCATACCCCAAGGCCGACACCGTGGCACTATTGGATCGAGCTCTAGTTTCCTCGTTTAATGTGCGTAGGCGGTTGAAGATGCGGAAGCGTAGGTTCCTGTATTCGAACGAAGACGGTGGATTAGAGGGAGATTAAGAATGTAATTATATGAATTATATATTTAATTAGTTAATTTATGTAATTAACAAATAAACCTCTATAACTTTCAAAAGAATACAGAATTCAGTGAAACAACTTGCATTGGAATCACAATGACAAGATCTACAACATGAAACTGACCACGACAGAATAGAGCCAGTTGAGATTTTTGGTCAAATTAAACGCGGAGTTTAATTTGATTAAAATAATCGTTTATTTAACGATTTCTATCCGATCAAAGTGAGAACTTTCTCACTCGATATTTTGTTATGTTATTATATCACATTTAAATATATATTGATACCCTACATTGATTATTGTTTGATTAAAACATCACAAATTGTTATATGGTGCCTGGTTGCTCACATCACAGTTGTTTGTAAACCCATGGATGAATTGTTGATTTCTTGTGTTATGTTGTGGTTGTGATTTTGAGATATTTAACATGTTGAAATAATGTTAATATATTTGTGCTAGTTGAAATTGGATATAAATATCCATTTATAAACGGACAATGAATTAATTATTACTTGCTTAAGTAAAATTAGTTAGTTAGAAAAAATAATTTGAATTGAATTAGAAATGATTAAATTCATGGATCAGTAATGAATTTAAATTAATGTATATTGGTTAACAACCCCATACAGGTCTCCGGATGAAATTTGATTTACACATCTCCCTTGTATATAGTTTGTATGTTGATCGATTGATTAACAAAATGAAATAAACATCAATAAATCATTTGAAGCTTATATGGAAAAAAATGCACACTGGATGTCATTTTGGATGTTGATAGTTGTTTGCAACTATTGTTGGATGTACATGATGAATGCAATCCGTATAAATTGATTTATATGGATATTAGTTGAGATTTTGTTCCAATGTGGAATAAATATGAATATTTAATAATATAATATTCAACAAAATTAGAAGTTGATTTCGATGTCCGATTTTGGATGGACACAAAATATCAAAATACCAATGAATATTTATAATGGAAATGAATGGATTTGAATTAATTTTCATACAAATATAATTTGTTCAAATTTATTGTTAAAATGAAAGATATTTTCAAAATATGAAGTCGAGTTGAGTATATGAACGCTATTTCTACTCGCACGGATTTTTCTATCGATTTGACTCATTTTTATAATGAATATCAAGAAAACTAGATTTCAAAATCTGACATTTTGAAAATATTGCATTTTGAGATTGTAATAATATGGGATGTTCGATTTTAATTTAAAACTGAAATAGAAGTTGAAATTGTTTTTAAAAAACGAATTTATAAACGTTTTTCAATGGAAATCGATGAAATATATTATATATATTTAAATGGTTTGAATAGAAAGTGTCGCAGCGACCTTTCGCGAATTTCGACCACTAACTTCGAATGAACGTAACGAGAGATCCGACCGTCAGATCCTCCCAAAACCAGAACCATTGGGTTCGTATCCAAAAGATATTTCAAATGAATATAAGAGGTTTAAATTTTAACAGTTAGATTAGAAAATATGTCTAAATCAATTTCAAAAAAGGTCGCTATGTATGCAGTTCAATCGGTGGCCGATATTGGAAACCGACTGTAAGGGCCTTAATAAAATTATTAAAATATAAATAAATTGTGTAAATCATATAAAATTATTCGAAAAGATTTTGGATGAAATATTCCAAGTTTTGAAAGGATAAAAGATATTTTATCAGAATGAACTAGTTAGCAACTAGAGTAGTAATCCAATGACTTAAAATTAATAAAAATGATTTGTAAATGGTTTTAATGTAACTAAAGATTTACAACGTATAAATTGGAATGAACTTGAATGGAAATAATCTTCGTATATTTCAATATTGGATCCCGCAATTATAGGAATATCGTTGAGGAATTTGGAAGATACTGATATCGTTATTTCAAAACAATATCTGTTGGATTCAGAATTTGATATTGAATGAAAGTCAACATGATTTCCATTTAATATCTTATATTTAATATCAAATTGGATTTTTGGTTTGTCGTGAATGGGATCTTAAATAATATTGTTCTTGAACCCAGTTGTGAAAGGAATAAATCTTTTAATTTAGATTTATAGAAGTTTTCCAATTTATTACATTAAATTGGAATTGAATGGAATTTGATTAACAATAATCGAGATGAGTTTCTATGAAGGAAGACATTTACTATTTCTGGAATTTAAAAGGCTTTGCCGATATTCCACTTATTGTACTAGCCAGATACAAAAATATACATCAATTATAAATTGTTCAGATTTCCGTGAAGATTCCATATTAATGGAAGTTGATTTTGGGTATATCATGCGCAATGTTTTAAATGACATTTGTTCTTTAACCCAATTAAAGACAGGATTAATTTCCTAATTTGGATAATCATTAAGTAATGATTTTTCAAATTAAAATTGAATTACAGTATTAAGGAATCTTTAAATAGATTGAAATGTAAAAGAAGGTAATTAAACTTACCGAATTTGAGAAATGTTTGAGTATGGAGTACCACCATTTTTACTCCATGCGATAGTTAAATCTTTAATTAGATTTGAATTTTAAATGGTAACTAAATTTTTGGGTGTTAAATATGGAGTACCACCAGTTTTGCTCTATGGGATGAATATGTGAGGATTGGAAATAATAAAATAAATGATTATTTCGGTAAGGCTCGATAATCCCGACTAGTTATATGAACCTTAATTTGGTTTAAATTGTGAAAAGGTAAAATAAAATGTTTTGAAACGATATCCAATGAAAGATTAACAATAAGTTAAAAAATATCTTTGATAAAATTAATGGAGACCTTTCCCTAAAGATATGAATATTTGAATAAAAGAATATTCTGGATTAGAATGAGATGTGTATTATCTTTGTGTATTTATCACATGATTATAAAGATGTGCCAATTATTCGGAGAGACCAGGTTTAACCCATTCTGAATAACTGTTACGACGATTAAAAGTCGAAGATGAAGATGGTGGTTGAAGACCGAAGATCTTCACATCATTTGGACTATTGCTGATGTCACACTTGGAAAGTACAACCAAGTGGAGTTTATATGTGGTGGTTGTCCAGATGTACTTGGAGATTGACCGGATATGCGAAGATCTTTCTCTTGTATTGGACATATGGGACGAGGAATAAGTTGCCTCCAGTTTCGTTCAGACCTAGAACGAATTTGCAAACGGATTGTGTGTCGGACATTGTAGTTTGCGCTATATTAATTGATCTCTACTAAATATATATCTATTTGGTGACAGAGAATTTATTCTCTTTTCTTAACACCCTTCCTTGAGACATACGAGCTCAGAGGTTACATATCGGTAGACATCAGTTGTATGGTGTGAGTTGACAATGTGGCATGCTGAGATGCAATGATCAAGGATTTTGTTGCAAAGAAGATTCTTGTGGATGATGATCAAAGCACGACTTTAAATAGCACAACTTTGTGTATAGCGTTAATTTGTGAGCCTCACACCCCGATATGAGTCAAAAACGGGAATAGCGACTACAGGGAGTGTATGCGTTTCTTTCTGGCTAGAGGTGATGTCATGGTATGGAGCCCAAACATTTTACTTATGTAGATGATGGATGCGAGGGCCATCAGATATGATTGGTCGACATACTGACCCGGTGACAGGTCTGACAGGACTGGGAAACGTATTGCTTAGGAATAACTAATCCACAAACTTTAGGTGTGGACCGGCCCTGAAGGTCCACGGGTTTCCCGTAGGTTTGATCCTGGACGTCTTACTAGCAGTGATCCAAAACCGGTGAGGAAGATCCCTTGCCTAAACTCATAGATGGAATCCTACTTCCAATACGTGACTTTTCGGTTTTAATTGTATACCTACACGACGACATAGTAGGATGGGGTACTATGCCATCTACGATTGATACATTTATATTTGAAGATTGTTTTCTACACTAAACACTTATAATAATATCAAAAATATTTATTTTAAAGCGTATCAGGCATGTTTGGCTATTATAAGGTAAAACTCTATCCTCCGGCTTGCGTTGTGTGATGGGACCTGAGTTTTATAATTGCTTCATTTTTCAAAAAGCGTTGCGTTGTTTTATTTCTAAAATGATATTCATGTGGAGTAAAACCATTCCGTGTAATACGGCGTAGTCCCATGATTTTTTTCCAACTTTTGAAGTAAGTTTTAATAACTATTTTGAGTTCGCATGCCATTCCCTTGTTTACGCCTAAACTTTGGGTGCCCACATTTTCCATACAGGCAGCTAGTAGTTTTGGTTTTGCGGATTTTTATTTAAAAGATCCTGGTTTATAGTTGGAGCTAAATTCAGAAAGCTTTGTATCCGTGTATTTCTCTTAGTTGTGTTAGATTATGTATTTTCGCTATACATTGTATTTATACATTTTTATTTCCGCTGCTGTGTAATTTATTCTTTAATAATTGTATTTCCGTTGTATATTTATTTTCCGTACTCTGGTATTCTTGTACTATGACATAAATTGTTGTAATAACAATGAAAATTTCTATTGTTTTTGTGTTCCGATGCGTCGTGTTCTCAAACAATCCGCGTTCTCGTTCGGTCTAGGACGACCGGGGATTTCGGGTCGTGTCAGCTTGGTATTAGAGTTTTGGTTTGCAAAGCTCGAGAATAAGAGACATTAGAACCCGATGAAAGAATTGATCAAAGATAGGATTAGTAACATCCTATAAGAATACTCATTATAAATAGGATCAATGGTATCCTATAGTGAGAAACTCATTGGGGATGGGGTTAGTAATGCCCTGGAATGAGTTGAGAGTTATATGTTTGTAAGTAACGTATTTTTGATTATCATATAATCCAATTTTCAAATATAGTTAATATACAAAGAAAATGTATGTTTTGAATATGTATGGGCGACCTACTTCATTATTTTGTAATGTGATTTTGAATGTTTATTTTGACGTCGAGATTGAACTATCGAATATAAGAAGATTTTGCATATACGCCTAGCTAGCGTATATCTGAAGTCTTGAATATACTTGATTGATATAGAATCACATTCTAGTCGATTGGGGATGATTCTGATGATTGCTAGCATCATCAGTGTTTGTTTTCGAGTTTCGAAAGTGGGATGACTATATAATTCCAATTGAAACGTCGAAATATACTTAAACTAATTTAAGTTAGTTTTTGGAAATGATTTGAGACTCAAATTTAACTGATAATTAGTTAAATTGATTGAAAATACGAAAGTAAATCAAACGAATTAAAATTTAACTTAAGTAAAGTTAAATAAAACTAGAATGATTAAAAAAAATGAATATAGAAGAAAAATCAAAATTAATATTGAATTGATTTGAAGTTAGTTGGAATTGAATATATATATATATGTATGTGCATATATATGCTGAATAGGTTATTGATTTAAAGCTGAGTAAAGAAATAAATTGCATGCCCGACAAATAGGTGCGCCTTATTTAGTTGGTTGCGCAATTTAATTTTTATTATTGCTGTGACTGAATTGGATGCACTGTGATGGATTCTTGTGTGAAATTAAACATTCACCATAGGATAGTAAACAGGTATGGACTACACCGCATAACATATATTATGGACAACACAGCATATCATATCCATATAAGCATGCAATTATTTGATGCTTATATGACGAGGTTTGGATTACCATATGAGCATGCACTTGTTTAATGCTTGTATGGCGAGGACTGGATTACAGCTTGAACTGAGGACTAATTATGGACTTAATAAACATATAACAAAACTAGCAGGATTAAATATCAAACGCTACACAGGTCTTGAGATGACAAAAATATACATGTCACTCTTGTTGTAGATAAGATACATGGATCATGACTAATCCCCCACATGGGTCTCGGGATGATAAATTTTTACACATCTCCCTTGGGTGTATATAGGTCAAAATGGTTGTTCACATGACTTTGAATCCCATTCAGAGGTATTTGGGTGATAATTTTTTTACATATATCCCGATGGGCATTTGTTTGATATATATATATATATATATATATATTGATTTATTGGAGCCTTTTAAGTCCATTTGTGATTTTTTTTCGAGCAACCCGTACAAAGGAAGTTATGACGAAATTTTTCAGAAAGGCGTTAGCCAAATTTCAATAATATTCGAAAGTTCTTAGAAACTGAAAAGTTGAAGAACTCAAGCTAGAATGAAAGTTGAGTTGGTTGGTTAAAAAATTTCAGCTTTGTTTCTTTTTTGAGAACGAAAAAATTTTCCGTGGGGAAGATTCTAGCAACCCGGAATTTTGGAACCAATTTAGAATTTATTTTTAATTGATTTTAATATAAATTAAATATTTTTAACGATTTATTTTCAGAAATAACGACTTAAAATTTATTTAAAATGAAGTTTGAACGTATAAATTTATAATATAATTAAAACAAGCTCATAATGGCGTAGTAGTTTGAAATTTTGGTTTTAAACTTTAAACGAGTAAATGTAATTCAATATAAATCAGAATCAGATGAAACAAGAAATTTAGGATTTAATTAACTATATCTTTCTAACGAATGTAAGAAATTGATATTTCACTTAATAAATTAAATTGTAAGTTATGTCCAAATTAAAATTTCAAATAATCGCTATGAAATCGTTTATAAAATATAACGATTTATTTATTTAAATAAAAGGATTTTCATGTAAACTGAACACCGCTTGACTAGAAAATTGTAATATTGAGTTATAAACTCAAGTATGTTTATGTTACAGTTATATGAGATTTCATTTGGATATATATATATATATAAATATATATGCGATAATAATAATAATTATTTTATTATTAATTTGAATAATTTTGGAATTCAATAATATTATTTTAATATTACAAGCCCTTATGAGTATTATTGGAATTATTGTAGGTTTGTTTTAAATTTCGATCAAAGATATGTGTTGGATTCTTTAGTTACTATTATTAGTTGGTTCATTTGGTTGGAAAGAAACCAGAGATTGATTCATTCTATTTCCGAGTCTATTGATAATTTAATCATTAGGATTGTCACCTTCTATCTGGATTAGATGTCTAACCCTCACTATAAGCTATATAGAGACTCTCGTTTTGAGAGATTTTTTATTAAGGTTAGATATAATTTGAGTTTATTTATTAGAGTTACTACGTATTTTAGTAGTAATAGAATTTGCATTTGTTATTGATTTCTGTTTTGTTGAGTTTCATGCTTGTCTTTTTTTTCTATTTTTATTTCTTTTTCACATATATATATATATATATATATATATATGGATATATTTATATATATACATAGTTATATATATACTCATATAGATATATATACACACACACACACACATGTGTGTGTGTGTGATGGCGGCTTATGGTTTGGTTAGTTTCTTTCAGGTCACGAGTAGTTGATTATATCTGAGGAGCTTTTTGGGCAGCTAGTTTGGATGGTTGATGATATTTGCTTTGGAGTTATCTAGAGTGCGGTTTTAGAGAGTTTTTTGTGTTGTTTTGTTCTCATGTATTTGTTAGTATTTAGTTTGGTGTGACTAATATATTGTGTAGAAGTAGATATACTTCACTATCGGGTGGTGGCCATGCCGGAATTCGATATTGAAGTATGATGGGCGGTGGTTTATCCGGAGCTCATCTATTTACTATCCTATACATATTTATAGTTATATCTTGCGTAGCTTTTTTGGTTGCCTTTCTGACTTGTAGCTCGATTTTGTAGGCAATACTTTTCTTTATTTATATATGTGCGCTCTCATCTTTTTAGAAGATAACACATTTTTGCTTCCAAAAAATATATTACATAGCCCTTAAAAATAGCTATTTTGCACACGATCTCCGTTTTCGACGAAACTAATTTTATTGGATCTGAAACATCAAATTATTATTAGGTTTAAAATTTTAAGTCAAGTGGAATTAGTATGTAAACGCAGTAAATTTAAATGTGTGTTATAAATTCAATTGAATTTAATAAGTTGGTTAAAAGACCATTTTCAAACGATCTTCAAATTCAATGAAATTAATTTTTTTAGAACCGTAATTGCAAAACATAGCTAGATTTCAAATTTCATCATTTGTAGAGTCAGTATGTGGTCGTCGCAAATTAAAATGTACGTTGAAAATCAACTTTGAGTGTTTTTCTTGCAAGGCATCAACTTTGAGCGTTATATTGATTTATATATTAATTTTGATGAAAACTAATCGAAATGACAGAATTGGCTTACAAAACATATTCCACTATGTCCAGAATAGGGGTATTTGGTTAGTGACATCAGTCGCTGGGATTCGTTTGGAGTTCAGAGCGATAAACAAGTAATTTGTGAACTAAATAATATTATATAATTATATATATATATTAGAAATCCCTAACCTTAATTCCCAATTCAGAGTCGCTGCCAACCTTTAATGGACAGCCGAAAATGTCTGATTTTGATCCCCAAAAATATCACAATCTACTCAATAATTTCAGAAACTCATAACTAGAAAATCGTAGAAGGCGTCGAAATCTTTAAGATCAACGGTGGAGATGGATTATGGGGTTGTGTGGTACTCGATTTTTGGGCACGAAGTGCCATCGTTCGGTGGAGTTTTCCCGCCACCTGCGCCCACCGAGTTCGACCCGCTTCCTAGGGGTGGCAGCGCACCCTAAGGCCGACGCCATAGCACTATTGGATCGAGCTCCGGCTTCCTCATCTGGCGTGCACAGGCGGTTAAAGATGGGGAAGCATGGGTTCCAGTATTCGAACGAAGACGGTGGATTAGAGGGAGATTAAGAATGTAATTATATTAATTATATATTTAATTAGTTAATTTATGTAATTAACATATAAACCTATGTAACTTGTTCAAACGAATACAGAGTTCTGTCAAACAACTTGCATTGGAATCACAACGACAAGACCTACAACATGAAACTGACCAAGACAGAAATGGAGCTAGCTGAGATTTTTGGTTAAATTAAACGCGGAGTTTAATTTGATTAAAGTAATCGTTTATTTAATGATTTCTATCCGATCAAGGTGAGAACTTTCTCACTCAATATTTTGTTATGTTACTATATCACATTTAAATATATATTGGTTCCCTATGTTTATTATTATTTGAGTAAATCATCGCAAATTGTTATACGGTGCCTGGTTATTCACATCACAGTTGTTTGTAAACCCATGGATGAATTGTTGATTTCTTGTGTTATGTTGTGATTGTGATTTTGAGATATTTAACATGTTGAAATAATGTTAATATATTTGTGGTAGTTGAAATTGGATATAAATAACCGTTTATACATGAACAGTGAATTAATTATTACTTGCTTAAGTAAAATTAGTTAGTTAGAAAAATAATTCGAATTGAATTAGAAATGATTAAATTCATGAATCAGTAATGAATTTAAATTAATGAGTGTTGGTTGAAAACCACAAATGGGTCTTGGGATGATATTTGATTTACACATCTCCCTTGTATATAGTTCGTGTGTTGATCGATTGATTAGCAAAACGAAATTAGCGTCAATAAATCATTTGAAGCTTATATGAAAATAAAATGCACACTGGATGTCAATTTGGATGTTGATAGTTGTTTGCAACTATTGTTGGATGTATATGATGAATGTAATCCATATAAATTTATTTATATGGATATTGGTTGAGATTTTATTCCAATCCGAAATAAATATGAATATTTTAATAATATAATATTTAATGAAAATCGAAGCGATGTCCGATTTTGGATGAACATAAAAATATTAAAACATCAATGAATATTTATAATGGAAATGAATGGATTTGAATTAATTTTCGTACAAATATGATTTGTTCAAGTTTATTGTGAAATGAATGATATTTTCAAAATATGAAGCCGGGTTAAGTATATGAATGGTATTTCAACTCGCATGGATTTTTCTATCGATTTTATTTAATTTTATATTGAATATCAAGAAAATTGGATTTCAGAATGTGACATTTTGAAAATATTTCCATTTTGAGATTATAATAATATGGGATGTTCAATTTTAATTTAAAATTGAAATAGAAGTTGAAATAGTTTTAAAAAAATGAATTTATAAACCTTTTATGAAATATATTTTTAAATGGAAATCGACAAAATATAATATGTATATATATATATATATATTTAAATGGTTTGAATAAAACGCATCGCGCAACGACCGTTCGCGAATTTCGACCATTAACTTCAAATGGACGTAACGGGAGATCCGACCGTCGGGTCCTCCCGAAACCGGAACCATTGGCTCGTATTGAAAAGATCTTTCAAATGAATATAAGACGCTTAAATTTTAACGGTTAGATTTGAAAATATGTCCAAAACAATTTCTAAAAAAGGTCGCCATGGATGTAGTTTGGTGGCCGGTATTGGAAACCGGCTGTAAGGGTCATAATAAAATTATTAAAAATATAAATAAATTGTGTTAAATCATAATAAATGATTTGGAAAGATTTTGGATGAAATATTCCAAGTTTTGAAAGGATAAAAGATATTTTATCAGAATGAACTAGTTAACAACTAGAGTAGTAATCCCATGATTTTAAATTAATAAACTGGATTTGTAAATGGTTTTAATAGAACTAAAGATTTCCAACGTAAAAATTGGAATGAACTTGAATGGAAATAATCTTCGAATATTTCAATATAGTATTCCGTGATTATACGGATGTCGTTGAGGAATTTGGAAGATATTGATATCGTAATTTCAAAATGATATCTATTGGTTTCAGGATTTGATATTGAATGAAAATCGACATGATTTCATTTAGGATCTTATATTTAATATCAAATTAGATTTTGGGTTTGTCGTGAATGTGATCTTAAATAACATTGTTCTTCAACCCATTTGTGAAAGGAATAAATCTTTCAATTAAGATTTATAGAAGTTTTCCAATTTAATACATTAAATTGGAATTGAGTGGAATTTGATTAATAATAATCGAGATGCGTTTTTGTGAAGCATGACATTTACTATTTAAGGATTTGCCGATATTCCACTTATAGTACTAGTCAGATACGGAAATTTATATCAATTATAAATTTTTCAGATTTCCGTGAAGATTCCATATTAATGGAAGTTGATTTTGGGTATATCGTGAGCAGTGTTTTAAATGACATTTGTTCTTTAACCCAATTAAAGACATGATTAATTTGCTAATTTGGATAATCATTAAGTAATGATTTTTGAAAGTAAAATTGAATTAGAGTTTTAAGGAATCTTTAAATAGATTGAAATGTAAAAAGATGTAATTAAACTTACCGAATTTCGAAAAATGTCTTGGAATGGAGTGCCATCAGTTTTACTCCATGCAATATTAAATCTTTAATAAGATTTGAACGTTAAATGGTAACTAATGGATGTTAAATACGGAGTACCACCAGTTTTTCTCCATGGGATGAATAGTTGGAAATTAAGAATAATAAAATAAATAATTACTTCGGTAAGGCTTGATAATCCAGACTAGCTATATAAACCTTAATTTGGTTTAAATTGTGAAAAGATAAAATAAAATATTTTGAAATGATATCCAAAGGAAGATTAAACAACAAGCTTAAAAAAATTATCTTTGTTAAAATTAATGGGGACCTTTCCCCAAAGATATGAATATTTGAATAAAAGAATATTCTGGGTTGGAATGAGATGTATGCTATTTTGTGTATGTATCACATGATTATAAAGATGCACCTGTTATTCGGAAAGGCCGTGTTTTACCCATCCTGAATTACTGTTACGACAATTAAAAGTCGAATATAAAGACGGTGGTTGAAAACCGGAGATCTTCACATCGTTTGGACTATTGCTGATGTCACATTTGGAAAGTACACCTAAGTAGAGGTTATATGTGGAGGTCGTCCAGACATACTTGGAGATCGACCAAGTATGCAAGGAACCCTCTCCTGTTTGGACATATGGGATAAGGAATAAGGTGCCTCCGTTTCGTTCAGAACCAGAACGAACTTGCAAATGGATTGTGTGTCTGACATCGTAGTTTGCGCTATATTAATTTATCTCTACTAAATATATATTTGTTTGGTGGCGGAGAATTTATTCTCTTTTCTTAATACCCTTCTATGAGACATACAAGATCAGAGGTTACATATCGGTAGACATCAGTTAAATGGTATGAGTTGACAATGTGGCATGCTGAGATGCAATAATTAAGGCTTTTGTTGAAAGCAGAGTCTTGCGGAAGATGATTAAAGCATGGCTTTAAACAGGGCAATTGTGTATAGCGTTAATTCGCGAGCCTCACACCTCGGTATGAGCAAAAAACAGGATTATCGACTATAGGGAGAGCATGCGTTTCTTTCTAGCTAGAGGTGGTGTCATGTTATGGAGCCTAGACATTTTACTAATGTGGATGATGGATGCGAGGGCCCTCAGATATGATTGGTCGACATACTGACTAGATGACAAATCCTATAGGATGGGGAAACGTATTGTTCAGAAATAATCCATCCATAAACATTAGGTGTGGACTGGCCCTGAAGATCCAAGGGTTGCCTATAAGTGTGACTCTGAACATCTTGCCAGAGGTGATCCGACACCGGTGAGGAAGATCCCTTGTCTTGACTCATAGATGGAATCCAACTACCAACACGTGACTTTTCGGTTTTAATTGTAAACCTATACGGAGACATAGTAGGATGTGGTACTATGTTGTCTATGATTGATACATTTATATTTGAAGATTGTTTTCTACACTAAACACTTATAATAATATCAAAAATATTTGTCTTAAAGCATATCAAGCATGTTTGGCTATTATAAGGTAAAACACTATCCTCCGGCTTGTGTTGCATTATGTGATGGGACCTGAGTTTTATAATAGCTTCATTTTTCAAAAAGCATTACATTGTTTTGTTTCTTAAATGATATTCATGTGGAGTAAACTTGTTCCGTGTCATACGGCGTGGTCCTATGATTTTTCCCAACTTTTGAAGTAAGTTTTAATTACTGTTTTATGTTCTCACACCAGTCCCATGACTGCACCGAAGTTTATTGTTTACGCCTAAACTCTGGGTGCATATATTTTCCACACAGGCAGCTAGGAGTTTTAGATTTGCTGATTTTTATTTAACAGGATCCTGGTTTACAACTGGAGCTAAATTCGGAAAGCTTTGTATCCGTGTATTTCTTTCTGTTGTGTTAGTTGATGTATTTTCGCTGTACATTGTATTTATACATTTTTATTTCCATTACTACGTAAATTTTTCTCTAATAATTGTATTTCGGTTGTATATTTATTTTCTGTACTCTGATATTCTTGTTCTCTGATATAAATCATTGTAATAATAAAGAAAAGTTCTGTTACTGGTTTGTTCCGATGTGTCGTGTTCTCAAACAATCCGCGTTCTCGTTCAGTCTAGACCGGCCAGGGATTTCGGGTCGTGTCAAAACCTTCCATTATAACTATGCATGAAAAAGTCTTTGGTGATTGAAGTGACGAATCCAATAAATCCAAGCATGGTGGTATTAAGATTGCTACCTTTACCCTAGATATATTTCTTATCACTTGCATTATTACATTGTATACTGATAATACATCTTTATTATATGTTTAAGCTCAAAAGGTTAAGAAGTTCGGGGTCTGGATTCGATCAAGGATACAAAATTAAAATCCTTTTATAAATTGTCGACTAAACCTATATGTGTGGTGTATTTTATAGAAATGTCTATTAATAGTAACAACCAAAGCAGTGTTTTATTGACAGCTATTTCATGAAAATATTTAGGATTTCAAGAATATGAATAATGGTGATTGGAGCAGTAGATAACAACCTAGTATTGCGTGTGTTCAATGATATGCTCTTTTCTCTTTCAAAAGAAGAAAATGTTGTGACCGATTTTGTGGATAGTATATATGTGGCTTTTTATTCGATATTTATGCAGGGAGACTTTGGACTATTCTTGTTTTTGATTTCGTTGAGCCATCTATAGGTTGCAATGTTTAATTATTGCTTATTATGTTTCATTTCAATATACCACGGCTCGTTAGAGACTTCAATGGTAAGCTCATGACACTTCCTCCCTCCACTTTTCTTACATTTTCTAAGCACACTAGTAAGCTGCATACGGTTTGTAAATTTCATAAATGTATGCATTTCAGATCACTGACAAAAATAATTTAGTAACATCACTGAAATTTAATTCATGCAAATTTCTATCGATATTCAATTGTAGATTGGTGTTTTCATTTAAACCCCAAAATTTGTCTAGCAGCCCACCTCTCCTTCTCCTCCCGTCACACAAAACTTAAATAGCCAATATACCCATGTTTTGGAAGATTATACCATATTATTGTTAAACATTTCCCTTTATAACATTCCTTAGTAAAAATAAACTCATAAAATGATTCCACTATATAAAAAATCACTTCAGCAAAGGAATTTTACAATATAAAAAGCTATTCTAACTAATCCAACAACAACATAAAATTCAATTTTCATATTTTCTACGAACTATGCACTTTTAGATTAACATGACCAAGCAACATAAAATTCAAGTTTTACATCTTCAATTTAATTAAGTTTATATTATCATCACTACATCCATCCATTAATTTAAATACAAGATTTAAGATTTTACCTAAAATTTGATTATTAGTCCTTATTTGATAATAGGAATAAAAGAAAGAAATTATGATGTGAGGTAAAAAGATGGATGAATGACAAAAGAGCCATTATGCTATAAGATTTTTATTTTTATTTTTTAGGGATATTAAGCTGCACCACGTGTCTAAATAGAACTAATGTTATATATTTATGTTTAGAAATGAAAAAGAGTTTTTGCAGTGGATCTGTCATTTTCAACAAATGTTTTACATTAACTTTTTTTTTCATATTAGGTCGATGCTATATAATTGTTCCCTGTAGGCACATACCCTGAATCATGATTGTTGAAGTCTTATTGGCATCTTGAAAAAGTTAACATCAGCTCCCAACTTCTAACTCCAGTATATATTTGTCAAACCTAAATGTATAGCCTTTTAGAAAAATATAATTTTCATCCATAAAATTTCGAAAAATTAATAAAAATATAGTATTATCTAAGTTCCTTGCCCCTGCTAAAGGAGATCTACATACATAAACTTTATTTAATATCCCCATCTTTTCGGTCATAGTGCAGAAAATAGAAAAAAGAAAGATAATTATATATATACCTTTATTAAAATTTCATTTAGCATGTTGTATTAATATAAAATATATTCTCCTATTGGGATTAACATTATTTTCACTTATATGCACAGTTCCCATAGTTAAGACCACCACAATTTAACATGTTATCTCCAAATGAACTATATATTGAAGTAAATGGATTAAAGCAATAAAGTTATTGATAGCTCTATATTTGGCAATAATATGACCTAATTATAAACCACCACTCTATAGTTGAAAAGGTAAATGTAACATCCCAAGTTTTGCGATAAATTATATTATTTAATTTAATATGATTTTGATTTAATTTGTGAAATTTGACGGTGAAAACATGATTGAATAGCTTAATATAATGATAATTGATGTCATAATAGTAAAATTTTGATTTATAAGTTCATATGAATTTTATTTTGACTATATAAAATTAATAAACCGCTAAATTTAATTTAATCGTTAATTGGTGAATAATGAATATTTTATTTATGTTAATGAAAAGACAAAAATTGTCATTTTGCTAACGATCCCAGAATTCGATGCAATTCATTTTTTTTGGATTCAGAATGTCAAAATATTGTCAGGATTAAAATTTCAAGTTATTTGAAATTAGTATGTAAGCGTAATGAAGCTAAACACGTTTTGTAAATTACGTTGAAATTTGTAAGTTGTTTAATTAAAAATATTATGTTTTAAGTGAAACTGCTATAGACTTCAGAATTGGGCCACTAGTCCCATTGCGTTCAGGAGGCCTTAAAACCTATTGTTAAGCAGTAAGCGGGCCTGATTTGGAGACAGTTCAGTTTTTGACTTTAAATACACACAAATCGAAATATATTATTATTTTAATCTTCAAAAACCCTAATTATATTGCAGCCGCCGTTCTCATTTCGATGGCCACCTTCACCCGAATCTTCCCTCCTCAATTTCTTCTTCGATTCTCAACGAAATTCAAAACTTAATATATGAAAATCGAGTACTCGACGAGATCTACACATCCATACGGGTGATTGATACTTCTTCTATCTATATTCACCGGGATTTGCCATGGAAGGCAGCGCCTTTAGGCGCGGTTATCAAGGACAGGGCGCAGCCGAGTGGGCCCACTTTCTGGCCGTGGGTTGTCCTCGAGAAGGCGCTCGCGGTGGAGGTTTCAGATCATGTTCCGGCAGCGTGTAGGGTGGTGCGCGATGTTGGAGTTTGAACGAAGAGTGGGTTTGTTTGAATCATGTTTCCTGGAGTGGTATCACGCAAAGAAGAAGATGAGTAAAGGGAAGGTGCTGATGTGGCAAGTTTGATTATTTTGTGCCATTTTTCTTCCAATATTCGTTTTTATTTTTATTTAAATTTCAGTCACTAAAACTTGTATAACTTTTTCATACGAATTCAGAATGACACGCGGTTTGTTGCGTTGGAATCGTATCGACGAGCTCTTCGCGATGCCGCTAGTCTGGGATGATTCTGAGAATGTTGAATTTTGGGCTTAAAATTGGATTTCAATCTCGTTCAAAGCCAAGGTGAGTGATTTAACCCACTCACGCTTAACTAAAGTATTCTAATATTAGTTAAATACTATTATGTCATAATATGATTGTTTGGATTGATGTTTGACAGTTCAAATTGCATATTTATATTGATTTGCATCGATAGTGTAGTTTAATTTGACCGTTAGGATAAATTTTACTATTAAGTTAAAATTTGACATTTAATTACTGTTTTAAAACCTAACACCTGATAATTGGTAAATTTATATGATATTTGACTGTTTATATGTATTGATGTGATGAATGACTTGAATTTGATATGTTTGACATATTGATGTTAGTTGTGTGAATTTACCTGTTATTCACATTTATTCATATACGACCATTTGTTTGTGCGGATTAATCCCAATCATTACCCTAGATGTTACGGGCATCGAATAAACCCGGGGTTAATCATTAAAATGAATTAAGAACATAGGTTGAAATGATAAATACCTATGACCCTGATCTGGATTGAAATGATATATATCATTTCCCAAAGTACTAAAATTAAAATTTAAGTATCACTTGGCCATAGGATAGAAAATTTTATACGGATACCGGTTGGTTAAATAAAATTTTTGATTTAACCATGAATTTTGAAATATTGTTTTAAAGACAATATAAGTGATGTTTTATAATTTATTTCCTTTGAACTTGAACCTTGAATTTCGAAATATAATCAAAAAGGGGAAATAAATTAGTATTGTAACTGAAGCTAAATAAAAGTGAAATATAATGTAAATCGAATTTTTTTGAAATTGAATGGTTTCACCCACCTTTGAATTTTATTATGAATCAACATTGATTTGAATTATATATAAATTGTGAACTCGATATTTGCCATAAATTGAAATCACTGAAAATGAGAATCTGATTTAGAATGTAACTATTTGAATTAATTTGATCAAATTGAAATGAATGTAAATTGGAAGTTTAATCGATGGAATTATTGAGAATTGAGCTGGTTGAATTGAAGATTGAAATATGACTTTAAGTTTAATTGAAAATGTTAGAGAAACGATTCTAATTCCAACTATAGTATTTCAAATAATTTTATAAACTATTTTAATAATAATTATTATTATTTTTCTTTCTTTATAAGCTATTTTTCTTTATTTCTATTTTATTTTATAAATTATTTTAAATAAATCATTTTACAATTAACTATTTATTTTATAAATTACTTAATGTTTTAACTATATGTTTCAATAAATTCGATAAATTCTATTTTAATTACAAACTATTTATTTTCAAAATATTTCAATTATATATCTAATTTATTTTAAATATACTGTTAACTATTTTAATATTCAAATTATTAAAGTTGGAATTGTTTCAAGATTTTAAATGGTTTAAATGGAGATTTTGTAATGAATAATATTTTATCTTGAATATTAAAATGACTTTTGAAACATGATATTTTGATTTGAAGTGCGAACCTCTTTGAAATGTAAAAGAACTGACCGGTGTGAAAAATGTAAACGATTGGTTGTCAAAGAGACCGGGATCGGATATTGTCATACTCTCTGCCAATACCGAAAACCACTTTAACAACTGTGACACGGTGGTGTTCCAGAAATGGTGTTGGATGGATTTGGAGGCGATTACTGGATTTGAAGAAAGGGAACGTTAATGTTCTCTAGACCTTCGGGTCATAATTAAAATGACTAAAACATGGCTATACTGTGACCAAGTGGGGTTAGTTACCCCCATCGGCAACACTTCTTCCTTTATTACTATAGTCCCTCCATTTGATTTGATTTGATGCGCATCCATGATTTGGGAGTGTTGTCCGAGGTGGGCGGTAGTTGCGGCTATGCGTTACCACCAGTCCGGGCGTGCAACTAGTATATTCATACTCTGGGCATTCCTCGTGTGCCTTGTCATATTATCCTGATCGAGCCCCTTACGATTTTGATTTGACATTGTCGTATAGCGGCGCATCCCTATCCACCGACCTTTACTGGTGTTTTATATGCAATGTTTACGACGATGTTTATAAACGGTGTAAGGGTAAAAATGTAATCCTGCTTACGCTATTTTAATATGTTATATTTAACCATAGACATTATTATAATAGCGTATTATATTATATGATATTAGTTTGATGGATCCTTAAGAGATGGAAATTCCTGTAACATCTCTTAAGTTATTGCACTCATATTATTACATGAAATTTGATTTAACTAATATGAGAATGATTTAGTTCTGATCCGAGTGTTTGTTGTGTTTCCCTTTTTTGCAATGCGCTCGGGTCAGACCGAGTTACAGTTAGCAAAGATTCCCTTGCTTTGAAGATTCCATTATGAAGATGGAGCTCAATAGACGTATTAAAATTATTATTCCGCGGCATATATTGGTATGTTGTATGTTAATTTACTCTGATAAATTGTGTAAATATAATCAAATGTACGTTTTAACAGCTTCATGAACTGTTGTTTAATTATTATATTTTGTCCTTCCGCTGCAAGATTTTGTATTTGTTTCCTTCTTTCTTCTTTTTCTTATTTTAATCCCAATAACTATCCATATTTTTGATCTGTTTATGTCGACATTAAGGATCATTATCGATTTGAACGGTCGAAAATCGCGGATGTTACATTTGGTATCAGAGCTTTGGTTTAGCGAAAACCTTGGCTCTATTTGGATTAACTCATTAGAGATAGGGTAGTAGTACCCTAGAATGAGTTTGAGTGTATATGAGAGAGCGTACTTGTAATTTTGATGTAAAATGATTTTGTATTGTGTTGATTTGTTCTGTTGAGTATTTATGAATTTTGGTTGGTACTTGGGACGCCAAGGCATCGATAGGGATTTCTAAACACTTGAATAAGATTCGTTGACATAATATTGTTTTGAATTATATTATATTTATATATAGAATTATTTGAAATATGTGAATTTTGATTTTGTTGATGATAATATTAAATTTTCATCAATTATTACTCGTTTAATCAATAATTTAAAACTATTGGTTATTGAATGATTTTAAAAATCAAATATTGAAATTAATTAGTAATGAAATTAGAAATTAAATATGAATCGGAGAATTTAATTTCAGGTGGTTTTGTAATATCGTTTTGCAAATGGTTTGAAATAATATATTTATATTTTAAAAAAGAGTTTCATATAGAAATTGTTTTAAATGAATTATTGGAAAAAGTGTATACCCTCTTGTCCTTGGAAATGATTTCGGTGATGAGTGCACGCATCATCGACGTCTATTTTCAAGAGTTTAAGTGGAAATCACTTAAAACTTTTATACTTTGTTTTGCGAAATTGAATTTCATTTTAAATCTTTTATAGTATGGTTTGATATAAATGATATAATATATGAAATGTTTTGAAAGTTGATTTAGAAATAAACCCGAAACCAAATTCTTAAGTTCTCAAACGAATGAAGTAATGAACTAAAATTGAAATTTTAAACCACTGAATTGTGAAATAAATAAAATGAACGTACGGAAAATATGGGATAAGGTAATCTTTTAGGAACGTGATAAGGTAAAAATTAAACCTTCTCTATAACATATATAACTTACCATAATATTTAAGAAGTGAAATGTTATGGGAATTGACAATTAATAAATGGTGAAATTATATTAATGGGTTATGAAAATCAAAGAAGACACAAGTTATGACCATGACGATATACACTTGGTTTGTTATGAAAATTGAATTCAAGAAAGTAAAGTAAAGAAAATTGGACTTCGATATAAATTGAATTATAGTATAATGGAAAATAAAATGATATTACCACTTAAATGAAATAAATAAGAGAAATGATGAAATAGACATTAACTTTAAAAATGTAAAGTGAAATTGATGGTAAATTGAAATTTTATAGGAATTTGAACTATAATTAACTTATGCCGAAATAATGAAGTTAATGTAGTGCGCAAATGAAAATTAATGTTTGAATATAATACATTTAAGTTAAATGAAAAGGTTAAAAGGGTAAATATGACTTAATATAAGAAAAGATAACAACGACTCAATTGAATCAGTTAAAATAAATGAAAGTGAATAAGTGTCTAGGAAATACAATTGAACTGAATCAATTAGGGGTTAAATGAATTGAATGTGAATCTATATAATTATTGAAAAAATGTATGTCAATGAATGAACGTAAATAAAATGAAAATGGTAGAAGGTAATATATAATAAACTAAGCATTGACATTGGAAATGAATGGGAAATGAAATATAACAAATGAAAATATGAATTGTTTAAAAGCGAAGTAAACAAATGAAATCATGCTAATAAAAAGTGACATTGCAAAATTTTGTATGCTTGCTTGGTTGAATGAATATATTTGATGAGATATTTTATTTGTGTTTTAGTTGCATTTGCTAATTCATGTGTATTTACTGTAAACATATAACTATTATTTCTTTTATATGCTGTTGAGTGTTAGTAGGTACTGAAGACAATTTGTTTGCATTGGAGTTACTTATGCATAAACATTTGTTGTTGCTTGCTTAAAAATAAATAATTCGCTAATAACGCAGATGAAAGGTACGTATATTGAATTTATATATCGTATTTTGGCGTTTGATATTATTTTCCCCATTTTGGGATGCCTCATCATTGAGATGAGATGTATATATGGAATTATTATATATTATTGTTTTCCAGACCTAACCGTACAAAGGAGACTCTGCCGAAATTTTTCGTGAATTTATGACTTAGAAAATTTTGTGAAAATTTGAGTTTTGTATAAGTTAAATTTTCTATGTTTACTAGAAATCTTATATTATTTCAATTTTATTTTGTCACTTCATTTCTACGTTCCTTTTCGAGGACGAAAAGTTTATAAGTGGGAGAGAATGTAACATCCCAAGTTTTGCGATAAATTATATTATTTAATTTGATATGATTTTGATATTTTATGGGTGTAAATAATATTTAGTGATTTAATTTGCGAAATTTGACGTTGAAAACATAATTGAATAGCTTAATATAATGATAATTGATGTCATAATAGTAAAATTTTGATTTATAAGTTCGTATGAATTTTATTTTGACTATATAAAATTAATAAACCGCTAAATTTAATTTAATGGTTAATTGGTGAATAATGAATATTTTATTTATGTTAATGAACAGACAAAAATTGTCATTTTGCTAACGATCCCAGAATTCGACGCAATTCATTTTTTTTTTATTCAGAATGTCAATATATTGTCAGGATTAAAATTTCAAGTTATTTGAAATTAGTATGTAAGCGTAATGAAGCTAAACGCGTTTTGTAAATTACGTTGAAATTTGTACGTTGTTTAATTAAAAATATTATGTTTTAAGTGAAACTGCTATAGACTTCAGAATTGAGCTTCGCCACTAGTCCCATTGCGTTCAGGAGGCCTTAAAACCTATTGTTAGGCAGTAAGCGGGCCTGATTTGGAGACAGTTCAGTTTTTGACATTAAATACACACAAATCGAAATATATTATTATTTTAATCTTCAAAAACCCTAATTATATTGCAGCCGCCATTCTCATTTTGATGGCCACCTTCACCCGAATCTTCCCTCCTCAATTTCTTCTTCGATTCTCAACGAAATTCAAAACTAAATATACGAAAATCGAGTACTCGACGAGATCTACACATCTATACGGATGATTGATACTTTTTCTATCTATATTCGTCGGGATTTGCCATGGAAGGCAGCGCCTTTAGGCGCGGTTATCAAGGACAGGGCGCAGCCGAGTGGGCCCACTTTCTGGTCGTGGGTTGTCCTCGAGAAGGCGCTCGCGGTGGATGTTTCAGATCATGTTCCGGCAGCGTGTAGGGTGGTACGCGATGTTGGAGGTTGAACGAAGAGTGGGTTTGTTTGAATCATGTTTCCTGGAGTGGTATCACGCAAAGAAGAAGATGAGTAAAGGGAAGGTGCTGATGTGGCAAGTTTGATTATTTTGTGCCATTTTTCTTCCAATATTCGTTTTTATTTTTATTTAAATTTCAGTCACTAAAACTTGTATAACTTTTTCATACGAATTCAGAATGACACGCGGTTTGTTGCGTTGAAACCGTGTCGACGAGCTCTTCGCGATGCTGGGCTAAAAATTGGATTTCAATCTCATTCAAAGCCAAGGTGAGTGGTCTAACCCACTCACGCTTAACTAAAATATTCTAATATTAGTTAAATACTATTATGTCATGATATGATTGTTTGGATTGATGTTTGACAGTTTAAATTGCATATTTATATTGATTTGCATCGATAGTGTAGTTTAATTTGTCCGTTAGGTTAAATTTTACTATTAAGTTAAAATTTGACATTTAATTACTATTTTAAAACCTAACACCTGATAATTGGTAAATTTATATGATATTTGATTGTTTGTATGTATTGATGTGATGAATGACTTGAATTTGATATGTTTGACATATTGATGTTAGTTGTGTGAATTTACCTATTATTCACATTTATTCATATACGACCATTTGTTTGTGCCGATTAATCCCAATCATTACCCTAGATGTTACGGGCATCGAATAAACCCGGGGTTAATCATTAAAATGAATTAAGAACGTAGGTTGAAATGATAAATACCTATGACCCTGATCTGGATTGAAATGATATATATTCTTTCCCAAAGTACTAAAATTAAATTTTAAGTATCACTTGGCCATAGGATAGAAAATTTTATATGGACACCGGTTGGTTAAATAAAAATTTTGATTTAACCATGAATTTTGAAATATTGTTTTAAAGACAATATAAGTGATGTTTTATAATTTATTTCCTTTGAACTTGAACCTTGAATTTTGAAATATAATCAAAAAGGAAAATAAATTAGTACTGTTACTGAAGCTAAATAAAAAGTGAAATATAATGTAAATCGAATTTTTTTGAAATTGAATGGTTTCACCCACCTTTGAATTTTATTATGAATCAACATTGATTTGAATTATATATAAATTGTGAACTCGATATTTGCTATAAACTGAAATCATTGAAAATGAGAATCTGATTTAGAATGTAACTATTTGAATTAATTTGATCGAATTGAAATGAATGTAAATTGGAAGTTTAATCGATGGAATTATTGAGAATTGAGTTGGTTGAATTGAAGATTGAAATATGACTTTAAGTTTAATAGAAAATGTTAGAGAAACGATTCTAATTCCAACTATAGTATTTCATATAATTTTATAAACTATTTTAATAATAATAATTATTATTTTTCTTTCTTTATAACTATTTTTCTTTATTTCTATTTTATTTTATAAATTATTTTAAATAAATCATTTTACAATTAACTATTTATTTTATAAATTACTTAATGTTTTAACTATATGTTTTAATAAATTCGATAAATTCTATTTTAACTACAAACTATTTATTTTCAAAATATTTCAATTATATATCCAATTTATTTTAAATATACTGTTAACTATTTTAATATTCAAATTATTAAAGTTGGAATTGTTTCAAGATTTTAAATGGTTTAAATGGAGATTTTGTTATGAATAATATTCTATCTTGAATATTAAAATGACTTTTGAAACATGATATTTTGATATGAAGTACGAACCTCTTTGAAATGTAAAAGAACTGACCGGTGTGAAAAATGTAAACGATTGGTTGTTAAAGAGACCGGGATCAGATATTGTCATACTCTCGGCCAATACCGAAAACCACTTTAACAACTATGTACGCGGTGGAGTTCCAGAAATGGTGTTGGATGGATTTGGAGGCGATTACTGGATTTGAAGAAAGAGAACGTTAATGGACATCCTTGACCTTCGGGTCATAAGTAAAATGACTAAAACAGGGCTATACCGTGACCAAGTGGGGTTAGCTACCCCCATCAACAACACTTCTTTCTTTATTACTATAGTCCCTCCGTTTGATTTGATTTGATGTGCATCCGTGATTTGGGAGTGTTGTCCGAGGTGGGCGGTAGTTGCGGCTATGCGTTACCACCAGTCCGGGCGTGCAACTAGTATATTCATACTCTGGGCATTCCTTGTGTTCCTTATCATATTATCCTGATCGAGCCCCCTACGATTTTGATTTGACATTGTCATATAGCGGCGCATCCTTATCCACCGACCGTTATTGGTGTTTTATATGCAATGTTTACGACGATGTTCATAAACGGTGTAAGGGTAAAAATGTATTCCCGTTCACGCTATTTTAATATGTTATATTTAACCATAGACATTATTATAATAGCGTAATATATTATATGATATTAGTTTGACGGATCCTTAAGAGATGGAAATTCCTGTAACATCTCTTAAGTTATTGCACTCATATTATTACATGAAATTTAATTTAACTAATATGAGAATGATTTAGTTCTGATCCGAGTGTTTGTTGTGTTTCCCTTTTTTGCAATACGCTCGGGTCAGACCGAGTTACAGTTAGCAAAGATTCCCTTGCTTTGAAGATTCCATTATGAAGATGAAGATGGAGCTCTATAGACGTATTAAAATTATTATTCCGCTGCATATATTGGTATGTTGTATGTTAATTTACTCTGATAAATTGTGTAAATATAATCAAATGTATGTTTTAACAGCTTCATGAACTGTTATTTAATTATTATATTTTGTCCTTCCACTGCAAGATTCTGTATTTGTTTCCTTCTTTCTTCTTTTTCTTATTTTAATCCCAATAATTATCCGTATTTTTGATCTGTTTATGTCGACATTGAGGATCATTATCGATTTGAATGGTCGAAAATTGCGGATGTTACAGTAAATGATACAAACTCTATTACATTTGAGATTAGATACAACTTTGTAAATATTGACCACCTTGAACCATATGTTAAAGACAAGGAGGCTGCAGGTAACGATGACTCCATCATATTTATAAAAGTGTAAAGCATTGTATGTTTGCTTATATAAACTATTTTTTCAAAAATTTATACGCTTTATTCAAAAACTTTATATTTATTTTATATGCCTCACCAAAACCTTGTAACCTTACAAGAGAAAAGAGAACACGTATATTAACAATATAAAGTAAAACAAAAAAAACATGAAAATTACACAGAAAATCAAATACAAGCTAACCAACTGAATGGCCCAAGACCGAAAAATTCAAAGTCTTCTCCCCAAAAATTGCAAGGCTATCCTACATTGTTCAATTCAATCCCCCATCGCTGAAGCATCAACAAAATTTGGGTAGTTCTTTCAATCTTGCAGCCATTATTGCAAACTAGGTATGTTATCTCTTTCTTTATCTACTATAACTTGGCGAGAACTCAACGCTTGTTGAAAACACGAAAGTTTCATTCTTGTCGAATGAAATAAATTGCAGTGGTAAAATCTCCAAAAGCTAAAATTTTAATCCGACCTTCTTACGAAATGTAGATAACAGTAGGTTAGCTTCTTCATCAATCGTAGGCAATGTGTTAGGTGAAAATTAAAGCTTTAATTTCAGCAAACACCAAATAAATGTTGAATATTCACGCTAAAAAAAACAAATGTTGAATTGTTTTAGATATGACAAATTCTATTTGACACGATGCTAACTATTGCAATTGAATTTTATTGTTCAATTTATCTGAAACATCTAAATAGGAGATAAATGACATATGCTTGCTATTTTTAGAATGCCAAACCATTGTATAGCTAGCTTTGTCTATCCATTTTCTCGTATCTTATCCCATGCTTTATGTAAAGTAAAACTTCCACCTTCACACCGTTCGTATGAGTTAGATAAGTGATTTGGGCATACGGGGACTAATTGAATTTCATTCAAAATCTCCCTAGTGGATGGGTATAGAGAGAGGTAAAGCTTATTGTCTCTCATAATGATGTTTACAGTTTCAGTAGTATTACTAATAAGTTGGAACCTATTCATGATGAGGAAATCAACTCGGCATTTGCAGTTGATCCAAGGTTCAAACCAAAGGGAAGTATCATTGTCATTTGCAATTACTTTATTCATAGATTGCTTAGAATGTTTTCGTAATCTTAGGATTGATTTCCATGTAAAGGATGAGTTGTTATCTATGTGCATTGACCATAATAGTTTGCCATTGTAATACCTTATTTTCATCGAACTACTTTATAATTTACATTTTAGATATAATTAGCATTCTATAAATTGTCTCATTCACCATGGATGTTCGAAGAAAATCCAACAACGAGAACATGATATTAATGCTACATATGATTCATAAGTAAACATTTATCACCGACGAATTTAAATGTTTTATTTGCTTTCTATGTCTATTCTTTGATTTCAACTTCAAAAGCAAAAGTTTTGTTGTTTCGAGGTGGGAAGATCTGGCTACCATAATAGGTAGTGAGTGTCTACAAATGGTTGATAAGGCTCTAGTAGAAGCTATTAATATGTAAAAGTATATGAGCTTTTCAAGGTACATATCTCCCTTTTTACCCAAATATAACATATCACCTTAACAAAATATTATTTTCTCTACATATCTATTTTTGTCTACGTAAAGTAAAACCAATATAACTATAAGTCCAAACATAGCTGAAGCTACAAAACTTAAAACTTGGTATGATTGCAAAAGGAAAAAAATGAACAATACTCGTTATGGTATTGTTCAGCTTTTCTTTATGCGAAACAATTCTATTTTGGGTCATGATAAGGTACAAATTTGTCCTTATATTTTCAAATATTATCACAGATTCATAATTCATATTGATTGGTTGTTTACTATTTATTTTGTCTACTAACATGTATTCTTTAGTGAACATATTTTCATAACTCACATAAAGTGTCTACTACTATGATGTTAGGTTGTTCATGTGAAGCATGCCAAAAAAAATGAAAGGTACTTATTCTTTAGGGCCAAAGAAGTAGTTAAATATATCTCTTTATCGTAAACTATTTAATAATATATTTGTATTATGTAGATGTATTATGGTAATGAAATCTCCTAATTCATCTCCTAATGTTTAGTGTACTAATTTCAATGATCAAGCATAACAAACCACATGATTCAATGTCCATGATCTGGATAAGATCAAGAATGACTAAGGTGAAAAGATGTACCTAAATGGCATTATGGATTCTTCATTTTTTCAACGTTGACGTTCACCAAACCGAGCATACGAATTAAAAAAGACAAAAAATCATTGTTATGTTTCACTCAATAATTTTCTATTCAATAATTGACTATTTAAGTGAGTTAAGAATCATGCTTGAAAAAATAATGCCATATAAGAAAAACCTAGCTTTTTACATGTTAGCCTTGTTAATTTTAGAAGTTTAGTTCAAACATGATTTATTTTTTTATTTTAGGTCTTTGATTTATAGATGAGCCTTGCATCTTCTATAATTCAACCAAGATTTGTAGATATGTTTTTTAGCTACGAACTCACGGATTACCATAAGTTTTGTATTGTTTCTTCTTGTTTCTGTTAGAAAAATTGCGCCTTTGCGGAAGCGACCAGGATCTTATTCATCCAAATACTTAAAGATGATTTCTATGAAAAACAATACAGATATGAAATCACATGCGCAAACAAGATATTCCACCCAACCACCCTCTTTATTGATTCAAGAATACAAATTTTTGTTTACATACAATGGATCTACAACAAAAAATAAACAAAATTACAAGAATCAATAACCTTATTGAGATAGGGAAAGAATTCTAGATGACTACAACTCTTGTTGGAGAAGGGGAACAATGAAGAATTACGGCAAACCCTTGAATAATCTGGAGACACTAATAGGAATAGCTTCTCTCAACCCTCAATTTCTAATCTTCCTCTCCAGGGCACAAGCCCTGGAGGCACACGGCCTCTCAACTCTATTCGGTTATCCCTGATCCAATCCTGAAAGCTGATTTTATAGAAGAATAGAAGGTCTAAATAAATATGCAATTTGCCCCTCAGAAATATATCCAGAATATAATCATTCATTTCTTTTCTTTTATAATAAAATCAATCAATCAATCAAATCACTCAACTAACCAATCAATCAATCAAATCAATTAGTCAATTAATTAATTAATCATTCAATTAATTAAATCAATTAATTTATTACATGCTCTTCATTAACATATGTGGTTTCATGTCACAAATCACAACACTCCACCTTGATATGAAATCACATAAAAAACAAGTCAACTGACTTCCATGGACATGTGATACCACCTATCACAAATTACTTCAACTTAATCTGAATTTATATCAACACTCCAACAATCACCAAACATGTCAATCTAGCTCTTTCAACGACACCTTCTCTCAATTTAAACCAACCTTGATTGGTAGGCAACAAGATACATCCCACCTGTTTTCGGAGTACAGGGACTCAATTGATTTCAGGGAAACAATCACATCTAGTCGGTTTGTAACACCCCATGTATTCTATAACAGTGAAATTCACAAATTAAAGTATAACTAATTTCAAATCAAAGAATTAAGGGAAACGGGATATGCCATTGCGTTCGTCTCGGAATTCTGCTTAAAATAGAGTCCGAGTTTGCGTAAAACGGACTCCGTATGAAGAAGTTATGGCCTCCGGAAGTTTCAGAATTCAGTTTAAAATTCAAACAGACCAAAACAGCTCAGAAAAACTAATTCAAATTTCAAAATCGGGCCGGAATGGCCAGGGCGGGAAAATTCCCGCCCAAGGCACCCAGGTCGACTTGGCAGTCGACCTGGGGCTAGCCAGGTCGACTGGGCAGTCGACCTGGGTAACCCGTGTCGACTGCCAAGTCGACACGGTGTCGACTGGGGTGTCGACCTGGCCCCAGAGCCAGGTCGAACCCAGCCCACCCTGGCTGGCCTGGTTTGTGTTTGGTCGATTTTCTGAGCCTTGCCTTGTCACTAGGGCTAGGTGTCAGCTCCTGGTTGGTCTCTCCTTTGAACGAACGGCTATTATTAAACCAAGCTCCATCGACGGTCTAAATCAACTCACAAACTCTATAAAAAGGACCTAAGACTAACCCTAATTCACACAAACTAAAATGGAGATGAGACCGTCATGCTGCTGAGGAGAGACTAAGGATAGCCGTCAGAAATTGGGAGACAATTAGGAGATAAATCAAAAGCTTAAAGCCACGTTAATCAAATCATAACAACGCCTACAACAAAGGATAGCATCTCCAAATTCAGAATTCAGATTCCTGAATTGAAGATTCGTCATACGTTGTAAGTAGAGTGCTATTCCGATGTGAATAATTAATTGCTTTTGATTTGTGTAAAATGCGAAATGGAATTGTGGCGATAATAATCTATACTTGTATGTTATTTTGATTCTAAACGATTTGGAAATGTTATGGTATACGATTGGATTCATACAAGTATATGATTTATGTTGACAACCATATGTTGTGAAATTTTAATTGGGATTCATGCAAGTATATGATTCATTATTATGCTAATATGATGTACATACTTTTATGATCACTTTTAGTATGTAATTGGATACGACTAAGTACTATAGTTTATATGAATCTATGTTGGAATTAGCAAATCTTACTTTTGTATTAGAAACAAAAGTAAGCACCTTTATGAACATGACTAAACTATGTTTGGTATTATGCCTAGTTGAAACATGTTTTAGGCCTAAGTTGTAACACCCCACCTCCGCCAGGGTGACTGTTGCAAGCACTCTGACTTTGGAGGGGCGTTTGAATCAGGTAAACATGCATAATGATATATCAAGGCAGAACAAGAACATATGTATATATATGTAAACAGAGTAAATAACATAGATAAAACAGCGGAAGATTTCAAACCATTTCAAAATAAGTCTGGTACAACATAATGTCAACTTTCCAAATACACAAGTCTAGATAGAAACAACATTTCTGAAAAACTGAAATACATAAGTACTATCCCCAAAATAAATGATAACCATAGCTAGCTTCATGTCAAGACTGTACATGAGCTAAATCCCACAAGCAAGCGATCAGAAATCCAAGCTAAGCTCCAATATTCCCTCCCTGAGAACCTGGGGGGGGGGAACGGAAGAAAAGAGGCGAAAGAAAACAGGTCAGTCAAAAAGACTGAGTAAGCCCTACTACAATCAATGTAAACTGATAAAGTTAACTGGCATGAGCAGTAGGGATGAATTTTAAGGATAACAACATACTAGCATGATGATTAACTAACAAAGTAGATAAAGGTGTCATCGCATAATCGGGTTTAAGGTTTTTGCACCACAGGTGTACTAGCAAACTAACATGACTTGAATAAACAAGTATTGATCCCTTGGCCCATGCTTTGGCCCAATAACATGAAGTGACCCCAATACGAGGTCCAACCAAATGGTCTAGTCGATCGGCTCCCTATAAGCCTAACTCGTCAAGTGTCGGTGTCATACGACCCAACTACGAAGTGTAGCTAAACTGTGCTAGGTCCACCCTAGGGTGTATCAAGTCCTAGGGTGTCAACCACTGACACAAATCAATGCATGCACAGTCTAAACCTACTGGTGCCCGTGCCTGCTTTTTCAACTTCGGACCATGTGCACGACCATGGCCCGCCTGAACCTACACCGGCGCACCTACTCAGCCGTCGTTTTGGTCGCTTACATGGCATCCCAGTAATCGTGCCCCTCCCTAGCCTAGTCCCTAGGGTATCATGATACAACTAAGAGGGTTACTGGTGCAAAGGACCACGTAACTAGGGTTTCCTTAATGGGTTAAACGTGGTTAACCCAACCCATTCAAGTACCAAGTTGGTTAAGTGTACCCAAGGTTCATGACTTAACCCTACCAACCCATCGTGTTTAATTGGTTAAGTATTCAAGCGGTCCATGACTTAACCCTAATCATGAGGCATTAATTAATTTAATGCGCCTTAACCTCTCACATTAGACTTTGTTGCGGTTACTAGTTAAGCCGGTCGGTTCCGGGTAGCTTTACACCACAACTTGGTCTAACCTCGGGTTCAAGGTACAACATGACCAACTTCTCACATTGGGTCCTATTGTTTGTAGCAACTAGTTAAGCCGGTCGGTTCCGGGTAGGTTTACGCTACAAACTCAACCCAACCTCGAGTTGGTCACACTTATCTTTTCTAAGTGTCATGTCCATCATGTTTCCAAAACATGTTACAAATTTTCAAGCAATTGGGTAGACCTAACTTAATAGGTAAATTCCCAATGGGTAGAATAGGTAAATTCCCAAGCTTATGTTTTTATGTCTTTTAAGTTTACCCAACCCCAAACGCAATCCCATCGCTTACATATCGCAATAGCGCATAAAGGATAGAAAGAGGGAACTTGGCATAATCATGACATAAAGGTGTTGAAGCCACAAGTTCAACATGGTGGCATATGAAATGTACATATGTTCATATACTTGCATATTACATTTTAGGCCTCGAAAGCATGCATAAAACCAAACTTAGCATATTGGTGATACATGGTGATAAATAACATGTAAAAATGGCCATAAGTTCGCATTTAGCCTCACATGCAAGTTATCATAAGGGATATGATAACTTACATGTTGCAAAAATGCAACCTTTAGCATAAAGCTTGAAGCTTTATGTTCATAAGCCCAAGATAAGCTTGCATAACATGATAACATGAGCCAAATGATCAACCCAAACTTGCATAACATAACTTGCATATCATATGGAAAACTTGCATATCAAACTTGCATAACATAACTTGCATATCATATGACAACTTGCATATCAAACTTGCATAACATAACTTGATGAACTTGCATATCACATCATAGTAAACTTGCATAACACATCATAGTAAACTTGCATATCATGGCAAACTTGCATATCATACATTTAACTTTAGAGTTTAAGTATGAAAGTAGAATAGGGCTTACAATGCTTAGGAAATATGACAAAGCCCTTATGCAACCAATTAGACCCAAAATGCAAGCTCTAACATAAAAACCCTTGAGCCAAAATGATCAAAACTCTTTCTTTATGATGTAAATATGGAAACTTAACTTGAATGCAAGCTAATGACACTCAAACAAGCTTGAAAACACTTGTATGCATGGAAAATCTCATAGAGATTTATTTAGGAATTTTATGAAGAGAGTGGAGGCCATGAGAGAAATGATTTTGCCATAGTTTAGTTACTTGAATGAATAATGATGATTTAGGGTTAGGTTAGGGCCTTATTTATAGAGATTAGGACTAGTTTCAACCTTAGGATTAAACCCTAGTTCCAATCTCAGCCCTCAAAACCGAATCTGGCCCCCAAACTCAACACAATCTCAAAATGGTGCACCAGGCTAAACAGCCCGGCTGGACCAAGTCGACAGCCAAGTCGACAGGGCTGTCGACTTGGGTCCAACCAAGTCGACTCCCAAGTCAACAGGGCTGTCGACTTGGGTGCTCTGGCGGGAATTTTCCCGCCTGGCCCAATCTGCCCTAATTTTCAAATTCAAACTTGAATTTGAAATCTGTTTTTACTTGGAAATTTTCTGAAAACTTCGTTGGGCCTTAATTGGGTCATACGGACTCCGATTTTCGAAAACTCGGACTCTATTTCGCGTATTTTTCCGAGACGAACGCAATGGCATAGCCCGTTTCCCTTGATTCAGATTTTTGAATTAAATTCTGCCTCGATTTATGTTATTATAGGTTTTTGAAAATACGGGTTGTTACATTCTCCCCTCCTTAAAGGATTTCGTCCCCGAAATCTTCAAGTTAAGAAGAACGTATCCTACCATCCAACATCCATCTACTCAAAACATCATCCACGAGCAATCATTGTCCTTACAAGATTCTAAATGTTGTATGAACATATGCAAAGGTGTGTGTATATGTACTTATCTAATGCAAATATCATCAATGCAAATTATGTTAGTGAAATGAATCCATATGTATGCAATTCCTAACATAATGTATAACATCTATATGTGTGCACATAACATACATCCATATGCAACATCCATGTGATAACACAAAAAATTTCATCCATGAATAAGCATAAACACTCATGCATATGCAATATGAGGAGTGTGTGAGCCGATCTAGTGCCTAACGTGTATAATGCATCCACGCGTAACCACTTGCAAACACTTGCAACCACTTGCAAACATCAAGCATAACATGTTTCAAACACATGTTTCATCCATAGGGTTTCTACCTAAGGTTCTCATGACAAGATTAACATGATATAGATAGCAAAAGAAAGATATGCTATAAAGAGATCGGGAAGATAAGCAAGATATACTCCTTTCGGATCACAAGAAATCCCTTCCTAACCCGACCCATATTCTATAAAATCCCAAAAGGTTTAGTCAACCCAACGGACCCCCTTCAAACCCTGACATGTATTACTAGCCAATAAGTCATACCTCCCGACATAAATAGGACCGAGAATGGGACCGAGAGGATATACGTAAAGAGATAACATGCGAGTAAGTTCCACCGGAAAACAAGGATCAAGGATATACTCTTAGAAAGAGATATGATGCGCGTATCTAGCCTTCAATCTTCTAAGTCACGTTTCCTTGAGCTTAACCCCACTGTGCTTTGACCATCTTTTACCTCATGATTTCTTAGCTTCTTAACTCTTATTTCCAAATATGAGTTGGAACCCATTTCATTGTCGCCTCTCGTCTTCCTCTTTCACTTACTCTACTATCATTCTTGGCTTAAACATAACCATGACCTCATGATTTCATGCAAGCTCTCCAAAATTCACTAGTGAATCCTGGATCTCGTTCACTTACTATAAAGTATTCCACGCAGCAGAACTTTTCTTGAAAATACCAATCCACGTTGCCAATTGCTCTTACTAACGTGATTTTCTATAACTCATGCTTGAACAAAATGAACCATCCGCCTGCGAATGATAGGCCGTACTTAGATTCAGTCGTTTGCCCATGACTCCCCGTAGACTATCCCAAAACTGGGTAGTGAAGATTGAGCCATGGTTACTAACTATCCTTTAGGGAACCCCGTGCAACCGCTTTATTTCTTGAAAGTAAACTGTCGCTAGCTATGATGCAGTCCTTTTTCTCTTTACCGGAGTGAAATGAGCGCTCTTCGTGAGTCTACCTACTATGACCCACATGCTCATATTCCCTTTCCTTGATCTAGGCAGTCCATCCACGAAATCCTTCGTGACGCTTTTCCTTCTCCCATTGCAGGGACCTCCAATGGATATAATAGCCCACCGGGCTTCTATGACTCGGCCTTTTAACCTGTTGGTACAACATGCACCTTGGGACAAACTCGGCCACCTCCTCGGGTGATGTGCATCATCAAGAACCTTCTTTCTCTCATCGCGTCTTAGCCATCCCTTGTCATCTATAGCGAGGTGACTTACTATCTCGCCTCGAATCAACTTGTCCATGATCTCGGCTAACTGCGGGTCTTCCTTCTGTGAAGTCCCTACTTGATCCAGAAGGGTAGGTCTAAACTCAAGGGACGCTAACTGACTAATTTAACTGAGAAAGCTTCTTACTTCAATTGTCCTCGTCGGAGCTTTTCGGTTTTGAACTGCGACCACTTTAGCGGGATCCACCCCTAAGCCTTGCTTAGAAACTATGTGCCCAAGAAATCTAACTCCTTTTTCTACAAAATGACATTTGGAGGACTTGGCTTTCAACTGATGCGCTCTAAGTGTATCCATCACCTCCACGAGATGCCTTGCGTGCTCTTCCTCATCCTTAGAGAAGATCAAAATATCATCTACGAAGACTACCACAAACTCGTTCAGGAACTCCCTAGACACCCTGCTTATCAAGTCCACGAAGTAGGCGGGTGCATTAGTCAAACCGAATGGCATGACCAGCCATTCTAAGAATCCATCCGGAGTTCTGAACGCAGTCTTGTCTATACTATCTTCAGCTACTCTGAGCTGATGGAATCCAGTAGCAAGATCAAGAGAGAACAGATGTTCCTACAAGCTGATCAAACAAATCATCGATCCTTGGCAATGGTTGTCTATTCTCTTTGTTCAACTCACGATAATTGACACAAAGTCGAAGAGAACCATCTGCCTTGGTAGTAAATACCACAGGCGCTCCCCATTCAGATATACTTCGTCTAATGAAGTTCTTCTCAAGCAACTCCTTCACTTGCTTACTTAGCTCCCGCCTTTCACGCGGAGCCATGTGCCGAACGGGCAAAGAAACCAGCTTTGCATTATCCACCAGATAAATGCAGAAATTAAACTCGCGTTTAGGGGTGACCCCCTTCACTTCACCAAAGATATCAGGATATTCTCGGACCACCCTCACCGATTGCAAACTATCGATAGACGAGTTGAGGGATTCAAGATAACACAACATGACGGGACCCATAGGGTTACTAGAAATTTTTAGGGTATTACCGAGGCGAGTCATGAGCCTCTCAACCCTATGCTCAAAAATCAAGAATGGCTCCAAAACTGGACAACCAATCCATGCCCAAAATCAACCCATACCCCATGAAACCGAGAATATAAGCATCACACGAGAACTCTACACCAAAGATAGAGATTTTCAAATCCACGTAGATAATAGACAAATGGGCGGAACCCCCAATTGGATTTGAAACACACATGGGGTCATAAACTAGACTAGTACTTAGGTGCAAACTTTCAACTAGATCAGATGAAATAAACTATGCGATGCACCAAAATCAAACAAGGTACGAACAGGAAAATCAGAAATATATACAAGGCTCTCAACAGAAATACTACCTTGATCGGGAACTGGAGCGGCATTGAGAGCATGAACTTGCCCTCCTGAAGGTCCAGCACGCTGAGGCTGACCCTGGCCTTGCCCTTGCTTCCTAGGGCAATCCTTGTTAAAATGTCCCGTCTCTCCACAGTGAAAGCACCCACCCAATTTCCTTCTCTTCTTCCTACATTCCTTGACTATGTGCCCAACAATCCCACAGAAGTTGCACTTTCTTGTTTCCTTTGCCTTGTTCTTGTTGCCCTTGTTGTTCTTGTTGTTCTGATTGCCTTGACTGCTCTGACCACTTTGATTTCCTTTTCCCTGGGAATCAGTCTTCTTGGCTTGAGTATCATTTTTCTTGACATCTCCCTGAAGTAACGCCATATCAACCAAGCTCTCAAACGTGGCCCCATGGGGAATATGTGACATAGCCAACCCCTGCAACGGCTCATTCAATCCTCTAGCAAAACGAAGAGCCTTCTTTTGAGGAGTATTCACCATATTCAAGCCAAAACGAGCTAACTGATTGAATTTGTTCACATATTCTTTGACAGACATATCTCCTTGTTTCAAAGTTATGAACCTCTCCATTTGCAGATTCTCCTCAGCAGAAGATAGAAACTTAAGCACGAACCTTGCCCTGAAATCGGCCCAAGTCTCAACAGGCCTAGTACCATTGGTGACTTCCCACCAATAAGCGGCCTCATCCTTCATAAGCCAAACCGCCAACAAGATCTTCCTCTGATCGTCTAACCCAAAGATAGCAAATAAATCCTCGGTCTCTTTCAACCAATTTTTGGCCTCTACAAAAGTCTCAGTGCCTTGAAAGTTCTTGCCACCCATTGCTTTGAAATCCTTGCAAGTCTTTGCGAAGTCAGCCTGAGGATGCTGAGGGGGAGGAGGAAGAGGAACTTCAGCGACAGGAGGAGGAGGAACATTAACTACCGGAGGAGGAGGAGGAGGAACATTAACTACCGGAGGAGGAGGAACATCTGCAGGGCCGGCTTCGGTCGCCCTAGCCTCCAAAAGTCTCCTATACCAAACAGGTACGTGTACTCCTTCCGGAATAGCAGAGTTATCGGCCATACTGAAAACGAAGAAAAAGATAGATTCAGAATGGAGAAAAACGAAGGAATTTTTGCTAATGGCTTTTTGGGGAATAGCCTTTAAAATAAACTAGACTTTTCTTTGGAAAATACTTTATACTTGGTTTTGAAAATAGTTTTCCAAAAGTTTTCTTAAAAACCTTTTTGTTCCTTCTCGTAAACCTCGCTCTGATACCAAATGTAACACCCCACCTCCGCCAGGGTGACTCTTGCAAGCACTCTGACTTTGGAGGGGCATTTGAATCAGGTAAACATGCATAATGATATATCAAGGCAGAACAAGAACATATGTATATATATGTAAACAGAGTAAATAACATAGATAAAACAGCGGAAGATTTCAAACCATTTCAAAACAAGTCTGGTACAACATAATGTCAACTTTCCAAATACACAAGTCTAGATAGAAACAACATTTCTGAAAAACTGAAATACATAAGTACTATCCCCAAAATAAATGATAACCATAGCTACCTTCATGTCAAGACTGTACATGAGCTAAATCCCACAAGCAAGCGATCAGAAATCCAAGCTAAGCTCCAATATTCCCTCCCTGAGAACCTGGGGGGAGGGGGGAAACGGAAGAAAAGAGGTGAAAGAAAACAGGTCAGTCAAAAAGACTGAGTAAGCCCTACTACAATCAATGTAAACTGATAAAGTTAACTGGCATGAGCAGCAGGGATGAATTTTAAGGATAACAACATACTAGCATGATGATTAACTAACAAAGTAGATAAAGGTGTCATCGCATAATCGGGTTTAAGGTTTTTGCACCACAGGTGTACTAGCAAACTAACATGACTTGAATAAACAAGTATTGATCCCTTGGCCCATGCTTTGGCCCAATAACATGAAGTGACCCCAATACGAGGTCCAACCAAACGGTCTAGTCGATCGGCTCCCTATAAGCCTAACTCGTCAAGTGTCGGTGTCATACGGCCCAACTACGAAGTGTAGCTAAACTGTGCTAGGTCCACCCTAGGGTGTATCAAGTCCTAGGGTGTCAACCACTGACACAAATCAATGCACGCACAGTCTAAACCTACTAGTGCCCGTGCCTGCTTTTTCAACTTCGGACCATGTGCACGACCATGGCCCGCCTGAACCTACACCGGCGCACCTACTCAGCCGTCGTTTTGGTCGCTTACATGGCATCCCAGTAATCGTGCCCCTCCCTAGCCTAGTCCCTAGGGTATCATGATACAACTAAGAGGGTTACTGGTGCAAAGGACCACGTAACTAGGGTTTCCTTAATGGGTTAAACGTGGTTAACCCAACCCATTCAAGTACCAAGTTGGTTAAGTGTACCCAAGGTTCATGACTTAACCCTACCAACCCATCGTGTTTAATTGGTTAAGTATTCAAGCGGTCCATGACTTAACCCTAATCATGAGGCATTAATTAATTTAATGCGCCTTAACCTCTCACATTATACTTTGTTGCGGTTACTAGTTAAGCCGGTCGGTTCCGGGTAGCTTTACACCACAACTTGGTCTAACCTCGGGTTCAAGGTACAACATGACCAACTTCTCACATTGGGTCCTATTGTTTGTAGCAACTAGTTAAGCCGGTCGGTTCCGGGTAGGTTTACGCTACAAACTCAACCCAACCTCGAGTTGGTCACACTTATCTTTTCTAAGTGTCATGTCCATCATGTTTCCAAAACATGTTACAAATTTTCAAGCAATTGGGTAGACCTAACTTAATAGGTAAATTCCCAATGGGTAGAATAGGTAAATTCCCAAGCTTATGTTTTTATGTCTTTTAAGTTTACCCAACCCCAAACGCAATCCCATCGCTTACATATCGCAATAGCGCATAAAGGATAGAAAGAGGGAACTTGGCATAATCATGACATAAAGGTGTTGAAGCCACAAGTTCAACATGGTGGCATATGAAATGTACATATGTTCATATACTTGCATATTACATTTTAGGCCTCGAAAGCATGCATAAAACCAAACTTAGCATATTGGTGATACATGGTGATAAATAACATGTAAAAATGGCCATAAGTTCGCATTTAGCCTCACATGCAAGTTATCATAAGGGATATGATAACTTACATGTTGTCAAAATGCAACCTTTAGCATAAAGCTTGAAGCTTTATGTTCATAAGCCCAAGATAAGCTTGCATAACATGATAACATGAGCCAAATGATCAACCCAAACTTGCATAACATAACTTGCATATCATATGGCAAACTTGCATATCAAACTTGCATAACATAACTTGCATATCATATGACAACTTGCATATCAAACTTGCATAACATAACTTGATGAACTTGCATATCACATCATAGTAAACTTGCATAACACATCATAGTAAACTTGCATATCATGGCAAACTTGCATATCATACATTTAACTTTAGAGTTTAAGTATGAAAGTAGAATAGGGCTTACAATGCTTAGGAAATATGACAAAGCCCTTATGCAACCAATTAGACCCAAAATGCAAGCTCTAACATAAAAACCCTTGAGCCAAAATGATCAAAACTCTTTCTTTATGATGTAAATATGGAAACTTGACTTGAATGCAAGCTAATGACACTCATACAAGCTTGAAAACACTTGTATGCATGGAAAATCTCATAGAGATTTATTTAGGAATTTTATGAAGAGAGTGGAGGCCATGAGTGAAATGATTTTGCCATAGTTTAGTTACTTGAATGAATAATGATGATTTAGGGTTAGGTTAGGGCCTTATTTATAGAGATTAGGACTAGTTTCAACCTTAGGATTAAACCCTAGTTCCAATCTCAGCCCTCAAAACCGAATCTGGCCCCCAAACTCAACACAATCTCAAAATGGTGCACCAGGCTAAACAGCCCGGCTGGACCAAGTCGACAGCCAAGTCGACAGGGCTGTCGACTTGGGTCCAACCAAGTCGACTCCCAAGTCGACAGGGCTGTCGACTTGGGTGCTCTGGCGGGAATTTTCCCGCCTGGCCCAATCTGCCCTAATTTTCAAATTCAAACTTGAATTTGAAATCTGTTTTTACTTGGAAATTTTCTGAAAACTTCGTTGGGCCTTAATTGGGTCATACGGACTCCGATTTTCGAAAACTCGGACTCTATTTCGCGTATTTTTCCGAGACGAACGCAATGGCATAGCCCGTTTCCCTTGATTCAGATTTTTGAATTAAATTCTGCCTCGATTTATGTTATTACAGGTTTTTGAAAATACGGGTTGTTACATAAGTTGTTATCAAAACATATGGTGATATATGTGACACAATTAAGTTAGATTTACATTCCAATTGCAAGTTTACATGAATAAAATGATTCATGTTTAAGTATTATTTATGCCATGATTACATGAATAAAATGATTCATGTTTAAGTATTATTTATGCCATGATTACATGAGTAAAATGATTCATGTTTAGGTATTATTTATGCCATGATTATATGAATAGAATGATTCATGTTTAGGTATCGTTTATGCCATAATCATATGATTAGAATGATTCATATTTAAGTATTGTTTATGCCATGATTATATGAATAGAATGATTCATGTTTAAGTATTGTTTATGCCATAATTATATGTTGTTACAATTGCAAGTTCACATGTGCCTACTTTATGTTAATTGAATCGTTCGTTGCAAGTTCATGCGTTCATACTCCCCTTTTTCATGTTACCTTATAAACACCATGTTATAAGCCTCCCCTTTTCATATGGCTAAATTGGGTTTAAATATTAAACCCAAAACACCTTACATTGTAGCGAACGTGTAAAACGGGGGTAATGACGTTTGGGTTAAAATATAGAACATATGTGTTGGCATGTTTGACGCATGCCAACAACCTTGAAAAACAATTAAGTGGCATAAATAAATTTTAATCAATAAAGATGAATTTGAATAATGGGCCGCAAATATTTACATATAAAAAGAAAAGAGACAAAATATGTAAATGTAGAAAATACGATGTGTTTAACCCGAGGTTGGATTGAGTTGTGATGTAAACCTGCCCGGAACCGCCCGGCTGTCCAGTAGTCACAACAATACCTATCCAATATGGGTGGTTAAACACGGAGCCCAATAAGGACCCGAGGTTAGACTGAGTTGTGGCGTAAGACTGCCCGGACCCAACCGATAACAGGCAGCCACAACAATACCTATCTAATGTGAGAGGTCGAGGCTTTAATAAGACAATTAAGGCTGAGTCAGGATTGATCGGATTAAGTAAGTTATATTAATACTTAATCAAAATGGAACATGCTAAACTATACAGACTGATTGGGGGTTAGGTTTATAAAACACTTAACCAACTTAGCATGTTGGCTAGAAATAGAAAACCTAGTAGCGGGGGACCCTTTTCAGCTGTAACCCTACAAGGTGTATCAGGATACCCTGAACTAGGCAGGGTGGGGCACGATTACTGGGCTGACTGTAAGAGGTCAAATCGACGGCGGTGGTGCAGCAGTGTAGGTTCTAACGGGGTGCGGGCGTGCACACACTCCGACGCAGAAAAATAAGGCACTGGGCACCAGTAGCATACCTGTGCATTCTAGAATCGTGTTGGGCCGCCACCATGGGACTTGATACACCCCATGGTGGGACCAGCATAGGTAACTACAACATCGGGGGCCGTAAGACACATGTAACTATGCGAGTAGGAGCCGATCATCAGAAATGGATCACTTCACCCTGATTATGGGGTGCCTGTTGGGAACTAGTTTATATGGGTACAAAGATTAATATGGGGTACGATAGTATATTCGACCCTAGACAACTTAACTTAGTTTATGGTGCATTCCCATTTCCAGTTTATGCTTATCATACCCAGTTCTTTATTCATAGACTGAATAGTCCTAGACTTACTCAGGCTTTATGTCTGACTCTACTTTTCTTTCGTCTTCTTTTCTTCCGTTTCCCCCCCAGGTCCACAGGGAGGGAATACCGCAGCTTGATCAGCTTTCACATCCAGCTTGAAGAGAAAGAATGTATTGCTTGGACCTTTTTCCGCTTTGGGCTATGGCTTTGGGCAGCAATTATGGGACTTTTGCAGTTTATTTATGTTTTCTTTATGCTTCTTTAATAATGTAATCAAGACAGTTATGGAGATGTTATGTTTTTGGAAGAATTGTAAGACAAGTATGGCATGTTTTTTGTGAACACGTATTTTGATGAAATAAAAGATGTTGTTATTTTTCCGCTGTTCAAAAATATGTGTTCTTATATCTGTCTTGTTTATCTGTGACTTATACTTATAAACCTCCACCAAAATTAGGGCATTCCCTTTGAGAGTGACCCTAACGGAGGTGGGGTGTTTCACGGTTTGAAAGGACTCCGACCACACCTCAATTACAAACACGACCCACCGTCTGCAAAAGATGCATCTACCACCATGAGCTGCACCACGCATAAACCAACGGTCTAAAAGTGCTTGCAATACACATCGACACCCGTCTACCACTTGATCTGAGCTCCTTCCTCGATCACCTCGGATCCCTCGAGCGTCATCAACATGAAGAACCAAGTCAAAAATATGAATCAAATCATCAAGGTACATGCAAATCAAACCAATTGCCAACATTTCGTCTTCTTCCATCTTCTCTCATCCACATCAGAGGGATTCTCTTCATCACCATCAAGAAAACCATTGAGGTCTTCAAAATCCCCAATCAGAAATAGCCATCACTAAAAGCGTCATCATATCCAACAAAAATCTTTTTTTTTTCAAACAAAAATCAATTTTTCTTTCCAATCCAAAATCACTTTAAGCTTTGCGATGATCTAGCTCTGATACCAATTGTTAGGAAAATTGCGTCTTTGCGGAAGTGACCAAGATCTTATTCACCCTAATACTTAAAGATGATTTATATGAAAAACAACATAGATATGAAATCACACGCGCAAACAAGATATTCCACCCAACCACCCTCTTTATTAATTCAACAATATAAATTTTTGTTTACATACAATGGATCTACAACTAAAAATAAACAAAATTACAAGAATCAATAACCTTATTGAGATAGGGAAAGAATTCTAGATGACTACAATTCTTGTTGGAGAAGAAGAACAATGAAGAATGACGGTAAACACTTGAACAATCTGGAGGCACCAATAGGAATAGTTTCTCTCAGCCCTCAATTCCTAATCTTCCTCTCCAGGGCACAAGCCCTGGAGGCATACGGCCTCTTAACTCTATTCGGTTATCCTTGATCCAATGCTGAAAGCGGATTTCATAGGAGAATAGAAGGCCTAGGCAAATATGTAATTTACCCCTCAGAAATATATCCAGAATATAATCATTCATTTCTTTCCTTCTTTTTTTTTAAATAAGGGATTTTTCATTCAATAAAAACTATTACAAGCCTACTGGGAAAGGAGATACAAAAGAGAAAATCCAGAAGCAATACAAGCATAACAAGCAACACAAAAGAGAAAACCATACAAATTACAAAACAAACACCCTATCACCAGCCTTGAAACCAGCAGCCTCCAAGCAGTTACTAATAACCAGACACACCAAGAACAGTTACTAATAACCAGACACACCAAGAACATCAGAAACAGCAGCATAGCAACACAGTGACAGCATGGGCAGGCTCCCAATTCATCCAAAACATCTGAAACCAGACATCCAAAAAGATGACCCAAAAGTAACAGAACCCCATAATCTCCAGAGTCTCGGGACAGACCGCATAAAGCATAGAACAAGCCGATTTCATAGCGTACAGGGGAAACCTTCATACCACTAACAGACCAGCACAATCATCCCATAGGCTGTTGAAGCCGGGAACAAGCAATGCCCCACCGATAGATGATGAACACACAACTCTTATAAGATAGACAACTTACCAGCGGAAGAACGACTTGACACAATACTGGAAGTGAAGAAGGCGAAACTGTACACCATGAGGATAAATAGAGATTGGCGGAGACATCTGAAGCAAGACAACGGGAACAGGACCGTCGGTTTGGGCATATGAAAAGTGGGGAGAGGATGAAGATACAGAAGGAGGGGAACCTGCAGAAAAACTATGCTCGAGCCCAAAAGCAAGCAAGGCAACAACCAACAATGGGGGAAACAACACTGAAGTACATATCCAAAAAGAACCGCGCTTCAGACAAGATAAACCCCCCTAAAGCCAACAGAAGCAACACCAGACGTAGAGAACAAAAATTAGCAACCGAACTCAAAAGAAAAACACAGATCTAGAAAGAAATCGCAACGCCAATCCACTCACTTTGCCGAACAAGCAAACCCTAACTAAGAGGGGCTCAGGAGCATCAACGATTGGCGAAAAAGACGAGAGATTCCGATCTGAACTAGGAGAGACACACCAGAGTTGAGCGATTGCGGTTTCAAAACAGACGATAGGAAAAGAACCCATAAATAAAACCGAAGAAGGAAAACTAAATCAGAGTAAACGAAAGAGAAAAAGAGGATGAGGATAAAAGATAAATGGAGGACGAATCTAGGTGGCTGAGGGGTGAGAAATGAGGAGACGAGGATAAGATCTGAAAGAAGAAAGATGGTAGCAGCGGAAGAAACCTAACCCCATTAAAGACTCTCAAAACAGCTGATGGTTCATTTCTTTCCTTCTATAATAAAATCAATCAATCAAATCTGTCAATTAACCAATCAATCGAATCAATTAGTCAATTAATTAATCAATCAAATCAATCAATCAATTAATCAAATCAATTAATTGATTACATGTTCTTCATTAACATATGTGATTTCATGTCACAAATCACAACAGTTTCGCATTAGAACTTCCCTAATTCTATATTTGTAATCATTTCCTATCGTCTTTAACTGTTAACTTCTATAAATTAGTGGTCTCATTGTTCATTTGTAAATTCGAGATTGTCAATATTATTTGGATACATTGCAAAGAATCATTTAAGAAAAACGTACAGAACTTTAATTGTCTAGCATGATATGGATTTTAAAATTAGAATCATTTGGGGAATTATTCTTTATAATTGTAATGATTTGTTATTCTTATTTCAGTCATCCATTAACATGTAACACATATAATATATTGTATAATGTAGCTTACGATAATATAAGAATATGACCTCATGATGTTAACTAATGACCTACGACAATAAATATATATTTTTGAAATCATACTACATAAATGTTAGTTTTTTAGTGTTGTGCGGTTATGGTAATAGAATTTTCTACACATTACAAAAGAAACTTTTAATTTTAACACTAAAAGCATTACAACATTAACGTATCATATGCTGGATAGGTTTGATGGGTTTATTTTTCATACACGGCTAGAGGTGTAAATCGGTTGGACCGGACGGAGGTGTGTTTAGTTTCTGTCCTAACAAAAATTGGATCGAGCACGGACCGAACGAAATTTTTTCTTGAACAAATTTTCTTGTCCTAATTCGTGTCCTAAATAAAATCGGTCGGACACGAAAATACGTTTTTCGGACACGGACACGAGCGGATCCAGTCGAACATGGCTATTTATATCATATTTTATACTTTTTATTAGGTTTTCTCTCAATCATATATTGAATTACAAGGAATTCGAACGAACACGGACCGAATGTGATTTTTTTCGTACAAATATTGTTGTCATAACTCGTGTTTTAAATAAGAATCGAACGAACTCGGACGAATGTATTTCGGTTACGGGCACAAACGGACGTCAGACATTCAAACAAAATTTACAGCTCTATACACTATGACTGCACAAAGTATGAGTTGGGTTGGGTTAGACCAAATACTTCATCCGACCCGCATATGTATGAGTTTAAAGTATTTCAACCTGTATCCGACCCTATATGAGGTTGGATATAGGTTGGGTAGGGTTTAGTAGGGCGGGGTTGCTTGAATATAATAAAATATGAGAATATGAGGGAATTTTTTTAAAAAATAATATTAAAATATTTAGAATAATATATCAAATTTTAGTTAGCATAATTCATTTAAAGCAACCGATCCATTATAAGACATATTTTATTAAAATTTCATTGTAAAACACATCATAATGAATTAATTTACTACATAGTAGAACAAATGTTTCATTTTATAATAAAATACTCAATATGTTTTTCCAAATTCTATCTATTTTGTATTGACATGAAATATGTTTTTTTTATATTTACTATAGAATACATAAACATTATTCTAGAATTGTACTATTCTAAATTTAAATGGACTGATATTAAATTAGTTTTTTAATATAAAGTTAGGTTGGGTTAAAATAATGTTGGGTTGAACAAAATATCAATCCGACCAATATATAGTATGAGTTACGAACTATAACCATATACGATCCGAATTAGGATGGGTTGACTTAGGTTTATGTGGGTTGGGTCGGATTGGTGGGTTGGATCGAATTGGATATGAGTTGTGTGCAGCTCTACTGGATACAGCGTCATAGAAGCGTCTAGTTAATACAAACGTGGTGGAAAAGGCTGGCTGAGCATTTTTCTTAGATACAACGGTACTCAAACCAAACCAGCGTAAGAACTTAACCATAGTAAGGATATTAACGTCATTTCAGAGCTGTCCATCCACCAAGACCAAAACAACAGGTGTTTTGTTTTGAACAAAATAAATAATTACGCAATTAATCTATAAAAAAATGGAAAAATAGAAACTGAAATTGGGATTATTCTGGATTCTTCCGCGTTTAACTTGTTTATATTTGTTTGAATTTCAGAAACCCCATTTTAGTGCTTTTTGGATCAATCAGCGGATTGCATAAGGTATATTTTATTGATTTGTAATTGTCAATTTTTTTGTTTGTTTAGTTGTTAAATTTACTTGAGGTTTGTTTTGATAATTTTGATCTGTTAGCAGTATTTTATTCCTTTAAAATTAATATTTCCCTGTAGCCCGATTGATTAGAAGAATTTGATGTTTATACTGAAAATTAGACTCGATCCCCAATTTTTTTCGATAATTCATATGTTGTTTTTCCATGCTTATTTTTCCTGCTTTGAATGCATAGTTTGGAGTTATTGAGGGATCGAGTCTGTGAAGGATATTTGATTCGTTTTATTGAATCATGGTTTGCAATCTCTAGTTTGTCAGATGGTTCAAAATTTCCTATTTTTCTCTGTAAACAACTGTAGTTTGGACTTTGATATGGTAAAAAATTAACAAGTAGGTGCTAATGGTATGTTAGCTAATCGTTAGGAAAATACTGTCAGTTTAATTGTAGGCTAATTTTATTCAAACCCCGTTTTTCTCCTTTTGCGCCATGCTATTTTGTTCATTTTCGGATTTTTCAAGATTGTCCCTATCTTCAAAGTACAGCTGATCATGTATAAAAGAAATAACCACATGCACAACCTTCAACAGCGCAATGTTTTTGTAAAAACATCATGCTGCCCAAATGAGGTTCGTATAATAACCTTGTTCGGACCGAGTGGGGTTCCTAAACAAGCAATGTCACTGCTGATCGTGGTTTAGAAAATTTAAGGGTATTTTTGAAATGAAGGGAGGTGAAAGGGAAAAAGTGAGATGTGATGATTTATTTTTTATAAATTAAGTGCGTTGTGAAAGGAGGACCAAGGGATGCAAATAGAAGTAGTCTTAATTCTGCTGAATTTGGTAACTAATTTTCTGACAAAAAGGCTATAAAACACGATTATAGGATTAACATTGCTATAAGTGTGATTAAATGTAAATTAGAGAAGTTTATATTTGTAAGTTTTGCTTTATTGTTTATCTTCCACTTTTAGGAGAGCTAAATATGTACGGTGGGAACAATGGAACTCCAATATTTCCACTTTATGTTGATGAAAATCAATTACAGTATGATTCAAATGCTTCAACAACACAACTCCAATTGTTTGGAAGCGGTATGTATACTTCTCAGAGAATCTTTACAGCTTGTTATTTTTCTCTTTGATTGTGGTGATACTTTGTTAAATACGTCATTTTGTATCAGTTTATTAAAATGTGTTTAATTCTAATTTCTATGTTGTTGACTGAATTGCATGCAATGGAAAATCGGTTAACATAAACTTAGCAGCTTCGATTATATTGAAATATTTCTATTTTTGCAAGGCATACATAGCATTTTCATTTTCATTAAGAATTGAGAAGACAGCGAAAAGATGTATACTATGGACATGCTGTGTTGGGTATCTAATTTGTCTATGATTTTTTTCTTCTTCTATATTTTTTTTTTTAGTATACTAATAGTCTTTGTTATCTGTATTCTATATTTGTTATGGATAGTTGTAGCAATGTCTCTTTTGTATTTCTTTTTAGAATATAATTGAGTATGTTAATATTGTAAATGATATCAGATAGATTGTCCGATGATGACTTTTCACAAACTTGTAAGTTGTCATATATCTATTTTCATTTTCACTCCTTTGTGGATTTACAATATGTAGTAGAATGTTATTATTTCTTCTGTACAGCCTTCTTATGATGTGAAAAAGGATAGATCAATGCTGTATGATGCTGATTTTTTTCCCCTACATTTCTTATACATAAATTTGCTGAATTATATTAGGTAAGTTTCTCGAAATGACTTCAAATTTTTTGTAGCATGCTACACATTTGATTATTTCCATTTCATTCATTTTTATTTAGATTTAGCTTCACCTAATCAAGGGTGTGTTTGTTTGTTTATTACAAGGTCATGCTACCATATTTGCTGAACTGTAATGATAAATTTATTCATGGTGTTTTACACATGATAATCTCTCGCTATTTATGTTCTATTATACTTCAAAATAAGAGTTATGTGTTGTCAATCCCGTGGTTGACACCAGAATTCCTACATATGCAACATTAATGATTAGTAAAATATTATTTGTCTGTATGACAAATGGAATTAACAAAATATACAATGTCTAATTTGTTCTGTATTATAGTTCCGGCTGGATGCAATGTTGATCCCACAAATTTTATGGGAAACAACATGACATCATTAAATCGACCAAGCAAGAGGAGTAGGGAGTCGGAAGATGTCGCTATCCAACAGAAGCTCCAAATTTCACTAAATAACATATATCAAGATGAGATTGACAGGTCAGCAAACATTGCAAATCCAAATGCTGTATCAACTGGGTTAAAACTGTCATACGATGACGATGAGCACAACTCATCTGTTACTACAGCTAGTGGAAACATGCCTCCTCTTCCCTTTATTGCTTCAATTGGTGATATAAGGACTGAAATTGAACGTCAAAAGGAAGAATTTGACCATTACATTAGAATACAGGTTTGAACTACATGCATACATCCCTGATTTTGAGCGTAGATGGTTTGTCCTATATCTTTATGCATTGTGGTATTTTGCACGTAGATGGTTTCCTATCAAATGATTTTTTTTGTTTTACGTTTTCTGTATGTATGTCTATTGACGTTAGGAGAAAGATGTGTTGGAAAATCTTAATCATTTAAACGAAAGTGAGAAGGGGAAGGAAGAAGATAGCTTTTGTTATTTCTGAAAAGAGTTTCTTTTGTTTCTTTTTCCTTTTCAATTTTGTATGTAAAAACCATTTTCCAAATTGACCCTTGTCACCCTCTTCTATGCATTTCAAAATACTTGATGGAAACGCAGATCACAAAACCCGTTTTCAAATCAAACACCAGGTACTTCTAAGCTCCTATATCTTCCAGATGCTTGTTTGGATAAGAAGCTTAATGTATAATTAATCTAAGAAATTAATGCCTAATCCATTGTAAAGAACACTAGTTTTTTTTTTTTTTTTTTTTTTTTTTTTTTTTTTTTTTTTGGAGTAACAGTTGATTTGATTGAAAAAAAAAAAATCTTTTCACTCTTCTGTTCAATATTGCTTTCAGCAGGAATTTTATAAAATTTAAGAACTGCGATGTTGTTTACATTGTTTTTTATGAGGGTATACAAGAGGAGTTTTTTTTTCTTTACCTTTGCGACTCCAGAAACTGAGCTAAAATATTGAATGAATTTTCTTGTCATTTTGATTTGAGACTGTCTCGTGTTTTTTAATTGATGTATCTCATGTTATAGTTGAATAAGATTCTGTTGGTTTGGTTGAATGTTTTTTTGTAGGTGGAAATTTGGGATGAAAGTTGATGTCTTCACTTAGTATTTCAAATTACTCAACTAGATCAACTCACATTAAAAGTTCCTACTTGTACGGTCTAAACAAAAATGGGCACGTTCTATGTATTGTTGGAAAACAAGCAATGTACAGTAAAAAATAATTTTATTTTACTTGTAGTATTTTGGGAGATAACAGAAGCACGGAGAATTCCAACTTATCTGTTGCCCTTTAGTCATCAGAAATATAAAGAATTATAAATCTTCTCCTTTTGTTTCTTAGTAATTTCTAGAGTAAGTTTGAAAACACGAAATTCAAAACCCCAAAACGAAACCAAACGGGTCCTAAGTTTTACAGTCGGCAATTTAAATGTTTTGTACAACTACTTGCATTCTCTTGTAGGAGGAAGAATTTGCAAAAGGGGTAAAAGAAATGAAACAAAGGCACATGGCCTCATTTCTAAATGCAATCGACAAAGGAGTATCACAAAAAATCCGGAAAAAGGAGCTTGAAATTGACATAATGAACCGAAAGAACAAGGACCTGGCAGACAAAATAAAGCAGACAGCCATAGAAGCTCAAAACTGGCAGTATCGAGCACGGTACAATGAATCAATGGTACATTCCCTTCAGAGCAATCTGAAACAAGCTTTAGCAGCTCGTGGCAACACTTCTAATGGAGATCAAGGAAGAGAAGGGTGTGGTGACAGCGAAGTCGACGATGCTGCATCTTCCAACAAGCATGACCCAACGCTTTCAAGCAGCCAGAACATGAATTGCAGGGTATGCGGAAGGAAAGAGGTCTGCATGCTGATTTTGCCTTGCAGGCATTTATGTATGTGCAAAGAATGCGATGCGCTTGTTGCTGATGCTTGTCCTGTTTGCTTGGCTGCCAAAACCGCTAGCGTGGAGGTTTACATGTCCTGAGAAAGAAGAGGAAATGAGATGTATACACGGCGTAACTGTAATTTAGATATCGCTCATGTTATTGTTTGTTGTGATCTAAGTTGTGTGATGGTTGACTGCTTGTGAGCTCGTGATTTGTGCACTTTTATATGCAGTATGTATGAACATGTGTACTGTAAGTCGAGGCCTTCTGGGACCTTATTCCATTTTAAAAACTGTCTGTGGTTGAATGTTGAACAGAAATTCATAACGTTTTGGTGTTTTTTTTAAGAATTTTGGAATCGTGAGCTCTGGCTGGCTTAGAAATTTTCATCTGTGCTATGAAGGTGTAAATTGTAGCAGCTGATGTGGACATTTTCATGTGCAGAGTGTACTGAGATGAACTTATCGATGCCTGACCTTTGCAGTAACTGTTATGGTGAGTAGTGCCATAGAAGGGACATGGATGCATGCTAAGTAAGAGTTGCAGGGGTCGTATTCCAGTCTCCATGCTATAAAAGTGCTCCAGGTATTACTTTCTAGCTGTACCAAGTAGCTTAAACTACAGTGTTTTTTACATGCTCCAACTATTACTTTCCATAGTATATATCTGGTCTATTCCGAATGCTACAAATGTTGAAGATGTGTTGGTATCGTATTCTATATTAGTAATGAAAATGGATTAGATAGAGAGTCCGAAACCAATAGACACATCCCTATTCTGGTCCGTCCACACACTCTCATTGTATTCTATATTAGTAATGACAATGGATTAGATAGAGAGTCCGAAACCAATAGACACATCCCTATTCTGGTCCGTCCACACTCTCATTGGGTCATTGGGGTGGATAGACTTGTGATTTATGCTTGAGACGCTCTCATTAGGTCATTGGGGGTAAATAGACTTGTGATTTATACTTGAGAGCTTCGGATCGAGGATCGGGTCGATGTTCGGCAGCTCTCTCCCAATACGACTACCATTGCAGAGGTGTAACGAAGTGATTTTATTACTATGATTTGTTGATCTTCTTAGATAAATCGTACAAGTGATTATAGCATAGATATCAATAAGCAATAATTTTGGTTAATTCTCTTTAAACATCTAAAGTTGCTACGTAACTTTGCACAAAATTAAAAAAACCCAATATATCGTGTTTTTGTTGAGTACACCCATTTTATTTTACGGTTTTTCTTTTTATACCCTTACCAGTAAAAATTAATCTTAAAAAGAAGGAAATCCACCGTACAAAAAATCATCTCAATTGTGAGATTTTCTTTTTCCAATTCCTGCTTTCCGTTATGGTCGTTCAACCTATCACACATTTTTACTACATAGCTTTACACTCAATTACTCAGTCGATAGTTTGCAAACTATGCACATTCAAGTTAAATTAAAAGCCAAAACAATATAAAATTCAAGTTTACCTTGACTAGATTTGTATTATCATCATCGCAATCCATCGATTAAATCAAAAGATTTATCTAAAGTTATATTATTAGGATTTATTGGATAAAAAGAATAGAATGAGTAAATTAAGACGAGAGATAAAAAGATGAATGAATAATCAAAGTGCAATCCTATTTTGAATAAATTTTAGAATTTTGGCGGGTTACTCAGCACTTTATGGGTTTAAATAAATCTAGCCATAATCTTTTATAGTGGTAAGCTGTCTCACAGATAATTGTATAATAACAGGTGCATATTTTTGAATTGTTATCGAATAATTCAATTTTACCATCGTTACAATTACAATTCAATTTTATCATCTTCCCTTGTCATTGTAAACACATGGTTATTTGTATTTAGTGTATCAATTAGTGACAATAAATAAAAGTACATTAGCACACAATTTTGAATCAATACATAAAGCCTCTTTCGGTCTTGGAGCGATGTGGGTCTGCCTTAACCCTTATGGGTTTCGGGTTTGGGGCTAAGTTCCAAACCCGCAACGGGTCCAGATCGGAGTCCAGAAAACTCGAAGTGGGTCTAAGGCAAAAGTAAACTCCCAACCCGCCTTATTTGTTCCTACTCAACATGATATCCATAAAATTTAGATTCACTGAAATTTATCTAATATAATGTTTAAAATTAACCACGAGAGTGAATCTCTTAATGGTGAACATTAACTTACGATTTTGGAAAAGTTACGAATGTCAAAATGATCTCATTTTCTATAGTGGTGGTAAACATAATGTTGATTAAATTTCTATGTAATTTTTTAGTATTTGAAATACTGTAGGTACAATAGAGGTGCTCTAAAAGAGGGTCATCATTGAACATTCCTCGTGCATGCACGCACACACATATATGTACGCACACCCAAAAAAGATAAAATCAGAGAGACTCATTATCGACTTTTCTGCATGCACTATTTATATCCAATTCAATATTGTCATTGCCAAAAACATTTTATTCCAATTTATATTTAGCCCATTAAACATTGTGCTTTAGAATTACTAAATATACTAACCATTTTTAGCACATAAATTTAAATTTTGCGTAAATACATGTACATACAAAAAAGACAACCAGAAAGAGATTTGCATTTCGACTTTTCTATCATTACCTATACCAAATTCTTTTTTAAATTCATTTTTTTAATGATCTAAGTTTCACAAATGTTGTCTTTGCTAAAACCATCTTATTCCAATATATGTAGTTCACTAAACATTATATTTTAAGATCTGCAAAGTATTTTTGATACCTAAATGTATGTGAAGACAATGATGATAAGTAGACCGGGGGTACAAAAAGGATCAAATTCCAATGATTATAAACATCAAAAATCAGTTTTTTTTCTCTTTACCTTAGCCTTTAATTCCAACCATAAATTTATTTTTAACTAATAGTATGATGCTAGGATAAAATTAGGAGTTAAGGTTGGAGTGTGTGTGTGGGCGCGTGGATATATACAGGATAAAGTTTGGGTACACCTTAATTTGCTACACCTATATTCCCCCTAAATTGCGACAACGTCGATTTTCATTCCCTGTTCGAAGCACCGAAAATTAAAAGCGTTGACCAAAAACCTTCGTCTTACGACCCAACAATCGCATAATATATGCTCAAGATAAAGCATTACTTATAAATTGGTCAACTAAATGGGACAAGATTGATATAGTCAATAACATAAGTAAATATTTGAGTGGTGTACAGTCATTGGCTAAGCTAATGCACTGTAACCATCTTGCAATATAAAGTCATAAGTAACATTCACAAATATATTCCTACTTATTATTTTCCAATTTTAGTTCATTATCCACTTCGTCCTGCAAAATTGTTATGCTGATAAACATGTATACACACACATACCTTAACATTCCCCTTGGAATGGGCTTAAATTCCTTCCCAAAAAAAGGCCAATCGGAATTTAAAGTCATTCTAAACAGATTGTTGGTTCGTATAAGGATTACATTCATAGAGAAAAACTAATAACAACATCAGAATCTCACAACAGAAGGGATAAAATATAATAACAAAAAGTAGATGTACCATTAATTAAAACCCATAAATGTTGATTACATAGAAATATCAACTGTTAATAACGGTACATCGATAATAATAGTAATATCCCAATAAACAACAACCATGATAATACTGATAATAACTAAGGATCCTTATTCATCAGGCTCCAACATCCACGACTGCATCAACCGAGCGTTCGCACCTACTAACATGTTTATTTGTTAAGAGGTGCGAGGTCAGAACAAAAGTTCTGGTGAATGAAAATCACATAAGTTCAAGGAATGTCTATTTCCTATATATGGGAGTATACGTTCATCAAATTATGTCTACGCAAGTTCAATACATAAATTTATGTATAACTTAGGCGGACTATTCTAAAGTTAATAGGGCCAACATGTACATTTATAAGGAGGGATTCCAATATCACTTAATATCATTCGAGGAGGACTACCATTTGGTCACTTAAGACCATTAGATAAATACTTATTTAAGGGTGGATCCCATCGTTTAAGACCCTACGACGAACCATAGTCACTTAAAACCTCGTGTTCTAATCATCAACGCAATTAAATATTCTCTCTCTTGTAATACGAGAAATAACAAGCTTCCGCTTAGTACCGGTTTAGACAGACATTCATTGACATTCAAGACCCTCCGACAGGTCCTTTCGTTAATATTTAACTGGTATTACGGATGAACTCCTAGCCCCTTAATACTTCCCGTAGATAAGCACTCCTTTAGAAAGCTTTCAATTCATCTTTATTAAATTTATATATTGTCTATCCCTCTAGGTAAGTCATCACACAACCACTAGAGAGGAAGAGGACAACTTCCGGAGAACTACCCCACTCAAAATATATCGTTATTTAAAACCATTTAATGCATTTTTAAGAGAAAGACAGACCTCGTGACCACTTAAGACCTTTGTAAGAGAGAATCTCATGAGTTGGGCCCTAAACGAAGCAGTGAACCTTCGGAATGGACCTTGTCCTAACTACTTAATACCAAACTAGGTAGGTCAACCACTTAATACCTTCTCTAGGCAGGCCTTCTTCACACACACACACACACACACACACACACACACACACACACACACACATATATATATATATATACACACACACACACATAAAAGACATCTCACATTAAATTGACCACTTGTGGATGCTGGATATTTCGGGCAGTTCCGGGAAGGCTTCTACTACAAGTTGAACTTAATCTTTGCGCCTTAGTGTAATTATTATAATGGCCATGACACCTAGACCTCTCATATTAACTCGACTTAACTTGTATATGTTGGATATGCCTATCGGTTCTGAGTAGGCTTCTACTACAAGTAGGGATTAACCTCGTGTCTATGTGTCATTAATAATATTAAAAGCCATTAAAACTCATACACATACAAATTTCCTATTTAGACATTTATAATTCTAATTTCCTATTTTAACGCATTTAGTACGCTATTTAATATGCATTAATTGTAACAACCTGAATTTTTAATAACGTGTTAAGACAAGGATCAAGGCAGAATTAAATGTTAAAATCTGAATCAGGGAAAACGAATTGCGCGATTGCGTTCGTCTCGGAAAAATACGCGAAATAGACTCCGAAATTTCGTAAATCGGAGTCCGTATGACCAAGATATGGCCTCGCAAAGTTTCACGAAAAATTCAAATTCGAAAACAGATTCAAAATTTTCAAAATTCAGAGTAGGCGGGAAAAATCCCGCCCAGGCAGGTCGACAGAGGGGTCGACACTAGGGTCGACCTCCCCCCCAACCAGGTCGACTCTAGAGTCGACCTGGGGGTCGACCTGGATGTCGACCTCCCTGGTCGGCCAGGTCGGCCTGGTGCACCTGTTTTGGCTCCTGGGTCCTGTTTTGGAGGCTTGTGACGATTTTTGAGGGCTTGGATCTATCCTAGGGTTAATCTAACGGCCTAAACTACTCCTAATCTCTATAAAAAGACCCCTAAGCCTACCCTAAACCCTCACAAATCACTCATGCCACGAAGTGCTGCCCAAATGCCAAGTGATCATGGCATCCATCTCCAATTCCTAGAGACTATGCATTCAAACCGGGTTCAAATCAAAAGGTGCAAGCTTTCTACACCAAATCGAGGAGGGATCAATGTTGCTACGCAAATTCCATGACGATTCTTCGACAAAAGAGCCATCTTTCTTCGTCAAGATGATGCATGATCCTTTCCTAAGCCTCGCTATGTAAGTTCTAGCTACTTCTAGATCTAAACGGTAGTCTTAATGATGGCATGGAATAAAACAAGATTAAACTAAGTATGCTAGCCTATATGAACCTTGTCATGCCTCTTTTGCTTGAACCTATGACTTTTGGCTATGCTTAGTGACTAGATCATGCTATTCATGTTATGATTAACCTAGTTTACCTTGCAAGTTTGAATCTTTATCTATGGAATGCTAGCATGAACCTTTGGGAACCATTTGACTTGTGAAACATTGGCAAAGATTTGACTTTGGGGCTTATGCATGTAAATGAACCCAAACCCCTTATGTATCATGCATGTTTGTGGCCAAATTCCCTTATGATACTATGCATGTTTGTGGCCAAATCCCCTTATGAAACTATGCATGCTTGTGGCCAAATTCCCTTATGATACTATGCATGCTTGTGGCCAAATTCCCTTATGATACTATGCATGTTTGTGGCCAAATTCCCTTATGATACTATGCATGTTTGTGGCCAATATGTTGGCATAATACCCTACTATGTGACTCGCTTCCACTTGGGTTGGAAATACGTTTGGGTAGCTTAGGAAAAACGTGGGTATGACATGAAAAACTTGACATGGGGCTTACATGAGAACATGACATTCATGATACATTTAAATATGGTCATGACACGTGGGAAAACATGGAACTTGAACTAGACATGGGTGGGTTGTAAGTGTAAAAAGACACTAGACCAAACATGAAAGTGGCCAACTCGAGGTTGGGTTGAGTTTGTAGCATAAATCTACCCGGACCCGCCTGACTTAACTAGTGGCTACAAACAATAGGATCCAATGTGAGAAGTTGGTCATGTCGCGCTTAAGACCCGAGGTTAGACTAGGTTGTGGTGTAAAACTACCCGGACCCGCCCGGCTTAACTAGTAACCACAACAAGGTCTAATGTGAGAGGTTGAGAGTGCATTAATTAAATTAATGCCACATGATAAGGTTAAGTAAATTTGACTAATGACACTTAACCGATATGACACGAATGGGTAGGTTAAGTGGGACCGGGCTCGATTTCTTAATGACACTTAACCATACAAGACAATTAGGGGATGGTGTTAAGTAATTTACGCTTAACTAATCCGAGTTGTTAATTAGATGGGGTTAAGTAATCTACACTTAACTAATCTAAACACGGTAAATTCGATGAGGTTAAGTAATCCATACTTAACTAATCTAACACGGTAATTAGACGGGGTTAAGTAACTTAGACTTAACTAATCTAAAACGCGGTAATTAGATGGGGTTAAGTAACCTTCACTTAACTAATCTAAACACGGTAATTCGATGGGGTTAAGTTAAACACTTAACCAATCTAAACTTGGTAATTCAATGAGGTTAAGTAACCAATACTTAACCAACTTAACACGGTAATTTAATTGGGTTAAGTAACTTATACTTAACCAATTATACATGATGATTTGATGAGGTTAAGTAACATATACTTAACCAATCTAATAGGTGGACCTGATAGGGTTAAGTCACAAGACCTTTTAAAATTAGGCTTAACCATTGTAATACGATTAGTGGATGGGGTTAAGCTAACCCATACTTAACCAATCCGACTCGATAATCTGATGGGATTAAGATAATCTATGCTTAATCAATCTAACATGATAATCTGATAGGTTAAGACAAATAAATACTTAACCAATTTGACTTGATAGGGTTAAGTCATGAGCTTCTTGGTACACTTAACCAACTTGTAGGGATAAGCCTTGAACTTGAGTACTTAGCCAATCTTGACATGATTCGTAGGCGGGTTAAGTCATGAACTTGGATAACAACACTTAACCCATTTGACAAAACCCTAGCTCAAGGGACTAGGTTGGAAATCGTAGTTAACAAGGATAGCGGAAAGAGGAGCTAAGTGGTAAACCTTAGTTAAGGTAACTAAGTAATAATTCTTAGCTAAGGACATGGGACTAGTTCATAAAGAGATGAGTAACCTGATACGGTAGGTCATCGCTTAGTATACGAGGAGGAGCAACTTATCTGACTTGGATAAAAAGCTCCAGCGAACTGGGTGACGAAGCGATAGCTTCGGGGTACGTAAGGGTACGCTTGGTATCCCTCTGTGAGGTGGCAGGTGGTCCATGAAACCCGGCCTCACAGAGGTTAAGGTCTGCGATAGAAGAGCCAAGAGTATGCCTTGGTTGCTATGCGAGCGACCTAAAGACTGGGATGGATTAGCGTGGAGTCGACGATACTTGATTTTGCCCTGGATAGCACGTCGCTGACTACCTACCATCTTTAGTCAATCGTGTACGAGCGGGCAGAGAACTCCCAACAGACCATGTTCTTGCTATCGAGTCATGGGTGAGGTTGGCCCATAGGAAAGTGGGGCTATAGTGGGGCCGGGATGTAGTTCTCATACATGATTTTTCTTGGATTGCCTTTCAGTAGTTGAGGGAGGGGTCACGTGGGACCATAGCCACAGATACAAAAACAGACCTTGATATCTGCATTAGCAGACGACTTAAAGCTCCCGACCGAGTTCCGTATTTCTTGATTTTCCCTGGCACGGAACTCGAATGGCACATTGAGATACATGTGCGTTTAGACATGGAAAACGATTCACGATACATACGTGGGATAAAGGGCGCGGTTGACGGGTGGCATAATCCCTAGTGGCCCTAAGTGGCCTGAACCCAAACCGAGACACGGGAACGTTCATTAGGTAGTATAATCCCTAGTGGTCCTAGGTGGCATAAACCCTAAGTGAACACGCGATAGTTCATGGTAAGAAAACATACCTAGATCAAGGGTAGCAGTCCAAAACAACTTCAAGGATAAAATGGTACTACGTTGAAGTGGTATAGATTTACATGGGAAAGCCCGTATGGCCTACGGCAAAGGACTGAACTTATACATGGAAAGAAACATACGAGAACCTACATATGCTATATATTAGGTTGACATGGACCATTACATGACATTGGGCAAGGGACATTCATAGTTAACACATGACGCGGGTTGGGATATTAGTACGAGAGGTGCAGAGCAAATATACATGATAGATACCGTGGGATGTTATACATGATAGATACCTTGTGATAGTATACTTGATAGAAACCTGACGATGTGATACCTTGATTCTTGACACTGTAGTTTATCATGATACCTTAGTTTATCTTGCTACAGTAGTTCATCCAGTTATCTTGGTTTAGCTTTTCTATCTTGTCGTCATCCTTATGTTTACTTTCAGTTTATGCATGTCATGTTACCTTTACCTGTTTTTATACTGGAAGTAGATAGGACTTACCAGTCTTTATGACTGACCCCATTTTCTTTCCCCTCTTTGTCTTCCGTTTCCCCCCCAGGTTTTCAGGGAGGAAATGCTGTTGTTTAGTTCGGACTTCCTCTGCTTGAAGGTCATCATGCATGCCTTGGACTTTTCTTGGCTATGGCTACCTTACTGTTTTATTTGGGGAAATATTTTATGAAAAGGTTTTATGCTTCTTTATTATTGCAAGACAGGTTTTGATGTATTCTGATGTAAAAGGCTTTAGACCTTATTTTATAAGGCAATGAAATTTGTTTTACTTCCGCTGTTTTATATATGTGTTCTGTCTTGTAATATTTCTGTGCATGTTTACCTCGATAATGCTTCACCAAACCTAGTGCATTCCCTTTGTGAGTGACTCTAGCGGAGGTGGGGTGTTACATTTGGTATCAGAGCAGAAGGTTACCAGGCTGGGCAAAAGTTTTTAAAACCTTCTGAAAACTATTTGAAAAACCATTTACAAAGAAGCATTTTTCAAGAAAAGTTTTTAAAGGCTATTCCCCAAAAGCCATTAGCACCATCCTTTGTTTCCTTGATTGAACCTCTTTTCCTTTCTTTCCTCCATCTGTAGTCACAGTAGTTTTAACTGCGACTAATCTTTGTCTAGCTACGTAAGTGTTTTCCCTTGCGATGGAGGAAGTTCTCGAGAGACCTGTTACCGAAATTATAAGAAGGGATAATAAGATCAAGGATAAAGGACACGAGCTTAAGAATAAGCAACTTGTTGGTATGGCCTGATCCACAAAGGAAGATAAGGACAAGATCAGCGAGAGGGCAAACATATGCTCTCATTTCTAGCGTACCTAAGAGGAATGGTACCGTTTCTGTTAAAGGCTTAGCCTTTCTTTTCTATCATCCTGTCCAGACTTTGTTTTGATCCTACCATTTAAAGTCTGCTTCGATAGTTGAGTCTCTGCACCTTAGTACTAGCATGGTAGGGGATCCCATTTCTGTCCCAAATCTTGTTGGAGGATCGGTCCATTTATTCATGACTTGTTTGGAATTGAGAATGTAAATGCCAAGTGTTGAGATTAGAAGCAATACTTGTATTGTTGAGCTATGGATGGATTCTAGGGATAAAGTGGTTATCCAGTTAGGGATACCATTCTCGGTTTTGAAAAGAGGGTAGTCAGACTCTTGGCTTGCTTTGGTAATACCTTCGAAGTCTCGTGTAACCTTTTGGGTTCTGTCATGGTTAGTTACCTAGAATCTCTTGATGCATTTATCGGAAATCTCTGATCCAATCGAGTAACGTCCGCCAATAAGACGGATGGTTCATTCCGCTTAAGCATGGGTTATAGGAACCACCCTAGTAAGTGCACGTGGTAACATGGATTGGCATCGGTAAACGAGATCCAGAATTCACTCGTGAATTTTGGAAGAGCTTGCATGAGTACGCAGATATGGTTGAGCCAAGTATACTAGGGAAAGAATAAGTGAAAGTGAAACGAGAAGCGACAGTGAAATGAGTTCCAACTCATATCTTGGGAATAGGAATCAAGGAGCTACGAAATCATGAAGTCAAAGGCGGTCAAAGCACAATGGAATTAAGCTCATGGAAATGCGGCTTAGACGCGCGCATTATATCTCTTTTTAGGAGGATACCTTTGATCTCTGGTTCTCCTGTAGAGCTTACTTGCATGCTATCGCTTGGTGGATATCCTCTCGACCCTGTTTCTGTTGTAAACCCCGTAAGGAGTTTATCTTGCTTATCTCCTCGATCCTATCTTGAGAACCTTAGTAGAATCCTATGGATGTAAACATGTATTTGAAACATGTTATGATTGATATGGTTGCAAATGGTTGCAAGTGGTTGCTCGTGGATGCGCGAATACACATTAGATACTAGATTGACGCGGTCACGTTTCATGTTGCATATGCATGAGTATTTATACTTGTTTATGAATGAAATTGAATGTGTTATCATGCGGATGTTGCATATGAATGAATGTTTGTGCACGCATATAGTACTTATATGATTAGGACTATTTGCATACATGTTGGACTCATGGCACTAAACATATTTTTGCATTAGAAAGATCATTCAGGCCTGATCATTAGCATTAGCTAAGGAGCATATACACACACGTTTTGCATATGTTCATATGGCATTAGAAATCGTCTAAGGACAATGGTTGCATGTGGATGATGTTTTGAGTAGATGGATGATGGATGGTAGGATGCGTTCTTCCTAACTTGGAGATTTCGGGGATGAAATCCTTAAAGGAGGGGAGAATGTAACAACCTGAATTTTTAACAACGTGTTAAGACAAGGATCAAGGCAGAATTAAATGTTAAAATCTGAATCAGGGAAAACGAGTTGCGTCATTGCGTTCGTCTCGGAAAAATACGCGAAATAGAGTCCGAAATTTCGTAAATCGGAGTCCGTATGACCAAGATATGGCCTCGCAAAGTTTCACGAAAAATTCAAATTCGAAAACAGATTCAAAATTTTCAAAATTCAGAGTAGGCGGGAAAAATCCCGCCCAGGCAGGTCGACAGGGGGGTCGACACTAGGGTCGACCTCCCCCCCCCCCCCAACCAGGTCGACTCTAGAGTCGACCTGGGAGTCGACCTGGGTGTCGACCTCCCTGGTCGGCCAGGTCGGCCTGGTGCACCTGTTTTGGCTCCTGGGTCCTGTTTTGGAGGCTTGTGACGATTTTTGAGGGCTTGGATCTATCCTAGGGTTAATCTAACGGCCTAAACTACTCCTAATCTCTATAAAAAGACCCCTGAGCCTACCCTAAACCCTCACAAATCACTCATGCCACGAAGTGCTGCCCAAATGCCAAGTGATCATGGCCTCCATCTCCAATTCCTAGAGACTATGCATTCAAACCGGGTTCAAATCAAAAGGTGCAAGCTTTCTACACCAAATCGAGGAGGGACAAACGTTGCTACGCAAATTCCATGACGATTCTTCGACAAAAGATCCACCTTTCTTCGTCAAGATGATGCATGATCCTTTCCTAAGCCTCGCTATGTAAGTTCTAGCTACTTCTAGATCTAAACGGTAGTCTTAATGATGACATGGAATAAAACGAGATTAAACTAAGTATGCTAGCCTATATGAACCTTGTCATGCCTCTTTTGCTTGAACCTATGACTTTTGGCTATGCTTAGTGACTAGATCATGCTATTCATGTTATGATTAACCTATTTTACCTTGCAAGTTTGGATCTTTATCTATGGAATGCTAGCATGAACCTTTGGGGACCATTTGACTTGTGAAACATTGGCAAAGATTTGACTTTGGGGCTTATGCATGTAAATGAACCCAAACCCCTTATGTATCATGCATGTTTGTGGCCAAATTCCCTTATGATACTATGCATGTTTGTGGCCAAATCCCCTTATGAAACTATGCATGCTTGTGGTCAAATTCCCTTATGATACTATGCATGTTTGTGGCCAAATCCCCTTATGAAACTATGCATGCTTGTGGCCAAATTCCCTTATGATACTATGCATGCTTGTGGCCAAATTCCCTTATGATACTATGCATGTTTGTGGCCAAATTCCCTTATGATACTATGCATGTTTGTGGCCAATATGTTGGCATAGTACCCTACTATGTGACTCGCTTCCACTTGGGTTGGAAATACGTTTGGGTAGCTTAGGAAAAACGTGGGTATGACATGAAAAACTTGACATGGGGCTTACATGAGAACATGACATTCATGATACATTTAAATATGGTCATGACACGTGGGAAAACATGGAACTTGAACTAGACATGGGTGGGTTGTAAGTGTAAAAAGACACTAGACCAAACATGAAAGTGGCCAACTCGAGGTTGGGTTGAGTTTGTAGCATAAATCTACCCGGACCCGCCCGGCTTAACTAGTGGCTACAAACAATAGGATCCAATGTGAGAAATTGGTCATGTCGCGCTTAAGACCCGAGGTTAGACTAGGTTGTGGTGTAAAACTACCCGGACCCGCCCGGCTTAACTAGTAACCACAACAAGGTCTAATGTGAGAGGTTGAGAGTGCATTAATTAAATTAATGCCACATGATAAGGTTAAGTAAATTTGACTAATGACACTTAACCGATATGACATGAATGGGTAGGTTAAGTGGGACCGGGCTCGATTTCTTAATGACACTTAACCATACAAGACAATTTGGGGATGGGGTTAAGTAATTTATGCTTAACTAATCCGAGTTGTTAATTAGATGGGGTTAAGTAATCTACACTTAACTAATCTAAACACGGTAAATTCGATGAGGTTAAGTAATCCATACTTAACTAATCTAACACGGTAATTAGATGGGGTTAAGTAACTTAGACTTAACTAATCTAAAACGCGGTAATTAGATGGGGTTAAGTAACCTTCACTTAACTAATCTAAACACGGTAATTCGATGGGGTTAAGTTAAACACTTAACCAATCTAAACTTGGTAATTCAATGAGGTTAAGTAACCAATACTTAACCAACTTAACACGGTAATTTAATTGGGTTAAGTAACTTATACTTAACCAATTATACATGATGATTTGATGAGGTTAAGTAACCTATACTTAACCAATCTAATAGGTGGACCTGATAGGGTTAAGTCACAAGACCTTTTAAAATTAGGCTTAACCATTGTAATACGATTAATGGATGGGGTTAAGCTAACCCATACTTAACCAATCCGACTCGATAATCTGATGGGATTAAGATAATCTATGCTTAATCAATCTAACATGATAATCTGATAGGGTTAAGACAAATAAATACTTAACCAATTTGACTTGATAGGGTTAAGTCATGAGCTTCTTGGTACACTTAACCAACTTGTAGGGCTAAGCCTTGAACTTGAGTATTTAGCCAATCTTGACATGATTCGTAGGCGGGTTAAGTCATGAACTTGGATAACAACACTTAACCCATTTGACAAAACCCTAGGTCAGGGGACTAGGTTGGAAATCGTAGTTAACAAGGATAGCGGAAAGAGGAGCTAAGTGGTAAACCTTAGTTAAGGGTAACTAAGTAATAATTCTTAGCTAAGGACATGGGACTAGTTCATAAAGAGATGAGTAACCTGATACGGTAGGTCATCGCTTAGTATACGAGGAGGAGCAACTTATCTGACTTGGATAAAAAGCTCCAGCGAACTGGGTGACGAAGCAGTAGCTTCGGGGTACGTAAGGGTACACTTGGTATCCCTCTGTGAGGTGGCAGGTGGTCCATGAAACCCGGCCTCACAGAGGTTAAGGTCTGCGATAGAAGAGCCAAGAGTATGCCTTGGTTGCTATGCGAGCGACCTAAAGACTGGGATGGATTAGCGTGGAGTCGACGATACTTGATTTTGCCCTGGATAGCACGTCGCCGACTACCTACCATCTTTAGTCAATCGTGTACGAGCGGAAAGGCAGAGAACTCCCAACAGACCATGTTCTTACTATCGAGTCGTGGGTGAGGTTGGCCCATAGGAAAGTGGGGCTATAGTGGGGCCGGGATGTAGTTCTCATACATGATTTTTCTTGGATTGCCTTTCAGTAGTTGAGGGAGGGGTCACGTGGGACCATAGCCACGGATACAAAAACAGACCTTGATATCTGCATTAGCAGACGACTTAAAGCTCCCGACCGAGTTCCGTATTTCTTGATTTTCCCTGGCACGGAACTCGAATGGCACATTGAGATACATGTGCGTTTAGACATGGAAAACGATTCACGATACATACGTGGGATAAAGGGCGCGGTTGACGGGTGGCATAATCCCTAGTGGCCCTAGGTGGCCTGAACCCAAACCGAGACACGGGAACGTTCATTAGGTAGCATAATCCCTAGTGGTCCTAGGTGGCATAAACCCTAAGTGAACACGCGATAGTTCATGGTAAGAAAACATAACTAGATCAAGGGTAGCAGTCCAAAACAACTTCAAGGATAAAATAGTACTACGTTGAAGTGGTATAGATTTACATGGGAAAGCCCGTACGGCCTACGGCAAAGGACTGAACTTATACATGGAAAGAAACATACGAGAACCTACATATGCTATATATTAGGTTGACATGGACCATTACATGACATTGGGCAAGGGACATTCATAGTTAACACATGACGCGGGTTGGGATACTAGTACGAGAGGTGCAGAGCAAATATACATGATAGATACCGTGGGATGTTATACATGATAGATACCTTGTGATAGTATACTTGATAGAAACCTGACGATGTGATACCTTGATTCTTGACACCGTAGTTTATCATGATACCTTAGTTTATCTTGCTACAGTAGTTCATCCAGTTATCTTGGTTTAGCTTATCTATCTTGTCGTCATCCTTATGTTTACTTTCAGTTTATGCATGTCATGTTACCTTTACCTGTTTTTATCTGGAAGTAGATAGGACTTACCAGTCTTTATGACTGACCCCGTTTTCTTTCGCCTCTTTGTCTTTCGTTTCCCCCCCAGGTTTTCAGGGAGGAAATGCTGTTGTTTAGTTCGGACTTCCTCTGCTTGAAGGTCATCATGCATGCCTTGGACTTTTCTTGGCTATGGCTACCTTACTATTTTATTTGGGGAAATATTTTATGAAAAGGTTTTATGCTTCTTTATTATTGCAAGACAGGTTTTGATGTATTCTGATGTAAAAGGCTTTAGACGTTATTTTATAAGGCAATGAAATTTGTTTTACTTCCGCTGTTTTATATATATGTTCTGTCTTGTAATATTTCTGTGCATGTTTACCTCGATAATGCTTCACCAAACCTAGTGCATTCCCTTTGTGAGTGACTCTAGCGGAGGTGGGGTGTTACATTAATACTACGTCAATTACGCTTATAAATAATAGTAAATAAAACGTAAATTAAGCGCACATGAATAAACGTCCTAATTCGTTTGAAATGTCAAATCCTAACATCAAAATAAGATTTACAAGTTTATTTCCTTAATTTTCTCAATATGGCATCCGCATGTATATCATAATCAATAATAGGGAACAACAAGATATACATAAAGCTTGTAACCAAGGCTTAAAATATTATTTCAATAACAAAAGAAAGACAAGGTGCGATAATTCAATTATATATGTAAAGTTTTCTTTTTGGTACTTCTTCACTTTTCATAAGAATTTACAAGGAAGTGAATCATACCATTACCAGAAACTGTACAACACCTGAAAGCCTATCTTTTATTACCTTAATAATTAAAACCCAGTAAACACTTCCGCAAATTATAAGAGATTTAGAGGATTGTTAATGTTTTATTTTCATGTAAATTCAAATCTCTTTAGGCATAACAATCTAAATCTATACTAACATCATATAAAAATAGAAAACTAATGTAATTTCTACTCACTGAGATAAGAATAGAAGAATAGTGCATAATCTAACAATTTGGATTGAATCTTCGAATCAACATACTCCAATATCTTATATATATATATATATATAAAGATCAGATTTAGAATATCATATATATATATATTATACTTAATTCTAGAATACATATATAAGAATTCAGATTAAAAGAGATAGAATATAGATTAGAAGAAGATAAGAAACCTAACAAGTTTCTAGAATTAAGAAATGGCGGAGAGACAGAGTGGAGGCGTGGAAGAAGATGAATGTAGGGTTTGGGAGAGAGGCTAGGGCCGTATTTATAGTTGTTGAAGTGTGTGTGTGTGGATCGTCAGATTTATTTTATAAAATTTTCGCGAGTCGTTTCATCAAACAATGTACAAAAACCCAACGAAAAATCAAATCAATTGTGAGATTTTCTTTTTCTAGTTCAAGCTTTCCACTATGGTCATTCAACCTGTCACACATTTCTACCGTATAGTTTTACACTCAATCGCTTGGTCGATAGTTTGCGACTATGCATATTTAAGTTAAATTGAAAGCCAAAACAATATAAAATTCAAGTTTACCTCGATACAATCTATATTATCATCACAATCCATCGACTAAACCAAAAGATTTATCTAAAGTTATATTACCAGGATTTATTGGATAAAAAGATCAGAACGAGTAAATTAAGATAAGAGATAAAAAGACGAATGAATAATCTAAGTGCAATTCTATTTTGAATAAATTTTAGAATTTTGGCTGGCTACTCAGCAATTTTGTGGGTTTAAATAAAATTAGCCGTAATTTTGTATAATATTAAGTTGCCATGTACAATAACAAATAACATAATTCTGAATTGTTATGGTACAATTTAATTTTATTATCTTCCCTTATCATTGTAAACCATGGTTATTTGTATTTAGTATATCAATTAGTGAGAATATATACATATACATATATATTATTAGTACACAATTTTGAATCAATACATAAAGCCTCTTTGGGTCTTGGACGATCCGGGTCTACCTTAACCCCTGTGGCTTTCGGGTTTTGGGCTAAGTTCCGAACCTGAAATGGGTCCAAAGCGGGGTACTGAAAACTCAAGGTGGGTCTAAGACAAAAGTAACTCGTCCTAACACGCTTTATTCATTCCTACTCAACATGATATCCATAAAATTTAGATTAATTGAAATTTGTCTAGTATAATTTTTAAAATTAACTATTGAAGTTAATCTTTTAATGGTGAACTTTAACTTACAATTTTGGAAAAGCGACGAATGTCAAAATAATATCATTTTTTGTAAGGATGGTAAACATAATGTTGATTAAATATCTATGTAGTTTTGTAGTTTTTAAAATATGTTGGTACGATAGGGGTGCTCTAAAAGAGGGTCGGCACTGAACATTCCTCGTGCGCACACATGCATACACATAGGTACGCACACCACAAAAAAAGATAAAATTAGAGAGACTCATTATTAACTATTCTGCATGCACCAATATGTCCAATTCAATTTTTTCATTGCTGAAATCATTGTATTCCAATATATATTTAGCCTATTAAACATTGTACTTTGGAATTGCTTAATATACTAACTATTTTTAGTACATAAATGTGATTTTTGCATACATACATGTACATATAAAAAAGAAAATATGGAAGAGAGACGCATTTCGACTTTTCTATCACTATTTATGCCAAACTCTTTTTTAGTATATAGGATTGTGGAAATTCAAATTTTTTAATGATCTAAGTTTCACAAATGTTGTCTTTGCTAGTCCACTAAACATTATATTTTAAGATACGTGATTGCTAAATATTTTTGATACCTAAATGTATGCATGCGAAGACATTGATGATATGTGGATCACAGATACAAAAAGGATCAAATTCCAATGACCATAAACATCAAAAATTAGTTCTTTTTCCCTTTACTTTAGCCTTTGACTGCAACTAAAAAATTATTTTAATTAATAGTATGAGGCTTAAATAAAATTAGGAGTTAAGGTTGAAGTGTGCGCGTGTGCACGTCGATATATATATATATATATATATATATATATATATAGGATAAGGCTTGGGTATACCTCAATTTGCTATACCTATATTCCCCCTAAATTGCGACAACTTCGATTTTCAATCCTCGTTCGAAGCACCAAAAACTAAAAGCATCGACCAAAAACCATCGCCTTACGACCCAACAATCGCATAATATATGCACAAGATAAAGCATTACTTATATATGGAGTCTTGGACAACTAAATGTGATAACATTGATATAGTCAATAACATAAGTAAATATCTGAGTGGTGCATAGTCATTGTCTAAGCTAATGCACTGTAACTATCATGCAATGTAAAATCATATATAACACTCACAAAGATATTCCTACTTATTATTTTTCAACTTTAGTTCATTATCCACTTCATCCTGTAAACTTGTTATACTGATAAACATGTATATATATATATATATATGTGTGTGTGTGTGTGTGTGTACATATATATACACTTATATATATTTATGTATACATATACATACATACAAATATACATACACACACACACACATATATATATACATACACACACACATATATATATATATATATACATGCTCAATTTTCAAAAAATAATATATACACACACTCCTGATACAGATGTGACTGTACAGGTACTCATTATAGGATCAAGTCGAACATAGTCCTTTTACTATTATTTAATAGGACTCAATTAAGGATATATAAATATAAAAGGGGTTACTTGCAATCACCAAGTTAGTTCCATGATATACAATGATAATCATAAGCGCATAACTACTAAATAAGGTTGGAAGTTTGATACTATATGAATTCATGCTCTTCTCCTACATCGTAGTGTTAAGGCAAACATAAATAATAATATCGCTAATTCTTAGTAGCAGTTTTACTTATGAGGTTTCTATTTACATGTTTCCTATTGTGATTTTCTTCTATATTAAGAGGCTAACAAAATCTCTCTGTTAGGGATTGCAGAATGAATCGTTAAGGCAAAACTAACAGTAAAGGGGGGTGAATAGTGTTTTTTAGAATTTTAACAAAATCTAAAACTTAAATGATCTTCTATATGAATCACACACCACAGAAATAATCACAGACACAAAATCAAACACAGACACAAATATAAACAAAATAAAATGCAAAAAAGGAAAGAACACATCGGATTTTATACTGGTTTGGATTACTCCTACGTCCAATCCCACGCAACGCTAGATTGCATAGAGTTTTATTACTATATCAATATCCAAGTACAACCCCCTTGATTTCACGGCCACAAGGTTACCACCGATTCCAAACACCCTTGATCAAGTATATTCCCCTTGATTTCCTGGCTACAAGGTTAACACCGCCCCGTTTCCTTGATTTTTAAGGCTATAAGGACACATCTTTTTTCCTAAACACTTCCCAAACAATTACAACATCCCTATAACTCTTCAATAGCACTTCAATTCAGAGTAATGAGTAGAGAGTGAGAAGAGAAGTTTTATATAAATAGAATTGAATTCGGCATAGTATAAGTGTAAAAAATCATAAAAATATGAAATATTAATGGTGTAAAGAAAGGAGATGAAGATGGAGAAGAAGAATGATGAAAAAATTCGAAATCAACCCCTATTTATAAGATTTGAAAGATTGCAACGCTTCTGAAATGTTACAAACAGTGAAAATGCACTTCCTTTCAAAATCGAAAATATGACACTTATATGTCGACATCCCTATAAATAGGGCTATCAATTTCCTACACGACCCGTGACCCGACCCGAAACCCGCACGGAAATTAGCTGGTTAACCCGACTCGTTTAGTTAGCGGGTCATTTTCGGGTCAACCCGAATTTGACCCGTTTATTAACAGGTGGGTTTAGGGTTGACCTGCTAACCCGATTTTGACACGACAAGCCCGATTATATGTTGTATCTCTTCTATACTGTTAGTCTTTTATGTATACTATTAGTGTTAATCTTTTATATATGCAGTAATCAGTATGCTCGTATACGTAAGCTGTTATATTTTACTAATTTATTCTTGTATGTTGTTAGTTATATTTTACTTATAACAACTATATCTCTTCCATACTGGTAGTCTTTAATTTATGCAGTATGGGAATATATACTTATGTATAGAAAATGATTTTTGGATATGTTGATTTCATGCTTTATATGTGTTGTCTGTTGGTGACTTTGCAACTTGTTGCATGTTAGTGATTACATAACAGTGTGCATGTTGGTGATTTGGCTCTTTTGTTGCTTATATTAGTAAGTAATATCTATCAATGGGTCAAACGGGTAAACCTGACCCAACACGACCCATTTATAGTTAAACGGGTTACACGGGTCGGTTTGGGTCAACCAGTTTGTAAATGGGTCAGGTTAGGGTTAGGAAAATATGACCCGTTTAATAAACGGGTTGACCCGACCCGTTTATAAATTAACCCGAACCCGACTTGACCCGACCCGAACCCCACCCGACGACCCATTGACAGCCCTACCTATAAATGTATGTCGACATAACCCTTCACAAAATTGAGTTTTGAGCATTTTTGAAGTGTTTGTATATATATATATAATTCTGAAATTCTTAAATTAAAACGTAGTGTTATAAATAAGTATTATAAAGTAGGAAATCATATGAAATCATAAATATAACTTATATAAATATATGCATAAAATTATAAAGTTTAAAACTATAAATATAAAGTATATAAAAGTATCTAACTATATAAATATGTATACTATAAAATTTGAGTTTGAAATCAATAGAGAAAGTAAAATAAAGAAACTTAATAAAGATTGAAGATAGAATTTGGAGTTCGAAAATAAAAAATTGAAAATCAGAATTTGAATTTGAATTTAAAATTTGAATTTGAATTTGAAATTTGAATTTGAAATTTGAATTTGAACCTGGAGTTCTATTCAGAGTCTTACATAAACCAAACTCTATTACTATATTTATCTTGAACTCTTGAAATCTTGATTACTCATGAGTCTTGAATCATGTCTGAATTCTGAATCTCTAGAAGCTCTTAAACTGTACAGTCTGCAGTATTAATTCATGTATATAAATCCTGCATATGTATGTGTATATATATATATATTCTAGATAAAGGTGTTAGTATATATTTTATAATCAATTAATATTGAAATATGGTTATTGTCATCAAAACTTCATTCTCCAACAATCTCCCCCTTTTTGATGATGACAGCCTTATTTATAAAATATCATACCTATACATACCTGTTGATGATGATCCTTCTAAAATACTTCCCCTGTCTATATGAACTAATTCTATATTTTATAATTTCTCCCCCTTTGGCATTATAAAAAGGAATTATAAAAATACTCCCCCTAAATTCTATAACTATGTAAATAATTCCTATACTAAAGTATAGTACTCCCTAAAAATACTCCCTCTGAATCCTAAATCTATAATTAAACCCTATAATTATAATAGTACTTCCTAAATTCATGATTATCAATCAGGACTAAGTATCAAAGTATTATAATTACATATGTTTTGTGTCATATATACAAACCAAACCAAATCAAAATAATCAAACCAAATCAATCAAAATCATACCAAACACTTAAACGTTTCTTGGGACTTCTACCCATTTATCTTGTCCAGTGATTGGGTTCTTCTTGATGTCCTTCCATTCTTCTTTATTGATGATTGATGCTTTGTTGTTTTCATCTCTGAAACGAGAAGAGATTGACCAACGAGTTACGTCAAAATGTTTCTCTTGATATTCAACAATTCTCATCTGAATTAACTCTAGATGGCATCGATTACGTGGTTCTATGGAAAGGATTTTCTTGAAGGAATTCAAAGAATCTTCGAGATTTTCACTTATATTATGAATTGGATTTTCCATAATTTTGATAAGAAATGAATAAAGGAGAAATTAAATAATGATGTTTTCTGGAAATAGGCCTAAGTAGGGTTTGGGATTCATTGGATTTTAAATGGGCATGAGTTAGTTATTTAGTTTTAAATTTTAAAAAGTTTTGAAAATCTGGCGGTTATATGTTGACATAGCAAAGTATGTATGTCGATATAGTTACTTTAAAATTTTGAAATTTTTCAAATTTTGAATCTTTTGTTTCTATATTATATTATATTTAATTCTAAAGTTTTTGCAGTAACTTAAAGATAATTTTAACATAAATAAAACTCCATTCATTACTTCATAAAAAGCAAATGCATCCAAAAAATTAAAACACACTAAATATGAGATTCAAAAGTAAATACAAATAAATATTAAAGATAGATTAAACTAGATAGGCTAGTTTTCAGTGGATGATGAGGAGGGAGATGAAATTCCAAGCTTTCTTCCTATCTTGACCATGAACGTAGTCATTTTTGAAAAGTTCTTTTTGAGCTTCTTTTGATTGTTGACTATCTTCACTTGGGTTTGAACAATCATCTCTCTAGAAATGGTTCTAGTGTTGATTGGGCATTCAAAACTTTCTAAATAAGCTTCTTCTTCTTCTTCTTCTCCGACTTCCATAGGTGCTTGATCTTGTTGCATTCGAGCTTGTTTGGCTTCAAATGTCTCATATGGTTTGAAAGTGAGAAATTTGCATGAGGTGTACGTTTGTGGAGTCAAACACCTTTCTTGGCACAAATTCTTCTCCGTGAAGATCAACTCCAAAGTATTTGAAAATGTGGGTGAGATAAACTCCATGATAAAGAGTGTTCTCTCTTGATGCGGTTTCTATGGGCTTGAATTCTCTTAAGATCATATCAGCGTAATTGATGTCATAGCCACTAATAATAGCAAAAAGGGCTTTTTGGACCATGAGAGTTGGATTATTGAAATTTCCGTAACAAGGAGTGATGATATATTGGAGGAGAAGGTCTACGATTCTTGCCTTTGGACGGAAACGATTTTTGAAATCCATTTGATGATCGCTTTCAAATATGTCATGATAAGTCACTTAATCGGTTTCGTAAATTTGGAAATCCGAAAAATCTGAGCCCATGCTTCTACAATTTAAGATATTTCCCAAGATTTCGGCATCTAGAACAATTTGCGTTCCTTTGACACTACTCTAATTATGATCTTCATTGCCTTCATAAAATCAGCGATTAAGATTCACATAAAACATCTTGACAAGCTTAGGATAACACACTTTGTCGTTATCCCGATAGTCAGTTAAACTCAAGACTTCATTGTAAGTGAAAAAAGAGATAAGATCGTAGAAAGGAAAGTCTCCAAAGACGGTGAAAGCACCCGTATTGACTTTAGCATTTGCTAAATAGTCAACATAGGTTTTGATAGCATCTTTATCATTGTGAAGATAACCTTTGATGGTTTTGGTTAACTTCAGTTTTTGAGATGAACTTGAGGAAGCCATGGAGTTATTGGTTTGAAGAGAATAGATATGAAGAATATAGTTTGAATTGTGAATGAAAGGTAGATAAAACAGATGTATATATAGAAATTGAATGGATATGAATTGAATATGCACAATTTTTCAGAAGTCAATGGACCTTTTCAGACCTTGGGAGTTGATGATAAATTGGAGGGAAGTTTGAAAGTTTAAACCTTTGAAATTCAAAATTTGAATTTCAAATTACAGGCTGATGTGTCGACATATGGACATATGTACTCATTTTCAAAGGACATTTGGTTTTTGTGACATGTGATTTAAATTATCGATTTATATTTCAGGTTTAACGATTCCCTGAAATAATTCTAATCCTAGCAAACATTCAAATAATTATTTTATTATTTTATTTATTATTATATTATTATTTTGAATTTCAAAATTCAAATTTTAAATTTGAATTTTAAATTTTAAATTTGAATTTTAAATTTTAAATTTCAAGTTTGAATTTTAAAGTTTAATTTTTAAATTCAAAATAAACAAAGCAAACAAATAAAACAACCATTCAACCAAAGAAAAATTAAAAATTAATTAAGGCGTACCCAGTTTTTAGATCCTTTTCTTCGATTTTTTTTGCAGAATTGCCGGGAAGTGCATATTTGAGTTTCTGGTTTTTGGCTCTTCATCACTTGATGATGAATCTGAATCATCTTTTTGCTGCGTATGCTTTCTTTCTCTTCTTTGATGAATTGATGTTGTCCATTTGTTGAGTCGGTTTATTTGGATATGGACGCATTCTCTTTATATGGCCTGGTTTATTACAGTTATAACGTCGACCATCATTTCTTCCTGAACTTCCTTGATTATTATTTTGAGGATAATTTTTCCTTCTATATATCAGAAATCTTCTAAAATATCTTGTCATTAGGGTTGTTTCTTCATCATCTTCACTACTCGAGTCAAAATCATTTGTTGATGCTTTAAATGCGATGGATTTCTTCTCAGTTGGCTTGTTTTCCTTTCTTTTCTATAATTGGACTTCAAAAGACATCATATTTCCGATTAAATCCTTAATCTTCATTTCACTGACATTATTGGCTTCTTCAATCACCAAAGTTTTCTGATCCCATTCTGAAGTTAATGAACTTGATATTTTTCTGACTTGGTCTTCTTCAGAATAAGTTTTTCCAAGTGCTGTTAATGAATGCACTATCTATTGAAATTAGCAGTACATATTGGAGATAGACTCATTCTCGTTCACTTTGAATAACTCAAACTGATTAACTAGCATTGATATCTTAGCTTGTTTAACTTTACTAGTTCCTTCATGAGTAACTTGTAAAGTTCTCCAGATTTCATAAGAATATTTACAAACTAACACTCTATTAAACTCATTCCTATCTAATGAACAAAACAACATATTCATGGCTTTATAATTGCTTTGTGCAACAGCCTTTTGTTCATTTGTCCATCGTGTAAAATTAGTTGTGGGTTCAACAAACTCATTCTGTGTGTCTAATTTTATTGATTGTAAATATATTTTCATTCTACATGCCCAATATGAATAATTACAACCAGTAAATAGTGGTGGTCTAACAGTGGATTGACTCTCTATAAAAGAACTATTATTGCTACCAGTATTGGTTGCCATTATAACTATTTTCAAAAATCAGATTATGAACTTTTTGAAAGACCTTGCTCTTATACCAATTGTTATGGATTGCAGAATGGATCGTTAAGGCAAAACTAACACTAGAGGGGGGGGGGATGAATAGTGTTTGAGAATTTTAATAAAATCTAAAACTTATATGATCTACTATATGAATCACACACCACAGAAATAATCACAGACATAGAATCAAACAAAAATACAAATATAAAAAAAAATGTAGGAAAGAAAATAACACACCAGATTTTATACTGGATCGGATTACTCCTACGTCCAGTCCCACATAATGCTGAATTGCACATAGTTTTATTACTATATTAATATCCAAGTACAACCCCCTTGAGTTAACGACCACAAGGTTACCACCGATTCCAAACACCCTTGATGTGACGACCCAAACTTCCCAGTAAAGGAAAGCCTGGATTGCCTTGAGAACAACACACATCAGAATACAAACTGAAGAACATTTTTATTGCTGATTACAACAGTTACATCAGAGTACAAGAATATAACAGAGTATGAATACTTATTACATAATAGAAATAAAATAATATCAGAGATTTAAATTACATTAAAATAGCAGCGGAAAAATAATACAAATATACAACTGAAAGGAATACACGGATACAGAGCTTTCCGAATACCGCTTCAGCTGTAAATCAGAATCCTGTAAATATATCTGCAAAAAAGCTACTTGACTGCCCATGTGGAAAATATGGGCACCCGAGTTTGCCAGTGAAACAAACTACAGGTCAGTCATGGGACTGGTATGAGAAATCTTAACTTAACTTATTTAATAATAAGGCTAATCAGAGGGCCACGCCGCTAACGCGGAACGAGTTTACTCCATTGGATTACCAGTGCATAAAATAAGGTGAATCGTTAAAAACGCAATGCTTTTTAGAAAGATAAAAGCATTATAAGACCCAAGTCCCATCACACAATGCAACACAAACCGGGGGATAGAGTTTTACCTTATAATGGTCAAAAGATGCTTGATACGATAAAACCGGATTTAATATTAGTGTGTGTATATATATAGGTATATATATTTCAAAAACAATTCAATCATAATGTATCAATCATAGACGGCATAGTACCCCATCCTACTATGTCGCCATACTAGTTCTACAATCAAAACCGCAAGATCGTATTGGAAATTGGATTTCCATCATGAATGGAGGCTAGGGATCGTCCTCTCCGATTCGAGACACTCTAGCAAATGCCTCAGGATCACACCTATGAGTAACCCTTGGATCTTCAGGGACGGTCCCCGCCTATCGGTAGTGGATTGGTTATGCCTGAACACACGCTTCCCGATCCCTTTGGACCTATAGTATGACCACTAACGACCTATAAAAATCCGAGCCGCCTCAAAATCCATCATCCACATAAGTAAAATGTCAGTCAGTTTAAGCACTGACACTACTCCTAGCTAGAAAGAAACGTGTGCACTCCCTGTAGTCCTAATCCCGCTTTTGACTCATACCGGGGTGTGAGGCTCGCGAAGTCACGATATACACAAAGTTATGCCGTAATAGGCTAGACTTTGATCATCCCACAAGGCCCTGCTTTTCAACAAAAGCCTTGATCATATGCATCTTAGCATGCCACATTATCAGACCATACCATATCATTGATTCATCTATCGATATATAACAGGGTGTTAAGCAAGAGAATAAATTCTCCGCCACCAAACAACTATATATTAAATAGAGATCAACGAATGCAATATAAAGGAATACAATATCAGACACACAATCCATTTATCAGTCCGTTCTAGGTCTGAACGAAACCATATCTGGTAGATCTCCAAATACGTCTGAATGATCACCAATTTTCCCCTCATTTTGGGTGTACGGTCCAATCAAGATATCAATAATCATCCATTCGATATGGAAATTTCCCGGTCTTCAATAACCGTCTTCATCATCGATCTTCAATCGTCGTATGAATTATTCAGAATGGGTTAAACCCGGTCTTTCTGAATAATTTGCGTAATTTAAAATCATGTGCTTTAAAACACAACCAACGCCTCATTCCAATCAAGAGTATTCTTCGATTTTAATTTAAACCAAATTAAGGTTTATTCAACTAGTCGAATTAACGCCTTACCGAATTAATCATTAATTAATATCCCATTCCCAACCTACACAACCCAGGAGTAAACTGGTGGTACTTGTAGGATCAAGATTAACCCGAGAGGGGGGGGGGGGGTGAATAGGGTTTATCCAATATTTAGAACAGTTACAAAATAATAAGAAATGCAATAAAAGAAAACACACAGAAATTACCCTGCTTCGGCAAACTGTGCCTACTGCTGCATTAATAAGATACCTACTAGGATTTAAAACAGTCTCCCGCTTACAAACACTCAATAAACTTGCAAACCCTACTACCGCCTAAAGAGTTTTGCAAACTTGCAACACCTGCTACTGATTTAAACCTACGCTCGAAGTCTTAGACTGATCTAAAATCCCTAGACCAGATTTTTCTAGACCACAAAAACGTAATTTGTAAACCTTAGTTTTACGGACGTAACTAGTAAACCACAGATTGTTTTTAAACCAGAACTAAACAAAGTACATTAAAAATTAAAACAAAAAAAGCGCTTAAATGAAAACACCCCCTTTGTATCTTCAATTAGAAATCCGCCGTTCCTTTTTCTTTATTTCTTCAAGCAAATAAACATGGCGGCTGGGGTTTCTTCAGTTTGAGGTTCTGATGACTTTAATTTTGTTCTAGATGATTTGCGATGCTTTCTAGCTTGACTCCGAATGTCTTTCTGCTCCAATCCAACACTGTAAGCTCTCTGATGTGACTGTAGAGTTTTAGTTGATTTCGAATGAGTTGGATGATTTTGCCTATGAGGAAACATGTGAATTTATATAGGAAATTCGAATCCTTATTCTCTGATTTCACTTATGACTTGCTTGATTTGGTTTGATGAATATTTGGAAGGATTATCCCTGAATTTCCTCTTTTAATTGTTCTGAATTTTCCATGATTTCCCTTTCTGATTGAATTGATGATTATAGACATGAATTTGTCCATCGATGAATTTGGAAAAATGAATTGCCACCTGGAAACAAATATTGACATGCACGAATTGATCTTTCCATATATGAATGAACTAATTTATTCACTGCTTTTGTTTGTTGCCTGCGTGTATTGCTTGATTGAATCCTAAAAAAATATTAATTTGTTCCCTTGAATAAATTGAATCATTTCGGGAAGATTTTGATTTCTTGCTTGCCCATTTTACTATGTGTATTGATTTCCAAAGAAAAATTTCCTTGCCAAAAATGAGCTTGGGATTGATTGATTAGCATAAAAAACAATTACCCAAGAATGTATTAAACACTTGCCTAAAATTTTATTGTCCATAAAGTCGTGTTGAAACATTTCCAATTTTAACAATTCAAACCAGGAAACAAGATAAGTGGAAACTGATTATCTTGTCAACCATTATTCACAAAAAATCTTCAGAAAACAAACTGCATGATTTTAGGCCCTTATTTTATTCTTTGATGTCGAATTTTTCCACTGTATTAAATGCCATCACCACTTAATTATGTCCAGATAATTCTTGCATGTTAATTGTGTTCATTTCCAGTCTAGTAAATCAAATCTGCTTCATTTGCACATGCTTTAGTTTCATGTAAATAGAATACAGGATTTTTTTTTAATGCTGAACAACTTGCCATATATTTCCATCCTGCAATGTCATGTTGTATGTTTGCTGCCTTGTGTATGTCTGAATTTCCTGTATTGCATATGAAATCCATGCAGTTTGAATGCTTTCCATATGTAGCTCTGAAACCTTGTGCAATCTTGTGCACACTACTTTGACCATTTCTCTTTGAATGCTGCTTGAACCTGAACTGATTTGTTATTGTTTCCATATATGCTTCTGTGACCCTGTAACACAAAAATGAAAAGAACAGATACCATTCTTGATCCAACTTGAATGTGTTGGTTTTGGTATTGTAACACCCCGTATTTTTGGGTTAATGCTAAAATTCACTAATAACAGAATAAATAATCTCAGATGTGAGAATTGGGGGAAACGGGCTGCGTCATTGCGTTCGTCTCGGAAAATTACGCGAAATAGAGTCTGAGTTTTCGAAAATCGGAGCCCGTATGGCCCAGTTATGGCCCGATGAAGTTTGCAGAAAATTCTAAGCTAAAAACAAATTTAAAATTTTAAAATTCAGATTTTAAAATAGAGCAAGCGGGGCCAGGCGGGAAAATTCCCGCCCTACCCATGTCGACAGGGCTGTCGACAGGCCTGTCGACAGGGGGGTCGACTTGCCTGTCGACAGGGGGCGGCGTCCAGAAAACCTGGGTGCACCAGGGTGCACCAGGTTGGGTTTTAGGCTGGCTTGGAGGGCTGGTTCTAGAGATTTCCGAAATCTAAGGGTCCTAATCTAACCTAGGGTTAATCTAAGGGCCTAAAACATTCACTTAATCTATAAATACACCCTAACCCTACCCTAATTCATTCATAATTTGATCTTGTAACTAAACTATGGCAAAATGAAACTTGATCATGGCCTCCACAAATCAATGAAGAGGAAAGCAAGCTAATCAACCCCTCTAATCAACCTCCAATCCATTCTAAGCATCTTAATCTTCTTCATTTGGAGTGCAAATTGCTAGTTGTGAGTTTCTATCACTTTAACATCAATTGTTAAAGCAAGTAGATTAGGTGTAATGAGACTTATGGTCTTGAATGCGGATTAGTGAATTTGAATCATTTGTAATGATATGTTACTCTATGTTTTCCTATGTTTATGCATATTGAATAAGTGGATTTATGCATGATTAATAAGTTGGTTTATGCATATTTAATAAGTGGATTTATGCATGATTAATAAGTTGGTTTATGCATATTTGATAAGTGGATTTATGCATGATTAATAAGTTGGTTTATGCATATTTGACAAGTGGGTTTATGCATGTTGAGTATGTAAGTTTATGCAAGTTTAGTATGATGTATGTTATGTTTACATGATGCTAAATATGCAAGTTGTGGGCTATGTGATCATATGCATGTTATGCAAGTTCATGATGATATGCTATGCAAGTTACATGTATGTTAATATGCAAAGATATGCTATGCAAGTTACATGTTTGTTAATATGCAAGTTCATGATGACACATTATGCAAGTTTATGAGTTAATATGCAAGAATGTGAATGCTTATGCAAGAATGTGAATGCTTATGCAAGTTATATGCATGTTTAACATGTTATGCAAGTTGTGGGAATGCTTATATGCAAGTTCAACATGTTATGCAAGTTATGTATGCTTATGCAAGCTATGTGAATGCTTATATGCAAATTTAACATGTTATGCAAGTTATGTGAATGCTTATATGCAAGTTCAACATGTTATGCAAGATATGTGTATGATAATATGCAAGTTCATATGCAATATGTTATGCAAGTCATGTGTGATAATATGCAAGTTTGGGTTAAATGTAGTTGGGTTAATATATGCTCATATATGCAAGTTGACATCCTCTTAACCCATGACAAAGTATATGCTAATATTTGGTTTAACCCATGATATTTGTGATGGATCTTCCCTTTATTATGTCATGAAATAAGAACGATTTACGTGGGGAACGATGGGGTTAATAAATATGTTAATAAAAGTATGATTGGGTATGATTAAGCATACCATAAAAATAAATTAACATAAGTGGGAATTTACCTATTGAGTTAGGTCTACCCCATGGGAATTTACCTATTGAGTTAGGTCTACCCATGTTATGAAAAACTTGATATTAATTAGGGATAATTAATATGGGGTGATTAATTAGGTGTAATTAATCGACTAAGACACGAGGTTGGACCCTTTTTGTAGCATAAGACTGCCCGGAACCGACCGGCAAATCCAGCGGCTACAAATGATTGGCCCAATGTGAGAGGTCTTAGGCATAAATTAAATACGTGACAAGTGTAAAGACACGAGGTTAGACCCTGTTATGGCGTAAGGCTGCCCGGAACCGACCGGCAAATCCAGCTGCCATAAAAGACGGTCTAATGTGAGAGGTCTTTACAAGGGTTACGTTCTTAATTAATTAAGAAACACCTAACCAAATTAGCATGTAGTGGGACATGAGGGTTAAGTGGGTGCCTTGGGTGGCATGAGGAAACTAGTGGGTTGCCTTGGGTGGCAATAGAAAAATACGATTAGAATACTTAACCAAAGTGGAACATGTAATTAAACATGATTAAAGGGTTAAGTAAGTGCCATGGGTGGCATGTGAAAATACGATTAGAATACTTAACCAAAGTGGAACATGTAAGTAAACATGATTAAAGGGTTAAGTAAGTGCCATAGGTGGCATGTAGAAATCTAGTGGGTGCCTTAAGGGGCAATTGAAATATGATTAGATGACTTAACCAAAACTTAACATGTAAGTGGGCATGATTATAAAAAGGGGTTAAGTGGGATGCACTAGATAAATTTGCAAGCTTAGGTGGTAGCTTGTGGGGGCCCATTTCAACCAATATCCCAAACGTATCTTTGTGGGCTCGACTCAAGTCGAGTGACGGGACACGCATATTGGGCTTGACTATAAGAGGCCAAACCGGGTTAATGGTGGCAACGCGGGACCAACGGGTTTCATATGCGTGTGTGGACCCGGGCTGGTTGGTAAGTCGTTGTTGCATCGTGTAGATATAAAGCCGTGCACCGTTGATATTATCAGGTGGCCACGTTGGGGAATGATACACCCCAATTGTGGGACCAGCACGGGTATCTACAGTAGGGAGCCGATCGCTTGGGAGTAGTGGGTACACCTATGTAGTCAGATAGGGGTACACGAAACTACTAAATTACTAAGTACACTTAGTGGGATCAACCTTTAAGTAGGAATGACTGGTGTGGTGCAGTGTAGGAATTATCCTTGGGTGGATAGGTCTGGGGCGGTGTAATCTAGTAATTATCCTTGGGTGGATAGGTCTGGGGCGGTGTAATCTAGTAATTATCCTTGGGTGGATAAATGCGTCTTTACGGTTATCTTAGTTTATCCTAAGTTTGCCAAGCTGCTTAGTGTAGCCATTCATCCCCAGGCATTACCGTATATCAACTTATGTCTTCTCTGGTTACTTTAATGATTGTATTGTTAAAGTTATAGGACTCACTCAGACTTATGTCTGACCCCGTTGTTGTTTATCTTTTTCCCCAAACCCCAGGTTATCAGAGTGGGCCTAGTGCTAGTGGGCTTTGATCAGATTGCTGTATCTATCCCTTGGAGTTTGGACCGTTGAAGTAAAGCTCAGTTCATCTTTCCTTTTATGGCTATTGTTTTCTTAGTGGGATTATGTACTTATTTTATCAAGATGGATATTTTGTACTTGACTCTTGTATGGTTTTGTGATGTAACCAAACATGTTTTACTTTCCGCTGCAATGAAATGATGATTTAAATTTTCAAGTATTACTTATATCTGTCTTGTTGTAACTTTTACTGTTCTATATTCACTTAAAATACTTCACCGAAACTAAGGCATTCCCCTCTTATGAGTGGCCTTAGCGGGTGTGGGGTGTTACACGTGGTATCAGAGCTTAAGGTTACCAGAACAGATATAATTTTTAGAAAAATTGTTTTTCTAAGAAATTTTTTGGAAGGAGTATTGTCAAAAACATGTCTTTTAAGAGAAAAGTTTTTGAAAGAAAAGCATAATCCCCGATAGCCATATCTTTATCTTTTTGAATCCTCCGTTTGAATCTTTCCTCTTTCGTTTCAGCATGGCTGAAGATCTTAATCTTCCGGACGGTGTAGCGGTACCAGTATGGTATAGGAGGTTGTTAGAGGCTAGGACCGCCACTGCAGGTCCAGCGAATGTTCCTCCACTACCAGTTGCACCCGTTCCTTCTCGCGCAGATACTTTTGCTAAGACTTGTAAGGAGTTCAAGGCTATGGGAGGGAAACCTTTTGTAGGAGCTAGGGATTGGCTCAAGGAGACGGAAGAATTGATGGAAATCCTTGAAGTGGAAGAAGGAAAGAAAGTCAAGTTAGTCGCTTGGTTGATGGAAGGGGAGGCCTCGCTTTGGTGGAAGGCCACTAATGGAGAACACCCTGTTGACTCTTGGGCAGATTTCAGGCAAAGGTTTGAGGCAAAGTTTCTTTCAAGAGCGGAGGAAAATCTGTACGTGGAAAGGTTCTTGAACTTAAAGCAAGGGAACTTGTCGGTGAAAGAATATGTTAACGAGTTTAACCAGTCAGCGAGATTCAACATAGACTTGGTAAACACACCGGAAGAGAAAGCTCTGAGGCTCGTTAAAGGCTTGAACGAACCAATACGCGGATTGGCTATGTCTTACATCCCTATGGGGGCCACTTTTGAGAAGCTAGTGGACATGGCACTTATGCATGAGGAAGAGAAGGGTCCCAATGCTATTAAAGTACCCAAGAAGAAAGGAGATCAAAAGAGACTTCCGCAACAACAGAAAAACGAAGGTGGGAAAGGCAACAGTGGCAAGGGAAAGAAGAAGTGCTTCAATTGTGGAACACTAGGCCACCTAAGCAAGGATTGTCGCAAGAAGAAGAAGACTGGCTGCTTCCACTGTGACGAAGCAGGGCATCTAGTGAAAGACTGTCCTAAGAAAGGGCAAAGGACGGGGTCTACCTCAGGAGGACGGGTGCAAGCTCTTGTGGCACCAGCTCAGGCAAGGGGGCAAGTTCAGGCTCTCGCAGCTCCACCGATTCGAGAAAGAGGTAGAACTATTTCCGTGGAAAGTCTAGTTTTTCTGTTTGATTATCCTGTCCGTACTTTATTTGATTCTGACGCATTGAGTTCGTTTATCTCATCGTTAGTTGAGTCACTGCACATAAACACCAGTTTGGTAGATGATCCCTTAGTTGTTTCAAACCCAATTGGGGCTCCACGATGTGTTTGGGTTTGAAAGTTGCTATACTTAGCATTGAGTTTGGATGTGATGCTTTTGGGCTTCACGAGCTATGGGTTAGTTTTGGGCATAGACTGGTTGTCCAGTAGGGGTGCCGTTCCTGATTTTGAAGGAAGAGTTGTTAGGCTTATGACCCATTTGGGTAACACTCTCGAGATCTCTTGTAATCCCATGGAATCTGTTATGCTAAGTTATCTAGAATCGCTTGACACGTCGGTCGAGAGTTTGCGATCTGTTAGAGTGGTCCGGGAATACTCGGATGTGTTTGAGGGAGGTGAAGGGCTTACCTCCGGAGCAGGAGATTGACTTCCGAAAATATCTGGTAGATAATGCCAAACCAGTATCTTGGCCAGTGTGCCACACGGCTCCTCGAGAGAGGAGGGAACTCGATAAGAAAGTAGGTGGTTTGCTTAAGAAGGGGTTCATAAGACGAAGTATATCGGAGTGGGGTGCTCCAGTAGTTTTTGCTGCAAAGGCGGATGGGTCCCTCAGACTTTGTGTAGGCTAAAGAGAACTGAATCAACTCACAAAGAAGAATTGACACCCATTGCCGAGGATTGATGATCTCTTTGATCAGTTAGTTGGCGCCTCGGTATTTGCGCAGTTGGACTTAGCCACGGGGTTTCGTCAGTTGAGAGTGGCTGAGGATAGTATAGAGAAGACTGCCTTTAGGACTCCGGATAGATTTTATGAGTGGCTAGTGATGCCATTTGGTTTGACGAACGCCCCCGCATATTGGTTCGATGAGGAGGGTGTTCAGGGAGTACCTAAATAAGTTCGTAATGGTCTTTGTAAATGACACCTTGGTCTTTTCTGGGAACAAAATAAGTTTTTGTATGTTCTCAATAGGGTGAGCAAAGCCAATTATGGGACAAACGGTGGTTTTGGAGCGAGACTGGCGAGGACATCCAAAGTTGGTCAAAGGCTTAATTGTTTAGCCATTTTTACTAGTATCATCTCACGTAGGTCGCCTGAACTCGAAGGAGGTATCCTTTGGGTGTTTGTCTGATATTGGTTTAGGCCTTTGGGGCTTACATTTGGGGGATGCCGAGTTCGACTAGGGTGGTCTGCGTGAGAGATGAACAGTTGTGATGATTTTGGGATGATATCCTGGTGGAGAAGAGCATGCCCTACATCTTAGGGAAGTGTTGGAGACTCTTCGAGCGCATAGTCTTAGGACAGCAAAAGTGGATGAGATTCTTAGCATCCTATGAGTTTGAGATAGCGTATACCCATGGCAAGGGTAATGTGGTAGCGGACGCCTTAAGTAGAGAAAGGTTGTCCTTAAGTTCATTGTTCGTTGAACAACGGAGCTTAGAGTTAATTTCTATGTCTGACTTTAGACCTTCCGTTGACTTTGTACCCGGTTTGCTAGCCTCCTTAGGGGTTAGGCCTACTCTTTTGGGATGAATGGACGAGGCATATCGAGACGACCCACAGTTAGTTGAGTCAGTAGAGAAGCTCATGAGGAGGAGGTCGTCCAGCCATTTGAGTAGGGACACCCTAGAGGGTAAGAGGTGGTTGTGTAAAGACGGTAGACTTTGTGTACCACAAACAAGGGTTTGAGGAAGGCTATACTTGTTAAAGCACATCGGTCATTCATCCAGGTGGGGACAAGATGTACCAAGACATGAAGCGGATTTTCTTTTGGGCCGGTATGAAGAAAGATGTGGCCAAGTATGTCGCTAGATGCTTGGTGTGCTAACAAGTGAAAGCAAAGTAAAAGAAACCCGGAGGGTTGCTTCACCCGTTGGAAGTTCCGTAATGGGAAGTGGGATAGTGTCTCGATGGATTACCGAAATCAAGGAAGGGTAATACGGGGATTGGGCTTATGGTAGATAGACTTACTAAGTGTGCCCATTTCATACCCAGGAAGAGCAAGAGCACTGTTCCATGTCTAGCTTCAATTTATATTCGAGAGATAGTTCGGTCGCAAAGGAAACATGACGTATTCCATGTGTCACGTTTGAGGAAATGCCTACATGAGACCGCAGAGGCGGTAGAGACGGGCTTACTTAAAGAAGTAAAGGTAGAATGTGATGTGATTATTCGACGAGCTCCTACCCGCATCCTTGGGTCAGAGATTAGGGAGTTGAGAAACAGAGAGGTTCGGCTGGTCAAAGTGAAAAGGGGAGAAGGTGAGAGCAATGCTACTTGGGAGACAGAAGCAAAGATGCGTTCGTTATACCCGTTCCTTTTTGAGGGTATGTCCTTTAATTTCTCCTCTATTGTTTGTCTAGTACTTATCTTATCTTTAGTATGTCCTCTCGTTAGTACCTTTGACCTTTAGATAGGGTAAACCTATGGTTGAAACATGTGTTTGAGACATGTTATGGTTGATGGATGCAAGTGGATGCAAGTGTTTGCTAGTGGTTGCTCGTGGATGCATATACACACACTCTAGGCACTAGATCGGCTCAATCACTTCATATTGCATATTGCATAAAATTGTGTGTTGGGAGCTATATTGATGGATGTATAATGATTGTGTTATCATATGGATGATGCATTTTGGTGAATGATTGTGCACTCATGTAGATATTGTATGTGTCGATAGGGTTCTCTCGCATACATAATGGATGCATGGCACTATCATGGTTTGCATATGTTCATACATTAGATAGGGAACATATACACACACTTTTGCATATGCTCATACATCATTAGAAACTGTTTAAGGACAATGAATGCCCGTGGTTCATGGTTTGAGTAGATGGTTGTTTGGATGGTAGGATATGCATTCTCCTTAGCTTAGAGATTTCGGGGACGAAATCCTTTAAGGAGGGGAGAATGTAACACCCCGTATTTTTGGGTTAATGCTAAAATTCACTAATAACAGAATAAATAATCTCAGATGTGAGAATTGGGGGAAACGGGCTGCGTCATTGCGTTCGTCTCGGAAAAATACGCGAAATAGAGTCCGAGTTTTCGAAAATCGGAGCCCGTATGGCCCGATGAAGTTTGCAGAAAATTCTAAGCTAAAAACAAATTTAAAAATTTAAAATTCAGATTTTAAAATAGAGCAAGCGGGGCCAGGCGGGAAAATTCCCGCCCTACCCATGTCGACAGGGCTGTCGACAGGCCTGTCGACAGGGTGGTCGACTTGCCTGTAGACTTGCCTGTCGACAGGGGGCGGCGTCCAGAAAACCTGGGTGCACCAGGGTGCACCAGGTTGGGTTTTAGGCTGGCTTGGAGGGCTGGTTCTAGAGATTTCCGAAATCTAAGGGTCCTAATCTAACCTAGGGTTAATCTAAGGGCCTAAAACATTCACTTAATCTATAAATACACCCTAACCCTACCCTAATTCATTCATAATTTGATCTTGTAACTAAACTATGGCAAAATGAAACTTGATCATGGCCTCCACAAATCAATGAAGAGGAAAGCAAGCTAATCAACCCCTCTAATCAACCTCCAATCCATTCTAAGCATCTTAATCTTCTTCATTTGGAGTGCAAATTGCTAGTTGTGAGTTTCTATCACTTTAACATCAATTGTTAAAGCAAGTAGATTAGGTGTAATGAGACTTATGGTCTTGAATGCGGATTAGTGAATTTGAATCATTTGTAATGATATGTTACTCTATGTTTTCCTATGTTTATGCATATTGAATAAGTGGATTTATGCATGATTAATAAGTTGGTTTATGCATATTTAATAAGTGGATTTATGCATGATTAATAAGTTGGTTTATGCATATTTGATAAGTGGATGTATGCATGATTAATAAGTTGGTTTATGCATATTTGACAAGTGGGTTTATGCATGTTGAGTATGTAAGTTTATGCAAGTTTAGTATGATGTATGTTATGTTTACATGATGCTAAATATGCAAGTTGTGGGCTATGTGATCATATGCATGTTATGCAAGTTCATGATGATATGCTATGCAAGTTACATGTATGTTAATATGCAAAGATATGCTATGCAAGTTACATGTTTGTTAATATGCAAGTTCATGATGACACATTATGCAAGTTTATGAGTTAATATGCAAGAATGTGAATGCTTATGCAAGAATGTGAATGCTTATGCAAGTTATATGCATGTTTAACATGTTATGCAAGTTGTGGGAATGCTTATATGCAAGTTCAACATGTTATGCAAGTTATGTATGCTTATGCAAGCTATGTGAATGCTTATATGCAAATTTAACATGTTATGCAAGTTATGTGAATGCTTATATGCAAGTTCAACATGTTATGCAAGATATGTGTATGATAATATGCAAGTTCATATGCAATATGTTATGCAAGTCATGTGTGATAATATGCAAGTTTGGGTTAAATGTAGTTGGGTTAATATATGCTCATATATGCAAGTTGACATCCTCTTAACCCATGACAAAGTATATGCTAATATTTGGTTTAACCCATGATATTTGTGATGGATCTTCCCTTTATTATGTCATGAAATAAGAACGATTTACGTGGGGAACGATGGGGTTAATAAATATGTTAATAAAAGTATGATTGGGTATGATTAAGCATACCATAAAAATAAATTAACATAAGTGGGAATTTACCTATTGAGTTAGGTCTACCCCATGGGAATTTACCTATTGAGTTAGGTCTACCCATGTTATGAAAAACTTGATATTAATTAGGGATAATTAATATGGGGTGATTAATTAGGTGTAATTAATCGACTAAGACACGAGGTTGGACCCTTTTTGTAGCATAAGACTGCCCGGAACCGACCGGCAAATCCAGCGGCTACAAATGATTGGCCCAATGTGAGAGGTCTTAGGCATAAATTAAATACGTGACAAGTGTAAAGACACGAGGTTAGACCCTGTTATGGCGTAAGGCTGCCCGGAACCGACCGGCAAATCCAGCTGCCATAAAAGACGGTCTAATGTGAGAGGTCTTTACAAGGGTTACGTTCTTAATTAATTAAGAAACACCTAACCAAATTAGCATGTAGTGGGACATGAGGGTTAAGTGGGTGCCTTGGGTGGCATGAGGAAACTAGTGGGTTGCCTTGGGTGGCAATAGAAAAATACGATTAGAATACTTAACCAAAGTGGAACATGTAATTAAACATGATTAAAGGGTTAAGTAAGTGCCATGGGTGGCATGTGAAAATACGATTAGAATACTTAACCAAAGTGGAACATGTAAGTAAACATGATTAAAGGGTTAAGTAAGTGCCATGGGTGGCATGTAGAAATCTAGTGGGTGCCTTAAGGGGCAATTGAAATATGATTAGATGACTTAACCAAAACTTAACATGTAAGTGGGCATGATTATAAAAAGGGGTTAAGTGGGATGCACTAGATAAATTTGCAAGCTTAGGTGGTAGCTTGTGGGGGCCCATTTCAACCAATATCCCAAACGTATCTTTGTGGGCTCGACTCAAGTCGAGTGACGGGACACACATATTGGGCTTGACTATAAGAGGCCAAACCGGGTTAACGGTGGCAACGCGGGACCAACGGGTTTCATATGCGTGTGTGGACCCGGGCTGGTTGGTAAGTCGTTGTTGCATCGTGTAGATATAAAGCCGTGCACCGTTGATATTATCAGGTGGCCACGTTGGGGAATGATACACCCCAATTGTGGGACCAGCACGGGTATCTACAGTAGGGAGCCGATCGCTTGGGAGTAGTGGGTACACCTATGTAGTCAGATAGGGGTACACGAAACTACTAAATTACTAAGTACACTTAGTGGGATCAACCTTTAAGTAGGAATGACTGGTGTGGTGCAGTGTAGGAATTATCCTTGGGTGGATAGGTCTGGGGCGGTGTAATCTAGTAATTATCCTTGGGTGGATAGGTCTGGGGCGGTGTAATCTAGTAATTATCCTTGGGTGGATAAATGCGTCTTTACGGTTATCTTAGTTTATCCTAAGTTTGCCAAGCTGCTTAGTGTAGCCATTCATCCCCAGGCATTACCGTATATCAACTTATGTCTTCTCTGGTTACTTTAATGATTGTATTGTTAAAGTTATAGGACTCACTCAGACTTATGTCTGACCCCGTTGTTGTTTATCTTTTTCCCCAAACCCCAGGTTATCAGAGTGGGCCTAGTGCTAGTGGGCTTTGATCAGATTGCTGTATCTATCCCTTGGAGTTTGGACCGTTGAAGTAAAGCTCAGTTCATCTTTCCTTTTATGGCTATTGTTTTCTTAGTGGGATTATGTACTTATTTTATCAAGATGGATATTTTGTACTTGACTCTTGTATGGTTTTGTGATGTAACCAAACATGTTTTACTTTCCGCTGCAATGAAATGATGATTTAAATTTTCAAGTATTACTTATATCTGTCTTGTTGTAACTTTTACTGTTCTATATTCACTTAAAATACTTCACCGAAACTAAGGCATTCCCCTCTTATGAGTGGCCTTAGCGGGTGTGGGGTGTTACAGGTATACACAAGTATTTGTCTTTCTTGCTATACTTGATCGTTTCTGATCTTGTATAGTATTGTGCCATACTTGTAAAATATGTGTCAGGCAAGTCAGAAAAATGATGAGAAAAACACACAGAAAATCTGAGGAACATAAAAAATTATAAAATAAAATTTTAGTTCCAGTCTACTGTGTGCTTTTTTTTTGTGATGGGTTTCAGGATGATGCAACAGGAGCAAAACAGGATAAAGAGACAGTTAGAATGTATTGATGAGTGAGAGTGAAACATGTAGTGAGATTCATTTGTACTGAAATAATGAGTGAAAATTTGTATAGCTGAGAGTTCAGAAAGTATTGTACTGTTTTGATTATGAAATAAAAATATGATTTTTGAATAATAAATGCTTATGTAAATTTTCAATTTCTGTGTAGGAGCATTATTAGACAAAAATATTTTTATTCCAATATGATGTGAAGAGCAGTAAACAGTACAGTTTCAAACACAATAAAAAATGTTTGTAATCATCAAACAAAAAATCACGGGTTCAACAATCTCCCCCTTTTGATGATGACAAACATACTTAAGATTTTGAATACAGCAAAATGTGTTTGGTATGTAAAAAAAATGTGAACTCCCCCTATATATGTGCTCCCCCTATAACAGTAAACAGACAGGGCAAAATTTTTAAAAAGAATAGAAAATAACTAAACTTTTTGCATTAATGGCAAAATGAAATCTATAGATGTCTGTATATGTATCAAAATCTTAGCTCTTTCTCCCCCTTTGTAATCATCAAAAGATGAACAGGGCTGGACATTTACAAATGATATGGACCATAGTAAGAGATCAAGTCATTTGACAGAATCAGAAACCGCAAACTCCAATCAATCAAACAAAAAATTATAATAATCTGTAAGACAGGAATACATTTCACAATTTAGAAGATGGAATGGAAAGCTAGTTAACATATACCAGGGAGGATTCTATATACATTTTCCTTTTTTTTTTTAAAAATAATCTCAAAAGCACACTAACCAAGCATAACCAGAGCTTGGATTTTTAAATGGGATTAGTTGCAGCATGAAATTAAATAAGTAAACTCATGACCATGCATGACCAGAGCTTGGATTTTTAAATGAGATCAGAGAAATATTTATTATTATTATTATTATTATTATTATTATTATTATATACAAAATCCCCTTAATATATGAGAACAATAATGGATGATAGAAGGGTGATATAGATCGAGATGGATGTGAAAATAATTCCTAAATTACTCATATTATAAAATACATTCAATCAAATCAGGGTTATAGGGAAGCTTTCATCCGTCTCATATTCTGAGATCTAACACAGTCACAATTTTATTATAAATGTCCAAAATAAACTGTTCTTTTCTTGATGATTTGAAGATTGGATTAATTTGCCAGAAAATGAAATTAATAACAGAACATCTTAAGAAAAAATTTACCCAAAAATGCAAAGAGATTAATTAATTTCTATAATTCCCAAATCCAATCGTAATCTGCAAAATCTATCTTCAGAAAGGGGTTTAGTAAAAATATCCGCAAGTTGGGATTCAGTTGGAATAAATTCAATACAAATGTCCTCACTAGCAATATGATCTCTAATGAAATGGTGTCTCACATCAATGTGTTTTGTGCGTGAATGATGTACATGATTATTTGATAGATCTATTGCACTCTTACTGTCACATTTCAAAGGAACTTGTTTATAGAATAGGCCAAAATCTGAAAGAGTTTGCATCATCCATAAAATCTGTGTACAACAACTTCCTAATGCAATATACTCAGCTTCAGTGGTGGAAAATGCAACACAATTTTGTTTACGACTTGACCAAGAAACAAGAGAATGTCCTAGCATGAAACAAGTTCCACTAGTGCTCTTCCTATCAGCGAGTGAGCCAGCATAATCAGCATCAGTAAAACCAACTAAATCAAAATTGTCACTAGATGGATACCACAAGCCAAGTTTTGGTGTGTGCAACATATACCTCAGAATTCGTTTTGTGGCTTTTAAATGAGATTCTTTTGGATTAGATTGAAAACGAGCACATAAGCAGACAGAAAACATAATATCGGGTCTAGAAGCAGAGAGATAGAGAAGTGAACCGATTATACCGCGATATTTTTTCTGATCAACAGCAACACCTTTTTCATCTTTGTCAAGCTTAGTTGTTGGGCTCATTGGTGTTCTCATTGGTTTTGCATTTTCAACTCCAAATTTCTTCAACAGCTCCATTACATACTTGGTCTGAGAAATAAAGATTCCTTTGTTGCTCTGTTTGATTTGAAATCCAAGAAAGTATTTTAGCTCTCCAACCAAGCTCATCTCAAATTTGTCCTGCATGACTTTTTCAAATTTCTCACACAAAATATCATTAGTAGCACCATAAATGATATCATCAACATAAATCTGAACAATCAAGAAATCATTACCATCATGTAATAGAAACAGAGTAGTGTCAGCACATCCCTTTTTAAAACCATTTTCCAAAAGATATGAACAAAGACAGTCATACCAAGCTCGAGGAGCCTGCTTAAGACCATATAATGCTTTTTCTAGTTTGTACACATGATTTGGAAATTCAAGACTCTCAAAACCAGGGGGTTGTTCAACAAAAACTTCTTCTTTCAGCTCACCATTCAAAAATTCACTCTTAACATCCATTTGCTTAAGTTTAAAACCTTTAAAACATGCAAAACTTAGCAAAATTCTAATTGCTTCTAACCTAGCAACTGGAGCAAATGTTTCATCAAAATCAATGCCTTCAATTTGATTGTATCCCTGAGCAACCAACCTAGCTTTGTTTCTAATTACATTACCAGATTCGTCAAGTTTATTTTTAAACACCCATTTTGTTCCAACAACTGGATAGTCTTTTGGCCTAGGCACCAACTTCCAGACTTTATTCCTCTCAAACTGGTTAAGTTCCTCTTGCATAGCTAAAATCCAAGATTCATCATTATGAGCAATATCATATGAACTTGGCTCTATTTCAGAAATAAAAGCATTGTGAATACAGAAAGCACAAACATTCTTATTGAGAGAGGAACGGGTGCGAACGCCAGCCGTTGGGCTTCCAATTATCAAATCTGGAGGATGATTGGGTTTGAATTTCAGCCTTTCAGCTTCAGCTGTTGCTTCTGTGACTTCTTCGTTGTTTGCCTCAACTTCATTGCTATCTTTCTCGCCTTCTTGCACACTACCTTCATCTTTATCATTTTCAGAAGCCATCTCTATGTCTGATTCATTGAACTTCACATTAATGGTCTCCACAATTGTTCTTGATTGTTTATTGAAGATTCTGTAAGCTTTGCTCCTTGAAGAATAACCCATGAAGATTCCATCAACTGTTTTTGCTTCAAACTTTCCAAGTAGATCTCCTGTGTTCAGAATATAACAAGGACATCCAAAAACTCGAAAATATGAGATGTTAGGCTTTTTGTCAAACCACAGTCCATATGGCGTTTTATTAAGTATTGGTCTAATCATGACTCTATTCATTACATAGCATGAAGTATTAACTGCCTCAGTCCAGAAGGTTTGAGGTAATTTATATTCACATAACATAGATCTAGCCATCTCTTGCAATGTATGATTTTTCCTTTCGACCACCCCATTTTGTTGAGGTGTTCGAGGAGCGGAAAATTCATGTTTAAAGCCATTTTCTTCACAGAATTTTTCAAAAACTAAGTTTTCAAATTCACCTCCATGATCACTTCTCAAAGTTTTTATTGAAACACCTTTTTCATTTTGAACAAGTTTTGAAAACTTTGAAAAATAATCAAAAGTTTCAGACTTTTTGGCTAGAAAATAAACCCATGTAAATCTAGAGTAATCATCAACCAGTACATAACAATAACGTTTACCATTTAAACTAGCAGTATCAGTAGGTCCAAACAAATCCATATGAATCAATTCAAGAACACGTGAAGTGCTAACAACATTTTTTGGATGGAATGACGAACGACTAAGTTTGGCCATGGAGCAAGCCTTACACACTTTGTTATTTTTAAATTTCTAATGAGGTAAACCACTGACAAGCTCATTTGTCTCTAGTTTTTCAAGAAGATGCATACTAGCATGTGCTAGCCTTCTATGCCATAAAACTGCCTCTTCTTCAGTGGCAACCAAACATCTAGAAACAGTTACATCATCAAAAGAGAGTGTGTAAATATTTCCTTTTCTTTTGCCAGTAAAAACAACTTTTCCAGTGGATGTATCAATGATCTTGCAAATCTCACTATCAAAAACTACATTCATTCCTTTGTCACACAGTTGGCTTATGGAAATAAGATTGTGATACAAATTATCAACATATAAGACATCAGCTAAGGCAAAAATGTTGTTACCTACTTTTCCTTTACCAATAATCTTACATTTGCTGTTGTCACCCAATGTCACACTCCCACCTTTATATCTTTCTAGGCTAAGGAACAATCTCTAGTCTCCTGTCATATGTCTGGAGCAACCTGAATCCAAATACCATTTTTGTTGCTCCTTAGCCCGCCAACATACCTACACAAGAAGAGAGAAAGATGACCTAGAGACGTTCCTAGGTCCAAAAATATCAGTGACTGAACTATGATGAAAGCAAGAATCTTTTGGAACCCACATTTGTTTTGTCCTCTTATTTGTGTTCCAAAATTTATTGTAATTGTGTGCCAAGTGTTTAGGAACCCAAACTCTAGTAGATTTTCTGATTTTATTCCTATTCTTGCAATTTTCAAAATTATGGCCAATTTCCCCACACTGTACACACTTAGAAAAGATGCTTCTACCTTTTGCATTGTCAATCACAGTCACATCATTTTGTACTTTACCAAAACCTAGTCCTTTTCCATTGTTAGCAAACAATTGGTTTCCTAACAACATTTTGAAGGATGTTTGTCCAATTGAAAATTTATTTAAGGTGACTTCAAGATTTTGGACTTTGGTTCTTAGTGCTGTATTTTCTTCCACAAGTGAAGTGCATCTTTTAATAAAATTCTCTCTCTTAATCTCATCAGTTTCTTTCAAAGTCATATTTTCTTTTTCAAGATTTTCAATGGTGGACTTGAGAGTTGATAGTTCTAAATTTTTTGCTTTAAGTTTTTCTACTTTTGCTTCTAGTGTATCAATGATTTCAAAAAGATGTTTACACATTAAAAAAAATCATCATAACTGTATACCTCAGTCGATTCCTTTCTATCATCTTTTGAATCTGATTTTGCCATGAAGCATAGGTTACTTTCTTCCTCGCTGTTGTCTGAGTCTTCTTCTCCTTCCTCGTCATCCCAAGTTATAGAAAAAGCTTTCTTTTTCTTCTTGTTTCTTTTATGCTGAAGAAGGGGACAATTTGGTTTCAGATGTCCAGGATTCTGGCAGTTATAGCAAAGTGGTTCCTCATCTGAATAGTCAGAGTTCTTCAGCTGGTTGGATTTTGGTTTGTTTCTTCGAGGTTTGAATTTTCTCCACTTTGCTATTTGTCTGACGGCCATTGCCAGCTGTTCGGTGGGGTCTTCGCCATCGCTGTTGACAATATTGGACAAAGCAATTGACTTCTTCTTCAGATCAGAGTTGTTGCGATCTTCTCGTGATTTTAGTTCCATTTCATACGCCATTAGATTTCCAACAAGCTCCTCCATGCTCAACTTACTCAGATCCTTTGATTCTTGAATAGCTGTGACTTTTGCCTCAAAATTCATTGGCAAAACACGCAGAATCTTCCTCACAAGTTCAACTTCAGTAAAAACTTTTCCAAGGGCTCTAGCATTGTACACTAGCACAGAAAAACGTCCATACATGTCCTTGATACTCTCATCCTTCTGCATAGTGAAATTTTCATACTCATTGCTGAATAGAGCAAGACGAGATTCTTTCACTTGCGACGTTCCTTCGTGAGTGACCTCCAGTGTATGCCAGATTTCCTTAGCTGTTTTACAATGAGAAATTCTGTTATATTCAGTTTTATCTAAGGCACAGATCAAAGCATTCAGAGCTTTAGAATCAATAGAGTACAGTTTCTTATCATTCGCATCCCACTTATCTTTTGGTTTAAGCATTTCAATTTCGTTAACAATTATAGTGGGTGGTTTATAACCAGTTTCAATGATATCGCAGACATCATAGTCAACAGACACAAGATAGATTTTCATTCTAGCTTTCCAATACGCGTAATCACTACCATTAAACATGGGTGGTCTAGCAATAGACTGTCCCTCAGAAAAAGCATTATTCATTGATGTCATGACTCTAGAGTTAAATAAACACAGGCTCTGATACCAATTGTAGGATCAAGATTAACCCTAGAGGAGGGGGGGGTGAATAGGGTTTATCCAATATTTAGAACAGTCACAAAATAATAAGAAATGCAATAAAAGAAAACACACAGAAATTACCCAGCTTCGGCAAACTGTGCCTACTGCTGCATTACTAAGATATCTACTAGGAGCCTATGAGGAAACATGTGAATTTATATGGGAAATTCGAATCCTTATTCTCTGATTTCACTTATGACTTGCTTGATTTGGTTTGATGAATATTTGGAAGGATTATCCCTGAATTTCCTCTTTTAATTGTTCTGAATTTTCCATGATTTCCCTTTCTGATTGAATTGATGATTATAGACATGAATTTGTCCATCGATGAATTTGGAAAAATGAATTGCCACCTGGAAACAAATATTGACATGCACGAATTGATCTTTCCATATATGAATGAACTAATTTATTCACTGCTTTTGTTTGTTGCCTGCGTGTATTGCTTGATTGAATCCTAAAAAAATATTAATTTGTTCCCTTGAATAAATTGAATCATTTCTGGAAGATTTTGATTTCTTGCTTGCCCATTTTACTATGTGTATTGATTTCCAAAGAAAAATTTCCTTGCCAAAAATGAGCTTGGGATTGATTGATTAGCATAAAAAACAATTACCCAAGAATGTATTAAACACTTGCCTAAAATTTTATTGTCCATAAAGTCGTGTTGAAACATTTCCAATTTTAACAATTCAAACCAGGAAACAAGATAAGTGGAAACTGATTATCTTGTCAACCATTATTCACAAAAAGTCTTCAGAAAACAAACTGCATGATTTTAGGCCCTTATTTTATTCTTTGATGTCGAATTTTTCCACTGTATTAAATGCCATCACCACTTAATTATGTCCAGATAATTCTTGCATGTTAATTGTGTTCATTTCCAGTCTAGTAAATCAAATCTGCTTCATTTGCACATGCTTTAGTTTCATGTAAATAGAAAACAGGTTTTTTTTAATGCTGAACAACTTGCCATATATTTCCATCCTGCAATGTCATATTGCATGTTTGCTGCCTTGTGTATGTCTGAATTTCCTGTATTGCATATGAAATTCATGCAGTTTGAATGCTTTCCATATGTAGCTCTGAAACCTTGTGCAATCTTGTGCACACTGCTTTGACCATTTCTCTTTGAATGCTGCTTGAACCTGAACTGATTTGTTATTGTTTCCATATATGCTCCTGTGACCCTGTAACACAAAAATGAAAAGAACAGATACCATTCTTGATCCAACTTGAATGTGTTGGTTTTGGTATACACAAGTATTTGGCTTTCTTGCTATACTTGATCGTTTCTGATCTTGTATAGTATTGTGCCATACTTGTAAAATATGTGTCAGGCAAGTCAGAAAAAATGATGAGAAAAACACACAGAAAATCTGAGGCACATAAAAAATTATAAAATAAAATTTTAGTTCCAGTCTACTGTGTGCTTTTTTTTTGTGACAGGTTTCAGGATGATGCAACAGGAGCAAAACAAGATAAGGAGACAGTAAGAATGTATTGATGAGTGAGAGTGAAACATGTAGTGAGATTCATTTGTACTGAAATAATGAGTGAAAATTTGTATAGCTGAGAGTTCAGAAAGTATTGTACTGTTTTGATTATGAAATAAAAATATGATTTTTGAATAATAAATGCTTATGTAAATTTTTCAATTTCTGTGTAGGAGCATTATTAGACAAAAATATTTTTATTCCAATATGATGTGAAGAGCAGTAAACAGTACAGTTTCAAACACATTAAAAAATGTTTGTTATCATCAAACAAAAAATCACGGGTTCAGCAGTACTGCATATCTAACACCCAATGTGTTACGGTAAACTTAATTACCGTTTTATCGATCAAATCTAATTAAAGATTTAACTACCGCTTGGAGTAAAACTAGTGGTACTCCATTATCGTTCATTTCTTGAATTAAGTAAATTTAATTACTTTTATCCTCATTCAATCCAATTAAATATTCATTAAAAACTATATTTAGTTTTAATCTTCAAGAATCATTATTTAATGATTATTTAACTTTCAAGAAATAATCTTTCCTTTAACTGGGTTAAAGAACAAATGTTGCTTAAAAACATCATTCACAATAAACCCAAAATCGTATTTCAATTTAATATGTTAAATTGAAACTTCTCTTTAGAATATTTCACTAAATCTTAGTTAAAAGATTTATGAATTACCAATCTAAATTTCACTGTCAATCGGGTTTAAAGAACTAATGTCATTTAAAAACATTGTTCGCAATCAACCCAAAAGTCAGTTTCACTTAATTTCAATTATGTTTAATAATTGGAAATCTCATATAAATCTTAATTAAAAGATTTATTCTTTCCCAAATGGGTTTAAGAACAGTGTTATTTAAGACACTATTCACGACAAACCCAAATCTTAATCTGACATTAAATATCATGCTTTGAATAGAAATTATATCGATTTATGTTCAATATCAAATTCTGAAAATTAGCGTATATCAAATTGGGAATAACGATGTTAATATCTTCCAAATTCCCACAATAATATCCGTATAATCACAAAACCCAATACTGAAATAATCCGAAGATTATTTCCATTTAAATCCATTCCAATGTATGTACTGGAAAATCTTGGTTTTATTAAAACCACTTTATCCTTTTATTTATTTTAATTAATTTATTAAAATAAATAAATCACTCACTCTTTTACATTGAAATGTGTATCTACATTAAAATGAATCTTTTTCATTCTTTTGAAACTAATTAACTAAAAAAAAGTATTCTTTCTAATGTAATCAATCTTAAATAAAAATGAAATCTTTTTAATGTAATCTTCTTAGTTCAAACTTTATTACATTGAAAAATGTAATATTTTCATTTCAATCTTTATTACATTGGAAAATGTAATGTTTTCATTTCAAAATTTATTTTCAATTTAGTCTTTATTACATTGAAAAATATAATATTTCATTTCAACTTTATTACATTGAAAAATGTAATATTTTCCTTTCAAACTTTATTCTAAAATGTTTATAAATTCGTTTATAAAACGATTCCAACTTTTATTTCAATTTTAAATCCAAATTGAATATTCTATCTATTATCATATTAAAATAATATTATTTCCAAAATATTTATTTTGGAATTAGCTCTTTAAAACATGCATTATAAAATGCATAAAATAAATCGATAAACATGTTCGGGTTAAAATGGTGTTGCTATTTAAAACAGATTAAATAGCTCAATCCATTATCTTATTCATTTATATTTTACACTGGGCCGGACCTCCCACATTAAGCCTATGACTTGTGGATGCTGGATATGCCGGTTGGTTCCGGGCAGACTTATCCCACAAGTTGGGCTTAACCTCGTGTCATGGCCCAATTCGTATTTGCGCACTTGGACCTCTCACATTAGACCCAACATTTGTGGCTGCTGGATAAGCCGGGAGGTTCCGGGCAGACTTCCACCACAAATGTGACCTAACCTCGTGTCCAAGTACAATTATAATTTTATAATTATAATTAACTTTTCTAAAACGTACTCTTTGAAAATATCCTTTCCATTAAAGAATCTTAATTTTAAATATTCTTTAATTCTAAAATGTCGTGATTCCAAATATCTTCACTTACCTTTCAAATCTTTATAAATATTTGAACTTTCCATATTGTTATAATAATTAATAATAATCTTCCCAAAATGTCTTATTTTGAAATCAAATCTATTTATTGCCACATAATGACAAATAAATGTAATCTTTCCAAAACGTTCAAATTTCGAAATCAAACTTTCTCATCTTAAAATGTGGACAGTAAATATATAATCTTTTTAATTGAATCTCCTTTATTATAACTTTTAAACAATAAAGATATAATCTTTTTTAATCAACGCCAATTAATTCTATTAGTTGGGTATAAATTAAAATATTCATTAATTCAAAACTGATAACAATAATATTAATCTTTTCAAGATGTTCAGTTTTGAAACAAATCTTCTTAATTTAACATGTTGACAATTAAAAAGGGTATCTTTTAATTCTAATCTTTTATTGTAACTTTTTACTAATAAAAAAATGTTATCTTTCCAATTCACTCTTTTTATTGTAACTTCGACAATACATACCTTCCCATTTGAAAACATGGAAACCATCCTTTGGTTCTTTTAATTGAATATTGGATTATAATATTCTTTAACTCAAAATTGGAATGAGACTCACACAATTTCCATGTAATTTAATTACACGGATTTCAAACATTGCACTTATTCCATAATAATGTCAACCATTCACATAACAGCCAAGTGCAATTTACACTAAACACAAGGGTGATGTGTAGTCAAATATCAACCCAAGACCCGTGTGGGGTTTCAGCCAACACATAATTTTGTGCACTTGTGCGAGGTGTAAAATAATCGTCCCAATCAACATCAACAAGTCAGGTAACTTGTCAATGGCAGTGTAACATCATTTTAAATTATCATAAATAATAAATCATTAGTTTAACCTGTTGAATATTTTCAATTTCAAACATAACATGACATGACATCCAAATCCACAATCCGTTCAACAAAAAATTACTTCCATCACCAATAATTTATTTACGTTTAATTATAAAAATAAATAACTATTCGAAAATTGAGTGAGCAAAAGAGTTCTCACCTTTGCCGGCTTTAAATGACGGTTCGGGCCCAATTTTGGCCCAAGATCCAACATGCTCCAAATTAGGCGTAGTTAGTGTTGTTGCGAAGCTCTCGACTCGCTGATCGCAGCAAATCCTGTTTCGCGCGATTTCGAGTTCGTATCACAAAGTTATGAATTTTCGAAGTTTGTAATAATTAAATAATTAATTTAAATTATGAAAATTACCCAAATTTTCAACTTGCTCAAAATTGGATAAAATTACTGCTTGCCCGAAGCTCTTGACATAACGATCTCAACGGATTCAGTTTCATGCAATTTCGATAACGTGACAAAAAGTTATGCACTTGCGAAGTTAACAAATCGATTTAAATAATATTTAAATTTGTAAAAATTACCCAAAATTTCAACTTCCTCCAAATTGGACAAATTTTGTGTCCACGCGAAGCTCTCTTCGCCACGATCGCAGTAGCTTTGAAATCGTCAATTTTCGATCTCGTATGTAAAAGATATTGCATTACGAACATTGAATATAAAATTAAATAAATGTTTCGCATTTAAGCCCTCAACCTTTTTTTTTCAAACAACACCCTAAACTTAAAATACTCACCACGGCCAAACCGTAAGTCGGAATTGCACGAAACCAGCGCCATTCTCTCCGGCTTCTCCCCCTCTTTCCATACTTGGTGGTCCTCCCCTCCAGATCGCCATGTGGGGCCCACGATCTGCTGTTGAATGGAAAAGTGCAGTTTCGGTTCATCTCAGTGCTGTGGCCGCCTTGTTACTCCAAATGCCACCAATTTTTGTCAGTAGCTAGATCTCGACCTCCCGAACAACTTCTGTTTGGGTCACTTCGCCTGAAAATGCACGGATCGACAGGAAATTGCTCATCTTTGCGACTGTCCTGTTTTCAGCACCCCTCCAGTAAAATTGACATTCCGGCCAACTCCAGCCACCTGAGACCATGCCACCACCGCCAGAAGAACCGTATGCTTTCCCTCTACCACTGCCTGAAGTCGGTCGACCTATCTCTCTTCGTGGGGCCCGCAACGAACAAATAACTGAAATCAGCTTTCTGTCTTTTAGGCTAGATTCCAGCAAATCCGTGCGATGATAGGTCTTAAATTTTTCGTGGTAGATAGAGGATAAGAAGATGAACAAAACCCAGAAAGGGTTTGGTCTGATTTTGTCCTTATTGAGAGGTATAAATTATTTTGTTTTCAGGGGCTAATTTTCCAAAATAATTTTTAGAGGAGAGAGCCGCCATGGAATAGAGGAAGAAGAAGGTGGCTATGTTTTGTCTTAGGGTTCAGTTAATGACAGCACTTATGATATTTTATATGGGTTAATAATTAAATTAGGCCCACTACCTTTATTTTAACCTCTTATGTATTTTATCTTCTTCAAATTTTGTCTGTTTTCTTAGTTTAAAAATCCGTGTTAACGCCTGCGAATTCCATTTTTTATGAAAATTGAAACATAATTATTTCTTGACATTACGAATCCATAGAAACTGGTTTCGATGAATTCCGAGTCCGTTTGAATAAATAGCGAATTTTTTAAAGTCTGAAAATTGACTGTTTTTCACTATAAAATTTATTACGACCACATACTAGCTTCAAAAATTATGAAATTTGGAATCTAACAATAATTTAATATTCTGAATCCATAGAAAGTGGTTTCGTTGAATTCGGAGGTCGTTTGCAAAATTCCCATTTTTAAAGCATATATATTTAATATTAAAAATACAAATAAATATGAATAATTTCCGAAACTCAAAATATATAAGTGTTTATACTTTTTCAATGCAGAAACATCATTTTAAACTCAATGGAAGTGGTTTCGAGTCCCAATTCTTTCGTATGTAAAAAGTAGCGTTTTGGGTCCTATATATTATATATATAAATTCCATAGCGTATTTTTTGAGATTTTGAATTGGACATAACTTTTGATTCCCGCTATGAAATTTCAATTTTTCGGATTCGTTGGAAAGATATTTTTAAATAGATTCTAATATTTTTGGTTTCGCTAAAATCCGGTTTATTTTGCATCCTGTACAGCCAGTCAAAGTTAAAATTCAAATTTTAAAACTACCGCGCTATTTCTAACTCCTTTTATAATTTAAATAAAATTTATTCATTTTAACTTCGATTAAAATAAATTTATAGTCGTTATTATATAAAATAAATTATTTCAAATATTAAAAACCCATTAAAATAATTAAAATAAAATTTTAAATTCGGCCCAAATTTCCGGGTTGTTACACTTGATCAAGTATATTCCCCTTGATTTCCCAGCTACAAGGTTAACACCGCTCTGTTTCCTTGATTTCAAGGCTATAAGACACACCTTTTTCCTAAACACTTCCTAAACTATTATAACAGCCCTATAACTCTTCAATAGCGCTTCGATTAGAGAGTAATGAGTACATAGTGAGAAGGGAAGAAGTTTTATATAAATAGAATTGAATTCGGCAGAGTATAAGTGTAGAAATCATAAAAATATGAAATATTAACAGTGTAAAGAAAGAAGATGAAGAAGAAGAACGATGAAAAAAATTCGAAATCATCCCCTATTTATAAGATTTGAAAGGTTGCAACACTTCTGGAACGTTACAAAAAGTGAAAAGACACTTCCTTTCAAAATAAAAAATATGACAGTTATATGTCGACATCCCTATAAATGTATGTCAACATAACCTTTCACAAAATTGAGTTTTGAGCATTTTTGAAGTGGTTTAATATATATATATATATGTAATACTAGAAATTCTTGAATTAAAACATAGTGTTATAAATAAGTATTATAAAGTAGGAAATCATATGAAATCATAAATATAACTTATATAGATATATTTATAAAATTATAAGGTTTAAAACTATAAATTTAAAGTATATAACTATATAAATATATATACTATAAAATTTAAGTTTAAAAATCAATAGAGAAAGTAAAATAGAGAAACTTAATAAAGATTGAAGATAGAATTTGGAGTTTGAAAATCAAAAATTGAAAATCAGAATTTGAATTTAAATTCGAAATTTAAAATTGAACATGGAGTGCTATTCAGAGTCTTACATAAACTAGACTCTATTACTATATTTATCTTGAACTCTGAAATCTTGATTACTCATTAGTCTTGAATCATCTCTTAATTCTGAATCTTCATAATCTCTTAAATTGTATAGTCTTCCGTTTTAATTCATGTATATAAATCATGTATATGTATGTGTATATATATATATATATTCTAGATAAAGGTGTTAGTATATATTTTATAATCGATGAATATTGAAATAATGTTGTTTTCATCAAAACTCCATTCTCCAACACTCTCGACACCGACCAAGTGAAATCACTATGCTTTACACATTCATATGGCATTTACCAATATGAAGTATGACGATACAATATAAGAGTTAGACTTAGTAGCATGAATATATTAGGAGTAATGATATCTTAACATTCCATTCTAGTCGTATTTGGCACTATAATAATGCAAATAGTATGCATATTAAATCATCAAGGTACATAGGTAACTGTCACATGACACACTAATCTCATCTCATAATACGGTTTATTGTCTCTAATGTCCACATCTGTTTGTTTTGGTTTTAATGTTTTATTTGCTCTGTAATTTTCAAAATCATTATCAAAGGATTTACAAGACGTATTACTTAAATTTCCCAAAATCAAGGTTCCCTTAAAATTTAATGCAAATTTATATTTATTGGTAATATTATGAATTGATACCAAAATTGAGTATGCAAATGAGAGGAAATACCTAGTAACGCAAATGGTAGGCATCTTCATACACGTATAGTCTTTTTGGTACCCTATATAACGCATAAACTTGTAACTAGATCTACTCGTCACATGCTTTATCTTATCTGAGCTGTTCTAGGGTGGCCTCCTTAGGGAGTTATTCTTTTCTTCGGCCTTAGCTTTCTTGTCTATTTCTGGATGGCAAATTTCCTGATTTGGAATGTTTGCGGTATTGACAATGATACGTCGATGACTAGCTTGAAGCGTATCAGTAGGAAGCATTATGTTTGTCTCGTGGCTCTTCTAGAGCCTTTCTTGGGTCCGGAAGATGTCATGATAACCGTTTTTTCCATTGGGTTTGGTGGAGCCTTTCCTTTGGTCCAAAGAAGTGGTGGATCGCTCGATGTTCAACTCAGATCAACTTCTCTCGGTGGTCGTTTCAACCCCGTCCATTGCTACATTTTTCCTTTTTTTTCTACGGTTTACGCTTAGTGTGATCAGGTTGATAGGTTAAGCCTTTTGTCCAACATCATCTTGCTTTCTGATCTTGGTTTTGGGGGTTACAGTTTTGGGAGGGGACTTTAATATAGTTGCCTGTCAAACTGAGAAACGAGGAGGCAATGCTATTAACCGGTCTGCAATTGAAGATTTTAATGCCTTCGTCATCATTTCAGATCTCTCTAAGATTTCCTTCGTCGGTTCAGCATTTACTTGGTGTAGCAACCAGGAAGGGCCTAACCGGATTTTTTTCAGACTTGACAGAGTATTTGGATTGGAAGATTGGTTCAATCTTCCCTTCACGTATTTTGTCTCCCATCTCCATCGAACCTTCTCGGATCATGCTCCTATGATCCTCCGCTGCTCTCCCTTGTCTCTTTCAGAACTATAATCTTTTTGGTTTGAGAGTATGTAGGGATCCCACCACTCTTTCCATCAAGTAGTGGATGATTCATGGAACTCTTCTACTACTGGCTGTCATGCTGTTGTGTTTTCTCGCAAGTTGCAGCGTCTTAAGGCTTGGAACATGCTAGTTTTCAAGAACATCTTCGACGTGTTAGGGTGGTCGAAGAGCAACTTATCTTAGCTGAAGGGTCCTTCGATGAGGATCCTTCCCGGCTAATAAAGAGGCTTGGGCGCTTGACCAGATTGCCCTCTCATCTGAACTTCGTATATAAAATGACTATCTTAGCCAAAAAGGTAGTATCAAGTGGGCGGTCGACGGAGATACGAACTCCAAGTTTTTCCATTTCTCTATCCGAAAGAAGAATAACCTTCTTTTGATTTGTCGTATCCTTTACCATGATCTCTTTATGGCTTCCATGCCGGAGGAAGTCAAAGACCCTGTTCTTTTTCATTTCCAGACTTTTCTTGGTGCTCCTTCTGTGTCTTCTTCCGATCCGGTCCTGTTAGCCTTCATTCGCAGACTTGTTCTTCCTTTGGAGAGTGTGGACCTTGATGTACCTCCTTCCTCGGAAGAGATACATGCTTGCGTATTTGCACTTAGTAAGGAAAATGCAAGCGGATCTGACGGTTTCAACGGGTCTTTTATCGTAGTGTTTGGCCGATTATCCAGGCAGATTTTCGTCTAGCTATTCGGTTTTTCTTTAGTGGAGGAACCCTTCTTTAGGGACGGACTTCCACCAATTTGGTTCTTATTCCCGAGTGTGAGAATCCTCGTTCATGCGTGGATTTTTGCCCGATTAGCTTATGTAAATTCTCTAATAAGTTATTTCTAAGGTTCTAGCTTCTCGACTAGCATCGTTTGTGGAACGTATTGTTTCATCTTCTTAGGCTAGGTTTGTAAAAGGGCGTTTGATCACGGACAAGATCCTTTTGTCCCAGGAGCTTGTTTCCGAGATCGATCGGATGGTCATAAGATCCAACGTGGTCATGAAGTTGGACATGGCTAAGGCTTACGACCACATGTCTTGGTATTTTGTTATTAAGGTTCCAAGGGCTTTTGGGTTTCTAAAACCCCTTATCGGTGTAGTTTGGAGACTCATCTCCAAATGTTGGTTTTTCATTCTTATTAACGGATCGGTCAATGGGTATTTTAAGTTGGAAGAGGGCTTCGTCAAGGAGACCCCCTTTCACCTTCCCTTTTTTCATCGCTGTCGTGGCTTTCGTACGTGAATTGCATTCCCTTACGGTAGTAAACCATATTTAGAGGTTTGGCATTCCTAGGGGCTGTCATATTATCTCTTCCCTTATGTTCGCTGATGACATTATTATTTTCAATAATGGTAGTTATCGTTTAATTCGTCGGCTTGTCAGCCTCATTGAGCAGTAGGAGAGGTGCTCAGTCCAGCTCGTTAATAATGCTAAAAGCTATTTCGTTTTGACGAAAGATTTGTCTCCGGTTAGATCTTCTTGGATCGAAGGCTTAAGCGGATTCAAGGCCACATCCCTTCTATTACCTTACCTTGGTATTGTTCTTTATAGACATAGGAAGCTCATTGCCATTTTCGATCCCTTGTTAGGTAAACCAAGGGGCAATATTATTCGTTGGAATGCACCTCTTTTTTCTCAAGTAAGAAGACTAGTTCTAATAAAGTTAGTATTGGACTTTATAGGATCAAATGTCTTTGCTGATATGACTCCGACCACTTCCTTCTTCCATTCTTATTGCTCGTTGGCTGCATCCTTTTTCTGGGGTGAGAAGGATAACGTTGATCGACATCATTGGATCTCTTGGGACATCATTTGTTGTCCCAAAAGTGAGGGAGGTTTGGGTCTTCATAATCCGAAGGATGTTTGTATTGCCTTTGCTTCTAAGTTGTGGGTTAGGTTTGAGGCGAATGATTCCTTAGGGGCTTCATTCCTTCATGCTAAAAATTAAAAGGTTTCGAGCGTGAATTTTAGTGGATCCCATCCTACGCTATGAGACGTGGAAACACATGCAATCCGTTAAAGCCTTTTCGGACTCATATGGTGGTGGATCTGGACGGGATGGAAGTCCATTTTTGATTCGTGCGGCATGGAATTCGGCCTTGATCCCGACTCCACGTCTTCATATCTTTTCTTTCATTTGGGATGTCTGAATCTCTTCAAAGGTTTCTTTGTTTATGTTGAGAAACCTTCATGATGGGCTACCACTAGACATGAACCTTTAGAGAATTGGCATCCCTATCGTGTCTAGTTGCAGGTGCTGTGAATCATGTGATTTGGAATCTTTAACTCACTTGTTTTTCCGTAGCCATTCTGCTACTGCAGTCTGGAATTACTTCAGGAATCTTATTGGTCTCCAAGGTAATGCCTCTCCCTCTTCGGATTTACTTAGGCTCCAGTGGGAAGATATCTCAGGTAAATTTGTTCGCTCGATCCTTTTCTGCCTCATTCCTTGTCTCATCTGCCGGCATATATGGTGTGTGAGGAACAAGGCAATGTTTGACGAAATCCCCATGGATCCTCCTGCCATCATTTGGAGGGTAAGGAACGATGGTTTCCTTGCTTTCCGTGGTAGGCCATTTACGGGAGTGATAGGCTCCTGCTTGAGGAGGTTGGTGGGTTAATTGTCTGATTCCACTGTCTAGTCTTCTCCTAGGGCAGGGATCAGCTGAACCCGCTCCCAATTTAGTGAGTTCGAGCAATTAGCTATGCTCCCCTTTTCTTACTCACTTTTTCCCTCCTCCCTTTTATTTCTGCTAGTTCCGCAGGTTTTGGATTCCAGGTTTGTTCATGCTAGTTCTCTCTGGGTTTGGCTAGATGGATGATCTTCTCTGAAGCATATTATAAATGTATCATAGGATAGGGAGCAGGGCTTTTAGCTGGATTTTCTTATCTGGAGCAGGAGTTTTCAGATGTTTGGATTAGCGGCTTGTCCTTTTCCCAAGGCTCGTATTGGCTCTTTGTCCTTGTTCTTTGGACTTGTGGCTACTTTGGCATCTCTCTCTTTGTTGGCGAACGACCGCAGAGGATCCATATGGGTTTGGCTCTCCTTTTCATTAGTTCCTTGTTATATTAGTTTGTATTAGCCAGCTGCTTTTTTCTTCTTTTGTCTTGTGTATGTGTGTGCATAGATTATGTAGCTATCTCAACATGATCTATTTTTGTGAGCCATTGGATAATTGCTAGGTTCTCCTTTTTGTTTTTTATATATTATTTTTGTTAAAAAATACTATATTGATAGTTACGCTCAAAATCTTAGGAAAAGCCCCTGTAGCTTATTATTTGACCAGTGACGATAAAGTTAACTTGTCACAGACCCAAGATGTTATGCTATGGTTGGTCAGCTAAGATGGATATTAGCCTTTCTGGTATAATGCTTGAAATTTTCATCAAAAATCCTCACAATGATGGAATATCACAAAATACCTACCAAGTACAAATCTAATCGCATAGAGTTGTCTCATCGTCCTAACTACTTGAAACATCGAAACTATCGTAAGCATAAACGGACATAAACATATCAGTGCATGTAAATGATCAATAGAGGTCACAATCGAAGCATCAATGTATAAAGTAGGTAATACCATAATGCCTTGGAAGGATGGAGTATTTTCCCAGTGATATCTTGTTGGTAAGAACTATATAATATAATCCTAATTTGACCCAAACATACTTCAACTATAATGTGGATCATATTCAACATCATCAAGCGTGCACATATTCCATTACCGCATATTTCTTTCTATAATGCATTAATTAATGAACATAGGTATCCACACTTGTACTTAATCATTTGAATACTTAAGCATTATACCATACTCGTATTAACTCTATAAGTGAGATAACTTAATTAGCTTACAGGTTTTTGCTCCTCTAATAATGTAGTCATATTTAATTTGATTAATCAATGAAATACAAAAGGGATGCAGATAGAGTACTTACACACAAATATCTCATATTATCTAATGTAATAAGTTTATCTACCACTTTACATAGTATAATAAATCTCAATCACTAAATCAATTGTTCAAATGTTAGGTCATCTACCTAGTTTTCTTTGGATAACTCACTACTATTCTAAACTTTTAATCTTGTCCTAGATTCCATAGAATACATGATCAACAAGCAAATGTATATATTACCATAACTCTTAATAGTACACACTAAACTACCAGATGTGTACAATATCAAAATTACTCATGCACATAATTAATTTTAAATTATAATTCCTACTTGATAAAAATGGCATTGAGGAAATAGATCGAGAAACATTACTAACATTGTATCAAGATTCTATAACTAACCACTGAATTTGCAAATATGTAAACACAAAATATAAATATTTGAATCTACTTTCCAATGTATGTGAAATCATCAAAATCCGTTGAAGACATGATATGTTATATACAAATTACTAAATGTGTTTTTGGATTTGTTGTGCTAACAAACATGAGAACATTGTTTATATTGTGTCAATACTTAATTGAAACTATCCTTTAGATTTGTAAAAAGATTAAAATAGAAATTGTAGATATCTAAATTAGCTTTCAGGAAACACCAAAATCATAAAAATCCATCAAGGTCGTACAAAGTGATCAATAAATACTTGAAAGATGTTTGTACTATATTGTTGCAACATGCTAAAGATCTTAGCTATGCTTTCCAATAATATCATTCAAAATTATGAAAAAGTAATAGACATAAAAGTTTTAGATATTTTTGTTAGATTTTCAAAAAATTTAAATTTCATGAGCATCCATTAACTTTACCAAAAGTTTGGTTGAAATAATGAAAGGAGTTCTGGCATAAATTACTCTTAATTATCAACCTGAGAACGTAACATACTTTGTAACTAGTATTCATGTCTAATAACTTTTGAATTAAGAATGTGATAAGATGTTGAATGTATAATTCAATTTTATTTCTAAAAAAAATCACCAAAAATAGTTTAAAATTCCAGAAGTTATGCTTAATAAAACTATTAGGGACTTTTGTTGGAGCATTTAGTTAAAATAGCATAAAATGTGGTTGGTGTTGAACCATTTTCTTCGACTTAAAACCAATCGAACTAGGGGAAAATCACCTAGTAAAAAAATGTAGGATTTTGAATAAGCTTTCCACGGCATCAAGAATAAAAAAGTATAAAGATACGAAGAAGTTACAGTCAAAATACATAGATACCTAATAGAATTTCGTTAATGTTTTTGGAAAATATGTTCAACAATGCATGCTAATTTCAAGTTAATATACCTCTTTATTTTTTTGGTAAAGCCAGCCGATTTTTATAGTGATCCGTAGCACTTTTTCATTATAACAAGTAATGAATACAAAATATAAGAGGAGCTAGGCTGATCACCTATTTGCTAAAAACATGTTTTTCTCTTACTACAACCTAAACTATAATCATACACCATGCAGGGTGAGATTAGTTACTGTATAATAGCTAGAAGATAGAAATAATATAATACATCAATATATATTGCAGTACATCATAGATACTCGGCTGCGAGAAGTCCAATTGTAGTAGACTCATGTGGATCTACACAACAGCTGTAACAGGAACCATGAAAGCAACAAGAAACTGGAATGAAGAGTATTGAATAAGGAGGAAGATGCAGAGGATTGAATAGGAGGAAGATGCAGAAGATTAAAAACACAGCTTCTCGACAAACAGTTAGCACTAATTATAGCATATTGGCACAAACATATTAGGCACAAACAACTCACATCTCAATTCAAAGGAATCAAAAAGAACTTTAAGCCAAGGAACACCAAGGATAAGCTAAACCAAGGTCAGCAGATCCAGATATCTCACATCCACGCAATAACCTATAAAGATAGAAAACAAACACACCAGAAATCCCTCAAGGATATAGAACCATATACCAAGAATCAACTGCAATAACCAACTATTAACACTAAGCAACTATCAACCCAAGACTTACCGAAGAGGGAGAAGGCCATAAAACAACAAGTCATTTGCAACCAGCCAACTCGCAGAGAAGGAGGCCTTAGAGGGAAGCCATTAAGGGGAACGACAACCTTTAATATGTCACAAGCAACCTGCCAAATAGCGGATGAGACAACTTTAAAGGAGACCCAAGGAATCAGAATGTAATGACCCAAAAATCCGGTTCAATTTAAGCTGACCAAAAACACAAGTCCAACCCCAAATTAAACTGAAAATCAGGAAATTTATAGAAAGAAAACAGAGGGTGAGGATAGATAAGATAGAACTTAGAATAGGAGAAGAAGAAGAACACAACATCAGAGTAACACGAACCTCACAGCGGAACGAATAACATATAATATATATAACATAACCTGAAATATATATCTGTACTTAAATATACATCATTATCAAAGTACAACACTTACAGCACAGCGGAAATAACTATAGCCATATGATCCTGAAGCCTCCTGTTCCAAGCTCTTCCAGTATATATGTAAATCCTAACTACTTGAATGCCCGTACAAAATTGGGCACCCAAGAGTTTAGGGAAAACAACAAAATAAACTCCGGGTCAGTCATGGGACTGGTATGAGTGAAACAGTTTAAAACAGTTTGAACAAGTAAATGATATCTCATAAGACCCTGTCATAACGGAATTGGTTTTTCCCTTATGAGAATCCAAAATATCTTTATATCAAAAACCTTTTGATATTATAATAATGTCTATCAACCACAATATAATAATCATCTAGCAGAAATGCTTTTATCTCACGTTCTACATATATAGTATACAATAAAAACTGCAAGCACGTATTGGGTAATGGATTTCCAACTATGACAAGGTATGGAACCACCTTTCGCTAGTGTACCTTTAGAGAGGAATACACTGGGTTCAACAAGAACATCTTGCAACCCGGCCACACATGACCGACCACTCATTTCGCTTGAGTGTATCGAATATATATCACCAACGGTTGGGATCAACAACCGTTTCCCGAATGGGACAGTATCGACAATAGATTTTTAGAAATAAATGAAACTCTAGATCAGGTGATTATACACCCTACTTCGGAGTGACCGACTTAGCCATGCTGCCTGCCCGATTTCTGTCATTTACCGGATGTGAGGCTAGAAGCTACGCTTTATCATCACACTAGATTCACTTTGAATGCCACATTGTCAAATCCATCAAATCACCGATTGACGTCCTCAACCATACACTATATGTTAGTTAAAAGAAGTTTCCTTCTCCGCTTCCACTCTTGGTACGGTTGGAGAAATCAATATACGTGATCGTCTGGAAATACTCTGTCAGGCATCCGTCCATACAAGTCATCCAGGAACAGGATGAACCGAAGGCACTATTCAATACATCCATCTTAGACACTGTTATCTAAGACTTATACAATAGCCCTTGCACTTTACTCCGTCTTCAATTATCTTTGGCATACATGATTCGCAACGCTTATGCCAATACAGAGTGGTTCTTTGGATAATAGTCCAACCGGTCTCTCCATATTAACAACGTTAAAATGGTAAAAACTTCGATAGTATGTGATTTAACCATCAACGAAAAATACGGGTGCAAACAACGATATTATTTCCAAATGGAAATTATATCGATCAACCATCATTCATATATATATATATATAACCATATTTCCTATTTCAATATTTGATTACGTTTCTGATTCTATTTGGAAAACATTTCCAAATCTTCTTTACTTGAATTTAAACAGATGTTTAAATCAACATCGCGACGACACTCAAACCACTATACTTATTTACTAAATTCACTTAACCACTTTCACTCTCGAACCTTAACCATTTCTACATTAAAAACGAAGTCAATCAAGTTGGGGTATAACTACCTCTCAGACCTTAACTGAACAACATTTCAATCTCGAAATAGGTTAAGTTCGTCTTTTAACTCTTTAACACTCCCTTACGTAACTCTCTTTCGAATCATCTCTTATTCGATAATTCTTTCCTTCGAATAAGGTATATTCGATAACTCTATTCAATTTACTCTATTGGTTAACTCTACTCAATTAACTATATTGGACTAATGCTATTGGATTAACTTTATTGGACTAACGCTATTGATTAACTCTATCGGACTAACGCTATTGATATACTCGTTTCACTTAACTCCTTTCGAATAAACTATATTCGATAACTTCTTTAACTCTATTCGAATAAACTATATTCGATTAACTCCTTTTACTTTCTATTCGAATAAACTATATTTGATTAACTCATTTGCTTTAACTCAGTCGATTAAACTAACATCGATTAACTCCTTACTTAACTCCTTTTAACTCGATTCGAATAACTAATATTCGACAACTCCTTATTCGACTAACTCTAATTGATTTATTCTAATTCGATTAACTCTATTTAATTACTCTATTGGTTAACTCTACTTTAACTGGTCAACTCTAACTGATGACTCTAACTGATAAACTCTAATTGATCAACCCTAATTGTTTAACTCTAACTGGTTAACTCTAACTCATACTCTATTCGATTAACTCCTATGAATTAACTCCTTTTCTATTTGTTTACTTAACAAATAACTATTCCCTCTTCAATTCTATTTATTTAACAAATAAATATTTCTTTTATCTAATTTATCCTTCGATTTTATAAATATTTTCTTTTATAAAAATCCTTTTCCTTTTCTATATAAAATCCATCGATTTTATATAAATAATTCATTTTCAAATACACTTTTCCCCTTTCTCACGTCCAGTATTCCTTATGGTATTTAACATACCATATAACAACGATAAATATCGTCCAAACACACATAATCAACAACAGATTATATATCACATCATATATCACAATATATGAATCACAGTAAAATAAATGTTGAGGAATCCAGTTGGATTCCTCCAACCTGTTTCCCTGCATCACAGATGTTAAACAATAAAATCAACATCACATTCAGTTCCATATGATATATTCTGATAAACAGAATCAATATAGAAATTCAACTAACTGACTAGCAGTTCAATCAAACAGTCAACACACAGTCAATCAGCCCATATTTAACAGTTCTAAAAATACAATATGAAATTATAAGCTGTTCATAGTTAGTGAGATTTACTCACATTGGACGATCACCGTTAATAACGAGAATCATCTCTTGATTCGAACGGACAATTTATTTCGCCATAAATTGTAATGGACTCCAATTGACTCGCGGTCAGTTCCATTGTATAGTGCCCGTCCATATGATCCCAACACAACTTACGGTTCGTCAATCTGATATCATATGATCACGTTATAGCTTAAACAAGTTCGTATACTATTTTAATCAAATAAAAATTAGTTTAGTTTAAAACTTAGGCTTAACCTTTTTGGTCCTCTGGCCCATCAATTCCCGTTCTGGCCCATAACCCATGATAAAACCCAACCTGACAGTCCCTTCTCCCCCAAATCCTTGCTCCAGTAAAAATCATGATGCCATTTCCTGAGCTTCCAACACCATTATCTCCTCCATCCCGCTATCGATTCAAAAACCGACAACACCACGACGGTCACCTCGGAAATCTCTTCACCTTGGACTCCCCATTTTCGAACTCGAGTTGCCCATTTTCCGGTGCGTCGCGAGACCTTCCAGCATAGGTAGCGGACCCTTTTTGGTCCGAACATCCTCAAAATCTCACCACACTTGCCAAATCCACCCAAAAACCCAAAGCTAACGTCAAAACTCGGATCGATGCTTCTTCCTGCTCAACGATCGAAACCCTAGGCTAACGACTGAAACAGTCGACCTCTGCAAAAGCCGTCGCACCCCCGAAAGTCATACGGGGATGAAGAGCGAGTCGAGAGGAGTTCAATTATACTGGAGTTTGGATTTCTGGATTTTTACTTGTTTTGTTATGAATTTTTCTAACTTCCAATTTCGCTTGCTGTGATGTTTATACGGCTTATATAATCCTATGTTGGTAGGTAGAGTTTGTGTCTGGAAACAGTGTCTGCGTGGCTTGTTTTGATCCTAAGAAAAAGGGTGGGATATTTTATTTTTGATTCATTTATTTTATTTCATCGATTTTCTACTTGCATCTGCCTTCTAAAAATCCCATTGATTACATACGATACCTAAAAATCACCAAACTGGACATACACCTTCAGTTCGACATTACGGTCCCAACGAAACTGGTTTCGTCGAATTCCAACTCCGTATGCTCACACAGCGTATTTTTAACCATCAAAATACTGACTATTTCTCACTCTAAAAATCCGTACGGCCACACAGTGCCTCTAAAAATCACCAAACTTGGAGTCTAACAAATATTTGACATTGCGGATCCAACAAAATTAGTTTCGTCGAATTCCGACTTCGTTTGCAAAAGTGGCTATTTTTCAAAGCTCTAAATAGCCTATTTAAATATATAAATATATTTAAATATAATTAAATTTAATATTTAAAAATAAATATTATCGTCTATATTCACAGTGGAATACCATACAGCTTCAGAATATTCCTATATGAATTTCTAACTCGATATTTCAAATCTTGATTTAATCGATATTCAATTTATAATGAAATTTGTTTTTAAAATATAAATAATTCCTTTATAAAATATAAAGGAATTTCACAGCGACTTTTCTAAAATTTGATTTGGACATAAATCAAAATCTGTATGATGAAATCCCAATTTTTCTCTTCCACTAGAAAGATATACTCCACCAGCTCCACACGTTTCTTGTTTCACAGAAATCCGATTTAAAAAGAACTCTGTACATTCAGTTGAAGTTCAAATCGCCAAATAGCGAACTGCCGCGCCATTACGACCTCGATTATAATTATATTATAATTTATACGTTCAACTGTCGTTTATATAATATATCTGTTATTATAATTTAACTCTAAACTGAATTATATACTTTGAATTGTCCAGTTCACATTATATTGTCAATTCACTATTTTCGACTATTTCAGAATTAAATATATTATTTAATTTATTATTTTAATTAAATATTCACTATTATTTAATTAAACCACCATTTAATTCAATATATCACTATTTATATAATTAAATAAATTAATTATAATACTTCTGCAAATGCGGGTCATTACAATCTTCCCCACTTAAAATAATTTCGTCCTCAAAATTGCTAAAAGGTAGAGGACGACCCTATCGACTGGTTTGAACATATTTTTTCACTTCTTAACTTCAGTTTCAACTGAACCAATTTAATTTCAATTAAATATTAATTAATTCTTATCAACGAAAATTTTCAAAAATCCTGAAATTTTTCTAACGCCTTAACTTTTCGAAATATTTCGCCAGCACCTCCTTTGTACCAGTTAATAGCTCAAACTCCAACTTGCCTCTCTGGGCCGTCTCCAACCCAATAGAAAACCAAACAGCCAAACGGCTTGCCAATTCGGCTCATAAATCTTATATCCAATAGAAATATAAACTTGTACCTTTTGTCGACATATCATTATATCCTTTACATTTGCTGTTAATTCAGCATATACCAATGTCATCCCAAATCAACTCCAATCACTTTTATGCACAACACAACCATTCGCTTGTATCCGAGCCAAATATCATTTCAACTCGAGTTTCTTCTCGATTCCCAACTCTTAGCTTGATTATCACATTACACGTCAAATTTGAATCTCACAATCCAATTTGTCTTGATATCATTCTAATTCAATCTCAGTTACCACTTTACTGGCTTTACTTTAATTCAAATTTGCTTTTACAAATTTTTGTTAAATTTGTTTTTAATTCAAACAGTCTTTCCCTGGGAGTTTTTAAACAGTTTACTCTTTTCAAAAATCAAATTTTCCTTTTGAACATGTCACTGAGCCCTTAATTAATATTCCATTCGTTAAATCACTTCTCTATTTCTTTATCAATATTTGTTAACCAAATATTTTCAATAACCATATTGGCTTTTATGTTATTTGGAAAACATTTCCGAATATCGCCTTCCTTTAATTTCTAAACTTTAGAAAATATACGCTATTTATAATTGGAAAATATTCCAATTACTTATTTCTTTTCCGATCTCGTTTATTTCTATACTTAGGAAATATTCTTTATTATATTTCCAAGCTTACACTTATTTGGGTTAAAACGGATGTTGTGTAAAACATCGTTACGACAACCCAAATACTATATTCAACTAACTCTTATTCAACATTGATCTTCGAGCCTGAAATCTTACTATTTATTTGTTAATAATGAAATCAATCAAGTTGGGGTATAACTACCTCTCAGATCTTGACTGAATAACATTTATAACGTCAAAACAAATATGACTACTTACTCGAATAATCAATATCATACAATTGCTTATTCACTTTTAAACACGTATACGCTTTCTCTTTCTATTCTTACAAGATTTTATTCCTAGTCTTCCTTTTTTATTTTACTATTCTATTTCTAAGTTCGTTTCCTTATCGACTTATATATATATATATATATCGATATGTTGATTTCTAACTACCAAATTATCTTAAAATATTCTAACTCCTTAAATTTCCGGAAAAATTCGCCATAACCTCCTTTGTATCAAGAGCATCGTGATATTTCAAATAGCCTCCCATGGCCCTCACCAATCCAAAAGAAAAAGAAAAAGCCAAGCGGCTAGCCGATACGGCGCATAAAATCTCATATATGAATTAAATACATACCTTTTCGTCGAGCATTCTATTTATATACCTTCATAATACGACGCATAAAATCTCATATATGAATTAAATACATACCTTTTCGTCGAGCATTCTATTTATATACCTTCATACCTATCTCATGTATATTTATACTTGCCCAATCTATTTTAACTATACCTGGTCGTTTTAACTCAATTCGTTAATTAATTTGTTAATTAACTCTTTAGTCTATTTCACTTTTATATTTGAACATGACATGTTCAAATATATTTTAACTTGCTTATTAACTAATTTGAATCCAAAATTCAAATTTAAGTTCTATATTCGATTTCGTATATCCATTCACAAATCCAATCCACCTTTCAAAGTTCAACTTCAAATTCAAAACTCGATTAACTAATTCCTCTTCGACTTAGTTAATTCTATTCAATTTCTATTCAAATTTTATATCACTTCTATTATTCAAATCTATATATCAAATTCTATTATTTTAAATTCCATTTGAATTCTATATTCAAATTCTATTATTCAAATTCTATATTATAAATCCCATTTGAATTTCGATATTCAAATTCTATATTTGAATTCCTTTTGAATTATATATTCAAACCCCATTTGAATTTCTATATTCAATTTCTATTTCAAACTTTCTTTATTCATTCTTTATTATAAATCCTATTTTGAAATTCAACACAACTTGTCTTTCCCAAAACAAATTCAAAACAGTATCTCTGGTAGTAATTCGTCACTTACAACTCGAAAACGAATACTGATGATACAGCTGTCATCATCGGAATCTATTTTCCAGCGATCGAAGTGAGTTCAATACTATAAAACCATTTATAAACATTTCCACTTTGAAATTCATTTCAAAATATAATTCACACTGCTTGCAAAACAATTTAAAATCTCCCAAGATCTTAAATTTTCCTTATTTTTAATCCAAATTCATTTACAAACAATGTAACGACCCGGATTTTGAGCGACTTTGGTTATGGACATAAGCTCGATGTCGATAACCAAAACATCGAAAAATCCTGGTAATTAATGAAAGAAATTAGAGGGTGAGGATAGATAAGATAGAAACTTAGAATAGAAGAAGAAGAAGAACACAACATCAGAGTAACACGAACCTCACAGCGGAACGAATAACATATAATATATAACATAACTTTGAAATATAACAGTTATGTATACAATAGCACTTATCAGAGTACATCACTTACAACACAGCGGAAATAAACTATAGCTATATGATCCAGAAGCCTCCTGCTCCAGCTCTTCAAGTATATCTGTAAATCCCGACTACTTGACTGCCCATACAAATTTAGGCACCCAAGAGTTTAGGGAAAACAAAACAAAATAAACTCCGGGTCAGTCATGGGACTGGTATGAGTAAAACAGTTTAAAGTAGTTGAACAGGTATATGATATCTCATAAGACCACGCCGTGAATACGGAACGGGTTTTTCCCTTATGAGAATCCAAACATCTTTGAAAAGAAATATCATTCTGATATTATAATAATGTCTAAACACAAATAGATATCAATCTAGCAGAACGCTTTCATCTCACGTTCTACATAAATAATATACAATCAAAATCGCAAGCACGTAATGGGTAATGGATTTCCAACTATGACAAGGTATGGAACCACCTTCCGATCAGTGTACTCTAGGAACGATACACTGGAGTTCAAAAAGAACATCTTGCAACTCAGCCACACATGACCGACCACTCATTTCGCTTGAGTGTATCAAACGTACATCACCAACGGTTGGGATCAACAACCATTCCCGTATATATATATATATATATATATATATATATATATATATATATATATATATATGGGACAACATTGATAGATTTAAGAAGCAAATGAATATTCTCTAGATAGGTGATTATACACCCTACTTTAAAAATGATTTCCTTTTTATAACGTTTCCTTTTCAATTCTATTTGTAAATGGTTTACAAATATTTCCTTTTCAAATTTATTCTTGAAATATTCTAACTCCTTAAATTCCCTGAAAAATTCGCAATAACCTCCTTTGTAACGGGAGCATCGGGAAAATCCCCAAACCCGCCACACAGGCCTTTCCATTTCAAAAGAAAATGGTTTGTAATTATTTCCTTTTTGAATATCTCCTATTTATAAATATTCCAATTTATAAACATTTCTTATTTATAAATATTCCACTTTATAAATATCTCTTATTTATAAATATCCCATTTTATAAATATTCTATTTTCAATATCACTTTGAAAATCCCCTTATCAACATTTCGGTATGTTATGGTATTCAATCATATCAAATCACGATGTTCAATATCGTCCAAGTACATATAATCGCCCACAGATTTTATATCACATCATATAACAATATATGAAAAACAATAAAATAACTGTTGAGGAATCCAGCCGGATTCCTCCAACCTGTCTCCCTGCATCCACAGATGTTACACAATATGATTATCGTCACTTTCAGTTCAATATAAATTATTCTGATAGCAGAATCAATATATAAATATTTAACGATTTATATTTATATATATATATACATATATATATATATATATATATATATATATATATATAATTTTCACTAACTGACTAGCAGTTCAATCAATCAACCAACACACAGCAATCAACAGATGATTAACAGTTCTAAAAATACATTATAAAAATATAACTGTTTAGAGTTGGTTAGTTTTACTCACATTGGCGCGTTAGCCGTTAAATAACGGTTTGCGTTATTTGATTCAGTCTGACAATTTATTTCGCCATAAATTGTAACGTGCTCCGATGGACTCCCAGTTAGTGTCATCGTGTAGTGTCCGTCCATACGATCCCAACGCAACTTACGGTTCGTTAATCGGGCTTCGTACGAGCTAGATACAGTGTTCACAAGTTAATACACTATTTTGGAATTTAAAACTTAAATTAAATATGGTAATGGGCCTCACCCTTCCCTCTACACCGGCCCATTGACCCGTTTCACCTTTCCCTTTCTTCCCGAACTAGAAAACCGTGAGCTGCTCCCTTATTTCCAAAGTCATGGACACAACTTCAATCACCATCCTCTCCTGCCTTACTTCATTAAATCGACAAATAAATTTACCAGCACTCTCCTCTTTCGAGACTCTATCCCATCATACCCATAAGGGTCAACTCGAACTCCTCCCACAAAATCCGTCGTCGACCTCATCCTCGAACTGTAATGAAAAGTAGCGACACCTCTTTCAACTGAATACCCCCAAATCCTTCGAACAAGTTTTGCTTTGCTTCCTGAATCCCAATATCAACTCAAAACCGTGAATTTTGGTTTCTATAGCTTGCCATCGTCAACCCTACGACCACGGGTTTTATTTCGAACTCCAGGGTGATCGTCGCATCTCATAAAACGTACTAGGAATTGAAGACAATCCTTCAGAGATCGCAACGATATTCGAGTTGTGATTTATAGAAATTTCTGTGAATTCTTTTGATTTTTAAAACTTACGAATGAGTTTTTTCTGTGGAGAAAGAAATGTGACGGCGGTTTTTCATTGACCTAAGAAGTTTCTGATTAGGTTTAGGATGGTGGCCTATTTATAGAGAAAGTAGATATTTAATTTTCGAATATTATATTAAATTATAACCAACTGCTGTTTATATCCGTCTTCAAAAATCCCCATAGTCACATACAATACCCAAAAATCACGAAACTAGACATGCAGCTACAGTTCGATATTACGGTCCCAACGAAACTAGTTTCGTCAAATTCCGACTTGGTATGCTCACACAGCGCATTTTTAAAGGTCAAAATACTAACTGTTTTTCACTCTAAAAATCCGTACGACGACATAGTGCCTCTAAAAATCACGAAAACTGGACCCTAGCAATAATTTAACATTGCGGACCCAACAAAATTAGTTTCGTCGAATTTCGACTTCGTTTGCAAAACCGGTTATTTTTAAAGCTCTGAATGACCAATTTAAATATATAAATATATTTAAATATTATTAAATTAAAAATAAATAAATTTATATTATCGTATATCTTCACATATGATATCGTCCAGCTCCAGAATATCATATCATATCAGAATTTACAGCTTGGTATTTTAGATTTTAGATTTATCGATATTCAGTTTATATCGAAAATCCTTTTATAACGTATATAAAGCGTCGCAAATTATAAAGGAATTCCACAGCGACTTTTTCTGAAATTTGATTTGGACATAAATCAAAATCTACACAATGAAATCCCGATTTTTCTCTTCCACCAGAAAGATATACTCCACCAGCTCCAAACGTTTCTTGTTTCACAGAAATCTGGCTTAAAACGAACCCTGTACATTCAGTTGAAGTTCAAATCGCCAAATCGCGAACTGCAGCGCCATTTCAAGCTCGATTTTAATTATAATATAATTATACGTTTCAAACTGACGTCGATTGAATATATTCGTCAATATGATTCAACTCTAAGCTGAATTAAATCTTGGGGATGACCCTGTTCACCTTATATTGTGATTTCCAATATTTTTGATTATTTCTGAATTAAATATATTATTTAATTTAATTTAATATTCCATATTATTTAATTAACGATGATTAAATTCCCTATATCACTATTTTAAACAATTAAAAAAATTAATTATACCCCTGGAAAATGCGGGTCATTACATTCTTCCCCACTTAAAATAATTTCGTCCTCGAAATTGCTAAGTTAGAGGACGACCCTACCTATTGGAATTCCTAAGATTTGTTTACCCCTTATTTCTGATTTTAACTGAACCAATTAATATCGACTAAAATATTTATTCATTCCGACTAACTAAAATTTTCAAAAATTCTGAAAATTTTCTAACACTTTAAACTTTCGAAAAATTTCGCCAGCACCTCCTTTGTACTGGTCAATAGCTCAAACTCCAACTCGCCTCTCTGGGCCTTCTTCAACCCAAAAGAAAATCAAAACGCCAAACGGCTTGCCAATTCGACTCATAAATTCCAAACTCATATAAAATATAAACTTGTACCTTTTTGTTGGGCATATCATTATATCCCTACCATCTGTTATCAACTCGACATATACAAATGCCATCCCAATCAACTCGAACCAAGTTATTCTTAACACAACCATTCGCTTATTCAAGCCGAATTTAATTTCAAATTCGAGTTGCAAATTCCAAACTCTCAACTTATCATTTCAAATCCAGATTATTCTCTAATCACTTCAGTTTTTCTTAACCTATCATCTCTAGTTAAATTCTGGTTTATTATTTACTTTTACCATTCCATTCGAATTAACTTCACAAGTTAAATTTTAATTTCTAGAACTTAAATTCCCGGTTTCTTTCAAATCAATTTGAAATTATAATACCAATTCAAAACCTTTGAATTTCTAAACAACTTGTTTTCTCAAAACAATTGAAAAAACAAAACCTTTGGTAGTAATCCGTCACTTAGAAACTCGAAAATCACACCGATGATACTACGTAGTCATCATCGGAATTATTTTCCAGCGACCTAAGTGATTTCAATACTATATCATCTCAAAACCCTTACTAAATACATCCATTTTGAAAACATCTCAAAATCTCCCAGGAACTTAAAATTCACATATATTAAATCCAGATTCATTTACAAACACCTTTCCCATTTCTGGGATTTTAATTCCAATTAATTCTGATTTAAATTCTGATTTAATCCATCTGATTTCACATAGTTCACTTATATGAATTCTGATTGGTTATATATAACCATTTCACATGTTATAATCTTACTCGATTATAATCACTACCTACACATCCTATATACGATAATATATCACATATCCGTACTGTGTCGGTCCATCGTATCCAAGTGTTTATTTACTCCTACCGATACAGTGAACCAAACTGATCGACCAGAACTCATAAACAACTCAGCCAATGAATCTCCACAATATAAAACAAATTTTTATATCAAATACAAATACGTTCACTCGTATATATACACTCAAACTCAATCTAGGGTATTACTAACCCCATCTCTACTGAGTCACCCCACAGAGCCAAGGTAATTCTTAACTTAAGCTCTGATACCAACTGTAACGACCCGGATTTTGAGCGACTTTGGTTATGGACATAAGCTCGATGTCGATAACCAAAACATCGAAAAATCCTGGTAATTAATGAAAGAAATTAGAGGGTGAGGATAGATAAGATAGAAACTTAGAATAGAAGAAGAAGAAGAACACAACATCAGAGTAACACGAACCTCACAGCGGAACGAATAACATATAATATAACTTTGAAATATAACAGTTATGTATACAATAGCACTTATCAGAGTACATGTGACGGCAAGGAATTTCGCTCGGTCCGAATCAGTCGTTAAACCGATCCAGGCCGTTCGAAACGCCCTATCGTTCGAGAACACGACAAATCAGAATGCATACAGAAGAACCTTTCATTGTATATTACAACAACGCATCAGATTACAAGAATATACAGAGTATAAACAAATAAATATTACACAGAAATATCAGAGATTTAAATTACATTTAAATACATCGCAGCGGAAAATAATACAATACACAACTAGAAGGAGATATACGGATACAAAGCTTTCCGGATATCGTTCCAGCTGTAAACCAGGATCCTGTGAATATAAATCTGCAAAACCAAAACTACTAGCTGCCCGTGTCAAAATAAGGGCACCCAGAGTTTAGGTTAAAACAATAAACTCCAGGTCAGTCATGTGACTGGTGTGAGAACTAAAACAGTTATTAATCTTTATTTGAAAGTCAGGTAAATCAAGGGACCACGCCGTATAACACGGAACGGGCTTCCTCCCAAGAATACCAGTGCATAAAACAAACAGCGCGATGCTAAATAAAGAAAAATGAAGCTGTTATAAGACCCAGGTCCTATCACACAATGCAACGCAAGCCGGGGGATAGGGTTTTCCCTTATAACAGCCAAAGAATGCTTGATACGTTTAAAACAAATCATTTGATACTATTAGAAGTGCCTAGTGTATAAAACAACTTCAAATCATAAGTATCAATCATAGGCGGCATGAGCGCCCCATCCCACTATGTCGCCATATATAGGTTTACAAATAAAACCGCAAAGTCACGTATTTGGAAATTGGATTTCCATCTATGAACCGAGGCAAAAGATAGTCCTCAACCGATTCGAGACGCTCTAGTCCGTGTCTCAGGACCCAGACACAGGTGGGCCCTTGGATCCTCAGGGCCGGTCCACCGATGTGGATTAAAATGCCTGAACACTACGTTTCCCCACCCTATGGGGTGTAAGTCTGGTCCGTCAGCCGACCAGAATGCATCGGCCGAAACCGATATAACCGAGGCGCCTCGCAACAGCAACAACCACATAAGTCAAACTCGTCAGGGCGTGTAAAACCACTGACGCCACTTCTAACTAGAAAGAAACGTATGCCCTCCCTGACGTCCGTCTCCCGTTTTTTGGTTCATACCGGGTGTGAAACACGCGAGGTATACGTTACACAAAGCTACGCCACAAAGGCCGTGCTTTGATCATCAACCACAAGACTTTGCTTTTCAACAGAAGCCTTGATCATTTGCATCTTAGCATGCCACACAGGCAAGCCATCCTATGCAACCGATATCAGTCACACAGAATGAAATCCGATGTCAGACACACAGTCCATTTACAAGTCCGTTCTGGGTCTGAACGAAACCGGAGGCACCTAGTACCCCGCATATCCATCGATCTCCAAGTACGTCTGGACGATCACTAACTGTTTCCATCTTCTTGGGTGTACAGCCCAATCAAGATCATCAGTTATCACCCAAACGACGTGAAGACCTCCGGTCTTCGACCATCGTCTTCATCTTCGACTTATCGTCGTATCAGTTATTCAGAATGGGATAAACCCGGTCTTTCCGAATAACTCGCGTATATATTATAAAAGTGTTACACAAACACAACATACGCCTCATTCCAATTCATTAGTCACTAACCGTAAATTAATCAAGAGAATAATTCCCCAAATATTAACCCCGAAGGCCGAAACCAACATCAGATCAATATCCAGAAAACCATTCTGCTTGGCCAACCGACAGTTAGTTTCTAAATTTCACATTCATAGGGAAAGATTCCCATTGATTTTATCAAAGATAAATTCCTTGAATTTATTCTTTAATCCATTTTTGAATATCAATTCAAACTAGTCGGGATTAGCGAACCTTACCGAAGTAATCATTTGTTTTAATTTCCCAATCCCAACCTATTCATCCCATGAAGTAAGACTGGTAATACTTCATATCTAACACCACAGTGTTATCGGTAAATTCAATTACCATTTCACGTTCAAATCTAATTAAAGATTTAACTATCGCCTGGAGCAAAACTGGTGATACTCCATTTCGATCATTTCAATCTAATTAAAGATTCATTAAAACTCCACTTAGTTTTAATCTTTGACTGGGTTAAAGAATCAGTGTCATTTAAAAACACGGTTCACGATAAACCCAAAGTCACATCCCATTAATTATCGGGTTAAAGAACAAGTGTTATTTAAAACACTGTTCACGATAAACCCAAAAATCAATATCCATTCAATTCCAATTAAATACTATTTAATTGGTACACTTCATTAAATCTAAATAAAAAGATTTAATCTTTTCTCAACTGGGTTCAAGAACAGTGTTAGTGAAGACACCATTCACGACAAACCCAAATCACATTCATTAATTATCGGGTTAAAGAACAAGTGTTATTTAAAACACTGTTCACGATAAACCCAAAAATCAATATCAATTCAATTCCAATTAAATATTATTTAATTGGTACACTTCATTAAATCTAAATAAAAAGATTTAATCTTTTCTCAACTGGGTTCAAGAACAGTGTTAGTGAAGACACCATTCACGACAAACCCAAATCCCATTTGATATTCAATATAAGGCTCTGAATAGAAAATATATCGGCTTATATTCAATATCAAATTCTACGATTAACAAATGTCGTATTGGAAATAACGATATAAATATATATCTTTCAAATTTCCGTAACAACATCCGTATAATCACAAATTCCAACATCGAAATATTCCGAAGACAATTTCGATTCAAATCCACTCCAATGCAATCATTGGAAATTTTGGTTATTTTCAAAACCCTTTTCAAATTCAATTTATTTATTTAAAAATAAATAGAATTATAATTCTAGTTCAAAACTAGTTCATTTCGATAAAAATCTATTTTTATCTTTTCAAATAGGGAGTTTTTCATCCCAATTCTTTCTAAATCATTTCTTATGATTTTACACAAATTATTACTATTTTTAATAATTTTATCAAGGCCCGTACAGTCGATTTCCATCAATGGCCATCGAACTGCACTTACAGCGACCTTTTTCGAATTTGATTTGGACATAATTCCAAATCCAACCGTTAGATTTCAAATTTCTAATATTCGTTAGAAAGCTCTTTTCGATACGAACCCAACGGTTCCGGTTTTAGGAGAATCCGACGGTCGGATCTCCCGTAATGTCCGTTTGAAATAAATGGTCGAAATTCGCGAACTGCCGCGGCGCGGCGCGGCGCGTTCTATTCAGGCCATTATATTATATATATATAATATATATTTCGTCGATTGCTATTTAAAACGAATTATATAAATAGTTTTAAATTCGTTTCAAAAGCAATTTCAACTTCCATTTCAATTCAAATCAAAATTGAATTCTTCTCTATAAATTCGTTTTAAAATTCACTTATATTCAATTCAAATTTCAATTCAAATTTCAATTCAATTCGAATTCGTTTTCAATTCAATTTATTTCGAAATCGTTTTCAATTCAATTCATTTCGAAATCGTTTTCAATTCAATTCATTTTGAATTCGTTTTCAATTCAATTTATTTCGAAATCGTTTTCAATTCAATTCATTTCGAAATCGTTTTCAATTCAATTCATTTTGAAATCGTTTTCAATTCAATTCATTTCGAAATCGTTTTCAATTCATTTCATTTCGAAATCGTTTTCAATTCATTTTGAATTCGTTTTCATCAAAATGGCGTCAATCTAATCAACACGGCTTCATAGATTTCTATTTTCAAATATTCTATTTCAAATATTTCTTTTTCACATATTTTTATTTTAAAACTGGAATGAGGCCCAATCAATTACCATATAAAATTAATTATATGGATTTTCATACAACACATGTATATAATTACATTGAAAAATAATCAACCATCAACCAAAGTGCACTACACTGTATAAGCATCAAATATAGATATCTAACGCTTATAACAGCCTGTCAATCAATCGATCGACATATTTAATCAATCAGGATGAGTGAAATTCATATTTCATCCCAACACCCGTGTGGGGTTTTCAAACCATCAAACAAATATTTTATTTGTGCAATTGGGCGATGTGTAAAATTTATCGACCCAATCAATGTCCTTCAAATAGGTGTACATAAACAAACCGTCCGGTTTGTAAATGAATATTTATTTATTTACATTCACGTTAAAAATTATATTTTTAACGACAAAACATTTTATTTCAACATATGAATATCTATTCAATTCATTCTTTAAATAAAATGATATTTTTATTTTTCTAACATATTTTAGAAAATTTCGGCGGCATAACGGCACGATACTAGAAACGGGACGAGGCCTAGCCTTATCCCCGGTCTAGTGAAGGCCCACGCCATTCACATATCAATTTTAATCAATTTCCAATTCAACCAATCAATCAAATCCAAATCGAATAAGCTAACCAACTACACAACCAAACAAACAAGTCCATGGTATGTGGACGGGTGTCGGGTGCTTCTAATAAGCACCGTCTGCATCCTAGTATATATATATATAACTAGAAAAATAGAATTTGAGTGAGAAGTTCTCACCTATAGCTATCCTAGCTCCACGGCACTTCATTGATAGAAATCTTCATCGCTATCGCATCTTCGTTGCCCGTAGCCACTACATATGTAAAAATCGAATTTTTACTATGCTATTCAATATATAAAAATCGAATTTTGACTTCGCTATTCAATATATAAAAATCGAATTTTTAGTTCGAAGTTCAATATATAAAAATCGAATTTTGACTTCGCTATTCAATATATAAAAATCGAATTCTTATTTCAAAGTTCAATATATAAAAATCGAATTTTTATTTCAAAGTTCAATATATAAAAATCGAATTTTTATTTCAAAGTTCAATATATAAAAATCGAATTTTTATTTCAAAGTTCAATATATAAAAATCGAATTTTTAGTTCGAAGTTCAATATATAAAAATATGATTTTTATCTCGACTTCAAATCCGATCTTTTTAAAGTTTAAACCTTTTGCTTAAACTTAAAATTAAAATCAGTTTTAACCTTTTTTTAAAAATCAACTGTTTTTATTCTTTTAAAAAAATTCAGTTTTAAAGTTCTAACAAATCAGTTTTTAAAATTGTAAAAATCAATTCAGTTTTTATCTTTTCTTTTTTAAAAAATCTGTTTTAATACTTTTATATAAAAAAAATTCCAGTTTTTAAAATGCTTTTAAAATCAGTTTTAACTTTTAAAACAAAATCAGTTTTAAACCTAAAATCGAAATTAAAATAAAAATAAAATACATTAAAATACTCACAGTGTTTTGAAGAGGGGGGGGTCTCTGCAGTTCGTCGGTGACACTGGCTTCCGGGGGGGGGGGGGGGGCGATGCTCGCGTTCTTCGATGCAGGGGGGGGGGGAAAGTCTGCTGGCGGCGCGCTCTTCCAGGAGGCGGCGGAGGGACTGGCAGGGGTTGTGCGATTTGGGGATTTAGGGTTTTCAGGGGGGGGGTGCTGCGCGATGAACTAGGGAAGAGGGGGGGCGGTCAGGCCGCGCCTGAGGCGGCGCGAGGTGGCAGGCGAGCAGGCGGTGGGCGGCGCCGCCTTGGGGAGCGAGGGCGCGACGAGTTTTTTTTTTTTCTTTTTTTTTTTTTTTATTTCGACTGAATCGGGGAAGAGAAAAGGAAGGGGGGGTTTTATAAAATTTATATTATTTAATTTATTTATTTTTAATTGCCAAAAAGTTGACTTTCACAAACGACCTCTAAACGAGGCCCACCTCCTGACGTCCATAGCGTATTACCCCCATTCTGAACACAATGGGATATCTATCGCAAGCTGATTCGACTGTTTCGAATAGTTTCCGTTGAATTTACATTTAAATCACTATATTGAATTTCAAACGTACATTTCAAATTACTGGGGCCACATACTAACTAGAAAAATTCTCGAAAAATATTTTCTAGCTTCGTATTGACGATACGGTCCTAACAAACTAGTTTCGTCGAATTCTGAGACCGTATGAAAAATGGCCAATTTCCAGTCGATTAAAATCAACTGAAACTGGTCAAACGCGTTTTCCTTTGCCACGCTCACATATTGATTCGAAAAATTATGAAATTTGGAATCTAGCAATAACCTGACACTGCGGACCCAACAAAACTGGTTTCGTCGAAATCCGAGGTCGTTTGCAAAATGTCCATTTTTAAGGGCCTGAATTCCATAGCGACTATTCAGAATTTTCAACTGGACATATCTTTTGATTCCCGATATGAAATCTTGATTTTTCGGATTCGTTGGAAAGATATCATCAATTAGGTCCTAATGTTTTTGGTTTCACTAAAATCCGATTTGTTTTGCACCCGGTACGTTCAATTGAATTTTGAAATCGAATTATCGAACTACCGCGCCATTTTCAATTCCTTTTATAATTATATATAAATATTTATATTCTAACGACGACGCGTATAATATATACGTTCGAATTCTATTCAAAATAAATTTCTCGTCGATATTATTTAAAATAATTCATTTTAAATAATCAAAATTCGCTAAAATGGCCAAAATAAAAATTTTAAACTGGCCCAGATTTTCCGAGTTATTACAATCTCCCCCACTTAAAACTTTTCGTCCCCGAAAAGGAACAAAGTCGAAAGTGGTTTGATTAATAAGCCCTACGCTCGATCTGGCTTACATTTTCCAACTTTTCAGTTTCTGAAAATTTTCAAAATTTCAAAAATTTGGCTAACACCCTAAATTTCCGAAAAATTTCGCCATAACCTCCCCTGCACCGGGAGCATCGGGGAATTTCAAATAGCTTCCCCGGTCCTTCAGATCTCAAAAAGAAAAAGAAAAAGCCAAGCGGCTAGCCAATAGGCTCACAAAATCATCATCACCCAAACAAAACAGGAAATTATGTAGTAAACATGTACCTATTTGTCGGGCAAACAAATTTTATTCTCTGGCTCTAGCCTCCTTGCTATGACCTGTTCAATGATATATATGTATGCAAGCAAATGCGACCAATTTTCAATACAATTCAATATTTGATTCAGTTAGGCTAAATGGCTGAAAATTAGCAAACAAATAAACAAACAACACAAACATCAATCAATTAGTGAATTATCATTTTAAATTCATAACTTTCATATATATACAAAAATCATGTTTTTGATGCCAATTCACAACAATGTGTTCTAACTATATATAAGTTTTGGTTCTCACACCAGTCCAATGGAAATATATAGAAAATCACACCTTCGAAACACGAAGCTAATTACTAATGATGACGCGTCAACCATCAGAATCAGGTCCGTGCGACTAGAGTGTAATTCTATATCTATCCAGTATATTAAAACTTCGAATACACGTGGATCAGACGTATACCCAAAATCTATATATACTGGACTGTCCAACTCAATATAAATAGATAATCAAATACGAATAATTGATTTAAATTTTCAAAACAAAAATTTGTTTTCATTTGAAAAATATACTCTTCACACTCGTTCTAGGATACTACTGATCCCTATCTCTAACGAGTCATTCCCATTGGATATTACTAACCCAATATCTGATGAATCCTTTCGTACGGTTCTAATGTGTCTTGTTCTCTAGCTTTGTAAACCAAAGCTCTGATACCAACTGTGACGGCAAGGAATTTCGCTCGGTCCGAATCAGTCGTTAAACCGATCCAGGCCGTTCGAAACGCCCTATCGTTCGAGAACACGACAAATCAGAATGCATACAGAAGAACCTTTCATTGTATATTACAACAACGCATCAGATTACAAGAATATACAGAGTATAAACAAATAAATATTACACAGAAATATCAGAGATTTAAATTACATTTAAATACATCGCAGCGGAAAATAATACAATACACAACTAGAAGGAGATATACGGATACAAAGCTTTCCGGATATCGTTCCAGCTGTAAACCAGGATCCTGTGAATATAAATCTGCAAAACCAAAACTACTAGCTGCCTGTGTCAAAATAAGGGCACCCAGAGTTTAGGTTAAAACAATAAACTCCAGGTCAGTCATGTGACTGGTGTGAGAACTAAAACAGTTATTAATCTTTATTTGAAAGTCAGGTAAATCAAGGGACCACGCCGTATAACACGGAACGGGCTTCCTCCCAAGAATACCAGTGCATAAAACAAACAGCGCGATGCTAAATAAAGAAAAATGAAGCTGTTATAAGACCCAGGTCCTATCACACAATGCAACGCAAGCCGGGGGATAGGGTTTTCCCTTATAACAGCCAAAGAATGCTTGATACGTTTAAAACAAATCATTTGATACTATTAGAAGTGCCTAGTGTATAAAACAACTTCAAATCATAAGTATCAATCATAGGCGGCATGAGCGCCCCATCCCACTATGTCGCCATATATAGGTTTACAAATAAAACCGCAAAGTCACGTATTTGGAAATTGGATTTCCATCTATGAACCGAGGCAAAAGATAGTCCTCAACCGATTCGAGACGCTCTAGTCCGTGTCTCAGGACCCAGACACAGGTGGGCCCTTGGATCCTCAGGGCCGGTCCACCGATGTGGATTAAAATGCCTGAACACTACGTTTCCCCACCCTATGGGGTGTAAGTCTGGTCCGTCAGCCGACCAGAATGCATCGGCCGAAACCGATATAACCGAGGCGCCTCGCAACAGCAACAACCCATAAGTCAAACTCGTCAGGGCGTGTAAAACCACTGACGCCACTTCTAACTAGAAAGAAACGTATGCCCTCCCTGACGTCCGTCTCCCGTTTTTTGGTTCATACCGGGTGTGAAACACGCGAGGTATACGTTACACAAAGCTACGCCACAAAGGCCGTGCTTTGATCATCAACCACAAGACTTTGCTTTTCAACAGAAGCCTTGATCATTTGCATCTTAGCATGCCACACAGGCAAGCCATCCTATGCAACCGATATCAGTCACACAGAATGAAATCCGATGTCAGACACACAGTCCATTTACAAGTCCGTTCTGGGTCTGAACGAAACCGGAGGCACCTAGTACCCCGCATATCCATCGATCTCCAAGTACGTCTGGACGATCACTAACTGTTTCCATCTTCTTGGGTGTACAGCCCAATCAAGATCATCAGTTATCACCCAAACGACGTGAAGACCTCCGGTCTTCGACCATCGTCTTCATCTTCGACTTATCGTCGTATCAGTTATTCAGAATGGGATAAACCCGGTCTTTCCGAATAACTCGCGTATATATTATAAAAGTGTTACACAAACACAACATACGCCTCATTCCAATTCATTAGTCACTAACCGTAAATTAATCAAGAGAATAATTCCCCAAATATTAACCCCGAAGGCCGAAACCAACATCAGATCAATATCCAGAAAACCATTCTGCTTGGCCAACCGACAGTTAGTTTCTAAATTTCACATTCATAGGGAAAGATTCCCATTGATTTTATCAAAGATAAATTCCTTGAATTTATTCTTTAATCCATTTTTGAATATCAATTCAAACTAGTCGGGATTAGCGAACCTTACCGAAGTAATCATTTGTTTTAATTTCCCAATCCCAACCTATTCATCCCATGAAGTAAGACTGGTAATACTTCATATCTAACACCACAGTGTTATCGGTAAATTCAATTACCATTTCACGTTCAAATCTAATTAAAGATTTAACTATCGCCTGGAGCAAAACTGGTGATACTCCATTTCGATCATTTCAATCTAATTAAAGATTCATTAAAACTCCACTTAGTTTTAATCTTTGACTGGGTTAAAGAATCAGTGTCATTTAAAAACACGGTTCACGATAAACCCAAAGTCACATCCCATTAATTATCGGGTTAAAGAACAAGTGTTATTTAAAACACTGTTCACGATAAACCCAAAAATCAATATCCATTCAATTCCAATTAAATACTATTTAATTGGTACACTTCATTAAATCTAAATAAAAAGATTTAATCTTTTCTCAACTGGGTTCAAGAACAGTGTTAGTGAAGACACCATTCACGACAAACCCAAATCACATTCATTAATTATCGGGTTAAAGAACAAGTGTTATTTAAAACACTGTTCACGATAAACCCAAAAATCAATATCAATTCAATTCCAATTAAATATTATTTAATTGGTACACTTCATTAAATCTAAATAAAAAGATTTAATCTTTTCTCAACTGGGTTCAAGAACAGTGTTAGTGAAGACACCATTCACGACAAACCCAAATCCCATTTGATATTCAATATAAGGCTCTGAATAGAAAATATATCGGCTTATATTCAATATCAAATTCTACGATTAACAAATGTCGTATTGGAAATAACGATATAAATATATATCTTTCAAATTTCCGTAACAACATCCGTATAATCACAAATTCCAACATCGAAATATTCCGAAGACAATTTCGATTCAAATCCACTCCAATGCAATCATTGGAAATTTTGGTTATTTTCAAAACCCTTTTCAAATTCAATTTATTTATTTAAAAATAAATAGAATTATAATTCTAGTTCAAAACTAGTTCATTTCGATAAAAATCTATTTTTATCTTTTCAAATAGGGAGTTTTTCATCCCAATTCTTTCTAAATCATTTCTTATGATTTTACACAAATTATTACTATTTTTAATAATTTTATCAAGGCCCGTACAGTCGATTTCCATCAATGGCCATCGAACTGCACTTACAGCGACCTTTTTCGAATTTGATTTGGACATAATTCCAAATCCAACCGTTAGATTTCAAATTTCTAATATTCGTTAGAAAGCTCTTTTCGATACGAACCCAACGGTTCCGGTTTTAGGAGAATCCGACGGTCGGATCTCCCGTAATGTCCGTTTGAAATAAATGGTCGAAATTCGCGAACTGCCGCGGCGCGGCGCGGCGCGTTCTATTCAGGCCATTATATTATATATATATAATATATATTTCATCGATTGCTATTTAAAACGAATTATATTAATAGTTTTAAATTCGTTTCAAAAGCAATTTCAACTTCCATTTCAATTCAAATCAAAATTGAATTCTTCTCTATAAATTCGTTTTAAAATTCACTTATATTCAATTCAAATTTCAATTCAAATTTCAATTCAATTCGAATTCGTTTTCAATTCAATTTATTTCGAAATCGTTTTCAATTCAATTCATTTCGAAATCGTTTTCAATTCAATTCATTTTGAATTCGTTTTCAATTCAATTTATTTCGAAATCGTTTTCAATTCAATTCATTTCGAAATCGTTTTCAATTCAATTCATTTTGAAATCGTTTTCAATTCAATTCATTTCGAAATCGTTTTCAATTCATTTCATTTCGAAATCGTTTTCAATTCATTTTGAATTCGTTTTCATCAAAATGGCGTCAATCTAATCAACACGGCTTCATAGATTTCTATTTTCAAATATTCTATTTCAAATATTTCTTTTTCACATATTTTTATTTTAAAACTGGAATGAGGCCCAATCAATTACCATATAAAATTAATTATATGGATTTTCATACAACACATGTATATAATTACATTGAAAAATAATCAACCATCAACCAAAGTGCACTACACTGTATAAGCATCAAATATAGATATCTAACGCTTATAACAGCCTGTCAATCAATCGATCGACATATTTAATCAATCAGGATGAGTGAAATTCATATTTCATCCCAACACCCGTGTGGGGTTTTCAAACCATCAAACAAATATTTTATTTGTGCAATTGGGCGATGTGTAAAATTTATCGACCCAATCAATGTCCTTCAAATAGGTGTACATAAACAAACCGTCCGGTTTGTAAATGAATATTTATTTATTTACATTCACGTTAAAAATTATATTTTTAACGACAAAACATTTTATTTCAACATATGAATATCTATTCAATTCATTCTTTAAATAAAATGATATTTTTATTTTTCTAACATATTTTAGAAAATTTCGGCGGCATAACGGCACGATACTAGAAACGGGACGAGGCCTAGCCTTATCCCCGGTCTAGTGAAGGCCCACGCCATTCACATATCAATTTTAATCAATTTCCAATTCAACCAATCAATCAAATCCAAATCGAATAAGCTAACCAACTACACAACCAAACAAACAAGTCCATGGTATGTGGACGGGTGTCGGGTGCTTCTAATAAGCACCGTCTGCATCCTAGTATATATATATATAACTAGAAAAATAGAATTTGAGTGAGAAGTTCTCACCTATAGCTATCCTAGCTCCACGGCACTTCATTGATAGAAATCTTCATCGCTATCGCATCTTCGTTGCCCGTAGCCACTACATATGTAAAAATCGAATTTTTACTATGCTATTCAATATATAAAAATCGAATTTTGACTTCGCTATTCAATATATAAAAATCGAATTTTTAGTTCGAAGTTCAATATATAAAAATCGAATTTTGACTTCGCTATTCAATATATAAAAATCGAATTCTTATTTCAAAGTTCAATATATAAAAATCGAATTTTTATTTCAAAGTTCAATATATAAAAATCGAATTTTTATTTCAAAGTTCAATATATAAAAATCGAATTTTTATTTCAAAGTTCAATATATAAAAATCGAATTTTTAGTTCGAAGTTCAATATATAAAAATATGATTTTTATCTCGACTTCAAATCCGATCTTTTTAAAGTTTAAACCTTCTGCTTAAACTTAAAATTAAAATCAGTTTTAACCTTTTTTTAAAAATCAACTGTTTTTTATTCTTTTAAAAAAAATCAGTTTTAAAGTTCTAACAAATCAGTTTTTAAAATTGTAAAAATCAATTCAGTTTTTATCTTTTCTTTTTTAAAAAATCTGTTTTAATACTTTTATATAAAAAAAATCCAGTTTTTAAAATGCTTTTAAAATTAGTTTTAACTTTTAAAACAAAATCAGTTTTAAACCTAAAATCGAAATTAAAATAAAAATAAAATACATTAAAATACTCACAGTGTTTTGAAGAGGGGGGGGGTCTCTGCAGTTCGTCGGTGACACTGGCTTCCGGGGGGGGGCGATGCTCGCGTTCTTCGATGCAGGGGGGGGAAAAGTCTGCTGGCGGCGCGCTCTTCCAGGAGGCGGCGGAGCGACTGGCAGGGGTTGTGCGATTTGGGGATTTAGGGTTTTCAGGGGGGGGGGGTGCTGCGCGATGAACTAGGGAAGAGGGGGGGCGGTCAGGCCGCGCCTGAGGCGGCGCGAGGTGGCAGGCGAGCAGGCGGTGGGCGGCGCCGCCTTGGGGAGCGAGGGCGCGACGAGTTTTTCTTTTTTTTTTTTTTTTTTTTTATTTCGACTGAATCGGGGAAGAGAAAAGGAAGGGGGGGTTTTATAAAATTTATATTATTTAATTTATTTATTTTTAATTGCCAAAAAGTTGACTTTCACAAACGACCTCTAAACGAGGCCCACCTCCTGACGTCCATAGCGTATTACCCCCATTCTGAACACAATGGGATATCTATCGCAAGCTGATTCGACTGTTTCGAATAGTTTCCGTTGAATTTACATTTAAATCACTATATTGAATTTCAAACGTACATTTCAAATTACTGGGGCCACATACTAACTAGAAAAATTCTCGAAAAATATTTTCTAGCTTCGTATTGACGATACGGTCCTAACAAACTAGTTTCGTCGAATTCTGAGACCGTATGAAAAATGGCCAATTTCCAGTCGATTAAAATCAACTGAAACTGGTCAAACGCGTTTTCCTTTGCCACGCTCACATATTGATTCGAAAAATTATGAAATTTGGAATCTAGCAATAACCTGACACTGCGGACCCAACAAAACTGGTTTCGTCGAAATCCGAGGTCGTTTGCAAAATGTCCATTTTTAAGGGCCTGAATTCCATAGCGACTATTCAGAATTTTCAACTGGACATATCTTTTGATTCCCGATATGAAATCTTGATTTTTCGGATTCGTTGGAAAGATATCATCAATTAGGTCCTAATGTTTTTGGTTTCACTAAAATCCGATTTGTTTTGCACCCGGTACGTTCAATTGAATTTTGAAATCGAATTATCGAACTACCGCGCCATTTTCAATTCCTTTTATAATTATATATAAATATTTATATTCTAACGACGACGCGTATAATATATACGTTCGAATTCTATTCAAAATAAATTTCTCGTCGATATTATTTAAAATAATTCATTTTAAATAATCAAAATTCGCTAAAATGGCCAAAATAAAAATTTTAAACTGGCCCAGATTTTCCGGGTTGTTACAGTACAACACTTACAACACAAAAGAAATAAACTATAGCTATATGATCCAGAAGCCTCCTGCTCCAGCTCTTCAAGTATATCTGTAAATCCCGACTACTTGACTACCCGTACAAATTTAGGCACCCAAGAGTTTAGGGAAAACAAAACAAAATAAACTCCGGGTCAGTCATGGGACTGATATGAGTAAAATAGTTTAAAGCAGTTGAACAGGTATATGATATCTCATAAGACCACGCCGTGAATACGGAACGGGTTTTTTCGCTTATGAGAATCCAAACATCTTTGAAAAGCAATATCATTCTGATATTATAATAATGTGTAAACACAAATAGATATCAATCTAGCAGAACGCTTTCATCTCACATTCTACATAAATAATATACAATCAAAATCGCAAGCACGTATTGGGTAATGGATTTCCAACTATGACAAGGTATGGAACCACCTTCCGATTAGTGTACTCTAGGAACGATACACTGGAGTTCAACAAGAACATCTTGCAACTCAGCCACACATGACCGACCACTCATTTCGCTTGAGTGTATCGAATGTACAACACCAACGGTTGGGATCAGCAACCGTTCCCGTATATATATGGGACAACATTGATAGATTTAAGAAGCAAATGAATATTCTCTTGATAGGTGATTATACACCCTACTTTGGTGCGACTGACTTAGCCATGTTGCCTGCCCGATTTCTGTCATTACCGGATGATGAGGCTAGAAGTTACGCGTTATCATCACATCAGATTTACTTCGAATGCCACATTGTCAGATCCATGAAAATCACTAATTGGCGTCTACAACAGTACGTTACGTGTTAGCTAAAGAACTTTCCTTCTTCACTTCCACTCTTGGTATAGTTGAAGAAATCAATGTACGTGACCTTTCTGGAAATACTCTGTCATACATTCATCAACACAAGTCATCCTCATTCACTTAGAATGTCACATCGTCATACCCGCCAAATCACAAATTGATTTATCCAAAAGTAACACGGGTATACAGCTTAGAGAAACGAATTCCTCCGCCACCAAACGTGAATACGTTTGAACAGATCAACTTACGTGATCCAATGGATATACTCTGTCAGACCTTCGTCCATAGAAGTTGTCCTGGGACTGGACAAACCGAAGGCACTATTCAGTATATCCATCTTAGTCACTGTTATCTAAGACTTATACAACAGCCCTTGCATTTTACTCCGTCTTCAATTATCTTTGGCATATATGATTCGCAATGCTTATGCCAATACAGAGTGGTTCTTCGGATAATAATCCAACCGGTTTCTCCATATTAACAACGTTAAAATGGTCAAAACTTCGATAGTCTATGATTTAACCATCAAAGAAAAACAAGTGTGCAAACAACGATATTATTTTCAGATGGAAATTATATCGATAAATCATCAACATATATCTATATATATATTCACATTGCCTTATTTTCTATGTTTAGAAAATATATGTTATTAACACTGGAAAATGTTTTCCATTTGCTTATTTACAAATCACTACTCTTCCCCAACTATCAGTCCCTGACTGTGAACTAGTATGAGATCAATTCCCTAAGTATAAATCCCGAAGGCCGAAACCAACATCAGATAGACACTTAGAAAACCATTCAAATTTACTAATATCTAGTCAGTTCTAATTTTACTTAACTCTATTTGATTAACTCTGATTGATTAACTCTAACTGGTCAACCTTAATTAATTAACTCTAACTGGTTTTACTTGCTTTGACTAACTCCATTTATTAACTCGACTGACAAATTCAACTCGATTAACTGAACTAATCACTTTGATTAACTCGACAAATTCACTTTGGTTAACTTAACCAATTCACTTAACTAATTCACTTAGTTTAACTTAACTAATTCACTTTGATTAATCTAACTATTCACTTAACTACTGTCGAATAAAATATATTCGATAACTCCTCTAACTCTACTCGAATAAACTATATTCGATTAACTCCTTTAATCTATTCGATTTGATAACTCCCCTTTTCAAATAACCAATATTTGATTAACTCACTTCGAATAACCAATATTCGACTACTCACTTCGAATAACTAATAATTGATAACTCCTTCGAATAACTAATAATTGATAACTCCTTTGAATAAACTATATTCGATAATCTCCTCTCGAATAACTAGATTCGATTAACTTAACTTATTTAACTTAACTTGATTAACTCCTATCGAATGACTAGATTCGATCAACTTAACTTATTTAACTCATCTTGATTAACTCCTATCGATTAACTAGATTCGATTTAACTCCATTCGCTTGACTCTAGATCGCAACGATCACAATGGTTACGCCTGATTCCCTTAGGCAACATCCGACCGCCTTAGGCTATTTGCAGCCCTGCGAATTACACTAGCAGTCGTACGAGATGACAACTTATCCCGAATACTATGTTTGACTAACTCTGTCTCAAATAACTATATTTGATTAACTCTAGTTCGTTTTAACTCTAATCGATTAACTCTAACTGAGTAACTCTAACTCGATCAACTCGACTTGATTAACTCGACTTACTTAACTCAACTGGTTAACTTGACTTACTTAACCCACTGGTTAACTTGACTTGCTTAACTCACTGGTTAACTTGACTTACTTAACCCAACTGGTTAACTCTACTGAACTGGTTAACTCTACTGAACTGGTTAACTCTACTGAACTGGTTAACTCTACTGAACTGGTTAACTCTACTGAACTAGTTAACTCTATTCAACTAACTCGACTCGACTAACCCCTTTCGAATAGCATATTCGTTTTACTAACTTTCGAATACCATATTCGATTTACTCCCTTCGAATACCATATTCAATTTAACTCCTTTCGAATACCATATTCGATTTACTTTATTCACTTTATAAAGATTTCCTTTTTAACAACGTTTTATTCATTTGAAAAGATTTACTTTTAAATAACGGTTCTACACTTTAAAAATGATTTCCTTTTTATAACGTTTCCTTTTCAATTCTATTTGTAAATGGTTTACAAATATTTCCTTTTCAAATTTATTCTTGAAATATTCTAACTCCTTAAATTCCCTGAAAAATTCGCCATAACCTCCTTTGTAACGGGAGCATCGGGAAAATCCCCAAACCCGCCACACAGGCCTTTCCATTTCAAAAGAAAATGGTTTGTGATTATTTCCTTTTTGAATATCTCCTATTTATAAATATTCCAATTTATAAACATTTCTTATTTATAAATATTCCACTTTATAAATATCTCTTATTTATAAATATCCCATTTTATAAATATTCTATTTTCAATATCACTTTGAAAATCCCCTTATCAACATTTCAGTATGTTATGGTATTCAATCATATCAAATCACGATGTTCAATATCGTCCAAGTACATATAATCGCCCACAGATTTTATATCACATCATATAACAATATATGAAAAACAATAAAATAACTGTTGAGGAATCCAGTCGGATTCTTCCAACCTGTCTCCCTGCATCCACAGATGTTACACAATATGATTATCATCACTTTCAGTTCAATATAAATTATTTTGATATCAGAATCAATATATAAATATTTAACGGTTTATATTTATATATATAATTACATATATATATATATATATATATATATATATATATATATAATTTTCACTAACTGACTACCAGTTCAATCAATCAACCAACACATAGCAATCAACAGATGATTAACATTTCTAAAAATACATTATAAAAATATAACTGTTCAGAGTTGGTGAGTTTTACTCACATTGGCGCGTTAGCCGTTAAATAACGGTTTGCGTTATTTGATTCAGTCGAACAATTTATTTCGCCATAAATTGTAACGTGCTCCGATGGACTCCCAGTTAGTGTCATCGTGTAGTGTCCGTCCATACGATCCCAACGCGACTTACGGTTCGTTAATCGGGCTTCGTACGAGCTAGATACAGTGTTCACAAGTTAATACACTATTTTGGAATTTAAAACTTAAATTAAATATGGTAATGGGCCTCACCCTTCCCTCTACACCGGCCCATTGACCCGTTTCCCCTTTCCCTTTCTTCCCGAACTAGAAAACCGTGAGCTGCTCCCTTATTTCCAAAGTCATGGACACAACTTCAATCCCCATCCGCTCCTGCCTTACTTCATTAAATCGACAAATAAATTTACCAGCACTCTCCTCTTTCGAGACTCTATCCCATCATACCCATAAGGGTCAACTCGAACTCCTCCCACAAAATCCGTCGTCGACCTCATCCTCGAACAGTAATGAAAAGCTGCGACACCTCTTTCAACTGAATACCCCCAAATCCTTCGAACAAGTTCTGCTTTGCTTCCTGAATCCTAATTTCAACTCAAAACCGTGAATTTTGGCTTCTATAGCTCGCCATCGTCAACCCTAGGACCACGGGTTTTTATTTCGAACTCCAGGGTGATCGTCGCATCTCATAAAACGTACTAGGAATTGAAGACAATCCTTCAGAGATCGCAACGATATTCGAGTTGTGATTTATAGAAATTTCTGTGAATTCTTTTGATTTTTAAAACTTACGAATGAGTTTTTTCTGTGGAGAAAGAAATGTGACGGCAGTTTTTCATTGACCTAAGAAGTTTCTGATTAGGTTTAGGATGGTGGCCTATTTATAGAGAAAGTAGATATTTATTTTTCGAATATTATATTAAATTATAACCAACTGCTGTTTATATCGGTCTTCAAAAATCCCCATAGTCACATACAATATCCAAAAATCACGAAACTAGACATGCAGCTACAGTTCGACATTACGGTCCCAACGAAACTAGTTTCGTCAAATTCCGACTTGGTATGCTCACATAGCGTATTTTTAAAGGTCAAAATACTAACTGATTTTCACTCTAAAAATCCGTACGACGACATAGTGCCTCTAAAAATCACGAAAACTGGACCCTAGCAATAATTTAACATTGCGGACCCAACAAAATTAGTTTCGTCGAATTTCGACTTCGTTTGCAAAACCGACTATTTTTAAAGCTCTGAATGACCCATTTAAATATATAAATATTATTAAATTAAATATAAATAAATTTATATTATCGTATATCTTCACATATGATATCGTCCAGCTCTAGAATATCATATCAGAATTTACAGCTTGGTATTTCAGATTTTAGATTTATCGATATTCAGTTTATATCGAAAATCCTTTTATAACGTATATAAAGCGTCGCAGATTATAAAGGAATTCCACAGCGACTTTTTCTGAAATTTGATTTGGACATAAATCAAAATCTACACGACGAAATCCCAATTTTTCTCTTCCACCAGAAAGATATACTCCACCAGCTCCAAACGTTTCTTGTTTCACAGAAATCTGGCTTAAAACGAATCCTGTACATTCAGTTGAAGTTCAAATCGCCAAATCGCGAACTGCAGCGCCATTTCAACCTCGATTTTAATTATAATATAATTATACGTTTCAAACTGACGTCGATTGAATATATTCATCAATATGATTCAACTCTAAGCTGAATTAAATCTTGGGGATGACCCTGTTCACCTTATATTGTGATTTCCAATATTTTTGATTATTTCTGAATTAAATATATTATTTAATTTAATTAAATATTCCATATTATTTAATTAACAACGATTAAATTCCCTATATCACTATTTTAAACAATTAAATAAATTAATTATACCCCTGGAAAATGCGGGTCATTACAAACACTTATCCAATTCTCCAGAATTTTAATTCAATTTCTGGTTTAAATTTTCGATTTAACTCATCTGATTCCACACATTTCACTTATATGAATTCTGATTGGTTAATTACATAACCATTTAATTTATAATCTTACTCGATTATAATACCAACCAATATAACCACTATATTATAATTTTGATATATATATATATCTTCTCTATATCAAGATATACCTTGGGTAAACTTATTTTAATTTACCCTCTTTTCAAAACATATCGTGCCGACCCATCGTATTCGAGTGTTTATAAACTCCTACCGATATAGTGGATCAAACTGATCGACCAGAACTCATAAACTACTCAACCGATTAATCACCACAATATAAAACAATTTTTTTATCAATAACAAATACGCACTCGTATATATACACTCAAACTCAATCTAGGGTATTACTAACCCTATCTCTATTGAGTCACGCCATAGAGCCAAGGTAATTCATTTAACTTAAGCTCTGATACCAACTGTAATGACCCAAAAATCCGGTCCAATTTGAGCTGACCAAAAACACAAGTCCAACCCCAAATTAAACTGAAAATCAGAAATTTATAGAAAGAAAACAGAGGGTGAGGATAGATAAGATAGAACTTAGAATAGGCAAAGAAGAAGAACACAACATCAGAGTAACACGAACCTCACAGTGGTACGAATAACATATAATATATATAACATAACTTGAAATATATATATATGTACTTGAATATACATCATTATCAAAGTACAACACTTACAACACAACGGAAATAACTATAGCTATATGATCCTGAAGCCTCCTGCTCCAAGCTCTTCCAGTATATCTGTAAATCCTGACTACTTGACTGCCCGTACAAAATTGGGCACCCAAGAGTTTAGGGAAAACAACAAAATAAACTCCGGGTCAGCCATGGGGCTGGTATGAGTAAAACAGTTTAAAACAGTTTGAACAAGTAAACGATATCTCATAAGACCACGCCGTAACGGCACGGGTTTTTCCCTTATGAGAATCCAAAATATCTTTATATCAAAAACCATTTGATATTATAATAATGTCTATCAACCACAATATAATAATCATCTAGCAGAAACGCTTTCATCTCACGTTCTACATATATAGTATAAAATCAAAACCGCAAACATGTATTGGGTAATGGATTTCCAACTATGACAAGGTATGGAACCACCTTTCGCTAGTGTACCTCTAGAGAGGAATACACTGGGTTCAACAAGAACATCTTGCAACCCGGCCACACATGACCGACCACTCATTTTGCTTGAGTGTATCGAATGTATATCACCAACGGTTGGGATCAGCAACCGTTTCCCGAATGGGACAGTATCGACAATAGATATTTAGAAATAAATGAAACTCTTGATCAGGTGATTATACACCCTACTTCGGAGCGACCGACTTAGCCATGCTTCCTGCCTGATTTCTGTCATTTACCGGATGTGAGGCTAGAAGCTACACTTTATCATCACACCATATCCACTTTGAATGCCACATCGTCAAATCCATCAAATCACCGATTGACGTCCTCAACCATACATTATATGTTAGCTAAAAGAAGTTTCCTTCTCCGCTTCCACTCTTGGTACGGTTGGAGAAATCAATATAAGTGATCGTCTGGAAATACTCTGTCAGACATCCGTCCATACAAGTCATCCAGGAACAGGATGAACCGAAGGCACTATTCAATACATCCATCTTAGACACTGTTATCTAAGACTTATACAATAGCCCTTGCACTTTACTCCGTCTTCAATTATCTTTGGCATATATGATTCGCAATGCTTATGCCAATACAGAGTGGTTCTTTGGATAATAATCCAACCGGTCTCTCCATATTAACAACGTTAAAATGGTCAAAACTTCGATAGTCTGTGATTTAACCATCAAAGAAAAATACATGTGCAAACAACGATATTATTTCCAGATGGAAATTATATCGATCAACCATCATTCATATATATATCTATATATATATATAACCGTATTTCCTATTTCAATATTTGATTACGTTCCTGATTCTATTTGGAAAACATTTCCAAATCTTCTTTACTTGGATTTAAACAGATGTTTAAATCAACATCGCGACGACACTCAAACCACTATACTTATTTACTAAATTCACTTAACCACTTTCACTCTCGAACCTTAACCATTTCTACATTAAAAACGAAGTCAATCAAGTTGGGGTATAACTACCTCTCAGACCTTAACTGAACAACATTTCAAATCTCGAAATAGGTTAAGTTCGTCTTTTAACTCTTTAACACTCCCTTAAGTAACTCTCTTTCGAATCATCTATTATTCGATAATTCTTTCCTTCGAATAAGGTATATTCGATAACTCTATTCAATATACTCTATTGGTTAACTCTACTCAATTAACTCTATTGGACTAACGCTATTGGATTGACTTTATTGGACTAACGCTATTGATTAACTCTATCGGACTAACGCTATTGATATACTCTTTTCACTTAACTCCCTTCGAATAAACTATATTCGATAACTTCTTTAACTCTATTCGAATAAACTATATTCGATTAACTTCTTTTACTTTCTATTCGAATAAACTATATTCAATTAACTCATTTGCTTTAACTCAATGGATTAAACTAACATCGATTAACTCCTTACTTAAATCCTTTTAACTCGATTCGAATAACTAATATTCGATAACTCCTTATTCGACTAACTCTAATTGATTTATTCTAATTCGATTAACTCTATTTAATTACTCTATTGGTTAACTCTACTTTAACTGGTTAACTCTAACTGATAAACTCCAACTGATCAACCCTAATTGTTTAACTCTAACTGGTTAACTCTAACTCATACTCTATTCGATTAACTCCTATGAATTAACTCCTTTTCTATTTGTTTACTTAACAAATAACTATTCCCTTTTCAATTCTATTTATTTAACAAATAAATATTTCTTTTATCTAACTTATCCTTTGATTTTTTTAAATATTTTCTTTTATAAAAATCCTTTTCCTTTTCTATATAAAATCCATCGATTTTATATAAATAATTCATTTTCAAATACACTTTTAAAATCCCCTTTCCCACATCCAGTATTCCTTATGGTATTTAACATACCATATAACAACGATAAATATCGTCCAAACACACATAATCAACAACAGATTATATATCACATCATATATCACAATATATGAATCATAGTAAAATAAATGTTGAGGAATCCAGTTGGATTCCTCTAACCTGTTTCCCTGCATCACAGATGTTAAACAATAAAATCAACATCACTTTCAGTTCCATATGATGTATTCTGATAAAAAGAATCAATATATAAATTCAACTAACTGACTAGCAGTTCAATCAAATAGTCAACACACAGTCAATCAGCCAATATTTAACAGTTCTAAAAATACAACATGAAATTATAAGCTGTTCAGAGTTAGTGTGATTTACTCACATTGGACGATCACCGTTAATAATGATAATCATCTCTTGATTCGAACGGACAATTTATTTCGCCGTAAATTGTAATGGACTCCAATTGACTCGCGGGCAGTTCAGTTGTATAGTGTCCGTCCATACGATACCAACACAACTTACGGTTTGTCAATCTGATATCGTATGATCACGTTATAGCTTAAACAAGTTCGTATACTATTTTAATCAAATAAAAATTAGTTTAGTTTAAAATTTAGGCTTAACCTTTTTGGTCCTCTGGCCCATCAATTCCCGTTCTGGCCGATAACCCATGATAAAACCCATCCCGACAATCTCTTCTCCCCCAAATCCTTGCTCCAGTAAAAATCACGATGCCATTTCCTGAGCTTCCAACACCATTATCTCCTCCATCCCGCTATCGATTCAAAAACTGACAACACCACGACGATCCCCTCGGAAGTCTCTTCACCTTGGACTCCCCATTTTCGAACTCGAGCTGCCCATTTTCCGGTGCATCGCGAGACCTTCCAGCACAGGTAGTGGACCCTTTTTGGTCCGAACATCCTCAAAATCTCACCACACTTGCCAAATCCACCCAAAACCCCAAAGCTAACGTCAAAACTCGGATCGATGCTTCTTCCTGCTCAACGACCGAAACCCTAGGCTAACGACTGAAACAGTCGACCTCTGCAAAAGCCGTCGCACCCCCTGAAAGTCATACGGGGATGAAGAGAGAGTCGAGAGGATTTCAATTATACTGGAGTTTGGATTTCTGGATTTTTATTTGTTTTGTTATGAATTTTTCTACCTTCCAATTTCGCTTGTTGTGATGTTTATACAGCTTATATAAGCCTATGTTGGTAGGTAGAGTTTGTGGCTGGAAACAGTGTCTGTGTGGCTTGTTTTGATCCTAAGAAAAAGGGTGGGATATTTTATTTTTGATTTGTTTATTTTATTTTATCGATTTTCTACTTGTATCTGCCTTCTAAAAATCCCAATGATTACATACAATACCTAAAAATCACCAAACTGGACATACACCTTCAGTTCGACATTACGGTCCCAACGAAACTAGTTTCGTCGAATTCCAACTCCGTATGCTCACACAGCGTATTTTTAACCGTTAAAATACCGACTATTTCTCACTCTGAAAATCCGTACGGCCACACAGTGCCTCTAAAAATCACCAAACTTGGAGTCTAATAACTATTTGACATTGCGGATCCAACAAAATTAGTTTCGTCGAATTCCGACTTCGTTTGCAAAAGTGGCTATTTTTCAAAGCTCTAAATAGCCTATTTAAATATATAAATATATTTAAATATAATTAAATTTGATATTTAAAAATAAATATTATCGTCTATATTCACAGTGGAATACCATACAGCTTCAGAATATTCCTATATGAATTTCTAACTCGATATTTCAAATCCTGATTTAATCGATATTCGATTTATAACGAAATTCCTTTTTAAAATATAAATAATTCCTTTATAAAATATAAAGGAATTTCACAGCGACTTTTCTAAAATTTGATTTGGACATAAATCAAAATCTGTATGACGAAATCTCGATTTTTCTCTTCCACTAGAAAGATATACTCCACCAGCTCCACACGTTTCTTGTTTCACAGAAATCCGATTTAAAACGAGCTCTGTACATTCAGTTGAAGTTCAAATCGCCAAATAGCGAACTACCGCGCCATTACGGACTCAATTATAATTATATTATAATTTATACATTCAACTGTCGTTTATATAATATATTTGTTATTATAATTTAACTCTAAACTGAATTATATACTTTGAATTGTCCAGTTCACATTATATTGTCAATTCACTATTTTCGACTATTTCAGAATTAAATATATTATTTAATTTATTATTTTAATTTATTATTTTAATTAAATATCCACTATTATTTAATTAAACCATCATTTAATTCACTATATCACTATTTATATAATTAAATTAATTAATTATAATACCTCTGCAAATGCGGGTCATTACACGGAAGAAAAGGGGAATGTTAATAGTGAAAATAGGTAATAATCAGGGGACACAAATTCTAGGTTAGATTAGACAAGGGGGAAAACAATAGGCATTCGGCCGTAAATGAGGAGGAAAGGGGAAGCAAGAAGTACCAGATCTAGCAAAGTTTGGAAGCTAAATGTTAGGGACATGTTCAGGTAGGTAGTAGGCCTCCGAAATAACAACGATGAAAGCTAGGGTTTTTTGGGGATCTGGAAGGAGGGAAAGATGATTGGTAGGATGTGGAGAGGAAAAGCGAGAAGTCGGAGGAAAGATCTGAAGAAGAAGAAGAAATGGAGGCATAACCCTAGTTGATATTGAGAAAACGGATGCTCATTCCTTTCTAAATATAATATTGTATGAATATAAAAACCCTTGGCAGAGCCAAACCCGACCCGTCCACCAAGGACGCATTTGTTTTTTTATTTGATACCCCTCGCGGGAGTAGTTAGGTCCTAGGGAAGGGTCTCGAATTGCCGACCTCCCAGAAGTCAGGAAGGACCCCTTACCACCAAGCCATTGCGACAAACATTGTGTGTGATGACCCGTAACCTCCCCGGTAAGGAAAGCCCGGATTACCTTGGGGACAGCACACAAAAGAACACAGATGGAAGAACATTTCATTGTCATTACAAAAATTCCATCAGATACAAGAATATACAGAGTATAAATGAATACTATACATTCGATAAATATCAGAGATTACAATAAATTACATTGCAGCGGAAAAACAATAGAAAACACAATTGAAAGTAATACACGGATACAGAGCTTTCCGAGCATCGTTCCAGCTGTAAATCAGGATCCTATGAATATAAATCTGCAAAACCAAAACTACTAGCTGCCCGTGTCGAAAATAAGGGCACCTAGAGTTTAGGTTAAAACAATAAACTCCAAGTCAGTCATGTGACTGGTGTGAGAACTAAAACAGTTATTTAAAACTTTACTTTAAAAGAGAGTAATTCAAGGGACCACGCCATATAACACAGAACGGGTTTCCTCCCAAGAATACCAGTGCATAGAAAAAAAACAACGCAATGCTTTTTCGAAAAATGAAGCTATTATAAGATCCATGTCCCATCACACAATGCAACGCAAGCCGGAGGTTAGGGTTTTCCCTTATAATAGCCAAACATGCTTGGTACGTTTAAAACAAATCATTTGATACTATTATAAGTGTCAAAACAATTTCAATCATAAATATCAATCATAGGCGGTATGGGTACCATCTATCATGTCGCCATACTAGGCTCTACAAATAAAACCCGAAATATCACGTATTGGAAATTGGATTTCCGTCATGAGTCGAGGCAAGGGGCAAGCTCCTCTCCGATTCGAGACACTCTAGCAAATGCCTCGGGACTACACAGTCTGGGTAACCCCTGGATCTTTAGGGACGGTCCACACATACGTTAGTGGATTAGTATTCCTGAACACACATTTCTCGGTCCTTACAGACCTAAAATCGAGGCGCCTCATCCAACAACCACATAGGTGAAAAGTATATAAATGTCAGGGCTGGTAAGTCACTGACACCACCAAAGCTAGAAAGAAACGTCGTGCTCTCCCCGCAGTCACTATCCCGTTTTTGACTCATACCGAGGTGTGAGGCTCGCGAATTCACGTTATATACAAAGTTGCCACATAGGCCGTGCTTTGATCATCAACCACAAGACTTTTCTTTTCAACAGAAGCCTTGATCAATTGCCACTTAGGCGTGCCACACAGGCAATTCATGCCATGCGACTGATGTCCATCGATGTACAACCTCTGAGCTCGTACGTCTCAGAGAAGGGCGTTAAGCAAAATAATAAATTATCCGCCGCCAAACAGATGTATATTTAATAGAGATCAATCAACATAAAATAAAATCCAATGTCAGACACACAGTCCATTTACAAATTCGTTCTGGGTCTGAATGAAACCAGAGGCACTTTCCTCGCATATCCATCGATCTCCAAGTACGTCTGGACGACCACCAACTGATTCCCTCATCTTGGGTGTACAGCCCAATCAAGATCATCATTAATCACCCAAACGATGTGAAGACTTCTGGTCTTCAATCACCGTCTTCATCTTCGAAATATCGTCGAATCGGTTATTCAGAATGGGTATAAACCCGGCCTTTCTGAATGACCCGCGTATATAATAAACAAATGTTACACAAACACAACATACGCCTCATTCCAATTCAGCAGTCGCTAACCGTAAATTAGCAAGAGAACAATTCCCCAAATATTAACCCCGAAGGCCGAAACCAACATCAGATCAATACCCAGGAAACCATCCTTCTTAGCTAACCTACAGTTAGTTTCTAAATTTCACATTCTTAAGGAAAGGTTCCCATTAATTTTATCAAAGATAAATTCTTTTAAATTTATTCTTTAATCTTCCATTGGATGTCAAATCAAACCAAATTATGGTTTTCCAAACTAGTCGAGATTAGCGAACCACACCGAAGTAATTATTTATTTTATTTCCCAATCCCAGCCTATTCATCCCATGGAGCAAAACTGTTTTTACCCCCTTAACTAACACCACGGTGTTATCGGTAAATTTAATTACCATTTCACGTTCAAATCTAATTAAAGATTTAACTATCGCTTTGGAGCAAAACTGGTAATACTCCATTCTCGCTCACATTCCAAATTTGATAATTTAAATTATCAATTCACATTTCAATCTAATTGCAAATTCATTAAAACTCCCTTTACTGGGTTAAAGAACTAATGTCATTTAAAACACAGTTCACGATAAACCCCAAATCACATTCTATTTATTATCGGGTTAAAGAACAAGTGTTATTTAAAACACCGTTCACAATAAACCCACAAATCAATTCTAATTCAATTCCAATTTATTTATTTAAAAATAGTTGGGTTTTAATTTTAGTTTAGAACTGGTTCATTTCGATAAAAATCTATTTTTATCTTTACAAACGTGGGATTTTTCATCCCAGTTTTTCACAAATCATTTCTTATGATTTTACACAAATTATTGATATTTTTGATAATTTTATCAAGGCCCGTACAGTCGATTTCCAACAACGGCCATCGAACAGCACCTACAGCGACCTTTTCCAAATTTGATTTGGACATAATTCCAAATCCAACCATTAGATTTCAAATTTCTTATATTCGTTAGAAATCTCTTTTCGATACGAACCCAACGGTTCCGGTTTTAGGAGAATCCGACGGTCGGATCTCCCATAATGTCCGTTCGAAATCAATGGTCGAAATTCACGAACTACCACGGCGCGACGCGTTCTATTCAGGCCATTATATTATATATATATAATATATATAATATATATTTCGTCGATTTCTATTTAAAATGAATTTTATAAATAGTTTTAAATTCGTTTCAAAAACATTTCAACTTCCATTTCCAATTCAAATCAAAATTGAATTTTTCCTTATAAATTCGTTTTAAAATTCATTTCAAATTTTAATTCAATTTGAATTCATTTCAAATTGATTTTTCTTCTATTTCAATTCATTTTCAATTCAATTTGAATTCATTTTCTATTCGAATTCATTTTATATTCAATTAAATTCGAATTCATTTTATATTCAATTCAATTCGAATTTCTTTTATATTCAATTCAATTCGAATTTGTTTCTTTATATATATTCGATTTTTATCTCTTTTCAATATTCATTATAAAAACGAATATATTCGATATAAATATCGTTCGCGTCAAAATAACGCATCTCTAATCAACACGGCTTTATATTTTTCAATAACTTCGTTATTCTATTCAACAAATGAATCTATATTTCTTTCAATACATGACTAATCTCAACAAATGAGTACTGTCAACACGCTACTATTTTTGTTATTTAATATATTTTATAAAAATTATGGTATCTATCGTTTGATTTCAAATCAGACTCCAACCGTAAATTAGTAAGAGAACGATTCCCTAAATATTAACCCCGAAGGCCGAAACCAACATCAGATCAATATCCAGGAGACCACTCATCTTATCTATTTTCCAGTTAGTTTCTAATTTTATATATGATAAAGATGTAAATTTTATTGTTAAAATATTTCGTTCAACACATGACTAATCTCAACGGATGAGTACTGTCAACACATGAACCTTTATTTTATAATATTCTTTTTTTTTCAATTGGAATGAGGCCCAATCAGTTACCATATAATGTTAATTATATGGATTCCATACAACACATGTATATAATAGCAACGATAAATAATCAACCATCATCTAAAGTGCACTACTCTGTATAAGCATCAAATATAGATATCTAACGCTTATAACAGCCTGTCAATCAATCGATCGACATATAACTAATTACTGGGATTAGTGTATGCCGTATTTTATCCCAATACCCGTGTGGGGTTTCAAACAATCAAACAAAGATTTTATTTGTGCAGTTGGGCGATATGTAAAATTTATTGTCCCAATCAATGTCCTTCAAATAGGTGTACATAAACAAACCGTCCGGTTTGTAAATGAATATTTATTTATTCACATTAACGTTAAAAATTATATTTTTAACGACCAAATTATTTTATTCAACCTATGAATATTCTATTCGGTTCATTTATTAAATAAAATGATATCTTTATTTTTCTAACTTATTTTAGAAAATTTCGACGGCATAACGGCACGATACTAGAAACGGGACAAGGCCTAGCCTTATCCCCGGTCTAATAATGGCCCACGCCATACACATATCAATCAAATCCATTCCATTTCACCAAAAAATCAAATTCAAATCAAATAATCTAACCAACTACACAACCAAACAAACAAGTCCATGGTCTGTGGACGATGGTGTCGGGTGCTACTAAACACCGTCTGCATCCTAGTATATATTTATATAACTAGAAAAGAAAAGTTAAAGTGAGAAGTTCTCACAGAGGGTTCCACTCCGCCGTGCTTTGCTGTTGGACTGCTGAATCGTCTGGATCGGTTTGAAATTCCAATGCAGTCTTTTCACGCTGTTCAAATAAAAATTATATTTTTATTACTTCATTTCAATAAATAAAAATCATATTTTTATTTTTACTTCATCTATTTTTACAACGCTTCATTCTATATAAAAATTATATTTATATTTCTACTTCTAATATAAAGATCGAATTTTTATTTCATCGCTATAAAAATCACATTTTTATTTCAATATATATATATATAAGAAAAATTAGATTTTTATTTCGCTACATATATAAAGATAAATTTTTTACTATCTATATAATACAAAAATCATATTTCTAACTTCTTCATTATATAAAAATTATATTTTTAATACTTCTACCTTATAAAAATTATATTTTTATTACTTCTACTTTATAAAAATTATATTTTTATTACTCCTACATAATAAAGATCGAATTTTTATTATCTATATTATATAAAAATCAAATTTTTATCTTCACTATATGTATAAAAATCACTTCTTTATTCGATTAAAAATTCAACCTTTTCATCGCTAAATATCTCGTCTTTACATCGTAAAAAATCTAATCTTTTCTTTGCTAAAAATCTAATCTTTTATTCATGAAAAGTCAAATCTCTTATTCAATCTTTTGTTCAACAACCATATAAATAAATAAAAATATAACTTTTCTTAAATAAAAATATATTCTTTTTATGGTTAAAAATCATTTCTTTTTTACTTGTTAAAACTAAAACTGATATTCAAATTATTCTAACACCTATTAGCTTAAATAAAAAAAATTTATAAAGCTCACCTTAAAAAAATCGGATTTTTTTCTTTGGAGGAGGGCCATGGGGCCGTTGGAGGTGGTTGCCAGTGTCGGGGAAGTGCAGCAGCTCGATGGGAGGTGGCGCAGGGGTGTGGTGGGGGTGCAAAGGTGGGATGGCGGCGGATTGTGGTGGGTTTCCGTCGCCCAGGCGTTGGAGGGAGGAGAGATGAAGGGAGGGGGAAAGGGCCTTGAACGACGGTTGGAGAGGAAGGAGGAGGTGGGGTCGGTGGCGCCGATGGGGGAGGAAAGCGACGGGCGATTTCATGGAGGGAGAGCGCGTTTTTTTTATTTTGATTTCCAGATCTGAAATATCGGGGGAGAAGGAAAGGGAAAAGGGATGGGGGTGTTTAGGGAAAAAGAGTTATATATATATTTATTTTATTTACTTCTCCTTAAAGTTGACTTTTTATTCGATCCCGAAATCGAACCCACCGACTGTCGTCCCTAGCTAATTACCCTCATTCCGAACACAATGGGATATGCTACATAAGCCAATTCGGCCGTTACGATTAGTTTTCGTAAAAATTGAAATATAAATCAGTATATATTCAATTTGAACACACATTTCAATTTACTGGGGCCACATACGAATCCCAAAAATTATAGAAAAATTATTTCTAGCTTCGTATTGACGATACGGTCCTAACAAAACTAATTTCGTCAAATTCTGAGACCGTTTGAAAAATGGCCATTTTCCAGTCGATTAAAATCAACTGAAACTGGTCAAACGCGTTTTCCTTCGCCACGCTCACATATTGAATCAAAAAATTACGAATTTTGAAACCTAGCAATAATTTGACATCCCGGATCCAACAAAAGTGGTTTTGTCGAAATCCGAGGTCGTTTGCAAAACTTCCATTTTTAAGGGTCAAAATTCCATAGCGACTATTCTGAAAATTCATTTGGACATATCTTTTGATTCCCGCTATGAAATTTTGATTTTTCAGATTCATTGGAAAGATATTCTCAATTTGATTCTAATATTTTTGGTTTTGCTAAAATCCGGTTTATTTTGAATCCTGTACATTCATTTGAAGTTTGAAATCGAATTATCGAACTACCGCGCCATTTTCAATTCCTTTTATAATTTAAAATAAATATTTATATTCTAACGATGAACTATATAAATATATACGTTCTAATTATATTCAAAATAAATTTTTCATCATTATTATTTAAAATAACCCATTTTAAATATTCAAAATTCATTAAAATTGCCAAAAAATAAAAAATTTAAACTGGCCCAGATTTTTGGGTTATTACATTGTGGGTAGCTTAAGCATTATTAGACGTGATTTTAGTCAATTGAGCTTAACACCCTTGAAGTGTATAATACAAAAATCAAATTGCAAAGATAATCAACAATCTAAAGCATAAAAAGTGTAAGAAAGTAAAAGAAATACAATGATTTATTGTGGTTTGGCAATTTTTCTACGTTCACTATGGGATAATCTATTGTTTATACTTGCAAAATTGCAACATAATACCTGTTTGAGTGCAATAAAGTGGAAAGGTAGGAGTTAACGTTTCATGATGGCAGAGTCCATGCATACAATATCCAAAAAGATCCTTAATATGAACCTTTAAATCCTATATTTATAGATGTAGATGAGCTCAGATTGGTTTGAATATTTGGAGAAAAATCAACAAGTCAATTGTGACCACGTCAGCAGAACATAACTAGGATCAGTAATCATTCATATCCAGATCGATATTTATCTGATAGGTATAGATCAATATAGATCAAGATGCAATATAGATCGGCCAATCCTATCCTAAGCAAAGTTGTCCAAATCGAAATCCTCTTCAGTTTGCAAGCCTGTGTTTATCCAAGTGGCATGCACATGGATCCAATGTGATTGCATCAAGCTGATTCGATTTTGAGGAGTTAGGCTAATCCTACCTTTGTTGATTTTTATAGGTATGATTGTTTTTCACAAGCGATTCTGAGTTTTCACAACTCTATATAACCATCCGTACTCGATTCCTGAGTTACTTATACATCTAAATCCAAAGTGCAATGACCTTACAAAAAATGGGTTTACACTTTCCCCTCTAAACTTTTCTTTCGGTGGAAGATTCGTCTTGTATAATCCAGAAATCCAAATATCGAAGTCTATAATTGGTGAGAAATCCCTAAAAAAACTAATATTCGAAAGCCAAAATCTAGAAAAACATGATCATACCAGTTTTTTAATATAAACCATATCCAAGAAGCAACATTAAATCCCAAATCTAAGACATCCAAAACCAAATCAAAACCTGAAAAGTTCAAGAATTCTGTAATCAAATCTGAAATCCAGATTATTGAAGAAATTCAAACCCAAAATCCAATCTAACAATTCAAGTAGAAATATGAAACCCACGGACTCTCCGAGCTTAGCCTATATGGGTATAATCCACACCTGTAAAATCAATTCGGGGGTTCTCGTTTTCGAGACAGCCCAACCCTTGCCAAGAACAATCTGTACTTGATGACGAGTCAGGCGGCCTAATCAAATCAAGGCGAGGTGTCCGAACCTTCCTAAGCATAATCCATATTTGAGGACTGATTAAACAACCTTATCAGGCCCTGAAAAAACGACCAGACCTTCCAAAGTACGATCCCAACTTAAGGATCAACTAGACAGCCTTGCCAAGTCCTGACAAAGCAGCCCGAACCATCTCAAGCATAATTCGTACTTAAGGATCTAGTTGTAAAGTCGAAATCTGACTTCCAATTCCACACTTCACAAGCACAATCCATATAAGAAAAGTGATTTTATTAAAGGTCAAAAAACTAAGTTTATTACAAATTAAAAGGAAAAATAATGATTCAACGTTGGTAAGTAGCATGCCTAGGGACTAAGTTCTAATCTCATACATGGGTATGCCGAATAACTATATTTTATACAAGTTTAAGGCAACACCCCAGAAGTTAATGATAATAAGAATAATTAAGAAATGAATTGAATAAGAAATAGACATATATAGATGTTTGAGTTTAGTTATGGAAACTTAACCATTGAGTCCGTAGTATTTTCTAGGTAATTTCCAAGCTAAGATGGAGAAAATATTTGAGAAAAAAGGTTTCATAAATTATAAACTATAAATTTGTAATTTTAAGACATATAAAATATAATGTACCCAGGTCAATGGCCTACCCAAAGATGGCCGACCACCCTGGGAAGCGCTCGACCACGGCGGGCATACCTGGCCTACTTTTGTGACTAGGTATGTGACGAACGAGGAAAGGTAAAATGGAAAAATTCTAAATAACTTAACCGACCTAATCTAATAGTTGGATTTAAATCTTAAACTTGGGTGTATGGTCAGATCGAAACCTAAGGCTAGATATGAACCTAAAAGATAATATGACGGATTGGATTAAGCCTATAACATGACAACACCTATTAGATCAAGCTAAATACGATGGTTCAAGATTCTCAACTAAAACTATAAACATGAGGCAAGATGTAATAGCCCGCATTTTACGTATCGGAAGATCGTAAAATATTTTTATTTTTTTCCCAGAGGGTTGGATCATTCTCATATTTAAATATGTTGCTTATGGAGATGTGAGACATGTCCATAATTTTTACCAATTTTTTTTGTGACCACTTTGCCCCTGCCAGTCTTGTACAGGGCATAACTTTTGACTCAGGCTGAATCAGGTGATGAGACCTGTGCCATTGGAAAGAGAATGATGATTGCCTTTCCGTAGAGTGGTTACATTAAAGATTTGGTTCAGAATTTGGGAGAAATCAATGTTTTAAGGTTTTTTAGTTGGTTGTTTAGGTTTTGGGAGCCTAATGGGCTGATTTAGGGGAGGCCATTTAGTGGGCTGGTGGAAACTATAAATATATGGTGAGAGGTATGGGAAATAGTTTACTTCCCCATTCTCTCATTTGGTGGCCTTGTGCTCCTCCTCCCTCTAACACCTTTCCACCATTAAAAATCAAAATCTAAGAAGGGAAATTGAAGATCTACACCTACACCATTGGCGGCTAGATCTACATCAACTGAAGGGCGAGATCATCAAATCAGAGAGTACGGACGCAGTTGTGTAACGATCCGGAAAAAGGTGATCTTGGTTATTCGATATACAACACATATCGAACATCCAAGGATCGTAAATAACCGAAAAGTTAATAGAAAGAAGTTAGAGGGTGAGAATAGATAAGGTAGAAACTTAGAATAGAAGAAGAAGAACACAACATCAGAGTAACACGAATCTCACAACGGAACGAACAACATATAATATATAACATAACTTTGAAATATAAATCTGTACTTGAATATACATATCATTTCCAAAGTACAGCACTTACAACACATCGGAAAATAACCATAGCTATATAATTCTAAAGCCTCCTGCTCCAACTCTTCAAGTATATCTTTAAAATCCTGACTACTTGACTGCCCGTACAAAATTGGGCACCCAAGAGTTTAAGGAAAACAAAACAAAATAAACTTCGGGTCAGTCATAGGACTGGTATGAGTAAACAGTTGGGATCACCAACGGTTGGGATCAACAACCGTTTCCCGAATGGGACAACATCGATAATAGATTTTTAGAAGTAAATGAAACTCTAGATCATGTGATTATACAACCTAATAGTTGCGGCCTACATAGCCATGCTGCCTGCCCGATTTCTGTAATTTCCCGGTTGTGAGACCAGAGGCCACGCTTATCTCTGACAGATCACACGTTTATTCACTTTGAATGTCACATCATCATACCCACCAAATCACAAATTGATTTCCCCAAAAATACCACGAGTATACAGCTAAGAGAAATGAATTCCTCCGCCACCAAACGTAAAAACGTTTGGAGAGATCAACTTATGCGATCTATTAAATATACTCTGTCAGTCATTCTTCCATACAGATCGTCCTGGGACTGGACAAACCGAAGGCACTATTCAGTGCAACCATCTTAGGTAATCTTTACCTAAGATTTATACAACAGCCCTTGCACTTTACCCCGTCTTCAATTATCTTTGGCATATATGATTCGCAACGCTTATGCCAATACGGAGTGGTTCTTTGGATAATAATCCAACCGGTCTCTCTATGTTAACAACGTTAAAAGGGTCAAAAACTTCGATAGTCGACGGGTTAACTATCAAAGAAAAATGCGTGTGTAAACAACGATCTTATTTCTAGATGGAAATTACATCGATCAATCACCAATTAACTTTTATCCTTTAAGTTAATTTATCATTAATTTATTTCATTTGTCATTTCTTGTTTCCATATATTCAACATTTCTTATTTTCTAAATTTAGAAAATATATGTTATTAACAATGGAAAACATTCCCATTTCCTGTTTTCTATATTAGAAAACATTTCTGGTTTCTTATTTGGAAACCATTTCCAAAGCTCCTTCATTGGATTTAAACAGATGTTTAAATAAAAAATCACTATGCCAACTCTAACCATTTACTAAATTCACTTAAACATCATTCACTATCAAACCTTACCATTCCTTAGTTAAGAAGGAAGTCAATCAAGTTGGGGTATAATTACCTCTCAGACCTTAACTGAACAACGTTTTAACTTCAAAATAGTCAAAGTTTATCTTTTAAACCTTTAACAAACTTCCTTACGTAACTCTCTTTCGAATAAATCTCTATTTGATAACTCCTCCCTTCGAATAACTATATTTGATAATCTCTCTTTCGAATAACTAGATTCGAAAACATTTCTTCGAATAAACTATATTCGATTAACTCTATTCAATTAACTCTACTGGATTAACTCTTTTTGATTTAACTCTAATCGATTAACTCTATTTGATTAACTCTATCTGATTAACTCTTTTCACTTAACTCCTTTCGAATAAACTGTATTCGATTAACTCCTTTAATTCTATTCGAATAAACTATACTCGATTTACTCCTTTCGAATAACTGGATTCGATAACTCCTTTCGAATAACTAGATTCGATAACTCCTTTTGATTCACCAATATTCGATAACTCTTTCCAAACAACCAATATTCGATAACTCTTTCCTAATAACCAATATTCGATTAACTCACTTCGAATAACCAATATTCAATAACTCCTCTTCGAATAACTATATTCGATAATCTCTCTTTCGAATAACTAATATTCGATTAACTCACTTCGAATAACCAATATTCGATAACTCCTTTCGATTTAAACTAAAATCGATTAACTCCTTTCGAATAACTAATTCGATAACTCCTTTCGATTTAAACTAAAATCGATTAACTCCTTTCGATTAACTAATCGATAACTTCTTTAACTCTATTCGAATAACTTATATTCGACTAACTCCTTTGGATTAACTCATTTGGATTAACTCGGTTTGATTAACTCGTCTCGATTAACTCGACTTGATTAATTCGACTTGATTAACTCGACTTGATTAACTTAACTCGATTAACTCGACTAACTTGGTTCAACCGACCATATTCGACTAACTCGACTAACTTGGTTCGACTGGCCATATTCAACTAGCTCTTTAGAATAACTAAATTCGGTTAACACCTTTCGAATAACTAGATCCGATTAACTCTAACTGATATTTATTTTCCAAATATCTCCTTCTATTCTTCTGTTAAATCCTGAAATATTTATTTTCTAAATAAATATCCCTTTTCTAATTCTATTTCTTTCTCAAATAAATACTCCTTTATTTCTCTATTTATTTCTAACAAATATTCCTTTATAACTTTATTTATCCTATAAATAAATATTTCCATTTAATCTATTTGTAAATGTTTTACAAGTATTTCTTCTTTAAATTCTATTTGTAAAATGTTTTACAAATATTCCTCTTTCCAATTCCATTTGTAAATGTTTTACAAGTGTTTTCCTTTCTATTTTATTTATAAATGTTTTACAAATAATTTCTCTTTCTATCTGGTTTACAAATCTTTTCCTTTTATCTTTGTTTTACAAATAATCTCCTTTCTATTTGGTTTACAAATATATTTCCATTATATTTGGTTTACAAATATATTTCCTTTATATTTGGTTTACAAATATATTTCCTTTATAACTCTTTTGATTTTATAAATTTTTCCTTTTATAAAACCCTTTTCCTTTTTATATATAAAATCCATCGATTTTATATAACTAATTTATTTTCAAAATATACTTTGAAAATCCCCTTTCTACATCCCGGTATTTCTTACGGTATTTAAAATACCAAAAACGGTGATCGATATCATCCAAACACACATAATCATCAACATATTATATATCACATCATATATTACAATATATGAAAAACAGTAAAATAAATATTGAGGAATCCAGTTGGATCCCTCCAACCTGTCTCCCTGCATCACAGATGTTAAACAATATAATTAACATCGATTTCATGTCAATATGAAATATTCTGCTAAACTGAATCAACATATATTTAACGATTTATATATATATATATATATTTATATACATATAAATTTCAACTAACTGACTAGTAGTTCAATCAAACAGTCAACATACAACAATCAACAGATAATTATCAGTTCTAAGAATACGTTATAAAAATATAACTGTTCAGAGTCGGTGAGTTTTACTCACATTGGACGATCATCATTAATAATGATAACCATTGCTCGATTTGATTCAGACGGACAATTTATTTCGCCATAAATTGTAACGAGCCCCAATCCACTCCCAGTCAGTTCCACGGTGTAGCCACCGTCCATACGATCCTGTCGGATCTTGTTTCGCCAGATTCCGGTAATATATGAGCAAGTTATTCAAGTTCAAATGTCATACATATTTAAAAAACAAAAGGACTTAAATCAATTTCAAATTGGGCTTTACCCAAATCCTACGGCCCATCCAAGATTCCAACCTGCCTCCCATTAAATCCCTTCTTCCCCATCGACAGACCGCTCCTCCTCCCAGTTCTTCAAACCGTGGTCGAGCTTTCACCACAAAAATCCCACTTCAATACTTCACCGAAAACTAAATAAAATCCACCATTTCACTCTCCTTCTCGATCTCTTCACAACCATCACCAAGATACACCACTCGTCATTCTCGATTGGAATCCGTCGTTACCAGTCGTTCGTGAACCAACAGTGTTCAACCGACACTTTTCCTCTTTAAAACCCACAAAAACCCCCACAACTCGAGTGCCATGGTGCCAGGAACACGAATGTAAACTTTGATTCGAACCACAACACTCCAATACCTTGGAATACCGAACCCTAAATTAACTGTTCCGAACGGGAGCCCATAACATAGCGTCGAACCACACAAAACCGATATAGGAATGATGAGCATCTCCTTAGGAACTCGAAAACATAGTTTTAAGGATTTATATAATTTTATTTGATTTCCATTGATTTTTGTTTCCTTGCATTTTGATTTTGAAGTGGCGACTCTGTATAATTTTTTCTTGCATTTATTAATGAGGGGGTGAGGCTGAGCAGAGAAAACGTGGACTATTTAGGGTGAACATAAATTAGGATATTTTTTTAATTAATATTTTATATTTTATTTTCATCCTTTTATATTCATTTTTATTTTCTAAAAATCCGTGTGATCACACACGATACCTAAAAATCATGAAAATTGACATGCACCTTCAGCTCAACATTACGGTCCTAAGGAAACTGGTTTCATCGAATTTCGACTCCGTATGCTCACACAGCGTATTTTTAACCGTCAAAATACTGACTATATTTCACATTAAAATCCCATACGGCCACATACTAACTTCAAAAATCACGGAAATTGAAATCTAGCAATAATTTAACATTGCAGATCCAACAAAATTAGTTTCGTCGAATTCTGAGGTCGTTTGCTAAACTGGCTATTTTTAAAGCTCTAATTAACCCTTTTTAAATATTTAAATATATTTAAAAACAATTAAATTTAATATTTAAAAATAAATATTATCGTATATATTCACAGTGGAATACCATACAGCTTCAGAATATTCCTATATGAATTTCTAACTCGATATTCACATTCAGGATAAATCGATACTCAATTTATAATGAAATTCGTTTTTAAAATATAAATAAATATTTATAAATTTCAAAGGAATTCCATAGCAACTTTTCTGAAATTTGATTTGGACATAAATCAAAATCTACACGACGAAATCCCGATTTTTCTCTTCCATTAGAAAAATATACTTCACCAGCTCCTAACGTTTCTTGTTTCACAGAAATCCAACTTAAAACGGCTTCTGTATATTCAATTGAAATTCGAATCGCCAAATAACAAACTGCAGTGCCATTTCGAGCTCAATTTTAATTATAATATAATTATACGTTCAAACTTCGTTAATTAAATATATTCGTTAATATATTTCAACTCTAAACCGAATTATATATTATAAATTGTCCAGTTTACATTATATTGTGAATTCCACCAACTTTGATTATTTCTGAATTAAATATATTATTTAATTATTATTTTAATTATGTATTCACTATTATTTAATTCAACGACCATTTAGTTCTCTAAATCACTATTTAAATAATTAAATAAATTAATTATATATCGTAGAAAATACGGGTCGTTACATTCTTCTCCACTTAAAATAATTTCGTCCTCGAAATTGCTAAGGTAGAAATCAAACCTTATTAACTGGTTAGAACTTATTTGTTCACTTCTTATCTTCAATCTCAACTGAACCAATTTAATTTCAATTAAATTATAAATTTATTTTTATCGACGAAAATTTTCAGAAATCCTGATAATTTTCTAACACTTTAACCTTTCGAAAAATTTCGCCAGCAACTCCTTTGTACTGGTCAATAACTCAAACTCCACTTCGCCTCTCTAGGCCTTCTCCAACCCAAAAGAAAATCAAACAGGCAAGCGGCTTGCCAAATCGGCTCATCAAAATCTCATACCCAATATATAATATAAACTGGTACCTTTTTGTCGGGAATATCATTATATCCTTTACATCTGCTGCTAATTCAACATATACCAATGTCATCCCAATCAAACTCTAATCACTTTTATCTCCAACACAACCATTCGCTTATATCCAAGCCAAATTCCACTTTGACTTGATATAATTCCATTTCAATACAGCTTCCACTTAACTGGCTTTAACTCACTTTCAATTTGCCTTCACAAGTTTCTATTTAAATTTGTTTTTAATTCAAACAGTCTATTCCTAGGGAATTTTAAACAGCTTTGCTTTTCTAAAACCAAATATTCCCTTTCGGATTCAAAACAACACATTTTCCCAAAACAATCCGAAATCAATATCTTTGGTAGTAATCCATCACTTACAAACTCGAAAATGAACACTGATGATGTTGCGATTCATCAGCATGGTTATTTCCTAACTATCAAAGTGAGTTTAATACTATATCACTTTTCAAAACCATTTCTAAACATTTCCACTTTGAAATATATTTCAAAATACTATTCCCAATGCTTGTAAAACAATTTAAAATCTCCCAGGATTTTAAAGTTCTCATATATTTAATTCAAATCCATTTACAAACACTTTCCTAACTTTCAGGAATTTTAGTTCCAATTCTGATTTAATTTCAGATTAAATTCTTCTAATCTCATATATTACACTTTATCTGAATTCTGATTGGTTATTTACATAACCATTTCACTTTTATAATCTTACTCGATTATAATAGCAACCAATATACCCAATATATTATAATCACTCCGATATAAATCCTTTATATCAAAATATAATCCGGGTAAAATTATTTCGATTACCCTCTTTTCAAAACATACCATGTCGGTACATCATATTCAAGTGTTTAGTAACTCCTATCGATACAGTGGATTAAATTGATCGACCAGAACACATAAATAACTCAACCAATAAATCTCCACAATATAAAACAATTTTTATATCAAATACAAATACGTTCACTCGTATATGTACGCTCAAACTCAATCTGGGGTATTACTAACCCTATCTCTACCGAGTTACGCCACAGAGCCAAGGTAATAACTTAACCTTAAGCTCTGATACCAACTGTGACAACCCGGAAAAAGGCGATCTTGTTTATCCGATATACAACACATATCGAACATCCAAGGATTGAAAATAACCGGAAAGTTAATGAAAAGAAGTTAGAGGGTGAGAATAGATAAGGTAGAAACTTATAATAGAAGAAGAAGAAGAAGACAACATCAGAGTAACACGAATCTCACAGCGGAATGAACAACATATAATATATAACATAACTTTGAAATATAAATTTGTACTTGAACATACATATCATTTCCAAAGTACAGCACTTACAACACAGCGGAAAATAACCATAGCTATATAATTCTGAAGCCTCCTGCTCCAGCTCTTCAAGTATATCTGTAAAATCCTGACTACTTGACTGCCCGTACAAAATGGGCACCCAAGAGTTTAGGGAAAACAAAACAAAATAAACTCTGGGTCAGTCATGGGACAGGTATGAGTAAACAGTTGAAAACAGTTGAGCCATTAAACGATATCTCATAAGACCACGCCGTATAATGGAACGGGTTTTTCCCTTATGAGAATCCAAAATATCTTTATATCAAAAACCTTTTGATATTATAATAATGTCTATCAACCACAATATAATAATCATCTAGCAGAAACGCTTTCATCTCAAGTTCTACGTATATAGTATACAATCAAAACCGCAAGCACGTATTGGGTAATGGATTTCCAACTATGACAAGGTATGGAACTACCTTTCGCTAGTGTGCCTCTAGAGAGGAATACACTGGGTTCAACAAGAACATCTTGCAACCCGGCCACACATGATCGACCACTCATTTCGCTGAGTGTATCGAATGTATATCACCAACGGTTGGGATCAGCAACCGTTTCCCGAATAGGACAACATCAACAATAGATTTTTAGAAGCAAATGAAACTCTAGATCAGGTGATTATACACCCTAATAGGTGCGGCCTACACAGCCATGCTGCCTGCCCGATTTCTGTAATTTCCCAGTTGTGAGACCAGAGGCTACGCTTATCTCTGACAGATCACACGTTTATTCACTTTGAATGTCACATCGTCATACCTGCCAAATCATAAATTGATTTCCCCAAAAATACCATGGGTATACAGCTAAGAGAAACAAATTCCTCCGCCACCAAATGTAAATACGTTTGGAGAGATCAACTTACGCGATCTATTAAATATACTCTGTCAAACATTCTTCCATACAGGTCGTCCTGGGACTAGACAAACCGAAGGCACTATTCAGTACAGCCATCTTAGGTAATCTTTACCTAAGATTTATACAACAGCCCTTGCACTTTTTTCCGTCTTCAATTATCTTTGGCATATATGATTCGCAACGCTTATGCCAATACGGGGTGGTTCTTTGGATAATAATCCAACCGGTCTCTCCATATTAACAATGTTAAAAGGGTCAAAAACTTCGATAGTCGATGAGTTAACCATCAAAGAAAAACACGTGTGCAAACAACGATCTTATTTCTAGATGGAAATTACATCGATCAATCACCAATCAACTTTTATCCTTTAAATTAATTTATCATTAATTTATTTCATTTGTCATTTCCTGTTTCCATGTATTCAACATTTCTTATTTTCTAAATTTAGAAAATATATGTAATTAACAATGGAAAACATTCCCATTTCCTGTTTTCTATATTAGAAAACATTTCTGGTTTCTTATTTGGAAAACATTTCCAAAGCTCCTTCATTGGATTTAAACAGATGTTTAAATAAAATATCGCTATGCCAACTCTAACCATTTACTATATTCACTTAACCATCATTCACTATCAAACCTTACCATTCCTTAGTTAAGAAGGAAGTCAATCAAGTTGGGGTATAATTACCTATCAGACCTTAACTGAACAACGTTTTAACTTCGAAATAGTCAAAGTTTATCTTTTAAACCTTTAACAAACTTCCTTACGTAACTCTCTTTCGAATAAATCTCTATTTGATAACTCCTCCCTTCCAATAACTATATTCGATAATCTCTCTTTCGAATAACTAGATTCGAAAACCTTTCTTCGAATAAACTATATTCGATTAACTCTATTCAATTAACTCTTATCAATTAACTCTATTGGATTAACTCTTTTGGATTTAACTTTAATTGATTAACTCTATTTGATTAACTCTATCTGATTAACTCTTTTCACTTAATTCCTTTCGAATAAACTATATTCGATTAACTCCTTTAATTCTAATCGAATAAACTATATTCGATTTACTCCTTTTGAATAACTGGATTTGATAACTCCTTTCGAATAACTAGATTTGATAACTCCTTTCGAATCACCAATATTCGACAACTCTTTCCAAATAACCAATATTCGATAACTGTTTCCGAATAACCAACATTCGATTAATTCACTTCGAATAACCAATATTCAATAACTCCTCTTCGAATAACTATATTCGATAATCTCTCTTTTGAATAACTAATATTCGATTAACTCACTTCGAATAACCAATATTAGATAACTCCTTTTGATTTAAACTAAAATCTATTAACTCCTTTCGAATAACTAATTCGATAACTCCTTTCGATTTAAACTAAAATCTATTAACTCCTTTCGATTAACTAATCGATAACTCCTTTAACACTATTCGAATAACTTATATTCGACTAACTCCTTTGGATTAACTCGGTTTGATTAACTCATCTCGATAAATCGACTTGATTAACTCGACTTGATTAACTTAACTCGATTAACTGGACTAACTTGTTTTGATTGACCATATTCAACTAACTCGACTAACTTGGTTCGACTGACCATATTCGATAAACTCTTTCGAATAACTAAATTCGATTAACTAGATTCGATAACTCCTTTCGAATAACTATATTCAATTAACTCTAATTGATATTTATTTTCCAGATATCCCCTTCTATTCTTCTGTTAAATCCTGAAATATTTATTTTCCAAATAAATATCCCTTTTCTAATTCTATTTCTTTCTCAAATAAATACTCCTTTATTTCTCTATTTATTTCTAACAAATATTCCTTTATAACTTTATTTATCCTATAAATAAATATTTCCATTTAATCTATTTGTAAATGTTTTACAAGTATTTCTTCTTTAAATTCTATTTGTAAAATGTTTTACAAATATTCCTCTGTCTAATTCCATTTGTAAATGTTTTACAAATGTTTTCCTTTCTATTTTATTTGTAAATGTTTTACAAATAATTTCTCTTTCTACTTGGTTTACAAATCTTTTCCTTTTATCTTTGTTTTACAAATAATCTCCTTTCTATTTGGTTTACAAATATATTTCCTTTATATTTGGTTTACAAATATATTTCCTTTATATTTGGTTTACAAATATATTTCCTTTATAACTCTTTTGATTTTATAAATTTTTCCTTTTATAAAATCCTTTTCCTTTTTATATATAAAATCCATCAATTTTATATAACTAATTTATTTTCAAAATATACTTTGAAAATCCCCTTTTTACATCCTGATATTTCTTATGGTATTTAAAATACCAAACAGCGGTGATCGATATCATCCAAACAAAAATAATCATCAACAGATTATATATCACATCATATATTACAATATATGAAAAATAGTAAAATAAATGTTGAGTAATCCAGTTGGATCCCTCCAACCTGTCTCCCTGCGTCATAGATGCTAAACAATATAATTAACATCGATTTCATTTCAATATGAAATATTCTTCTAAACTGAATCAACATATATTTAACGATTTATATATATATATATATATATTTATATACATATAAATTTCAACTAACTGACTAGTAGTTCAATCAAATAGTCAACATACAGCAATCAACAGATAATTATCAGTTCTAAGAATACGTTATAAAAATATAACTGTTCAGAGTCGGTGAGTTTTACTCACATTGGACGATCATCATTAATAATGATAACCATTTCTCGATTTGATTCAGACGGACAATTTATTTCGCCATAAATTGTAACGAGCCCCAATCCACTCCCAGTCAGTTCCACGGTGTAGCCACCGTCCATACGATCCTGTCGGATCTTGTTTCGCCAAATTCCGATAATATATGAGCAAGTTATTCAAGTTCAAAGTTTTATACATATTTAAAAAACAAATGGACTTAAATCAATTTCAAATTGGGCTTTACCCAAATCCTACGGCCCATCCAAGATTCCAACCCGCCTCCCATTAAATCCCTTCTTCCCCATCGACATACCGCTCCTCCTCCCAGTTCTTCAAACCGTGGCCGAACTTTCACCACAAAAATCCCACTTCAATACTTCGCCGAAAACTAAATAAACCACCATTTCACTCTCATTCTCGATCTCTTCACAACCATCACTAAGATACACCACTCGTCGTTCTCGATTGGAATCCGTCGTTACCAGTCGTTCGTGAACCAACAGTGTTCAACTGACACTTTTCCTCTTTAAAACCTACAAAAGCCCCACAACTCGAGTGCCATGGTGCTAGGAACATGAATGCAAACTTCAACTCGAACCACAACACTCCAATACCTTGGAATACCCAGCCCTAGATTAACGCTGTTCCGAACAGGAGCCTATAACACAGCGTCGAACCACACAAAACCGTTATAGGAATGATGAGCATCTCCTTAGGAACTCGGAAACATAGCATAAGGATTTATAGAATTTTATTTGATTTCCATTGATTTTTGTTTCCTTGCATTTTGATTTTGAAGTGGCGGCTCTGTATAATTTTTTCTTGCGTTTATAAATGAGAGGGTGAGGCTGAGCAGAGAAACGTGGACTGTTTAGGGTCAACATAAATTAGGATATTTTTTAATTAATATTTTATTTTTTATTTTCATCCTTTTATATTCGTTTTTATTTTCTAAAAATCCGTGTGATCACACACGATACCTAAAAATCATGAAAATTGACCTGCACCTTCAGTTCGACATTACGGTCCCAACAAAACTGGTTTCGTCGAATTCTAACTCCGCATGCTCACACAGCGTATTTATAACCGTCAAAATGCTTACTGTATTTCACATTAAAATCCCGTACGGCCACATACTGACTTCAAAAATTACGGAAATTGAAATCTAGCAATAATTTAATATTGCGGATCCAACAAAATTAGTTTCGTCGTATTCTGAGGTCGTTTGCTAAACTGGCTATTTTTAAAGCTCTAATTAACCCTTTTTAAATATATAAATATATTTAAAAACAATTAAATTTAATATTTAAAAATAAGTATTATCGTATATATTCACAGTGGAATACCATACTGCTTCTAAATATTCCTATATGAATTTCTAACTCGATATTCACTTTCAGGTTAAATCGATACTCAATTTATAATGAAATTCCTTTTTGAAATATAAATAAATATTTATAAATTTCAAAGGAATTCCACAACGACTTTTCTAAAATTTGATTTGGACATAAATCAAAATCTATACGACGAAATCCCGATTTTTCTCTTCCACTAGAAAAATATACTTCACCAGCTCCTAACGTTTCTTGTTTCACACAAATCCGACTTAAAACGGCTTCTGTATACTCAATTGAAGTTCGAATCGCCGAATAACAAACTGCAGCGCCATTTCGAGCTCGATTTTAATTATAATATAATTATACGTTCAAGCTTCGTTAATTAAATATATTCGTAAATATATTTCAACTCTAAACCGAATTATATATTATAAATTGTCCAGTTCACATTATATTGTGAATTCCACCAACTTTGATTATTTCTGAATTAAATATATTATTTAATTATTATTTTAATTAAATATTCACTATTATTTAATTCAATGACCATTTAATTCTCTAAATCACTATTTAAATAATTAAATAAATTAATTATATATCGCAAAAAATACGGGTAGTTACAAGTTGCTTGCTGTCCGGAATCTTATTACATTGATTTTTGCTTATTTAAGAGAATTGGTGAGTGATATACATCTCTCACATGGATTCAATGAAGTGTATGAGGGTTTGAACATATTATTCATTAATTTCAAGTGTTTTTCCATAGATTTATGCATTGGTATGTCCATTTTCATATTAATCACCATATGATCTGATTTAACAAGTTTAGATAGGCAATTTCTATGATATTTCATGTAAATATGCAAGTTAAATCCATGGTTTTGCTCATTTGTACATTTATGGTGATTTTGGGGAAATTTTACATAATTATAGAAGAAATTGTCATATTGGTGGTATTGTTGATTTCATATCATGCTTGTGGTCATATTGGATGAACTAGATGAGTTGGTTTAGTCGAACGAATTATTTTGGCTAAGTTTTGGTCGAAATTGGAGTCGCGTTGGAGGATGCAGGTTTTGGTCATGCAAGCCAGGGTCTGTCGAACATGGTGGGTCGAGCATGGTGGGTCAGTCGATCCCAAGGTGTGTCTTCGGGAAAAAGTCAGAAGCCACGTTCTGGTCGGTCGTTCACATTTGGGTCGGGTCGGTCTCGATGAGGGTCGGTCGCGCAGAACTAGGGGTTCTGGTTTTGGAGCAGCTGGGTCATTCTCATCTGGGTCGGGTTGGTCTTCTTGTGGGTCGGTCTGGGTGAGCAAAGCAGGGTTGGTTGGTCTAGAGGATTGGGTCGGTTAGTCATGTGTTGGATGTGAAGCAGACCTGGTCGGTCGAGCAGGTTGGAGGAAATTGGAACGAGTTGGGTCAGTCGTGTTTTTCTGAGTGGGTCGGCAAGCTCCAAGAGAATGGGTCGGTTGCAGGGTCATTTCTGAAAAATTATATTTTCGGGTATGACTCAGATTTGAACAGAAAGGTTTGAAAAAAATATTTTCGGGGGAAACCCCTCAAACCCTAGCCGCGACAAAGTGATGTAATTTGGCTCGGTGATGGTGTGACTTCGAAGTGGATTCAGGTTGGAAGGTTCGAAGTGTTGAATGTGTTCATTGATCTGTGTAGAACAACGAATGGTATGACAACTCAAATGTGTTCTGAGTGGGGTGATAATGGTTGGATAGTCATTGTTGATGAAGACTAGAGATGCTGAAGGATGAGGAATTATCGTTGTCGTAGGTTCTAGCGGGCCTAAAGCAGGGGTATAACAGAAGCGTACCTAAAAAGGCCGGATGTAGGTCGAGTACCCTGGGTAACGTTGAAAGACCTAGGTACGTATCGTTGAAAGGCATATGGGATTTTTTGCTAGAACCAGGGTTACCATTAGCCCTTAATAGATGGCAACACGATATGGCCAGACATACGATTAATGGTGGTTTCAAAGCAGGATTGGCAGTGATACCCAGAGTCTGTCATGGATGATTGGTGTAATGACCCGGGATTTCTGAGCTAACTAAAAATGTGTAAAAGGATTTAAACCGAACCAAAATGTCGATAACTAAAAACTTATCAAGGAACGAGAATTAAAATTTTTGCAATACCAAAAGATGTAAGTAAAAACTTCCCTTGCTACAACTAAAGACGTAACTAAAACCTTACGACCAAAAGCATAGCTAAAACTGTTAAGAGCATAGTGGAACTAGACTTAACAACAGCGCTACTAAAGCGCTGTAGAAAAACGTTACTAAACAATTGCTAAGCATTTATTTGTTTTTTTGAAACAAATTCAAAGGGGCTGAAAATTTGAGAACACTTGCACTCTCGAACACTAATTCTAAGCTAATTTAAATCAAGCACTCTCGACCCTTTAAACAAGCAATTTAAACCCTTTCTTTGCGCTAGGAGAATGGGAGGAAAATCGGGGCACATTTGCTAAAGAACAAGTGATTTAATTAGAGGGGAACTTCAACATTTTTGGGCTTTAATGCTAGCATGAATGGCGCCAGTTTTAGTAGCAACACAAGGGGGTTAATGAGATTTTAAACCACAACACTAAACGCTGGAATTTTCACAACTTAAAAACCTCAAAGCTTGGGCATTTTCCTGCGCAAGAACCATTGTGTACAGCTAAATGATTAAGCCCATTTAGGCGCAAAGTTTTACATCATTTCAGCTGAAATTCAAAAGCCCATTAGTGTAGGATTACTTCATAAGAAAGCATAAGGTACACGATGAGGAGACAATGGATTAGAAGGGAGGAAACACTTGAGTATGTAGATATTATATTGGCCATGAATATGGAGTATACGTAGCAGCATTAAATGAAATATGTACCTGAGAGAAACTTTTCTAATTTAAGCAAAATGGATTAAAGGGGTGTAAAGAAATTGGCCAAAGAGATTAAGCCGTGGGGGTTTTTATCCAAGAAGAAAACTGAACATATAAAAGGAATAAAACAGAGAAGTACACACAACATTTAAAGCTTTGGGAAAGTGGGAATACAAGTGTATGGCCAAACTTTATCCAGCCTTGGTTGTGAACATTTTTATGCAGAGAAAGGAAGTATTCAATGAACATTCTTCTGAGGTGTCTGCGACAAATATAATGATGAGAGAATTTCTGATTTAATTGTATTGATGGTAAATGAAAAAAAGTAATTAAATAATTTATGGGGCAGCCTATATATATGGGGAGTATTCTTCCCATTTCTTCACCTGAAGTCGAGAGAGCTAAGGAAATTTCTGGAATTTTATTTACACAAGAATCTGCTGTTTTATAAGTGAGTAAACACTCACCTTTCTATAATTTTTTTTTGAACTGCAAGTGGAAAAAAAAAATGTTGTGTATTATTGAGATGTTACTGCCAGGAACTCACACCTGTTTAAGCTTGTTGTTGATTGATTTGCTGCTGTGATAATTATGTAGGAATGCAAGTATTTATGTAGATCTAAACCATGCATATACACCACTCATATACACAGAGATATATCACACTATATGCTGCAATGTATGTTGATCATTGGAGATGCTTAACCATGTATTTGCTGCCAGGAACACACACATACATGGGTGTATGATGAACTGTTTTCCCCTATGAATAATGATAAGTATAGGTTGTTGTAAAGTATAGAATCTAAACCATGTGCACCCAGATCACTTCATATATATAAGCATGCAGAAGTGAAGTATAACAGGGGTTATAACTTAGAACATGTACATACAAAAACATGCTCTGTCATAAGATTTTATAACCCAAGAATCATAACTCGTATTTTTAGATACTAGTATGATAAATTGAATTGCCATACCCTATCATGATTTTTGAAACAAACACTTTGATTTTTACGTGTGTAGATCAAGAGAAAAAGAAATATAGTAGAAACTGGAATTTTGGCCAAGTGCTAAAAATCTATGTTATTATAAATCTGATGATCGAATATATATGTGTATAACCAAGCCTAGATCATAGGAAAAATAAGTTTATAAAGCTTAAACACATAGATTTAGAGTGGGGATTGAATTCTGGTACGTTGTCATGGATTGGAGAACTGTTCGACTATTATCAAACTGCAATGCAACCAAGGCGTGTGGGACCGCCGCACCACCGCCAACTGAGGCGTCAGGTCACGTGTATTACGTGGTCGGAGTTGCAAGACCTCCGATGGACTAAGGTGATGGGACGAGGAGGTTTCTCTGATAAGAAGGTGGTAAGTACTGGGCTGTTGCATGGTTACTGTCAAGTTTGTAAGTGAGAACAGTACTTCGCCTGGGGCGAAGTGAACCACCACGCCAGCGTCGATCGAGACGCCTGGTCAGTAGTAAGACATAGGCAAACTCACCTGGGCTCCGATGAACTGAGACGAGAGGGAGAGGAGGTTTCTTGGATGAGGAGGGAGCTGTGCGAGGAGAGTTGATGTATACAAAATACGGTAATGGAGTTTTTCTTTGTTGTTGAAGATACTGTGATCATGCTATGATCAAACCAGTTTGATCAATCCAAAAACGTGATCTGCCTCAAGTGATCCAACGTGAATTAGTTGATCTGTCGAGCTTAGTAAACCAGCGAGCAGAGAGTTGTGAGGGTGTGTCAAGTTCAAGTGATCAACACCAAGAGATCACATGAGTTCGAACCAAATCCAAGGAGTAGAACGCGTCGGGTATATATAAAGGGTAAGAAATTTATGTCTAGGATTTATTTAATTTGCTTAGTTAAATTTAATTAAATAAATAAAGAAATAAAACTTAAATAAATTATATAAAGTAAGTATAATTTATATAATGGGTAATCGGACTTGTAACTAGAGAAAAATAAAAAGGGGTAGATTGTTAAAATCTGAACACAGGGTAATGATTATTTATTAAATCGAGTCAAAAACGATAAATAAAAATAAATGTAGATCAGGAGAAAAAGAACAGTTGTTAATATAAATATTCAAATGTTTTTGAATAAGAGACAAATAATTTTGTCAACTTAGAGTCAGAATTCTATTAAGATGATTTAACGTATCAAATCATTTGTAAATGATAGTAAAGTAATTATGCACTTAAACTAATCCCTTTAAATCACTTGTCCCTAAAAGATGTTAACGTTAATCGTTTCGTAGAGTCCGGAATTGTATTCCACTTCGATTCAGATGTTACGTCGCCAAACAATAATTATCGAAGATAATAAAAGACGACGTAATGCAAGGATTTCTCTATAAATCCTAGGTAGAAATTGCCTATGATGAATTTATAGAATAATACCTTCGGTTTGTTCAATCCCAGAACAGCTTGTATAGACGAATACCTGACAGAGTAATTCTAACTAGTCTCGTACGTTGATCTTTCCAAACGTAGGTACGTAGTGGCAGAAGAACTCGTTCCTCTTGCCTTATACTCGTACTATATTTTTGGGAAAATCAATTAGAGATTGGCTAGTTTTGACAATGTGATATTCAAAGAAATTACCGTGCTGAAATGGTAAGTATAGCCTCAGGCCTCACAACCGAAAATGACAAAAAGCGGGCAGGCAGCATGGCTATGTGGTTAGCTTCCATTAGGATGTATCATCACCTATCTAGAGATATTTCCTTGTTTCTTATTCTATCGATTCTGTCCCGACTCGGTAAATGGTTGCCGTACACAACCATTGGTGATATACATTCGATACACTCAAGAGAAATGAGTGGTCGGTCATGTGTGGCTGGGTTACAAGATGTTCTTGTTGAACCCGTGTATTCGTATCTAGAGATACACTGACGGAAGGTGATCCCATACCTTGTCATAGTTGGAAATCCGTTATCCATAAGCGCCAAGCGGTTTGTTTGTATATTATATAGTAAAATGTGAGATGAAAACATTTTACTAGATTTTAAATTATTTGTTGAAACCCTAGACATTATCATAATATCTAGTTTATTGTCACACACACTGTTTTGATCTCATAAGGTAAAAAAAAAAACGTTCCGTATTCACGGCATGGTCTTATGAATCATTTTGATTTCTAAAACATGTTTATAAATCGTTTACTCATACCAGTCCATGACTGACCCGGAGTTTATTTTTGTGTTTTTCCCTTAAACTCTTGGGTATTCATAACACTTGTTATGAATAGACAAGTGATCCAGGTCTTAACAAAAACTTGGAGTAGCAGGATGGCAAACCCTGGGATGTTGGCTTACTTATCTTATGTTATGTACTATTATCCAGATGGTAGTTCAGTAATGATGTTATGTACTATTATTCAGCAGATCGGTATCACTAGTGATCATTATGTAATCACGATGACCTATATCCCTATGTATGAAGTACGTTATGTACTTGACTCAAATATGTATCCTTATGTATGAAGTACGTTATGTACTTGGCTTGTAATGTGTAATATTTTGGGCTATTAATATATTGTCCTAAGTTCCATTGTGTGATTCTGATGTCTTTTCTTAGTTCTATTCTTCTATCTACTTCTTTTCTTATATAATTATACAACTTCCGAGGCACTGGAAAGTTGGGTCGTTACAATTGGTATCTTTTTTTATAATGTCTCATGTAGATTGTCTAATGTCGAAGGAGATATTTCTTGGGTGCTTGTCTGATATTGGTTTTGGCCTTTGGGGATTGTGCTTGAGGGATGTTGAATTCGATTAAGATGGTTTACGTGAGATCTATAATATGATATTATGAGTGTTACTAATTGGCTGCTTTTGTTTACCATGATTGAATGATCGTTCTGATTACCTTGGATGGATTGCTGTTTCTTTGGTTGTATGGACTGTGTAACACCCCACCTCCATTAAGGTCACTCACAAAGGGAATGCCTTAACTTCAATGGAGCGTTTTTGGTAAACAGACACATGATATCACAAGACAAATATAAAATTTTGCAGTGGAAAATAAGCAACTTTATTAAATCACCAAAATACTTTGTTACATAATACCATGAGTCATAAAACCCTTACAACAAAACACTTCTGTCTTACATTATCAGAGTACATAGGTATTTAAAAGAAAAACATCATTCCCCAAATTAAAGAGCAAGCCATATAAGAGACAGAGACTCGAGCCATACTTCAGAAGTAGCTCCTAGAAGATGATATCCAAATCCTGATGAAACCTAGGTGTTTCCTCCCTGAGAACCTGGGGGGAACGGAAGAAAAGAGGCAAAACAAACTAGGTCATACATATGTCCGGTGAGTCCAGTAACTTTTAGCCAGTAAATAAATAAAGGTAAACATGACAGGCATACAAAGTGGATAAGAGGATTCATGGTACAAATGACAGGTATGACAGGACAAATAAGGTAAGGTGTATACATGCTTCACTACAAACTACTCTGCACTTATACTAGTAAAATCAAGATGGGATGATCCCATCTGCTAACCATAATGACGATAACGATGGTGGTAGTTTCGTGTATTCCTAGCTGCTGTCATAGGTGCCGCCTGCTCCTATCTCAACTAGTCGTACCCACTACCCTCCTACTATAAATTGGTAGACTTAGGTCATACGTCCGGGTATACCCTAACCACTACCCTAATCGATCGGCTCCCTACTCTATAGATACCTTGTGTTGGTCCTACAACTAGGGGGTATCACTTCCCTAAAGTGGCAACCAAAGGTGTGCACAATTATACCTATTGGTGTCACGGTCGTCTAATCCCCCTCTGCCCGGCCCATGCACGCACATGTCCCAGGTCGGTTTGCGCCGCCCACACCATCCGTTTCGTTTTGGATCTCTTACACTCAATCAGTAAGCGGGCCCCTTCCCCGCCTAGTACAGAGTTCTTTACTTTGATACCCCTCCGGGTTACTGACTGAAATGGGTCCCACATAACATGATACAAGCTCTCCCCTATGTCTTGTATCCCCACTAGGTTTTCTACTGACTATGTATACCCTAAGGTGTCTTTAATTACATAGCCCTCAATCAGTTATGCGTACCTATAGGTGTCTTTAATACATAAGCCTTAATCTACCTATCGGTTATACTTACCTATAGGTGTCTTTAATACATAACTCTATCTATTCCCATTAGTTGTGCGTACCCCTAAGGGTGTCTTTAATACATAACTTTATTATTTTGCCCCGGTTATGTATACCATTAGGTGTCTTTAATTACATAACCCTTTTTATCCGGTTAAGTTTGTGGGTCTATATATATTAATATTACCCACCTACCCTTCAGTTGTACTTAACCCTCCCACTGATTTAATCCTATTTATTTAATGGTTAAGTTTGTGGGCCTATATATATTAATATTACCCACCTACCCATCAGTTGTACTTAACCCACCCACAATCCAACTCATTTTACTTAACCCTAACTTATGTCTATCATCATACCGTCCACATGTATTAAGTTAGGTTAAGTAGTCTTTTCTTATTACCATGTTCAATTATGGTTATATTGGGCTAGACCTCCCACATTAGGCCTACAACATGTGGATGTTGGGTATGCCAGTCGGGTCCGGGCAGTCTTATTCCACAGTTGGGTCTAACCTCGTGTCTTAGCCTGAGTCGTATTCACACGCTTAGACCTCTCACATTAGGTTCAACATTAGTGGCTGTTGGATATGCCGGTCAGGTCCGGGCAGACTTCCACCACTAATGTAACCTAACCTCATGTCATAAGTGTTAATTAAATTTTCAGACTTTAAATGCTTAAACATTCCTCTTTTGATTAATTAAGTTAATTAATTAATCCTTTCCTTTTTATAGGTGTCAATACCTATTTTATTAACAATTTGAATTTCCTATCCATAAATGGTCATATTCAAATTATACCATTTTTACTCATCTTTACCTATGTCATAATAGGTAATTTTTTTATATGTTTCCCTACTAGAATCATGTGCCCAATTTACATAAACACTATGTAAATTATGCCTATTACAAATTCCCCTTTTCCCTGTTTCTTAACTAGCGTAATCGTTTGCGTTTTTGGCGTCATCGAGGTTACAAGGTAGCCTCGCCATAGCAATAAAATAAAGGGAATAACAAGGTGATCATTTTCAGTACAATTTTTGGCATAAGCATGACAACTAGGGAAAATGACACGATAACTTCGCATATAATTATGATTCACCACATAATTAACAACTTGCATATATTCATTATTTTGCAACATAACAACTTGCATAGGTTCATGATTTTCAACATAACAACTTGCATAGGTTCATGAATTAACAACATAATTAACAACTCACATAGGTTCATGATTCACAACATAACAACTAGCATAGGTTCATGAATTCATCATACAATAACTTGCATAGGTAACTTGCATGATCTCATAACAACTTTCATAGGTTTATGAATTTCACTTGCATAATTTCATGATCCACAACAACAATAAACTTGTATAATTTCATGATCCACAACAACAATAAACTTGCATAACTACAAATAACATATACCCAAATCATAGTCTACCACAATTCACTTTTATCTATTTAAACCTAAAAGTGACTAGAACTCACATAAAAAGAGGGTCTTGAGTTCTGGGATTTGAATTCTGTAATTGATTAGCATTCCCTTGTTGTAGACAATTTCGTTGTTGAGATTAGACTTTGATTTGAATAGAATTAAATTGCTTTACTTTGCTTCTAGTCGATGGCGGCCACTCTAAGTTTTGGAGAGACAGTGTGACGACCATTGATCTAATTTTTATTTCGTTTTTGGGTTTGAGTCTACGTGTGTTTATATAGAATTTCAATTTAATTTGAGCCGTCGGATGCTCTTAGGCTTAATCAAAACCATTCAGTCAGGATAGAGTGACATCTCAGCCCTAACGACTCGGCGAGGAGTCAGAAAGGACTCAGCAATGAGTCATAGCGTGGATCAGATCACACCAGAAAGCTGTGCAGGCTTTCTGCTCGGCCTGGGCACACTTGGGAAGTGCGCCAGTGTATTTTTGTACTAGCACACTTCCCAAGTGCACCAGTGTATTTTTTCTTCTTCTGGTTTTTCCGCCTAACTTCGTTCGTCCATATCTCCTTCATATGTTGTCCGTTTTACGCAAACTTGGACTCTATCTCAAGAAGAATTATGAGATGAATGGAATGGCGCAACCTGTTTTCCTTAATTCCCACATTTGAAATTAAGTATTCTTAAATTTAGTTAATTTGATTATTCAAAAATTCGGGGTGTTACATTCTCCCCTACTTAAAGGATTTCGTCCCCGAAATCTTCAAGTTAATAAGAATGTGTCCTACCATCCAATCACCCATCTACTCAACCATCATCCATTGTCCTTAGAAAACTTCTAATGTTGTATGAACATGCAAAAGTGTGTGTATATGTTCCTTATCTAATGCAAAGATTAGGCGGTCCACTGATTCAGCTGACCTCCTTAATGCGAATTATGTCAGTGCCATGAGTCCAACATGTATGCAATTTTACTATTTGATACATATTATCTCTTCATGTGTGCACAACCATTCATCAAAATGCAGCATCCATATGATAACACAACCATTATACATCCATTACCCTAAATACGCACATATTTTTATATGCAATATAAAAGTGATTTGAGCCGATCTAGTGCCTAATGTGTGTGTAAATGCATCCACGAGCAACCACTAGCAAACACTTGCATCCACTTGCAACCATCAAACATAACATGTCTCACACACATGATTACATCCATGGATTTCCTATCTAAAGGTCGAAGATTCGGTTGATGGGATACAAACAAATGATATAACTAAAACAAAAGCTCTGTTCCCATTTGACATCGGTTAAGAGAATAATTCCCTAAGTTTCAGCCCCGAAGACCGAAATCAACATCAGACTGACACTCAGAGAATTACCCCCATTAAACAATGCCAAAACTGGAAATCTACTTCATGCTTCGAGTAGAAACCCCTATCCTTCAGAAATATTCAGATACTTTCAGACTACCGGTACAGATCAGATTATAGAATGATTCTCAGAAAGCTAAGCATAACAGACCCTTGCGGGTCACAAGAAACTTTGGGGGTCTTCCCATGCCAAGTTAGAAGCTTAACGACCCTCCTCTCAAAATCTAGAATGACCCTCTACTTAGAAAGCTGGTCCATTTAGAACCAACCCATAGCCCATAAACTTGAGCACACAAATGTCACATTCAAATTTTTGATGCCTAACACAGATAATTTCAACCCCTTACAAATCACCAATAAATGAGCTGAACCACCAAAGGTGTTTGAAACAACTACGGGATCAGAAACAAGACTAGTATTAAAGTGCAGAGTCTCAATGCCAGAATCCAAAAGAGTCTTAACTTCATAATCAGATAAGGAAATTAAACCTTTTACATAAATTTTTCCTATCTCTATCCATCTGCCACGAGAGCATCCACCTACCCTCTAAAAGATTCTACCATTTGCCCTTGCCTTCTTGGGCAATCCTAGATCAGATGTCCTGTCTCATGGCACCGAAAACAACCAACCTTCTTACATGTTAACAAGTCTTTCTCTAAAATTGCCCCCATCGCGTGAAAAACCCTACGAAGCCCGAAAGAGGATTAGCCGTAGATGGAATAACTGCGGCTATAGACGGAAGTTAGGCACTTCTTTGCCCTTCGACAAACGCTATAGTCTCGTCATGCCTACGGGACCATGTAGCGATGAGGCTACCTCCCAGAAAGCCAGGAGACTCAGAAAAGAAGGAAAATAAGGATTAAACAAAAAATCAGAAGATAGACATATGGCTTTGGGGACTATGTTTTTCAAAACCGACTTTCCTTTTTGAAAATACTTTCTTTTAAAACCTTTTTGAAAAATATTTTCAGAACTTTTATCTAATCTGGTAACCTTCAGCTCTGATACCAAGTGTAACATCCCACCTCCATTAAGTTCACCCACAATGGGAATGCCTTAACTTCAGTGGAGCGTTTTTGGTAAACAGACACAGAATATCACAAAACAGATATAAAAATTTTGCAGTAAAAATAAACAACTTTATTAAATCACTAAAATACCTTGTTACATAATACCATGAGTCATAAAACCCTTACAACAAAACACTTATGTCTTACATTATCAGAGTACATAGGTATTTAAAAGAAAAACATCATTCCCTAGATTAAAGATCAAGCCATTTAAGAGACAAAGACTCGAGACATACTTCAGAAGTAGCTCCTAGAAGATGATATCCAAATCCTGACTAAACCTGGGTGTTTCCTCCCTGAAAACTGGGGTGGAGGGGAACGGAAGAAAAGAGGCGAAACAAACTAGATCAGACATATGTCTAGTGAGTCCAGTAACTTTTAGCCAGTAAATAAATAAAGGTAAACATGACAGGCATACAAAGTGGATAAGAGGATTCACGGTACAGATGACAGGTATGACAGGACAAATAAGGTAAGGTGTATGCATGCTTCACTACAAACTACTCTACACTTATACTAGTAAAATCAAGATGGGATGATCCCTTCTGCTAACCGTAATAACGATAACGATGGTGGTAGTTTCGTGTATTCCTAGCTGCTGTCATAGGTGCCGCCTGCTCCTATCTCAACTAGTCGTACCCACTACCCTCCTACTATAAATTGGTAGACTTAGGTCATACGTCCGGGTATACCCTAACCACTACCCTAATCGATCGGCTCCCTACTCTGTAGATACCCTGTGCTGGTCCCACAACTAGGGGTATCACTTCCCTAAAGTGGCAACCCAAGGTGTGCACATTTATACCTACTGGTGTCACGGTCATCTTGTCCCACTCTGCCCGACCCATGCACGCACATGTCCCCAATCGGTTTGCGCCGCCTAGTACAGAGTTCTTTACTTTGATACCCCTCTGGGTTACTGACTGAAATGGGTCCCACACAACATGATACAAGCCCTCCCCTATGTCTTGTATCCCCACTAGGTTTTCTACTGACTATGTATACCCTAAGGTGTCTTTAATTACATAGCCTTAAATCAGTTATACGTACCTATAGGTGTCTTTAATACATAACCCTTAATCTACCTATTGGTTATGCTTACCTATAGGTGTCTTTAATACATAACTCTATCTATTCCCATTAGTTATGCGTACCCCTAAGGGTGTCTTTAATACATAACTTTACTATTTTGCCCCGTTTATGTATACCATTAGGTGTCTTTAATTACATAACCTTTTTTATCCGGTTAATTTTGTGGGCCTATATATATTAATATTACCCACCTACCCTTCAGTTATACTTAACCCTCCCACTGATTTAATCCTATTTATTTAATGGTTAAGTTTATGGGCGTATATATATTAATATTACCCACCTACCCATCAGTTTTTCTTAACCCACCCACAATCCAACTCATTTTACTTAACCCTAACTTATGTCTATAATCATACTGTCCACATGTATTAAGTTATGTTAAGTAGTCTTTTCTTATTACCATGTCCAATTATGGTTATATTGGGCTAGACCTCCCACATTAGGCCTACATCATGTGGATGCTGGATATGCCGGTCGGGTCCGGGCAGTCTTATTCCACAGTTGGGTCTAACCTCGTGTCTTAGCCTGAGTCATATTCACACTTAGACCTCTCACATAAAGTTCAACATTAGTGGCTGCTGGATATGCCGGTCGGGTTCGGGCAGACTTCCACCACTAATGTAACCTAACCTTGTGTCATAAGTGTTAATTAAATTTTCAGATTTTAATTGCTTAAACATTACTCTTTTGATTAATTAAGTTAAATTAATTAATCCTTTCCTTTTTATAGGTATCAATACCTATTTTATTAACAATTTGAATTTCCTATCCATAAATGGTAATATTCAAATTATACCATTTTTACTCAACTTTACCTATGTCACAATAGGTAATTTTTTTATATGTTTCCCTACTAGAATCATGTGCCCAATTTACATAAACACTATGTAAATTATGTCTATTACAAGTTCCCCTTTTCCCCGTTTCTTAACTAACGTAACCGTTTGCGTTTTTGGTGTCATCGAGGCTACAAGGTTGCCTCGCCACAGCAATAAAATAAAAGGAATGACAAGGTGATCGTTTTCAGTACAATTTTTGGCATAAGCATAACAACTATGGAAAATTTCATGATAACTTCGCATATAATTATGATTCACCACATAATTAACAACTTGCATAGATTCATGATTTTGCAACATAACAACTTGCATAGGTTCATGATTTTCAACATAACAACTTGCATAGGTTCATGAATTAACAACATAATTAACAACTCACATAGGTTCATGATTCACAACATAACAACTTGTATAGTGACTTGCATAGGTTCATGATTCACAACATAACAACTAGCATAGGTTCATGAATTCATCATACAATAATTTGACTTGCATGATCTCATAACAACTTGCATAGGTTTATGAATTTCACTTGCATAATTTCATGATCCACAACAACAATAAACTTGTATAATTTCATGATCCACAACAACAATAAACTTGCATAATTACAAACAAAATACACCCAAATCATAGTCTACCACAATTCAATTTATCTATTTAAACCTAAAAGTGACTAGAACTCACAGAAAAAGAGGGTCTTGAGTTCTTGGATCTGAATTCTGTAATTGATTAGCATTCCCTTGTTGTAGACAATTTCGTTGTTGAGATTAGACTTTGATTTGAATAGAATTGAGTTGCTTTACTTTTCTTCTAGTCGGTGGTGGCTACTCTAGGTTTTGGAGAGATAGTGTGACGGCCGTTGATCTAATTTTTATTTGGTTTTAGGGTTTGAGTCTACATGTGTTTATATAGAATTTCAATTTAATTTGAGCCGTCGGATGCTCTTAGGGTTAATCAAAACCATTCAGTCATGATAGGGTGACATCTCAGCCCTAATGACTCTGCAAGGAGTCAGAAAGGACACAGCAATGAGTCACAGTGTGGATTAGATCACACCAGAAAGCTATGCAGGCTTTCTGCTCGGCCTGGGCGCACTTGGGAAGTGCACCAGTGTATTTTTGTACTGGCGCACTTCCCAAGTGCGCCAGTGTTTTTTTCTTCTTCTGGTTTTTCCGCCTAACTTCGTTCATTCATATCTCCTTCATATTGTGTCTGTTTTACGCAAACTCGGACTTTATCTCAAGCAGAATTCCGAGACGAACGTAATGGCGCAACCCATTTTCCTTAATTCCCACAATTGAAATTAAGTATTCTTAAATTTATTTAATTTGATTATTCAAAAATTTGGGGTGTTACAGATTGTAAAGGCTATCACTGTCCGAGGTAGGAGAGATGGGAGTTGTGTTCTTCTCTGATGTTGTGGGTAAATTAGCTAGTTTATTTACCCATTCTCATATACTTTATTGATGAAGTTATTTAGTTGTTTTATCACTCACTAGAACTGTTGTCTGACTCAAGATTCTATATTTTCCTCTTATTATCTTGGGATGTTCATCCAATATTGAATCGACAGATTAGGTAGCAGGTGATAGCTTAGTAAAGACAATGTAGCAGTTCGGAGGCGAGCTGGAGGATGGCGTACTTTCATTGTTACTATATTGTATTTTCATTTCTGATGTTTGTTATTTCTCTGAGTGCTTTAGTGAGGCAAATTTGTACAGACATATGTTGCAATCCTGGTGTATGGATATACTTCCTAGTTGTTTTTAAATATTTGAGATTTCTTCTCAAATATGCTTCACTAATGTTACCTGTTGTATATGTTCTATTATATTTTACCCTTGGCTATAAGATTTAAGATGGGTTCCGCTTGTGTTATCATACCTTGATGATTGTCCATAGCTGCCTGGCACACCTTTTGACGCACTTTTCCTCTTGTTCAGTGCGGGGGTTGTGGGTGGTCATCACACAAGACATAGCTCTCATTTCATTTCAAAGATACTCTTCTTCCTCCATGCTTAGTTTCGCTCTGAATTTTATAGGTGGAGACCAAGATAAATATTTTCAAGAGAAGAAGATGAAATTAAAATTTTATAAGAATACCCCAGGATAAGGAGATCAGTAAAGGCTAAAGGATGAAAGCGTACGACCTTAAGTGAGTGGGAAATTACTACATTTATTTTAGAATTAGAAATATTAATGAAATATGATTAGAAGTACATCTAGTTTGCAGTTAATTTGCATTTCATTTACATGTATAAATAAGTTGATTTATTATATAGTTTTTAGATTTAAAAATAATTTTAGATCCTAATAATTTTATGTGAAAATAATAAAAAGGAGACTTCATGTAAATAGAGATTTAAATAAAATGTGTAAAATTATTAGAAAAAGATTAAACAATCCTTATGCGAATTAAATATATATGTAATTAATGTAAATTTTGAAAGAAAAATGGTGACTATTTTAAAAGGTTATAATAGACAAGTAAAGAGACAAGTTTTTACTTGAATTTGAATTATAACATTAAACTTATGATAAGAAATAAAGAAAAAGGCAGTAGTATTATGAAAAGTAGTTCATGATAGATAGGGATTTTATAGATAGTGACTATCATGAAAAGCAAAAAATACAAAAGATTAGGAATATAATAATAATAATAGTAATTAAATAGCAAAGATTCATCATAGTTAGAGGCCCATCCTAACGACAGACATAAATTTATGTTGGAGTAGAAAATAAGTTGCCAATTGTAGCAAAGATTCGACATAGTTGGGCTACATCCTAATGACGGATGAACAAAAACAATGGAGCAGGAAATAACTGGATAATAGTTTAGAGATTCAGTGGGGATAGATCAGGGAGTGCAACTAGATTACTATTTGGTAGGTCATCCAAACGACGAACGGACATGCACGTTGAATAGGAAATAACCGACCCAATAGAGAAAGGACTGGTTTAACAACACAGGTTTTGGTATATGAACATTTAATTAATTTGAATATCAAAACGATTAATTTTGGAATAAAATGACTTGAATTAAATTTAAAATGAGAATTTGAATGTTAAATTTTCTTTCTTCCCCTTACGCTCTCTGCCTCTAACTATATCAACCCCTTCAGGCTCTCAATAAACAATCTCCAGGTTGCTCCATACGTGTGATTGCTAATTATGTTTGACCCTTCTATCTTCACTATAAGTCCTATCATATATGACTACCAATTCATTCATCCTCATATCATCCACCTCCCTTCTTCCACTTCTTTTTTCATCATCTTTGTATACGGGAGTAATTGCCCTGCTGTAAGACAAAAACTTCATTATTATTTGCCTCACTTCTCTCAGTCATCCCACCCTTGGTTGGTTCTGGGTGATTTTAAATGCTCCTTCAAATCTGAGCATAAACAGGGAGGTATTCCTTTGTCTATTGCTGATACGACCCCTATGATCTTTGCAATGCACAGAGCTTCCCTTGTCAATATACCATTGTCTGGTTCTACTTATACCTGGAGTAACAAAAGTGGTTCAAGCCCTAGAACATTAACCAAAATCGACCATGGTCTGATGAATACCCAAACCCTAACAACTTGGCCTTCCATTCACGTCAATATCCTTATGTCACAATTATCGGACCAATTCCCCCTTATTCTTACCTTGGTGCAACAACCTTTTTTAAAGTAGTTAACTTCAAGTTCTTTGATGAATGGATTAATAACATTGACATGATGCAGGTGGTTCAAAGTGCTTGGAGCATACACACATATGGGAGTCCTATGTATCGCTTGCAACAAAAACCGAAGAACACAAAGTCTGCCTTGAAGATTTGGTCCAAAAATTTTTATGGATCAGGTAATAAGAGATCAACTGATTTATCTAAACAACTTGAACAGGTACAGAGACTTAATTTACTCTCAACTGCTGAATATGCATCATATCTTCAAGAAAGTGTTTTTATTGACCAACTTGAAATTGCTCTTAAGTCCAAGGCGAAAATGATAAAACAAAATTAAGACAGAATTGGTCTACAAATGGTGACAGAAATACGAAGTTCTTCCGTGCATCGCTGAAAATCAAACAAGCTAAATCAGTCATTCATTCTATTATTGATGTGCATGGTGTGACACACGATACTCCAAACCATATCGATGAAGCTTTTCTATCCTATTACACCGACCTCCTTAGTAGCCATCATGATGCAACAAACCTTTCCTTCACTAATAATCTGCCAATTCTGTCTTTATCTCCACAGATGTAGCATGTATTAACCGCTCCTATCTCTGATGAAGACATTAAAGCTCTTTTTTCTCTATGAGGAGACTCGCCTCCCCTGGTCCAGATGGCTTCATGCCTACCTTTTTCATCCATTGATGGCATATTATTTCCTCTGATGTCCTCAAAGCTGTACACAATTTCTTTGATAAAAACAAAATGCTATCTTCTATTAACTCAACCAATTTGGCCTTGATCCCAAAAAATCATATCCCAACCAATGTCTCTCATTTCAGACCAATAGCTTGCTACAATGTTATCTACAAATCAATATCAGAATTCTAGCTTTGAGACTCAAAACCGTGCTTCAAACCATGATCTCTCCTAATCAGACTTCTTTTCTATCAGGAAGAAGCATGATTGATAATCTTGTCCTTTCTCATGAACTGGTCAATGGTTACTCTAGGAAAAATAAATCTCCAAGGGCTCTTTTGCAGGTTGATATTATGTAGGCGTTTGACACAGTTAAATGGTGCTCTATTCTACATATAGTGGAAAGAATGCATTTCCCCAGCAAGCTTATAAAATAGATAAATCTGTGCATATCTACAGTAAGGTACTCTCTTGTTTTCAATTTTCATAATATTGGATACTTCAGGGGATTAAATGGCCTCAGACAAGGAGACCCCATTTCTCGATACCTCTTTATTATGGTGATATATGCTGACACTTCAATTTGAGAGGCAAGTGGCTAACCAAAATTTTATGCTACATCCAATGTGCAAGTCACCATTGATTACAACTTTAGCCTTTGCCGATAACTTGATGATATTCACTAAGCCTACGAAAAAAATCCCTTCAAACCATTATGGATACCATGGCATCCTTTCAAGCATTCTCTAGGCTCAAATTAAATAAAGACAAATCCCATGTCCTTCTTGCCGGTGTTACACCAGCCCAAACTATTAAATGTCTGCAAGTCACAAAGTTGAAAAGAATGAATAACATGATGAACTATGTTGGTATCCCTTTGGCAACTAAAAGAATAACATTATCTCAATGTATTCCTATGTATGAAAAAAATCACTTCAGTTTTGACTCGATGGGAAAATCGTTACTTATATCATCCAGGTAGACTTGTCATTCTTAAGTCGCTGATTTTCTCGATGTCGGTTTATTGGTACAGATCTTTTATCCTTCCAACAAAGCTATACACTATGATCAGGACTGCAATATGGAAATTTCTTTGGTCTGGCACCATTCACTTGAATAAGCTGCCGCTTATTGCACTGCAGAAGCTAGAAAATTCTAAAATCAAAGGAGGTCTTGGTTTAAAAAACATAAGCATATGGAATTATGCTGCTCTTTCTGTACATTTTGGGAGGCTGGTATTACAGTTTAAGTCTCTTTGGATAGAATGGAGCAACAATCACAACTTGAAAAATGATGATATTTGGATGGTCTCCCCAAAGGCATCTGCGAGCTGTGTGTGGAAATGTGTGCTTAAAGTCAGAGATAAAACTATGTTGCATTCATGTATTCTGCTATCTCCTGATAGTAAAGAGAAATTTTGGCATACACCTTAGATGCATTCGGGTGTAATTCTAAGTAAATTGTTGACGTATGATGAGATTAGTCAGAGCGGCATACCTATTAATGCGAGAGAAACTGCGTATATAATTGACGGAAAGATAAGTATACTTAGATGCAGCAATGCTCAAATCAATTATGTTATGAATTTATACAACGGGCGTCCTTACACTTTCTGTCTTGAGGAGAGTTGCGGTCGGTCGGATAAGAAAAAGAAACACTCCACTGCTCTGGTCTACTTGGAGCTAATTTCTGAAGCTAGTATGTCAATATTTCAATGGCATAAGAGAATTTGGAATCAAAGGATGAGCGAACAAATAAATTTCCATAGCTGGCAGGTTTACTTCAATGCATTGCACACTTTAGAAAACTTGCGTCGTAGAGGTATTACTGTTTCTAATACATGTGTTTTCTGCAATTCAGATCCTAAGGACATCCATCATCTTTTCATTAATTGTTATTCACCTTCTTTTTGTGGGGAAAAGATAAGAAGAAGAGGTGATATAAACAGTCCTAAGAGAAATAGTAAAGAGGAAATGTACAACATTTACAAAGCAACAAAATGGAAGCAATCCTCATCATATGAACTGCTTATCATGTTCAAGGTCAAGGTTAAGTGAAATATGGAAAGAACGAAATGAAAGAATATTTAATATTCACTCCAAGCTAGGATGTAGATGTTTCATAGTATTTGCACCGTCATAAGCAAAGAAATCACCATGTCTTTCCATTCTTTTGAACCAGAAGTTTTGCATAGATGGTTGTAGCTTTTCTACCTTTTTCTTTTCTTCCTATGTACTTCTCATGTCTTCTCTTACCCTTGTTTATATTGTAAGAACTCTTATTATATAAATAAAATGGAAGGGGCCATTCAACCCCGCAGGCTTTGCCAAAAAAAAAAGAATATTGAATTAACTTAAAATCTGAAAGTTGAGTTTAAAATGAAATTAATTTCTGTTTGAAACTTATGTAAAATTCTATTTGATTATTATCAGTTGAACTTGAAATTGTTTTGAAATCGATTAATTATAATTCGATTTTGATTAACACGTAAAAATAGCCATTTTGTAAATGGTTTCGGAATTTAACAAAATTAGTTTCATCAAATCCGGAATAATAAATTATTGCAAGAGGTCAAGCTTCGAGGCGATCAGACTTATGTGTGATTGTACATGATACAAATGTTAGCATTTTAATCATAGAGTTACAATATGATTTTATAGTGAAATATCATTGTTTCTATGAATTTTCAAAATTCAATAGCCAGTGTATATTATTATTTTGTTTGCATCATATCGACATCTTGAGCATGAATATATTTTATTTAGGTCATTCATAATCTATACAAAAATAAATCCTATGCAGTGCAACACCAGAAATTACAATATAAACTATTATATCCCAACTCTATAAATTTAGACAACAAAATAAAGGTCATTTCATTTTCTCCCTCTACTCTTGTCTTCAATCAAAAAGTTATATTAAAGAAAAATGAAAACCTCTCCTCCTTTGAAATTCAAAGAAAATCAACCAAAAATCATAAAAATATAAATCCTTCTCGTTTGATTTTTTTTCCTTGAACTTCAACTTGGCGTTCTAGTAGGAAGTTGCGGCTTCAGTAGGGAGTTCGACAGTGAAGGTTGCGTGGTGATTAGGGATAAAGGTTTCAAATTTTTGGTAAAATGAAGTCTTGTTTGGCAAATTGAAGATTATATTCGTGTTCATGGGAGAAAATGGCATCTTGTATTGTAGATTTCCATTCAAAAAAAAGTCACACCCTATAGCGAGCTTCACAGGGATGGACATGGTCGCGTTTTACAAGTGGAGTTTCGACGAGGTGATGTGGTGATGGTTGAGATGCCCGCGTGAAGGGGAGGATGTAAGATGTGTTAGAGGTCGTTTACATCATGCATGGAGGGAGCTAAGCAAGGGAGAAGCTACAACCATGGTGGGTTTTTTTTTCGTATAGGTGGGATGTTTGAAGGGGGGAGAAGGATGGAGGGAAAATCTTGTAATTAAAGGATAATTAAGTTAAGCATAACTAGATATGTTAATTATAAATTTTAAAATCGACAATCTTGTTAAATGTATAACATTCTGTATGGGGTCCAAATCCAATGGGGTTAGTGGCATTGGATTTTAAATGACGTTAGCTACGCTATGGAATTGATTTGGTGGAATTTGGAGCTAGTGGATAATTTAGCAAAATCTAAAGCCATTCGAAATTAAAAAAACCCGAATGTAAAAGCAACTGGAGCGATGGTGAGTTAAACATGCCTTTCTGAATTTACAAGTTTAAAACATAATAGATTAAAATATTTATCATTTATTTGATTTTGAAATTTTTTGGTTGTAGGGTTTGGATAAATTATCATACTATAATTTGTCTATGGGAATGATCAAAAGTATTAATGATGTGAATAAAATCTAAGATAGCGATATAACATCTCGAATGATATTAGTTTGTCTGAATCTGATTTAGGATCATGATATAGCATATCTGTAATGACCCGCATTGGCAGGGGCATTATGATTAATTTATTTAATTATATCAATGGTGGTTTAGTGAATTTGATGATCGTGGAATTAAATAATGGTGAATATTTAATTAAAATAATAATTAAATAATATATTTAATTCTGAAATAATCAGAATTGGCCGAAATGACGATATGGTGTGAACCGGATCATTTGTGATATATAATTCAGTTTAGAATTGAATTAGAATAACGAATATATTCAATCGTCGACAGTTGAACGTATAGTTTATAATATAATTATAATCGAGCTCGAAATGGCGCTGCAGTTCGTAAATTGGCAATTCAAACTTCAACTGAGTGTACAGGATTCGTTTTGAATCGGATTTATGTGAAACAAGAAACGTGTGGAGCTGGTGGAGTATATCTTTCTAGTAGAAGAGGAAAATCAGGATTTCGTCGGGTAGATTTTGAGATATGTCCAAATCAAATTTCAGAATAGTCGCTATAAAATCGTTTATCGGCCATAACGGTTATTTCAAAATAACTAGATATCGGGCGTGAATTCAGATAAGGTTCCTTTGAGACATAACGATAATTTAATTTTTAGAATTTTATGGTAATTTTTAATTAATTAAATAAGCAACTTTTTATTTGAAGTATTTTGCAACCTTAATCGGCGATTGTGGGATTTCACAATATGAGTTAATCTACCGGTATTTTTATATTTTTGAAATCATGGTACCTTACTGATCACAACGGTATTTTTATATCTGTCCATGACGACTGGTATGGGAATGAAATATGATGTGGCGAGGTTCACTAAGTTGTATAACTTAAAACTAATCCTTTTTTTTTTTCATTTTTCCCCGACGAAAGTGGTACCACCACTCTTTTGTTCTGATCAAAACGTGGAGATCCATCCTCCAATACTTCAAAGAAAAATCAAAACGTGGATTGGGGAAATCCATACAAATCGAAAACAAAAGCCTATAAAACGACTTCAACTGATTTTCCTGAAGACCTAGTATTCATTTGCTTGGTCAACAGAAATATGCGCAGCCTCAAAGAAAGTTTCAAACAGTAAAAATCATAGAAAGAAAAACCCAAACAAATTCAAATCAAATACTACAAATGGAAATACATATATATTCGAGATCAGTATGATGTGTTCTTCGATCTGGTATCGTCTTCTGAGGGTGCGACGCCATCATTTCCTATTCGAGTTTGTCAACAGTGATGTTAGGTTACGATTTCGAGGGAGTAGGAAGCATCGAATGAGATTTGTGTTTTAAATTTGGGTATATCGTGAAGTTTAAAGGCTCGGGAGAAATTTTCGTGGAGTTCGGTGCAAATCCAGTTCGGTGATTTGCACAGTAGTTGGCGGAAGAGAACGAACAACGGAAGAGTGGAGTGTGCGAGTTCCTGATGAACTGGATAAGGTTAAAGAGGAGAAGAAGCGTTGAACAACGGTGTCAACGGCTTTAGGTTTCACTGAGAATCGAAGGAGGGAGAGGGGCCATTAGCTCGTCGGTTTTGGAATTGGGATACTGGAAGTCACGAAATGGATTTGGGGAAGATAACGAAATGGGTTGGGGTCTGCTTAAATGAAGAGGGCGGGTCTAGTATTCCTTAAGTGGTAATGGGCCGGGAAGTTAAGTCAAAGCCCATCTCTTTTTATAATTCATGTTTAATTCAAATTTAAAGTGTATTAAATTTAATAATGCGTAACTCTCTCATACATAATCAGAATCACGAACCGTAAGTTGCGTTGGGATCGTATGGACGGGAGCAACACACTGGAACTGACTGGAAGTCCATCCGAGCTCGTATGGATTTATGGCAAAATAAATTGTTTGATTCAAATCAAATAACAGTTTATCGTTCTTTAACGATGAACTGCAAAAGTGAGTAAATCTCACTAACTCTGAACAGTTTATAATTTCATGTTGTATTTTTAGAACTGTTAGATATTGGATGATTGACTGTGTGTTGATTGTTTGATTGAACTGCTAGTCAGTTAGTTGAATTTCTATATTAATTCTGTTTAACAGAATATATCATATAGAACTGAAAGTGATGTTATCTATATTGTTTAACATCTGTGATGCAGGGAAACAGGTTGGAGGAATCCAACTGGATTCCTCAACATTTATTTTACTGTTTCCATATATTGTGATATATGACGTGTTATATAATCAGTTAAGGATTTATGTGTGTTGAAATGATATTGATCATTGTTATTTGATATTTTTAATATCATAAAAAAACCCTGGGGTGGTAAAATGAATTATTTCAAATGTATATTGGAATAAAGGGATTTTATAAAATCAACAGATTTTATAAAGGGAAATATTTCGGAAGTAAATAAAAGGAAATGTTTATAAACGAATAGAGATTTATAAAAAAGGGAAAAATGTTGATAAACGAATAGAATAGAATAAAGGAGGATATTTATTTAGAAAATAAAGAGGATAAAGGAATATTTGTTTAGGAAATGAATAGAGTAAATCGATTAGAGTAAACCATACATAGTTATTCGGGATGAGATTCCATTTAGCACGACTGCTAGCGTAATTCGCTGGGCTGCAGATAGCCTACGGCGGTCGGATGTTTCCTGAGGGAATCAGGCGTAACCATTGTGATCGTTGCGATCTAGAGTTAAGCGAATGGAGTTAATCGAATATAGTTATTCAAGATAGAGTTAAACCAGTTAGAGTTAACCAGTTAAGTAATCGAGTTAAGATAACCAAGTTAAGTTAATCGATGGGAGTGAATCGAGTTAAGTAAATTAAGTTAAGTGGATTGAGTTAGGTTAAATAAGTAAAGTTAGAGCAAAGGAGTTAATCGATATTAGTTTCATCGATTTGGGTTAAAACAAAAGAGTTAATCGAATATAGTTTATTCGAAGAAAGTAAAAGGAATTATCGAATATAGTTTATCAAAAGGAGTTGATCAAACGTAGTTTATCAAAAGGGGTTAATCGAATATAGAAATTAAGAAGTGAAGTTAAACAAAAATTAGAAACTGACCAGAGATTAGTAAGTTGAATAGTTTTCTGAGTGGTGATCTGATGTTGGTTTCGACCTTCGGGGTTTATACTTAGAGAATTGTTCTCTTACTAGTTTACAGTTAGGGACTAATAGTTGTGGAATGATAGTGATGCGTAAATGAGGATTGGAAATGTTTTCCAATGTTGAAAATATATATTTTCTAGTTTTAGAAAATAAGGAAATATGAATATATATATATATATATATATGATTGATGATTGGATCGATAATTCCATTTGGAATTAAGATCGTTGTTTGTACACCGACATATTTTCATTTGATAGTTAAATCACAGACTATCGAAGTTTTGACCATTTTACGTTGTTAATATGGAGAGACCGGTTGGATTGTTATCCAAAGAACCACTCTGTATTGGCATAAGCATTGCGAATCATATATGCCAAAGGAAATTGAAGACGGAGTTATGCAAGGGCTATCCTGTTTACAGAATAGTGCCTTCGGTTCATCCTGTTCCTGGATGACTTGTATGGACGGATGTCTGACAGAGTATTTCCAGACGATCACGTATATTGATTTCTCCAACCGTACCAAGAGTGGAAGCGGAGAAGGAAACTTCTTTTAGCTAACGCATAATGTATGGTTGGGGACGTCAAATCGGTGATTTGATGGATTTGACAATGTGGCATTCAAAGTGAATCTGGTATGATGATTAAGCGTAGCTTCTAGCCTCATCATCCGGTAAATGACAGAAATCGGGCAGGCAGCATGGCTAAGTCGGTCGCACCGAAGTAGGGTGTATAATCACCTGATCTAGAGTTTCATTTACTTCTAAAAATCTATTGTTGATGCTGTCCCATTCGGGAAACGGTTGCTGATCCCAACTGTTGGTGATATACATTCGATACACTCAAGCGAAATGAGTGGTCGGTCATGTGTGGCCGGGTTGCAAGATGTTCTTGTTGAACCCAGTGTATTCCTCTCTAGAGGTACACGAGCGAAAGGTGGTTCCATACCTTGTCATAGTTGGAAATCCATTACCCAATACGTGCTTGCGGTTTTGATTGTATACTATATATGTAGAACGTGAGATGAAAGCGTTTCTGCTAGATGATTATATATACTGTGATTGATAGACATTATTATAATATCAAAAGGTTTTTGATATAAAGATATTTTGGATTCTCATAAGGGAAAAACCCGTTCCGTTATGCGGCGTGGTCTTATGAGATATCTTTTACTTGTTCGAACTGTTTTTAAACTGTTTTACTCACACCAGTCCCATGACTGACCCGGAGTTTACTTTGTTGTTTTCCCTAAACTCTTGGGTGCCTAAATTTGTACGGGCAGTCAAGTAGTCGGGATTTACAGATATACTGGAAGAGCTTGGAGCAGGAGGCTTCAGGATCATATAGCTATAGTTATTTCCGCTGTGTTGTAAGTGCTGTACTTTGATAATGATATGTATATTCAAGTACAGATTTGTATTTCAAAGTTATGTTATGAAATATATTTATTCGTTCCGCTGTGAGATTCGTGTTACTCTGATGTTGTGTTCTTCTTCTTCTTCTATTCTAATTTTCTATCTTATCTTTCCTCACCCTCTAATTTCTTTCATTAATTACCAGGATTTTTCGACGTTTTGGTTATCGACATCGTGCTTATGTCGATAACCAAAGTCGCTCAAAATCCGGGTCGTTACAGTTGGTATCAGAGCTTAAGTTAAGAATTACTTGGCTCTGTGGCGTGACTCGGTAGAGATAGGGTTAGTAATACCCTAGACTGAGATTGAGTGTATATATACGAGTGAACGTATTTGTTATTGATATAAAAATTTGTTTTATATTGTGGAGATTCATTGGTTGAGTTGTTTATGGGTTCTGGTCGATCAGTTTGATCCACTGTATCGGTAGGGATTTTGTAAACACTTGAATACGATGAACCATCATGGTATGTTTTGAAAAGAGGGTAAATGAAAATAGTTTACCCAACGTATATTTAGATATATATTGGATATATTGATTGTTATTATAATCGAGTAAGATTTTAAATTGAATGGTTATGTAAATAATCAATCAAAATTCATATAAGTGAAATACGTGAAATCAGATGAGTTAATCTGAAATTTAAACCAGAAATTGAAGTTAAAACTCTGGAGAATTGGATAAGTGTTTGTAAATGGATTTGAATTAAAAATAAGGAAAATTTAAGATCCTGGGAGATTTTAAATTGTTTTACAAGCAGTGTGAACTATATTTTGAAATGAATTTCAAGGTGGAAATGTTTAGAAATGGTTTTATAGTATTGAACTCACTTCGATCGCTGGAAAATAGATTCTGATGATGACAGCTGCATCATCAGTATTCATTTTCGAGTTGTAAGTGACGAATTACTACCAGAGATACTGTTTTGAATTTGTTTTGGGAAAGACAAGTGTGTTGAATTTCAAAATGGGATTTATAATATAGATTTGAAATATTAACTTGTTTTAAAAGAAATAAAACGATAAGTTCATTTATAAATGAAGTTTATAAATAGTTCCTTTATAAACGAAGTTGATAAAATGAAGTGAAGAGAATTATCATTTGGATAATTCAGAAATAAAAATACAAGTGTGAAGTTGAAAGGGAAATCTATTTTCCAAAGGTAGAAATATCGATTTCAAAAGGAATTGAAACTGAGACTTATTTAAAGGAATTTGAATAAAGGAAGTTCAAACATAGGATTTGAATATAGAAAATTCAAAGGGGATTTGAATAAAGAGAATTCAAATAGAAATTGAATATAGAAATTCAAAGGGAGTTTGAATATATGAAATTCAATGGAAGTGATATAGAATTTGAGTATAGAAATTCAAATGGGGTTTGGAAATAGATTCGAATAATGAAATTCAAATATGGGATTTGAATAAGAGATTTGAAATGAAATTCAAATATAGAATTTGAATAAGAGAATTGAAATGAAATTTGAATATAGGAAATTCAAATAGAATTGAAAAGGAATTCAATTAGTTGATAAACAAGTTAAAATATATTTGAACATGTTATACTCAAATATGAAGGTGAAATGGGAAAACCAGTAATTTGAAAATCACTTAATGGAATAAGTTAAAATGATTGGAGTAAGTTGGAATGAATTAGAAATGTATGGATATACGAGAGATAGGTATGGGTAAGGTATGAAGGTATACAAATAGAATGCTCGACGAAAAGGTATGTATTTAATTCATATATGAGATTTTATGCTCTGTATCGGCTAGCCGCTTGGCTTTTCTTTTTCCTTTTGATTAGAGAAGGCCTGTGTGGCAGTTTGGGGATTTTCCCGATGCTCCTAGTACAAAGGAGGTTATGGCGAATTTTTCCGGGAATTTAAGGAGTTAGAATATTTTCAAGATAATTTGATAATTAGAAATCAACGTATCGATATATATAGAAGTCGATAAGGAAACGAACTTAGAAATAGAATAGCAAAATCAAAGGAAGTCTAGAATAGAATCTAGTAAGAATAGAAAGAGGAAGTATATATGTGTTTAAAAGTGAATAAGTAGTTGTAGATTGTTGATTTTTCGAGTAAGTAGTCATATCTGTTTTGAAGTTATAAATGTTATTCAGTCAAGGTCTGAGAGGTAGTTATACCCCAACTTGATTGATTTCATTATTAACAGATAAACAGTAAGCTTTCAAGCTCGAAGATCAATGTTGAATGAGAGTTAGTTGAATATAGTATTTGGGTTGTCGTACCGATGTTTTACACAACATCCGGTTTAACCCAAATAAATGTAAACTTGGAAATAGGATAATAAATAATTCCTAAGTATGGAAATAAACGAGATCGGAAAAGAGATAAGAAATTGGAATATTCTCCAATTATAAATAGCATATATTTTCTAAAAGTTTAGAAAATAAAAGGAAGGCGATATTCGGAAATGTTTTCCAAATAACATAAAAGGCCAATATGGGTATTGAAAATATTTGGTTAACAAATATTGATAAAGAAATACAGAAGTGATTTAACTAATGGAATATTGATTATGGCTCAGTTCAATTTCAAAAAGGAAATTTGATTTTTGAAAAGAGTAAACTGTTTGAAAACTCCCAGGGAAATACTGTTTGAATTAAAAACAAATTCAACAGAAATTTGTGAAATCAAAATTTGAATTAAAGTGAAGCCAGTAAAGTGGTAACTGAGATTGAATTAGAATGATATCAAAGACAAATCGGATTGTGAGATTCAAATTTGAAGTGTAATGTGATAATCAAGTTAAGAGTTGGGAAACGAGAAGAAAACTCGAGTTGAAATTATATTTTGCTCGGATATAAGCGAATGGTTATGTTATGGATAAAAGCAGATTGGAAATTGATTGGGATAACCCTTGTATCCGCCGAATTGATAACAGGTGGAAAGGATATAATGATATGCCGACAAAAGGTAAAAGTTTATATTTCAATTGGATATAAGATTTATTAGCCGAATTGGCAAGCCGCTTGGCTGTTTGATTTTCTTTTGGGATGGAGATGGCCCAGAGAGGCGTGTTGGAGTTTGACCGATTGACCAGTACAAAAGAGGTGTTGGCGTAATTTTTCGAAAAGTTAAGGCGTTAGAAAATTTTCAGAATTTTTTGAAAATTTTCGTTGATAAGAATTAATTAATAATTTAATTTAAATTAAATTGGTTCAGTTGAAAACTGAAGCTAAGAAGTAAAGAAATATGTTCTAACCAATTGATAGGGGCGTCCTCTACTTTCTAGCAATTTCGAGGACGAAATTATTTTAAGTAGGGAAGAATGTAATGACCCGCATTGGCAGGGGCATTATGATTAATTTATTTAATTATATCAATGGTGGTTTAGTGAATTTGATGATCGTGGAATTAAATAATGGTGAATATTTAATTAAAATAATAATTAAATAATATATTTAATTCTGAAATAATCAGAATTGGCCGAAATGACGATATGGTGTGAACCGGATCATTTGTGATATATAATTCAGTTTAGAATTGAATTAGAATAACGAATATATTCAATCGTCGACAGTTGAACGTATAGTTTATAATATAATTATAATCGAGCTCGAAATGGCGCTGCAGTTCGTAAATTGGCAATTCAAATTTCAACTGAGTGTACAGGATTCGTTTTGAATCGGATTTATGTGAAACAAGAAACGTGTGGAGCTGGTGGAGTATATCTTTCTAGTAGAAGAGGAAAATCAGGATTTCGTCGGGTAGATTTTGAGATATGTCCAAATCAAATTTCAGAATAGTCGCTATAAAATCGTTTATCGGCCATAACAGTTATTTCAAAATAACTAGATATCGGGCGTGAATTCAGATAAGGTTCCTTTGAGACATAACGATAATTTAATTTTTAGAATTTTATGGTAATTTTTAATTAATTAAATAAGCAACTTTTTATTTGAAGTATTTTGCAACCTTAATCGGCGATTGTGGGATTTCACAATATGAGTTAATCTACCGGTATTTTTATATTTTTGAAATCATGGTACCTTACTGATCACAACGGTATTTTTATATATGTCCATGACGACTGGTATGGGAATGAAATATGATGTGGCGAGGTTCACTAAGTTGTATAACTTAAAACTAATCCTTTTTTTTTTCATTTTTCCCCGACGAAAGTGGTACCACCACTCTTTTGTTCTGATCAAAACGTGGAGATCCATCCTCCAATACTTCAAAGAAAAATCAAAACGTGGATTGGGGAAATCCATACAAATCGAAAACAAAAGCCTATAAAACGACTTCAACTGATTTTCCTGAAGACCTAGTATTCATTTGCTTGGTCAACAGAAATATGCGCAGCCTCAAAGAAAGTTTCAAACAGTAAAAATCATAGAAAGAAAAACCCAAACAAATTCAAATCAAATACTACAAATGGAAATACATATATATTCGAGATCAGTATGATGTGTTCTTCGATCTGGTATCGTCTTCTGAGGGTGCGACGCCATCATTTCCTATTCGAGTTTGTCAACAGTGATGTTAGGTTACGATTTCGAGGGAGTAGGAAGCATCGAATGAGATTTGTGTTTTAAATTTGGGTATATCGTGAAGTTTAAAGGCTCGGGAGCAATTTTCGTGGAGTTCGGTGCAAATCCAGTTCGGTGATTTGCACAGTAGTTGGCGGAAGAGACCGAACAACGGAAGAGTGGAGTGTGCGAGTTCCTGATGAACTGGATAAGGTTAAAGAGGAGAAGAAGCGTTGAACAACGGTGTCAACGGCTTTAGGTTTCACTGAGAATCGAAGGAGGGAGAGGGGCCATTAGCTCGTCGGTTTTGGAATTGGGATACTGGAAGTCACGAAATGGATTTGGGGAAGATAACGAAATGGGTTGGGGTCTGCTTAAATGAAGAGGGCGGGTCTAGTATTCCTTAAGTGGTAATGGGCCGGGAAGTTAAGTCAAAGCCCATCTCTTTTTATAATTCATGTTTAATTCAAATTTAAAGTGTATTAAATTTAATAATGCGTAACTCTCTCATACATAATCAGAATCACGAACCGTAAGTTGCGTTGGGATCGTATGGACGGGAGCAACACACTGGAACTGACTGGAAGTCCATCCGAGCTCGTATGGATTTATGGCAAAATAAATTGTTTGATTCAAATCAAATAACAGTTTATCGTTCTTTAACGATGAACTGCAAAAGTGAGTAAATCTCACTAACTCTGAACAGTTTATAATTTCATGTTGTATTTTTAGAACTATTAGATATTGGATGATTGACTGTGTGTTGATTGTTTGATTGAACTGCTAGTCAGTTAGTTGAATTTCTATATTAATTCTGTTTAACAGAATATATCATATAGAACTGAAAGTGATGTTATCTATATTGTTTAACATCTGTGATGCAGGGAAACAGGTTGGAGGAATCCAACTGGATTCCTCAACATTTATTTTACTGTTTCCATATATTGTGATATATGACGTGTTATATAATCAGTTAAGGATTTATGTGTGTTGAAATGATATTGATCATTGTTATTTGATATTTTTAATATCATAAAAAAACCCTGGGGTGGTAAAATGAATTATTTCAAATGTATATTGGAATAAAGGGATTTTATAAAATCAACAGATTTTATAAAGGGAAATATTTCGGAAGTAAATAAAAGGAAATGTTTATAAACGAATAGAGATTTATAAAAAAGGGAAAAATGTTGATAAACGAATAGAATAGAATAAAGGAGGATATTTATTTAGAAAATAAAGAGGATAAAGGAATATTTGTTTAGGAAATGAATAGAGTAAATCGATTAGAGTAAACCATACATAGTTATTCGGGATGAGATTCCATTTAGCATGACTGCTAGCGTAATTCGCTGGGCTGCAGATAGCCTACGGCGGTCGGATGTTTCCTGAGGGAATCAGGCGTAACCATTGTGATCGTTGCGATCTAGAGTTAAGCGAATGGAGTTAATCGAATATAGTTATTCAAGATAGAGTTAAACCAGTTAGAGTTAACCAGTTAAGTAATCGAGTTAAGATAACCAAGTTAAGTTAATCGATGGGAGTGAATCGAGTTAAGTAAATTAAGTTAAGTGGATTGAGTTAGGTTAAATAAGTAAAGTTAGAGCAAAGGAGTTAATCGATATTAGTTTCATCGATTTGGGTTAAAACAAAAGAGTTAATCGAATATAGTTTATTCGAAGAAAGTAAAAGGAATTATCGAATATAGTTTATCAAAAGGAGTTGATCAAACGTAGTTTATCAAAAGGGGTTAATCGAATATAGAAATTAAGAAGTGAAGTTAAACAAAAATTAGAAACTGACCAGAGATTAGTAAGTTGAATAGTTTTCTGAGTGGTGATCTGATGTTGGTTTCGACCTTCGGGGTTTATACTTAGAGAATTGTTCTCTTACTAGTTTACAGTTAGGGACTAATAGTTGTGGAATGATAGTGATGCGTAAATGAGGATTGGAAATGTTTTCCAATGTTGAAAATATATATTTTCTAGTTTTAGAAAATAAGGAAATATGAATATATATATATATGATTGATGATTGGATCGATAATTCCATTTGGAATTAAGATCGTTGTTTGTACACCGACATATTTTCATTTGATAGTTAAATCACAGACTATCGAAGTTTTGACCATTTTACGTTGTTAATATGGAGAGACCGGTTGGATTGTTATCCAAAGAACCACTCTGTATTGGCATAAGCATTGCGAATCATATATGCCAAAGGAAATTGAAGACGGAGTTATGCAAGGGCTATCCTGTTTACAGAATAGTGCCTTCGGTTCATCCTGTTCCTGGATGACTTGTATGGACGGATGTCTGACAGAGTATTTCCAGACGATCACGTATATTGATTTCTCCAACCGTACCAAGAGTGGAAGCGGAGAAGGAAACTTCTTTTAGCTAACGCATAATGTATGGTTGGGGACGTCAAATCGGTGATTTGATGGATTTGACAATGTGGCATTCAAAGTGAATCTGGTATGATGATTAAGCGTAGCTTCTAGCCTCATCATCCGGTAAATGACAGAAATCGGGCAGGCAGCATGGCTAAGTCGGTCGCACCGAAGTAGGGTGTATAATCACCTGATCTAGAGTTTCATTTACTTCTAAAAATCTATTGTTGATGCTGTCCCATTCGGGAAACGGTTGCTGATCCCAACTGTTGGTGATATACATTCGATACACTCAAGCGAAATGAGTGGTCGGTCATGTGTGGCCGGGTTGCAAGATGTTCTTGTTGAACCCAGTGTATTCCTCTCTAGAGGTACACGAGCGAAAGGTGGTTCCATACCTTGTCATAGTTGGAAATCCATTACCCAATACGTGCTTGCGGTTTTGATTGTATACTATATATGTAGAACGTGAGATGAAAGCGTTTCTGCTAGATGATTATATATACTGTGATTGATAGACATTATTATAATATCAAAAGGTTTTTGATATAAAGATATTTTGGATTCTCATAAGGGAAAAACCCGTTCCGTTATGCGGCGTGGTCTTATGAGATATCTTTTACTTGTTCGAACTGTTTTTAAACTGTTTTACTCACACCAGTCCCATGACTGACCCGGAGTTTACTTTGTTGTTTTCCCTAAACTCTTGGGTGCCTAAATTTGTACGGGCAGTCAAGTAGTCGGGATTTACAGATATACTGGAAGAGCTTGGAGCAGGAGGCTTCAGGATCATATAGCTATAGTTATTTCCGTTGTGTTGTAAGTGCTGTACTTTGATAATGATATGTATATTCAAGTACAGATTTGTATTTCAAAGTTATGTTATGAAATATATTTATTCGTTCCGCTGTGAGATTCGTGTTACTCTGATGTTGTGTTCTTCTTCTTCTATTCTAATTTTCTATCTTATCTTTCCTCACCCTCTAATTTCTTTCATTAATTACCAGGATTTTTCGACGTTTTGGTTATCGACATCGTGCTTATGTCGATAACCAAAGTCGCTCAAAATCCGGGTCGTTACAATATCGAATTTGTGATGACCCGCCATACACCAACAATGCTCAAATATAAAAAATTGTGTTGTATAAGCACCCGATCGGTATAGAGAAGATGAGAAAGAAGAAAGAAAAGAAGGAAATGGAACAAAAACAAAACATAAAAAAAATCACAGAATCTGGCGTATATCTCACAATGCACCATATAACATATAATAATAACAATCTCAGATATAAAACAAGAGAGATAGTAATAACTATACAAACCATATAATCGGATTATACATGCTCATACATTTATATAGAACAATAATAGAGTTTATAAAAATGATAAATAAACTCAACCGATTAATTGTCTCTAACATAACACATAACACTGTCAAGGCTCCACAGTGTGACACATCGGAGATAAACATGCGTAATACAAGTACAAATATATAAACTGTCGCCTCCTGCGCAGCTCCGAACAATACCTATATCTATCACCTGGTCTACTCATCAGCATCGTCGATGAGCACCCAAGGTAATAAGAGGAAAATAAAACCTTGGGTCAGACAAAATTCTAGTGTGAGCGATAAATAAATCTCAAAATATTGTAAAATTTGTAATAATGTGTATAGCACAGAGGGTACGGAGAGTCATACCTTCCTTCTCCTGCATCTACAGAGTTAGCACATAACAATTGATATATGCCATACTGTGATCAACATCAAGTAGATAATGTGTAGTAGATGCCTAAGCACCCAGTAGTGATAAATAAGTGAACATCTATAGCATCCATCTACCATCCTCACATTCACTTACTCAGTGCATAAGTATATGGCATCTAGTACTCCGGTCACCCAATCAATCAATGCACTAGCAGGCCCCACCGCATGAGTTCCGCCATTAACTGTAGTTGATAACCCTACCTTGTCCACACCGCATTGGATCTCGAGTCCAGGTCAATCAGTCAACACCGCATTGGCTCTAATTTGTCCTTGTACTCCCTCCGTAACATCCCAGATATTTAGCGATTAAATAATTAATTTATCCAATTATTTAATTAATGTTTGGTAATGTAAATGTATTTTTATATTGAATTTATTAATTAAACTTTGTTAGGACGTATTAATTTTAATATAATTGTAAACGAGCACCTAACACCGCAGCAGGTCGTAATATTACGTTTTGAACTTCAACTGACTGTATATGTAAAGACCCGAAAATCCCCACCCTTTGAATCGACCATAAGACACACAGATCTGAACCAAAAGTTGGAAATCTTCGAATACTTTAACTTTGGGAATACAATACATTAGAACAGATAACAGAAGACTTTTATTACATCATGATAACATAACATCAGAGTACAAAATATATCAGAGTACATTGAGAATAATACAGCGGAAGATAATTTACAAAAGATTTAATACAATGCAATGGAAATTAATAAACTGATACAGCGGAAGACTATCAATACTCTGGACACAGCTTTGAGCTTCGATCCAGGATCCTGCTCAAAAAGAATATCTGCAAAACAAGCAACTCGACTGCCCGTGTGGAAAATAAGGGGCACCCGAGTTTGTAAGTGAAACAAACTACGGGTCAGTCATGGGACTGGTATGAGAAATCTTATTTAACTTATCAAAAGATAAGGCTAATCACAGGACCACGCCGCTAACGCGAAACGGGTTTACTCCATTGGATTTCCAATGCATAAGTAAACCGTTAAACAATGCAATGCTTTTTAGAAAAATGAAACCATTATAAGACTCAGGTCCCACCACACAATGCAACGCAAGCCAGAGGATAGAGTTTTACCTTATAGTGGTCAAAAGATGCTTGATACAATGAAACGGATTTGGTATTATTATCAGTGTATACGTGTTTCAAAAACATTTCAATCATAATGTATCAATCATAGACGACATAACTACCATATACTTTGTCGCTATACTAGTTATACAATCAAAACCACATGGTGTCGTATTGGAAGTTGGATTTCCATCATGAGACAACGCTAGGAACGATCTCCTTACCGGTTCGAGACACTCTAGCAATGTCTCAGGATTCGAAAGTTGGCGAACCCTTGGATCCTACGGGGCCGGTCCCCCAATAGTGCAATGGGTTGGATTGGTTATGCCTGAGCACACGCTTCCCTGTCCTATTGGACCTATAATACGGCCATTGGCGACCGATAAATCCGAGGCCTCAAAAAATTCCATCATCCACATAAGTAAAATGTCAGGGCAGGTAAGTCGCTGACACCACTTCTAGCTAGAAAGAAACGTGTGCACTCCCTGCATTCCCTCGCTCCGTTTTAGACTCTTATCGGGGTGTGAGGCTCGCGAGGTAAAGTTGTACACAAAGCAATGCCTAAATAGGCTATGCTCTGATCATCCTACAAGGCTCTGCTTTTCAACAAAAGCCTTAATCATTTGCATCTTGGCGTGCCACATTGTCAATTCACACCAAGCGATTGATAACTATCAACACACAACATCTAAGGGAGTTAAGCAAGAGAATAAATTGTCCGCCACCAACGGTTGTATGTTAATAGAAATCAATTTACATAGAACGAAATTCAACGTCAGACACACATCCATTTACAAGTCCGTTCTGGGTCTGAACGGAACCGGAGCCACCTGAGAGGTTTTCGCACATCCGGACAATCAACACATATGTCCGGACAACTACCACTGAAGCCCCTTTAGGGTAGCTACTCCTATCATGGTCCTCAGTAGCAACACATCCATTCGATGTGAAGATCGCCGATCTTCAATCACCGTCTTCGTCTTCGACTCTTCATCGTCGTAATAATTATTCGAAATGGATCAAACTCGGTCTTTTCGAATAACTTGCGTTTTTTATAATAAAAAATCAAGTGCTATGAAAACACATCCAACATCTCATTCCAATTCAGAATATTCTTTTAATAGAATATTCATATTATTAGGGAAAGGTCCTCATTAATTATATCAAAGATAAATCCTTTTAAACATTCATTAGAACTCTAATTTGTTTTTAATATCAAAAATCATTATTTTATGATTTTTCTACCTTTAAGGAATTAACCTTGTCTTTAATTGGATTAAGGAATCAATGTAATTTAAAAACATTGTTCACGATAAACCCAAAATCATCTTCCATTAAATATGAAATTTTCACAGAAATCAAGTCAATATATAATCGATATAAATTTCTGTATCAGACCAATAATATAAATGGAATAACGACAAAGCCTTTTAAATTCCATATATAGCATCAGTCTTCTTTTACAGAAGCCTATCTCGATTATTATTCAATAGAATTCCCACTCAATTCCAAATTAACATATTAAATTGGAAAACTTTACTTTGGACAATTTCTATTTGAATCTTAATAAAAAGATTTATAATTTCCAAATTATATTTCCTTTGTTAATTGGGTTAAAGAACAAATGTCGTTTTAAAAACATAGTTCACGATAAACCCAATTCACACATCAAGTTATCCCAATTACTAAATATAATCGGAAATTCTAATAATCTTAATTAAAGATTTATACTTTAATACGGGGTTTAAGAACAATGTTGTTTAAGGCACCATCCACGACAACCCAAAAATCTAATTCTTCTATTTAATTCCATTCAAATATCAGTGAATGGAAGACTTCATTAAATCTTAGTTTAAAAGATTTATCCTAGTTAATAACTAGTTTGTTTCTATAAAATTATATTTTTCTTTCGTCCATTTAAAGCGATCATAGAAATCATCAGTTTATTCTTCGGTGAATATTAATTTCGTTATTAAAAAGATTCTTTATGTAAAATATTCCTTATAGTACAATATTCTTTATTTTAAAATTATTCTTTATTTTAAAATATACTTACATAAAAGAAATCCTGAATCAGAATACGACTCAATCAGTTACCATATAACTTTGGTTATATGGATTTCGTACATCGTATGTAAATGTCAACAAATGATAAATAATCATCAAACCATCCATTCACATCCAGAGTGAAGTTCACAACTGTGTGAGCATTAAAATGAAATAATACGCTCATCGCAGCATGTCAATCTATCGATCGACATATAACTAAATATTGGGACTTGTGTATGTCAATTTTCGTCCCAATACCCGTGTGGGGTTTTCCGCCAACAACAGCTTATATAAAGAAGTAATTGGTTAATGAATTTAAACAATTTTTAATTCTGCTAACATGTTGACGATAATGAACAAACATGTTATAATATCCCTAATGCCAAATAATAATGTAATTTACTCGCATAATTTCCTACATATTTTCTAATGCCTAATAAATGTAATTTATTTACATGACATTATTGCTGATGACAAATGAAAATATTATTTTCATTTTACTTTATTTGTATTCAAATATTCTTAACTTTAACACAAAAAGAAATAATCTTATTTGTATATGTTTTCAATGTATAACCTAACATATAAAAATGTTTATTTTAAATTGCATACAAATCTTAATGTATGCATTAACATGTGAAGATGTCACTTTAACTTATTTATACATTCTAGTGTATGTTTTGACCAATAATATGATTCTTATATTTGAATATAAATTCTAATGTAGGTTTGCAAATAAAAATGATTTTTATATTTGCTTATAAATTCTATTACATGTTATGCAAATAAAATGATTATTATATTTGCATATAAATTCTATTTCAACAAAAATGTATAAGAAGTGATACATCCATTTTGTTGACAATTTTGTTTTATCAAAATAAAAGTTTTTGTCGTAACACAAACCTATTTGACAAAAATGCTATTTGTGTTTAACTCTTTTATTTAACCAAAATGTAATTTAGTTTTGTTCCAAATCTAATTAACAAAAATGTAATTTTTGTTTCAACTATTATGTTTGAGTAGACAAAACATATAATGATTATTTTTTTACTACATGTAAATAGTAATGTTTTGAGTAGACAAAACATATAATGACAAATGATTATTTTTCTACTAATAGGTAAGTGATAATGTTTTGATTAAACAAAACATATAACAATTCGTTTTACATTCCATAAAGAAAAATGAAATCTTTTATTCTTTTTACATTACAAAAAGAAATGTAATCTTTTCTATATTACACAAAAATGTAATCATTTTATATTACATAGAAAATGTAACCATTTCTATGTTACAAAGAAAATGTATCCTTTTTATATATATTAAACAAAAATGTAATTCTTTTTATTGCAAAACGAATGTCAACAAAAATGTGAACTTTATATTTTATTTTAACAAAATGACAATAAAAATATAACCCTTAATAACTATATTTTTTTTATTGTAACAAAATGACAATAAAAATATAGACTTTAATAACTATACTTTTTTTTATTGTAACAAAATGACAGTAAAAATCTAATCTTGTATTTCAATACTTTTTATTGAAAACAAATGACAATAAAAATCTAATCTTTTATTTAAATTCTTTTTATTGAAAACAAATGACAATAAAAATCTAATCTTTTATTTCAATTATTTTTATTGCATGGAAAATGTAATCTTTTTACATTGTATAAAAATGTAATTCTGTTTATCTTGCATAAAGCGACATTAAAAATGTACCCGTAATTCTACTCTTTTATCATCTCGAAAGTGGCAATAAAAATGTACATTAACTTCTATTCCTTTTATTGTCTCTAAAATGACAATAAATATACTAGTTTTAATCCTATCATTTTTATTACAACTAAAATGTAAATAAAAATGTAACTTTTAATTTTAATGTTTTGTTTGCATCTAAATTTGCAAACAAAAATGTAACTTTAATTCTAATATTTTGTTTGCATCTAAAGTTGCAAACAAAAATGTAACTTTACAAATCATGATTTTAATTTGTATCTAAATTACAAATAAAATATAACCTTTTTAAAACTATGTCTTATTTGTATCAGGAAATGCAAATAAAAATTTAACTTCTAGTTTCAACATTTTATCTGAATCAAAGAATGCAAATAAAAGTATAACTTTTATTTGAATGTATATTTGCATCAAAGAATGCAAATAAAGGAACAACTTTTTAATTCATTGTATATTTGCATCAAAGAATGCTAATAAAAGAATAACTTTTTAATTCATTATTTATTTGCATCAAAGAATGCAAATAAAATAATAACCTTTTAATTCGTTGTCTATTTGCATCAAAGAATGCAAATAAAAGAATAACTTTTTAATTCAATATTTATTTGCATCAAAGAATGCAAGTAAAAGAATAACTTTTTAATTCAATGTTTATTTGCATCAAAGAATGCAAATAAAAGAATAACTTTTTATATCAAAATTTATTTGCATCAAAGAATGCAAATAAAAGAACAACTTTTTATCTCCATTCAATGATATAAACAACAACGATATATTTTCAATTGTGTTGACAATTCTATTTCAATATAATAAAATGATAAAATAATGTTTTATGTTGAATTGACAATTCCATTTCAATGCTCAAAAATGATAAAAAGATATTTTTAATATTGAATTGACAATCTAATTCAATTCAACAATTATGGTAAAAATAATAATTTTATATTGAATTGACAATTTATTTCAATTCAACAAATATAATCCAAATAATGTTTTTATGTTGACTTGGAAATCTAATTCAGTTCAGCAACAATAATAAAAATAATGTTTCAAATGTTGAATTGACAATTCTATTTCAATTCAACACTATAACAAAATGATTTATTTTTATTGAAATGGAAATTCTAATCCAAATCAATAATAAAGCAATATGATTTATTTTTATTTAACACATACAAATCTGTGTTTGTACATCACCAACAAACAGATAAATCATTCACAATATCATCACATTGCAGATCTCCGTCAAACACATACAATCACTCCATAGTAATTAAATTAAATAAATAAGTTAATTATATATAAAAAAGACATCTCACAGTGATCGGTTTTCAGAAATCTTCCGTGTTCATTTCTGTTCGCGTTCAAATTGGGCTGAATTTCCAAAGTACTCCGTTTCAGATCTAGTCAGCTTCATGTTGTAGATCTTGCTGTTGCGAACCCAATGCTTCTGAAATCGGGCGATTTCATTGCTGTTTGAATGAGATACACGTGTTTAAACATTGAAAAATTTAAATGAATAATTAATTAAATCATTAACTATAACAATGTTTTAATTAAAACGCTACCCTCCTAATTACTTTCTTCATCGTGTACGGGAAGACAACGGAACCCATCGTTCAAAATGAAAGCCTCACCTTGTGTGTCACTAGGATCATCGAAAGTTCATCGGAGGGGGGTCCTTGTTGTGCCTCCACGGCGTCTTCCATTACCACCTATCGTGGGCGACTCGGTGGCCTCCGCTGGCCTGGAAATAGCCTCGAGTGCCGGCTCCTTGAGCCCCAATTCCTCCCCAAATATTTCAAAAAACTCGATCTTAACTGTATGATCTTAAAGGCCATGAAATTCCCTTTGATTTTGTTTTTGAATCATTGAATTATATGGAGCGGATTGGGAGTATCTGAATAATAAAAATAGGAGCTTCCAAGCCATTGGAGAAAAAGATGGCGGCTGCTCTCTTTGAGGATTAGGGTTTGGTAGTGGAAATGATGTATTTTTATAATATTTTAGTGTGAATTTTGCAAATAAATCCATAACTTTTGAACGACTCCAATTCCAGCCCAACCAGAGTTGACGTACCCAATAGCCCCCGTTCTGGATCCAATGGGCTAGGTCTCATCAGCCCAAACTACTGTCTATGGCCTATTTTATTTAATTTAATATTTAAATCATTTATTTAGTTAATTTGATCGTCTATTTAAGTTCACCGGGGCCACATACGAACTCAAAAAAATCCAAAAAATATATTTCTAGCTTTGTTTCGACGATACGGTCTTACAAAATTAATTTCATCGAATTTTGAGAACGTTTCAAAAATGGTCATTTTCAAGTCGATTAAATTTGACCGAAATTGACAAAACACATTTTCATTTGCCACGCTCACATATTAACTCGAAAAAATACGAAAATTGAAACCTAGCCATAATTTGACATTCCGAATCCAACAAAAGTGGTTTCGTCGAAAACGGAGGTCGTTTGCAAATTGACTATTTCAGTTTCTAACATTCGTTAGAAAGATATGGTTAAACATATTTAAATATTTCTTGTTTCGCTCAATTCTGATTTAAAATGAATTCTGTATAGTCAATTGAAATTAGAAATCGAATTTTCGAACTGCAGTGTCATATCTGACTCCTTTTATATTTAACAAAATTTATTCGTTTTAACTTCGATTAAAATAAATTTTTAGTCATTATTATTTAAAATAAACAATTTTAAATATTAAATTTTCATTAAATTTCCTAAGATAAAAATTTTAAATTGGTTCAGAATTTGCGGGTTGTTACAATCTCCCCCACTTAAAATCTTTTCGTCCTCGAAAAGGAACGAAGCTAAAGGTTGTTTAATTAACCAACTCATTTTTCATTTCTTATCAAATTCGACTTAGTTCAATATTAAATTTGATTTAGTTAAATTTATCATTCTTTCGCATACTGGTTACATTAATTAGCATACCAACATTTTAATTAGTTAAACTAATTATCAAACATTACAACCTGCAATCAATTAGGTGGTTAACCTTTTAAATATATAACTTTTATATATAGTCAAAAATCATATTTTTAGTGCAAATCACAGCAATAAATTCTAATTAAGATTTGGTTCTCATACCAGTCGATTGGGAATATATTGATATCCCACTCTGAAACTCGAACATAAACACTGATGATGACGCCTCATCATCAGAATCATCTCCAGTCGACTAAAGTGTGACTCTATATCTATCTAGTATATTTGAGACTTCGTATACACATGGATCAAACGTATATTAAAATCTCTATATACTCGATTGTCCAAATTGAAATATAATAGTATCTCAAATACGTATTTTAAGATAAAATTTTCAAGACTAAATTTGTTTTTATTTATTTTAAAAAAATAAGACTCTTCAGTCTCATTGTAGGATACTGTCGATCCTATCTCTAACAAGTCATTCTTTTTATAGAATATTACTAATCCTACCTCTGATGAGTTTTTTGTTCAGTTCTAATGTGTTGTACCCCAAGGATTTGAGCAAACCAAAGCTCTGATACCAACTGTAAAGACCCGAAAATCCCCACCCTTTGAATCGACCATAAAACGCATAGGTCTGAACCAAAAGTTGGAAATCTTCAAATACTTTAACTTTGAGAAAACAATACATTAGAATGGATAACAGAAGACTCTTATTACATCATGATAATATAACATCAGAGTACAGAATATATCAGAGTACATTGAGAATAATACAGCGGAAGATAATTTACAAAAGATTTAATACAATGCAGCGGAAATAAATAAACTGATGCAGCGGAAGACTATCAATACTATGGACACAGCTTTGAGCTTCGATCCAAGATCCTGCTCAAAAAGAATATCTGCAAAACAAGCAACTCGACTGCCCGTGTTGAAAATAAGGGGCACCCGAGTTTGCAAGTGAAACAAACTACGGGTCAGTCATGGGACTGGTATGAGAAATCTTATTTAACTTATCAAAAGATTAGGCTAATCACAGGACCACGCCGTTAACGCGGAACGGGTTTACTCCATTGGATTGCCAGTGCATAAGTAAACCACTAAACAACGCAATGCTTTTTAGAAAAATGAAACCATTATAAGACTCATGTCCCATCACACAATGCAACGCAAGCCGAAGGATAGAGTTTTACCTTATAATGGTCAAAATATGCTTGATACGATAAAATGGATTTGGTAATATTATTAGTGTATATATGTTTGAAAAACATTTCAATCATAATGTATCAATCATAGACAGCATAACTACCATATACTATGTCGCCATACTAGTTATACAATCAAAACCGCATGATGTTGTATTGGAAGTTGGATTTCCATCATGAGCCAAGGCTAGGAACGATCTCCTTACCGATTCGAGACACTCTAGCAATGTCTCAGGATTCGGATGCTGGCGAACCCTTGGATCCTGCAGGGTCGGTCCCCCAATAGTGCAATGGGTTGGATTGGTTATGCCTGAACACACGCTTCCCGATTCTATTGGACCTATAATATGGCCATTGGCGACCGATAAATCCGAGGCCTCAAAAAATTCCATCATCCACATAAGTAAAATGTCAGGGCTGGTAAGTCGCTGACACCACTTCTAGCTAGAAAGAAACGTGTGCACTCCGTGCGTTCCCTCGCTCCGTTTTAGACTCTTACCGGGGTGTGAGGTTCGCGAGGTAATGTTTTTACACAAAGTTATGCCTAAATAGGCTATGCTCTGATCATCCTACAAGGCTCTACTTTTCAACAAAAGCCTTGATCATTTGCATCTTGGCGTGCCACGTTGTCAATTCACGCCATGCGATTGATAAATATCAACACACAACCTCTAAGGGTGTTAAGCAAGAGAATAAATTCTCCGTCACCAACGGTTGTATTTTAATAGAAATCAATTTACATAGAACGAAATTCAACGTCAGATACACATCCATTTACAAGTCCGTTCTAGTTCTGAACGGAACCGGAGACATCCGAGAGGTTCCCGCACATCAGGACAATCAACACGTACATCCAGATGACTATCACTGAAGCCCCTTTAGGGTAGCTACTCCTATCATGGGCCTCAGTAGCAACACATCCATTCGATGTGAAGATCTCGATCTTCAATCACCGTCTTCGTCTAAGACTCTTCATCGTCGTAATAATTATTCGAAATCGGTCAAACCCGTTCTTTCCGAATAACTTGCGTATTTTATAATAAAAAATTAAGTGCTATAAAAACACATCCAACATCTCACTCTAAATAAGAATATTCTTTTAATAGAATATTCATATTATTAAGGAAAGGTCCCCATCAATTGTATCAAAGATAAATCCTTTTAAACATTCATTAAAACTACAATTTGATTTTAATATCAAAAATCATTATTTTATGATTTTTCAACCTTTAAGGAATTAACCTTGTCTTTAATTGGACTAAGGAATCAATGTCATTTAAAAACATTGTTCACGATAAACCCAAAATCATCTTCCATTAAATATGGAATTTTCACAGAAATCAAGTCAATATATAATCGATATAAATTTCCGTATCAGACCAATAATATAAATGGAATAACGACAAAGCCTTTTAAATTCTATATATAGTATCAGTCTTCTTTTACAGAAGGCTATCTCGATTATTATTCAGTCGAATTCCCACTCAATTCTAAATTAACATATTAAATTGGAAAACTTTACTTTGGACAATTTCTATTTGAATCTTAATAAAAAGATTTATAATTTCCAAATTATATTTCCTCTGTTAATTGGGTTAAAGAATAAATGTCGTTTTAAAAACATAGTTCACGATAAACCCAATTCACACATCAATTTATCCCAATTACTAAATATAATTGGAAAATCTAATAATCTTAATTAAAGATTTATACTTTAATACGAGGTTTAAGAATAGTGTTGTTTAAGACACCATCCACGACAAGCCAAAAATCTAATTCTTTTATTTAATTCCATTTAAATATCAGCGCAACGACCCAGATTTTTCAGCCGTTGAGTTCTGAATATTTAAATTTGTTCTAAATATTTTATTTGAATTATGTATGGAAATTTATTTAATAAAAACGATATTTAAACGTATAATTTATAATTATAATTTAAAACGAGTTTGAAATACTCGCGATAGTTCGTAATTTACGATTTGAACATCAAATGAATATACAGAATCTGAAATAAATCAGATTTCTTTGAAACAAGAAACGTTCGGATCTATTTGATTATGTTTTTCTAATGGAAGAGAAAATTCGAGTTTTCATATTGTAGATTTAGTTTTATGTCCAAATCAAATTTAGAAATAGTCGCTATGGAGTCGTGTATATGCCATAACGGTTTATTTAATACAATTAAATATTGATTTCGAATTTGGACAAGATCTTTGGGACATAGTTATAATTTAATTTTTAGAATTTTACTGTAATTTTTAATTAATTAAGTACGCAACTTTTTATTTGGCGTATTTTGCACCCTATATCAATATTTTGGGGTTTCATTATATAAGTTAAACTACCGATATTATTATATTTTTGGAATCGTTGTACCTCGCTGGACACAACCGTACTCTTATTTCTGTCCGTAGGAGTTTGGACATGAAACGAAAACCTTATGCACCCAACATAACAATCAACCTGTACCTGAATATACATGAATATTTTACATTAAAGGAAAAGAAGAACGGTTATGCTGCAATAATAGAAGATAATTGCTACCATCTCCTAATATAAGCCTTGGAAAAAAATGAAAAGAAACGGAATTATAACTTATCCTAACACATACCTTTAAAGCCTAACACACTTGCCAATATTAACCTTAACTGATCAATCTAGATATTAGTACAAATTAAAGAATAAAGGTTTTAACATCCGTAGACATATTTTGAAATGCTATCTGTAGTAATTACTATCAAAATTGCAGCTAGACAAGCCAAAAAGAATTTTTTTTTCTTTCCCAATACACTTCCAAAATAGCGTGTTCTCCATGCCATCAAAACAGCGTGGTGTCCAAGCTAATTTAACACCGTGCGTGCCATGCCATTTCATCTCGTGCCGCTCAAGTTGTCGTGTACCGTGCTTCCCAATTTTTCTTCTTCCTTAAATACCCATATTTCATTTCATCGGTTCCATTTCAGATCCCATATGTCGTATTCTCTCCTTTTAGTTCCTCCGAACCAGTGAAAGCAGAAGCTTTCCAATCTGTTAAAATTCATGAAAAATCCATAAATCTTATATTTTAATGTCCCTGGTCCTAGAACAATTCGCCAGTGAAGTTAAATGGCACGATGGGTTTTGAATTTCGAACAGCTGACCTGGGTTAAGACTTGGTCACGACACAGGGGAGGGTCTAGCTTACTTAAGTGGTATTCGAAAGGAGGCGGCTTGGATGAGGTGTCCACTGGGGAAGTCGAATGGAGTTCACTGTAGATGTTTTGGAGATTCCAAAAGGGGAGAAGTGGTGTAGGTGCGTATTAATGGAAAGCTGTGAAAATGCGATGTAAACAAGGGGCACGAGATCGAACTGGTGATGGTGACTAACGTGGTGGCAGTGCGGCCGTAATGGGGAAGGTCATTCTGCTGCCCTGAGCGACGTTGAAAATCGAAGAAGTGAAGTCTGAGTCTGTTTTCCTGGGAAGTAAACAAAGTGATAGTTTGTTTGGGAGGCTGGATTTGTGGAGTAACTTTTGAATGAGAGCAAGGTAACAACCAATATTGATTTAAATGGAGTTAGATGGTGGAAATAGGATCAGTTAGGTACACAGTTTGAGTGTCGAGTTATGAGTTGGTAGGGAACAAGTCTGGCCATGGCACTGTGAAACTATTGATTTCGTCATTTGCAATAGGAGTTGGTATTAAGAACAGAAGAAGAATTGCAGCTATTCATAAACGATTAGAATTATATATCAATATAAACCGACCAGTTTGTTGGATCACTCCGGTTCGAAGATTTCAACATTTCAGTGCACTGTGCATTACAGTTTAGTACATGGCATAGAGCAGCGGGATTCAAAGAGTAATTTGATTATGCGACTCATTGAATTCTCACTCTACACAGTGGCACATGGTAGGAAGCAACATCAATATGATGACAGTGGGTTATTCTATTTAAAACGGTAATTAGCCCTTAATGATCATCATCAAGTTAGACAATTATTTTAATAAGAACTTTAAACGTAAAGTATTCTAATAAATTATTTAATAATATTTTAATTAATACAAACTTATAGCGAGCGTATTTTCTTCCTACTGTAACAGAATTGCACAAAACCTGTTATATTGGAACATGATGATGAAATCTACATTAAGGAATTAGTGTTGCTTTGAACCAAGCTACTGGAATTTTCGTGACAAATCAAACGCTTGTTTGATTGTAAATGAAAAAAGGCAGAACCGTCAATTGCAAACCAAAGTGAGTAAACTCACCAACTCTGGCTCGTTTATATTTTTATAAACGAATTTTACATTTATTTATAATAATTTTATATTGTGTGATGATTGCTTGGTTGAATAGTTGATAAAATTGGTTGATATGATTACATCGTTGATCGATTATTAGTTCTGATATTTATATTGATGTGAAATAAAATATAAACTATTTAATAAATAGTTTATATTTATTTCCAAAAATATAAAATAGAAATTAGATTTCAAATGGATTTAAAATAGAAACTTGTTTTAATAAATATATAAAGTAGTTAGATTTATAAATGATGTTTATAAATAAAGTGAAATATCTATCATTGGATAATGTAAAAATATAAATTCAAGTTCAATTTATATAAGCAAAGTGGAATTCGGTGTTGACACCGATATTTGAAGTGGGATTTAAACACAATAGTGGTAAAAGAGTTTTGAGTTGAGAAAAAGATAATTCAAATGGAAATTTGAATGAGAAATGGGTTTCAAAAGGAAACAATGGGTTTTATTTCAAAATTTGGAATATAAAATAAATTGAGATAAATACAATGGATTAATAAACGAGTAGTGTTAATTGAGTAACAGTTCTATAAACAGAGTTTATAAATGAAACAGAATATGATGTGGCTTTAAAAATATACTCGATAACTAGAAGTAGAGCTGTAATGATACTCAAGTTGATTTGAATAAACGAGTTTAGATTCCTATTAAGGAATGAAATTCATATTGGAAATGAATAACAGTTTGAAAGCAAATGTTTACGAATGAAAGGGGTTATAAAGGAATTTGGTAATGATTTGGAAATGATAAATTCAAAAGTGAAATTAGAATTTGAGATGTCCTGAAATTGTAGATAAATTCCGAAGTTCGGAATATTTATCGAATACAGAGTATTCGAATGAGAGTTGTTTATTGGAATTCGATTATATCGAATTTAGGGAAGTAGTTATTTTACTTTCCGTTTGAATCAAATTTAATAATTTAATTTTTTATTTATTTACTTATTAATTTATTTATTGAAATAAATAAATACAAGTTGCATTTTTATAAACCGAATATTTGTAAATAGCGATTCTAAACACTACCGTTATAATAAATGTTTTGGTAAATCTAAATAGTTTTTACGCTGCCATTATAATAACTATTTTGTAAATCTAAACAGTGATCTTAACGCTATTGTTATAATAAGTGTTCTATAATTCTAGACAGCGATCGTAACGCTGTTGTTAAAAGTAACGTTTTATAAATCAAAATTTTTGGAGATAGCGATTATAACGCTACCGTTATAATCAATGTTTTTTCCCATAAAAGAAGTATGTTCTTAGATTGAATCTGAAAGTCGTGTAGGCGATGTTTTGTTTAAAGTTGTGAGCTTTGACTATTTCAAAGTTGAGAATGTTGTTCAATTAAGGTCTGAGAGGTAAATATACCCCAATTTGATTGACTTCATGATTGATGGAGAAATGGTTAAGGTTCGATAGTGAAGAATGGTTAACATTCTGGTTAGTTAATAATTGGTTAATGTTTTGAGTTATAATAACGATGTTTTATAACATCGCGTTAATTTAAAAAAAAATTGAAATGTTTTTCCAATAAAATGAGAGATGTTTTCTACGTATAGAGAATGAAATGAATTGGTCAAAAGAGGAATTAAGAAATGGAATTTGGAAATATTTTCCAATATTAATGCTGTATATTTTTTGAATATAGAAAATAAGGATTCGTTAATATATATAAAATGTTTTCTAATTGGAATAAGAGATATTTTCTCGAATAAAGAAATTAGATATTGGAATTTTTTTTCAAAGAATTGAGAGGGGAAATCGAGCTTCAAAAGGATACAAAAGATAGGAAAACAGGAATTGGAAATAATAATATAGTCAGGAATTGATTTAAAGGGGCCCAGTGTTGTTTGATGCTTGATCGAGAATTTCCATTTGGAAATAGGAACGTTGATTGTATGGATATTTCTTTGATAGTTAAATCACCGACTGTCAAAGTTTTGATTTATTTTATACCTCCATTGTCAATATGGAGAGACCGGGATCAGATTTAATATCTGAAAACCACTCCATATTGGTATAGGCGTATGAATCAACTTATGCTGAAGATAATTGAAGACGGAGTATGTTGCAAGGGTTGTTATTTTAATCCTAGGTAGAAATTGCCTAAGATGGATTGGTATAGGCGTATGAATCAACTTATGCTAAAGATAATTGAAGACGGATTACGTTGCAAGGGCTGTTCTGTTAATCTTAGGTAGAAATTGCCCAAGATGGATTAATAGAATGGTGCCTTCAGTTTGTCTAGACCCGGGACAACTTGTAAGGACGAGTGTTTGACAGAGAATTTCCAAAGGGATTACATACGTTGATTCCTTCAAACGTACGAAGTTGGTGGCAAAGAAGGGAAACTTCTTTATTCTAACAATTCATGTATTTTTGTGGGAATCAATTAGTGATTTCCGATGGATCTGACGATATCGCATTCAAAGTGAATAGTAGCCAGATATTCTGGAAGATAATTCAAACCTCAAGCCTCACAACTGCGAATTGACAAAATCGGGCAGGCAGCATGGCTACGTGGGTTGCTCCCATTAGGATGTATATTCACCTATCAAAAGAAATTCCAATTGCTTCTTTAATCTATCGATGTTGTCTCTTTCGGGAAACAGTTGCTGATCCCAACCGTTGGTGATATACATTCGATATACTCAAGCGAAATGAGTGGTCGGTCATGTGTGGGCCGGGTTGCAAGATGTTCTTGTTGAACCCCAGTGTATCCCCTCTAGAGTACACTGTTCGGAAGGTGGTTCCATACCTTGTCATGTTGGAAATCCAATCTCCAATAAACGCCTGCGGTTTTTGATTTTATACTATATATGGAGCGTGAGATGCAAGCGTTCAGCTAGATTCTATTTATTTGATTTAGACACTATTATAATATCACCAGATTTTGATATCAAAATATTTTTGGTTATCGTAAGGTAAAAACCATCCGTGTTTATGTATGGATCAGTCTTATGATTATCATTTCTTTCGAAAGGATTTTTGAAAATTAAACCAATGATTGGAGTTTACTCACACCAGTCCCATGACTGACCCAGAGTTTATTTTGTTTGTTTTCCCTAAACTCTTGAGTGCCCAAAATTGTACGGACAGTCGAGTAGTCGGGACTTTACAGATTCACTTGGAGAAGCTTGAAGCAGGAGGTTTCACCAGTTAACTATAGACTATCGTATTTTCCGCTGTGTATTGTGTTGTATCTAGAAATAGGTGTTTATAACTGTTCCAGAGATAACTGTTGTGCTCTGATGATGGTATGTATATAAAGTTACTGATTTGTATTCCAAAGTTTATGTTATCTAATATATTTTATTCGTTCCGTTGTGAGTTTGTGATCTTCGTTTTCTTCAATTCTAATATTTCTTTTTTTTCTATTTCTCATCCACTAACTTCTTTCTAAAAATGATTCGTATTTCTGTGCAATTTGGGTTGGACATGTGGTGTTATTAGTCGACTCAAAGTGTATGGAAATTCGGGCTATTACATTTGGTATCAGAGCTGAAGGTTGAGTAGTAACCTTGGCTCTATGGCGTGAATCTATAGAGATGGGGTTAGAAATACCCTTGATTAAGTTTGAGTGTATATATATGAGCACGTATTTGTAGATTTGATATAAAATTGTTTTATATTGTGTTGACTGGTTTGTTGAGCGGTTTATGAATTCTGGTTGATACAGGATGTACAACTGTATCGATAGGTGCTTCTAAACTCTCGAACAAAGCAATTCGATACAGTATGGTTTTAAAATGGGTAGCTGAAATAATTTTTCCCAAAAATTATTTTGATATAAAGGAAGTAATTTTGAATTATTATAGTATATATGAATGTGTGGATTGTTATTACAATCGAATGAAAATTGAAATAGTCATATATACCCAAATACAATTTGTATATGGATAATGTATACAAATAAGATAATCTGGAATTAAATTCAAACCAGAATTTGGAATTTAAATCCCGGAGGATTAGAAATATTTTCTGTAGTATTTTTAAAAGTAATATAACATTACTTTGAATTTTTTTTGAATAAGAATGATTTTAAATGGACTTTAAAAGTGATTAAGCATGGAAATCACTTCAGTGGCGAGAAAATAATTCTGATAGTGGATCGCGACATTATCGGTGTTCATTTTCAAGTTTCTGAGTGACGGATTGCTACCATAGTAATTTGGGAATGAAAAATTTTTGTTTGAAAAGGACAAGATCTTTTAGAAATTCAAATGTTTTGAATTGAGTTGATTATAAATATGTATATAAATATATATGATTTCAAACTAATTTGAAATAAAACCTAGGAATTTGAATTCCGAAATTAAGATTTAACTTGTATAAGTTGAATAGATTATAATGGTAAAAATGTATCAAATGAATTGAAATTTAACTTAAACAAAATTGGATTGGATTAGAAATAATTCCAAATAAAATTAAATAAAGGAAAATGTTGAGATTTGAAATATTAATATGAATTCGAACTCATGAATAAGCAAGTTGAATATATATTGGATATTGTTAATTGAAATTGAGTTGTGATAGATTTGGATTCAAGTATAATAAGTGGATTGACTTAAATAGAAATCATATTTGAATTGATAGAGTGGAAGTGAACTAATCAGAAGTTGATTAAAGAGTTCAAAACTACAAGTTGGATTGATTTGAAACCAACTAGAAATGGATTTATGTAGATATGCTGAGCAGATATTGAATGGAAGCAAATGCAAGAGATAGAATTATGCCCGACAAAAAGGTACATGTTTCAATATTACTTGGATTTGATGGTTTTATGAGCTTATGGGGCAAGCCGCTTGGCTTTTTGATTTTCTTTTGGATTGGAGAAGGCCCAGACAGGCGAGTTGTGGTTGTACAGATTGAGCCGTGCAGAGGAGATGCTGGCGAAATTTTTCAAAATTTAAAGAGTTAGAAAATTTTCAAGAAATTTTGATAATTTAAAATTGAGGAAATAAGAAAACCATAATTGGTTAATAAAATTTCAAGTGGAATAATGAAATTGATAAATGGATTTAGAATCAATTGGAATGCGTGTGGATATGCAGAAGAGCATATGGATTGAAGACGAGAAAGTGATGATGGGTTGTCCAAAAATGGTGGACATATCATTTGGAAAGAATTATGAATGGTCGAGTATTGGTATGAGAATTCGAAGGTCGGGTAAGAACTGAGCTATGACGATATGGAATATAATATTTCAACTAAGTTATGAGCAGTTAGAATTATAGCATTTTTACTTTTTAGCAATTTCGAGGATGAAATTATTTTAAGGGGGAAGGAATGTAACGACCCGGGTTTTTCAGCCGTTGAGTTCTGAATATTTAAATTTGTTCTAAATATTTTATTTGAATTATATATAGGAATTTATTTAATAAAAAAGATATTTAAACATATAATTTAAAACGAGCTCGAAATAGTCGCGGTAGTTCGTAATTTACGATTTGAACTTTAAATGGATATACAGAATCTGAAATAAATCGGATTCTTTGAAACAAGAAACGTTTGGAGTTATTTGATTATATTTTCTAATGGAAGATAAAAATCGAGTTTTCATATTGTAGATTTAGTTTTATGTCCAAATCAAATTTAGAAATAGTCCCTACGGAGTCGTGTATAAGCCATAACGGTTTATTTAATATAATTAAATATTGATTTCGAATTTGGACAAGATCTTTAGGACGTAGTTATAATTTAATTTTTAGAATTTTACTGTAATTTTTAATTAATTAAATACACAACTTTTTACTTGGAGTATTTTGCATCCTATATCAATATTTTGGGGTTTCAATATACAAGTTAAACTACCGATATTAATATATTTTTGGAATCGTGGTACCTCGCTGGACACGTCCGTACTCTTATTTCTGTCCGTAGCAGTTTGGACATGAAACGAAAGCCTTATGCAACCAACATAACAATCAACCTGTACCTGAATATACATGAATATTTTACATTAAAGGAAAAGAGGAACGGTTATGCTGTAATAATAGAATATAATTGCTACCATCTCCTAATTTGAGCCTTGGGGAAAAATTTGAAAAGAAATGGAACTATAACTTATCCTAACACATACCTTTAAAGCCTAACACACTTGCCAATATTAACCTTAACTGATCAATCTAGATATTAGTACAAATTGAAGAATAAAGGTTTTAACACCCATAGACATATTTTAAAATGCTATCTCCAGTAATTACTATCAAAACTGCAACTAGACAAGCCAAAAAGAGATTTTTTTTCTTTCCCAGTACACTTCGAAAACAGCGTGTTCTCCAAGGCTTTTAAGGACCGTGTTATCCAAGCCATTAGAACAGCGTAGTGTCTAAGCTAATTTAACACCGTGCGTGCCACGCCATTTCATCTTGTGCCTCTCAAGTTGTCGTGTACCATGCTTCCCAATTTTTCTTCTTCCTTAAATACCCATATTTCATTTCATCGGTTCCATTTCAGATCCCATCTGCCGTGTTCTCTCTTTTTAGTTCCTCCGAACCAGTGAAAGCAGAAGCTTTCCAATCTGTTAAAATTCATGAAAAATTCATAAATCACAAATCTTATATTTTAATGTCCCTGGTATTAGAACAATTCGCCAATGAAATTAAATGGCACGATGGGTTTTGAATTTCGAACAGCTGACCTGGGTTAAGAATTGGTCGCGACACAGGGGAGGGTTTAGCTTACTAAAGTGGTATTCGAAAGGAGGCGGCTTGGATGAGGTGTCCACTGGGGAAGTCGAATGGAGTTCACTGTAGATGTTTTAGAGATTCCAAAAGGGGGGAAGTGGTGTAGGTGCGTATTGATGGAAGGCTATGAAGACGCGATGTAAACGAGGGGCGCGATTTCGAATTGGTGATGGTGACTAACATGGTGGCAGTGCGGCCGTGATGGGGAAGGTCAATCTGCTGCCCTGAACGACGTTGAAAATCGAAGAAGTGAAGTCTGAGTCTATTTTCCTGGGAAGTAAACAAAGTGATAGTTTGTTTAGGAGACTGGATTTGTGGAGTAACTATTGAACGATAGTAAGGTAACAACCAATATTGATTTAAATGGAGTTAGATGATGGAAAGAGGATCAGTTATGTGCACAGTTTGAGTGTCGAGTTATGAGTTGGTAGGGAACAAGTCTGGCCATGGCACTGTGAAACTGTTGATTTCGTCATTTGCAATAAGAGTTGGTATTAAGCACAGAAGAAGAATTGCAGCTATTCATAAACGATTAGAATTATATATCAATTTAAATCGAATACCAGTTTATTGGATCATTCCGGTTCGAAGATTTCAACATTTCAGTGCACTGTGCATTACAGTTTAGTACATGGCATGGAGCAGCGGGATTCAAAGAGTAATTTGATTATGCGATGCATTGAATTCTCACTCTACACAGTGGCACATGGTAGGAAGCAACATCAATATGATGACAGCGGGTTATTCTATTAAAAACGGTAATTAGCCCTTAATGATCATCATCAAGGTTAGACAATTATTTTAATAAGAACTTTAAATGTAAAGTATTCTAATAAATTATTTAATAATACTTTAATTAATACAACCTTATAACGAGCGTATTTTCTTCCTACCATAACGGAATTGCACAAAACTGGTTATGTTGGAACGTGACGACGAAATCTACATTATGAAATTAATGTCGCTGAGAACCAAGCTACTGGAAATTTCATGACAAATCAAACGCTTGTTTGATTGTAAACCGAAAAAAAGGCAGAACTGTCAACTGCAAACAAAAGTGGGTAAACTCACCAATTCTGGCTCGTTTATTTTTTTATAAACGAATTTTAAATTTATTTATAATAATTTTATATTGTGTGATGGTTGCTTGGTTCAATAGTTGATAAAATCGGTTGATATGATTACATCGTTGATCGATTATTAGTTCTGATATTTCATATTGATGTGAAATAATATTATTGATGTTATTAACCTCTGTGGATGTAGGGAAACATGTTGCAGGGATCCAACTGGATTCCTCAACATTTTATTTACTGTTTTATTTATTGTGATATATGATTGGTAATTGATAAAGTTGTGGTTGAATTACACTGGCCCCATAATTTGGTATTTAATTACCGTAAAATATTTTAGAATGGGTTTTTTTTATATTTTAAAAAGGAAATTATTTCCAAAAATAGAAAGTAGATTTCAAATGGATTTAGAATAGGAACTTGTTTTAATAAATATATAAAGTAGTTAGATTTATAAATGATGTTTATAAATAAAGTGAAATATCTATCATTGGATAATGTAAAAATATAAATTCAAGTTGAATTTATATAAGCAAAGTGGAATTCGGTGTTGACACCAAAATTTGTAGTGGGATTTAAACGCAGTAGTGGTAAAAGAGATTTGAGTTGAGAAAAAGATAATTCAAATGGAAATTTGAATAAGAAATGGGTTTCAGAAGGAAACGATGGGTTTTATATCAAAATTTAGAATATAAAATAAATAGAGATAAATACAATGGATTAATAAATGAGAAGTGTTAATTAAGTAATAGTTCTATAAACAGAGTTTATAAATGAAATAGAATATGATGTGGCTTTAGAAATATACTCGATAACTAGAAGTAGAGCAGTAATGATACTCAAGTTTTTTTTGAAAAACAAAAATGTGTGATCTTCTGAAGAGAAGAGAGCACACATATATATATAATAAAAGCAAAGATACAGAGTCTAACAATAGAACATAAGAAAAAGTGATAAAAGCCTATAACGTCTCTAGGTACGTATAGGAATGTAAAGGATCATAGATAGATGAGCTCCGGATAAACCACCGCCCATCTACTCCAATATCGAATTCCGGCAAGGCCACCACCTGATATTGGGGTATATCTATTCCAATACAATAACCCATACTCTCTATGTAAAAACTACAATAATGAGATATACACATCGAGAACTCTCAAATACTAGACCCAATAAACTACTCATGAAAAGCCAATCTTCAATCCAATCAGCAATCTACTAAGCTCCAACATGCTATCCATCAACCTGACAGCATCTATCCATATGTTTCTCCAAAATATCCTTCCACCTGAAAACCTGAATAATATCTAGAACACCCATCATTAGTAACCCTACATATATGTATGGAATTATTTTGCACATATATATATATATATATCATAATGTATATATATATATACCACTAAATATCCATACATATATGTAACCAAAGAAAGAAAAATACTATAGGAATAAACTAACATTTTCAATGCTAAAATTTTATGAATAAATACAAAAACTATTACAACTAAAATATCAAAAGATACTCATTAATACCCCCATTTACCAGCTATCCATGAAGTTCACCAGTATTTCCTTCCAAACTAAAACCTGAATAATAACTGCAAAAACCACTATTAGATACCAACACATATATAAAAGAATATATATATGGTACTACATATAAACATATACCATAATATATCCTTACATATATGTAACAAGAATAAAACAGATGCTGAATGGAAATGAACTAATCATTATCAAAAACTAGTAATTTATGCATTAATACGTAAACTATTGTTTCTAAAGAATCTATTAATAATCATAAATAACCCCAAGTTTGACCTAACTTTTTGCATAAAATTACCAAAATTTAAGTCTCTAAAGTACTTATAGCTTGAAGTGGACATCCAGTCCAAACAAAAATAAACTATCTTGATGATTAAATTATCAGGGGACCCTGAAGAGGAATGAAAAAACCTTTGGTTCCTTTCAAACCAAATGAACCAGCTGATGATAACAATTAAAGAATCCATTACATATCTCTGTTTCGATTTAAGGGTAAGTCTATAATGATTCCAATATTTCTCACAATTATTAAAAGTATTCGAATTAACCATAACAAATATCCTTAGTACCATAGTTAGAATATAATTGGTAAAATTACAAGAAAAAAATAAATGATCTACATCTTCCTCTAAAGAGTTACAAAAACTGCATTTAACATCAAACAAAACCTTCTTCTTCTTTAATAACTCCACTGTGTTAAGCTTCCTATGGACTATCAGCCACATAAGAAACTTAGCTTTAGGAGGAGAATTTGAACTCCATATAAATTTAAAAGGAAGCAAAGACAAACCAGAAAAATTAATAAGTTTGTACATTGAATTAACCGAGTAAACTAGACTCTTGTCCAATCCCCCAACTACTAGTATCCATGTACTCATCCAGATGATACAGGTTTAATTTTGCTTTTAATAAAGCCAGCTGTCTTAACAGACCCCCTTCTAAAATATTGACGAATGAAAACTCCCATGGGGGGTCTACATTTCGTCTATAAACGTCCGCAATTAATGAGTTCTTAAATTCACAAACATTAAAAAGTTCAACAAATTCAATTTTAAGAGGTATACTAGAAATCCATGCATCATGCCAGAAATAGGTAGAGTTACCCGAATGAACTGTCATCTTATGTCCTAGCTTAAAAAAGTCAAAACAGTTTAAAACTGCCTTCCAGAAATTAGATAATCTATTTGACCAACTAACACCTGATCCCACTAAAAACTCTCCCCTCGAATAATAAAATTTAGAGACTAAATTCTTCCAAGTCGCAACTATATCAGCACTTCTGAATTTCCATAACCATTTTGTTAATAAACAGGAATTAAAATTAAAAAGATTAATAATCCGAAGTCCCCCATCAGTCTTTGGCTTGCAACACAATTCCCAATTGACTAAGCATTTATAACTACAACAATTTGAACCTCCACTCCAAAGAAAATTTCTTCTCATGCTATCAATTTTCTCTATAACCCACTTAGGAAAACGATGAACTGTCATCCAATAAGTGGGAATTGCTGATAAAACTGAGTTTACTAATACTAGTCTACCCGCTCTAGAAAGAAATCGATTATTCCAGCTCGATAATCTATTATTTATTTTATCAATAATAATTATCCAATCTTCCTTCTTAAGTTTGGTAGGTCTTATTTTAAAACCTAAATAATCAAACGGAAATTTCATGATAGAACAGTTTAAAGTACTAGCTACTAAGGGTTCCACATTGCTACTACCGTTTAGGACCATTACAGAACTCTTATCAAAATTAATACGAAGACCAGACAACATCTCAAAGCAATATAATGATACTCAAGTTGATTTGAATAAACGAGTTTAGATTCGTATTAAGGAATGAAATTCATATTTGAAATGAATAACAGTTTGAAAGCAAATGTTTACGAATGAAAGGGGTTATAAAGGAATTTGGTAATGATTTGGAAATGATAAATTCAAAAGTGAAATTAGAATTTGAGATGTCCTGAAATGGTAGATAAATCTGAAGTTCGGAATATTTATCGAATAGAGTATTCAAATGAGAGTTGTTTATTGGAATTCGATTATATCGAATTTAGAGAAGTAGTTATTTTACTTTCCGTTTGAATCAAATTTAATAATTTGATTATTTATTTATTTACTTATTAATTTATTTATTGTAATAAATAAATACAAGTTGCATATTTATAAACCAAATATTTGTAAATAGCAATTTTAAACTCTGTCGTTATAGTAAATGTTTTGGTAAATCTAAATAGCAATTTTAACGCTGCCATTATAATAACTGTTTTGTAAATCTAAACAGCAATCTTAATGCTGTTGTTATAATAAGTGTTCTATAATTCTAAACAGCGATTGTAACACTGTTGTTATAAGTAATGTTTTATAAATCAAATATTTGGAGATAGCGATTATAACACTACCGTTATAATCAGTGTTTTTTCCGTAAAAGAAGTATGTTCTTAGATTGAATCTGAAAGTCGTGTAGGTGATGTTTTGTTTAAAGTTGTGAGCTTTGACTATTTCAAAGTTGAGAATGTTGTTCAATTAAGGTCTGAGAGGTAAATATACCCCAACTTGATTGACTTCATGATTGATGGAGAAATGGTTAAGGTTCGATAGTGAAGATTGGTTAACATTCTGGTTAGTTAATAATTGGTTAATGTTTTGAGTTATAATAACGATGTTTTATAACCTCGCGTTAATTTTAAAGAATTTGAAATGTTTTTCCCAATAAAATGAGCAATATTTTCTATATATAGAGAATGAAATGAATTGGTCAACGTGGAATTAAGAAAGGGAATTTGGAAATATTTTCCAATATTAATGCGGCATATTTTCTGAATATAGAAAATAATGATTCGTTAATATATATTGAAATGATTTCTAATTGGAATAAGAGATATTTTCTAAAATAAAGAAATTAGATATTGGAAATGTTTTTCAAAGAATCGAGAGGGGAAGTCGAGCTTCAAAAGGATACGAAAGATAGGGAAACAGGAATTGGAAATAATAATATAATCAGGAATTGATTTAAAGGGGCCCATTGTTGTTTGATGCTTGATCAAGAATTTCTATTTGGAAATAGGACCGTTGATTGTATGGATGTTTCTTTGATAGTTAAATCACCGACTATCAAAGTTTTGATTTATTTTACACCTCCGTTGTCAATACGTAGAGACCGGGATCAGATTTAATATCTGAAAACCACTCCGTATTGGTATAGGCGTATGAATCAACTTATGCTGAAGATAATTGAAGACGACGTAAGATGCAAGGGCTGTTATGTTAATCCTAGGTAGAAATTGCCCAAGATGGATTAATAGAACGGTGCCTTCAGTTTGTCCAGACCCAGGACAACTTGTAAGGACGATTGTCTAACAGAGTATTTCCAACGGGATTACGTACGTTGTTTCCTTCAAACGTACGAAGTTGGTGGCGAAGAAGGGAAACTTCTTTAGCCTAACAATTTGAGTATTTTTGTAGGAATCAATTAGTGATTTCCGATGGATCTTACGATGTGGCATTCAAAGTGAATCTTGGCCAGATATTCTGGAAGATATTTCAAACCTCAAGCCTCACAACCAGGAATTGACAAAAATCGGGCAGGCAGCATGGCTATGTGGGTCGCTCCCATTAAGATGTATATTCACCTATCTAAAGGAATTCCAATTGCTTCTTTAATCTATCGATGTTGTCCCTTTCGGGAAACGGTTGCTGATCCCAACCTTTGGTGATATACATTCGATATACTCAAGCGAAATGAGTGGTCGGTCATGTGTGGGCCGGGTGGCAAGACGTTCTTGTTGAACCCCAGTGTATCCCCTCTAGAGTACACTGTTCGGAAGGTGGTTCCATACCTTGTCATGTTGGAAATCCAATCTCTAATAAACGCCTGCGGTTTTTGATTTTATACCATATATGGAGCATGAGATGCAAGCATTCCACTAGATTCTATTTATTTGATTTAGACATTATTATAATATCGCCAGATTTTGATATCAAAATATTTTTGGTTATCGTAAAGTAAAAACCATCCGTGTTTATGTATGGATCGGTCTTACGATTATCATTTCTTTCGAAAGGATTTTTGAAAACTAAACCAATGATTGGAGTTTACTCACACCAGTCCCATGACCGACCCAGAGTTTATTTTGTTTGTTTTCCCTAAACTCTTGGGTGCCCAAAATTGTACGGGCAGTCGAGTAGTCGGGATTTTACAGATTCACATAGAGAAGCTTGAAGCAGGAGGCTTCACAAGTTAGTTATAGACTATCATATTTTCCGCTATGTATTGTGTTGTATCTGGAAATAGGTGTTTATAACTGTTCCAGAGATAACTGTTGTGCTCTGATGATGGTATGTATATAAAGTTACTGATTTGTATTCCAAAGTTTATGTTATCTAATATATTTTATTCGTTCTGCTATGAGTTTGTGATCTTCGTTTTCTTCTATTCTAATATTTCTTCCTTTCTATTTCTCATCCTCTAACTTCTTTCTAAAAATGATTCGTATTTCTGTGCAATTTGGGTTGGACCTGTGGTGTTATTAGTCGACTCAAAGTGTATGGAAATTCAGGCCATTACAATCAGTGAATGGAAGACTTCATTAATTCTTAGTTTAAAAGATTTATCCTAGTTAATAACTAGTTTATTTCTATAAAAATATATTTTTATCTTTTGTCCATCTAAAGCGGTCGTAGAAATCATCAGTTTATTCTTCGTTGAATATTAATTTTGTTATTAAAAATATTCTTTATGTAAAATATTCCTTATAGTACAATATTCTTTATTTTAAAATATACTTTACTTAAAAGAAATCCTGAATCTGAATGCGACTCAATCAGTTACCATATGACTTTGGTTATATGGATTTCATACATCGTATGTAAATGTCAACAAATGATAAATAATCATCAAACCATCCATTCACATCCAGAGTGAAGTTCACAACTGTATGAGCATTAAAATGAAATAATATGCTCAGCATGTCAATCTATCGATCGACATACAACTAAATATTGGGACTAGTGTATGTCAATTTTCGTCCCAATACCCGTGTGGGGTTTTCAGCTAACAACAGTTCACATAAAGAAATAATTGGTTAATGAATTTAACCAATTATTAATTCTGCTAACATGTTGACGATAATGAACAAACATGTTATAATATTGCTAATGCCAAATAATAATGTATTTTACTCGCATAATTTCCTACATATTTTCTAATGCCTAATAAATGTAATTTATTTACATGACATTATTGCTGATGAAAAATGAAAATATAATTTTCATTTTACTTTATTTGTATGCAAATATTCTTAACTTTAACACAAAAAGAAATAATCTTATTTGTATATGTTTTCAATGTATAACCTAACACATAAAAATGTTTATTTTAAATTGCATACAAATCCTAATGTATGCATTAACATGTGAAGATGTCACTTTAACTTACCTATACATTCTAGTATATTTTTTGACCAATAATATGATTCTTATATTTGAATATAAATTCTAATGTAGGTTTGTAAATAAAAATGATTTTTATATTTGCTTATAAATTCCATTACAAGTTATGCAAATAAAATGATTATTACATTTGCATATAAATTCTATTTCAACAAAAATGTATAAGAAGTGATACATCCATTTTTTTTGATAATTTTGTTTTATCAAAATAAATGATTTTGTCGTAACACAAACCTATTTGACAAAAATGCTATTTGTGTTTAACTCTTTTGTTTAACCAAAATGTAATTTTGTTTTGTTCCAAATCTAATTAACAAAAATGTAATTTTTATTTCAACTATTATGTTTGAGTAAACAAAACATATAATGATTATTTTTCTACTACATGTAAATAGTAATGTTTTGAATAGACAAAACATATAATGACAAATGATTATTTTTCTACTAATAGGTAAATGATAATGTTTTGATTAAACAAATCATATAATGATTCTTTTTACATTCCATAAAGAAAATGAAATCTTTTATTCCTTTTACATTACAAAAAGAAATGTAATCTTTTCTATGTTACACAAAAATGTAATATAATAATCATTTTATGTTACATAGAAAATGTAACCTTTTCTATGTTACAAAGAAAATGTATTCTTTTTATACATATTAAACAAAAATGTAATTCTTTTTATTGCAAAACGAATGTCAACAAAAATATGAACTTTATATTTTATTTTAACAAAATGAGAATAAAAATATAACCCTTAATAATTTTTTATTATAACAAAATGACAATAAAAATATAGACTTTAATAGCTATACTTTTTTTATTGTAACAAAATGATAGTGAAAATCTAATCTTGTATTTCAATTCTTTTTATTGAAAACAAATGACAATAAAAATCTAATTTTTTATTTCAATTCTTTTTATTGAAAACAAATTAAAATAAAAATCTAATCTTTTATTTTAATTCTTTTTATTGCATGGAAAATGTAATCTTTTTACATTGTATAAAAATGTAATTCTGTTTATCTTGCATAAAGTGACATTAAAAATGTACCCGTAATTCAACTCTTTTATCATCTCGAAAGTGGCAATAAAAATGTACATTAAATTCTATTCTTTTTATTGTCTCTAAAATGATAATAAAAATATTACTTTTAATCCAATCATTTTTATTACAGCTAAAATGTAAATAAAAAATGTAACTTTTTATTTTAATGTTTTGTTTGCATCTAAATTTGCAAACAAAAATGTAACTTTAATTCTAGTGTTTTGTTTGCATTTAAAATTACAAACAAAAATGTAACTTTACAAATCATGCTTTTAATTTGTATCTAAATTACAAAAAAAAACCTTTTTAAAACTATGTCTTATTTGTATCAAGAAATGTAAATAAAAATTTAACTTCCAATTTCAACATTTTATCTGAATTAAAGAATGCAAATAAAAGTATAACTTTTATTTGAATGTATATTTGCATCAAAGAATGCAAATAAAGGAACAACTTTTTAATTCATTGTATGTTTGCATCAAAGAATGCAAATAAAAGGATAACTTTTTAATTCATTGTTTGTTTGCATCAAAGAAAGCAAATAAAAGAATAACCTTTTCATTTGTTGTCTATTTGCATCAAAGAATGCAAATAAAAGAATAACTTTTTAATTCAATGTTTATTTGCATCAAAAAAGTGCAAATAAAAGGATAACTTTTTATATCAATATTTATTTGCATCAAAGAATGCAAATAAAAGAACAACTTTTTATCTCCATTCAATGATATAGACAACAACGATATATTTTCAATTGTATTGACAATCTATTTCAATATAATCAAATGATAAAATAATGTTTTATGTTGAATTGATAATTCCATTTCAATGCTCAAAAATGATAAAAAGATATTTTTAATATTGAATTGACAATCTAATTCAATTCAACAATTATGGTCAAAATAATAATTTTATATTGAATTGACAATTTAATTCAATTCAACAAATATAATCCAAATAATGTTTTTATGTTGACTTGGTAATCTAATTCAATTCAACAAAAATAATAAAAATAATGTTTCAAATGTTGAATTGATAATTCTATTTCAATTCAACACTATAACAAAAGGATTTATATTTATTGAAATGGAAATTCTAATCCAAATCAATAATAAAGCAATATGATTTATTTTTATTTAACACATACAAATCTATGTTTATACATCACCAACAAACAGATAAATCATTCACAATATCATAACATAGCAGATCTCTGTCATACACATACAATCACTCCATAGTAATTAAATTAAATAAATAAGTTAATTGTATAAAAAAAAAGAAATCTCACAGTGATCGGTTTTCAGAAATCGTTCGTGTTCATTTCTGTTCGCGTTCAAATTTGGCTGAATTTCCAAAGTACTCCGTTTCAGATCTAGTCAGCTTCATGTTGTAGATCTTGCTGTTGCGAAACCAACGCTTCTGAAATCAGGCGATTTCGTTGCTGTTTGAATGAGATACACGTGTTTAAACATTGGAAAATTTAAATGAATAATTAATTAAAATATTAACTATAACAATGCTTTAATTAAAACACTACTCTCCTAATTACTTTCTTCATCGTGTACTGGGAGACAACGGAACCCATTGTTCAAAACGAAAGCCTCCATCTTGCGTGTCACTGGGATCATCGGAAGTTCATCGGAGGGGGGGCCCTTGCTGCGCCTCCACGGCGTCTTCCATCTCCACCCGTCGTTGGCGACTCGGTGCCCTCGGCTGGCCTGGAAACGGCCTCGAGCGCCGGCTCTTTGAGCCCCAATTCCTCCCTAAATATTTCACAAAACTCGATCTTAACCGTATGATCTTAAAGGTCATGAAATTCCTTTTGATTTTGTTTTTGAATCATTGAATTATGTGGAGCGGATTAGGAGTAATTGAAGAATAAAAATAGGAGCTTCCTGGCCATTGGAGAAAAAGATGGCGTCTGCTCTCTATGAGGATTAGGGTTTGGTAGTGAAAATGATGTATTTTTATAATATTTTAATGTGAATTTTGCAAATAAATCCATAACTTTTGAACGACTCCAATTCCAGCCCAACCAGAGTTGACCCAACCTAATAGCCCCCGTTCCGGATCCAATGGGCTAGGTCTCGTCAGCCCAAATGACTGTCTATGGCCTGTTTTATTCAATTTAATATTTAAACCATTTATTTAATTAATTTGATCGTCTATTTAAGTTCACCGGGGCCACATATGAACTCAGAAAAATCTAGAAAAAATATTTATGGCTTTGTTTCGATGATACGGTCCTAACAAAATTAATTTCGTCAAATTCTGAGACTGTTTAAAAAATGGCCATTTTCAAGTTGATTAAATTTGACCGAAATTGACAAAACACATTTTCGTTTGCCACGTTCACATATTTATTCGAAAAATTACAAAAATTGAAACCCAGCAATAATTTAACATTCTAAATCCAACAAAAGTAGTTTTGTCGAAAACGGAGGTCGTTTGCAAAATGGCTATTATTAAGGGCTATATATTACATTAAAATATATATAAATTCTATAGCAACTTTTCTAAATTTTAAACTGGACATAACTATTTATTTTTAAAGTGAAATTTCAGTTTCTAACATTCGTTAGAAAGATATGGTTAAACAGATTTAAATATTTCTTATTTCGCTCAATTGTGATTTAAAATGAATTCTGTATAGTCAATTGAAATTAGAAATCGAATTTTCGAACTGTCGTGCCATATCTAACTCCTTTTATATTTAAAAATAAAATTTATTAGTTTTAACTTTGATTAAAATAAATTTTTAGTTGTTATTATTTAAAATAAACAATTTTAAATATTAAATTTTTATTAAATTTCCTAAAATAAAAATTTTAAATTGATTCAGATTTGCAGGTTGTTACAGTATAAGATTCGTTTTAAATCAAAATTTGTTGAAATAAGAAACTTCGAGTCTATTAGACAATATTTTTCTAATGGAAGTGAAAAATTAAGATTTCATGTTATAGGTTGTAAGTTATGTCCAAATCAAATTTTCAGAAAGTCGCTATGAAATCATTTATAAACCACAACGATTTATTAAATGTAATAAATCATTGTTTTAGAATTTTAAAAAGAATTTTAAGATGTATTTTAAGTTTAATTTATAGAATTTTTCTATAATTTTTAATTTGGAAAATAATCAACTTTTCATTTAAGGTATTTTGCACTCTAAATCAGCGTTTTTGGGATTTCATAAGATAACTCAACTTGTTCAATTAATTATATTTTTGGAATCGTGGTACATTACCCGACATGATTACATTTTTATTTTTGTCGATGGCAGTCCATAAATGAACAGAGTTTACGTAATGGGTACTTTATTTCTTAGCTAAGAAGTTTGATATATATATATATATATATATTTCCCCATCTGTACACTGCCTTTCTCTTCAAACCTGATTTCTAGCCTAAACCTGTAATAACCCTGAAATCTGGGCCAGTTTAAAATTTTTATTTTGGCAATTTTAACAAATTTTGATTATTTAAAATGAATTATTTTAAATAATACCGACGAGAAATTTATTTTGAATATAATTCGAACGTATATATTATACAGATCGTCGTTGGAATATAAATATTTATTTATAAATATAAAAGGAATTGAAAATGGCGCGGTAGTTCGATAATTCGGTTTCAAAATTCAAATGAATGTACCTGGTGCAAAATAAACCGGATTTTAGTGAAACCTAAAATAATAGAATCTAATTGATAATATCTTTCCAACGAATCCGAAAAATCGAAATTTCATAGCGGGAATCAAAAGATATGTCCAGTTGAAAATTCTGAATAGTCGCTATAGAATTCAGGCCCTTAAAAATGGAAATTTTGCAAACGACCTCGAATTTCGAAGAAACCACTTTTGTTGGATCCGAGATGTCAGGTTATTGCTAGATTCCAAAATTCGTAATTTTTCAAATTAATATGTGAGCGTGGCAAAGGAAAACGCGTTTGACCAGTTTCAGTTGATTTCAATCGACTGGAAAATAGTCATTTTTCAAACGGTCTCGGAATTTGACGAAATTAGTTTTTTTAGGACCGTATCGTCAATACGAAGTTAGAAAATATTTTTCTGGAATTTTTCGAGCTGGTGTGTGACCCCGGTAAATTGAAATACGCGTTCGAATTCAATATATAGAGTTATATGTTGATTTTGACGAAAACTGATCGAAACGATCGAATCAGCTTACGATACATATCCCATTGTGTTCAGAATAGGGGTAATTAGCTATGGACGACAGGCGGTGGGCTTGATTTCGAGTTCGAAAAGAAAAGTTACTTTATAAGGATTTTAAAATAAAATTAAATAAATTAAAATATATAATTCTTCCTGATAACCCCCTCCCCTTTTCTCCTTTTCTTCGATCAGAATTGTTTCCCCAAATAAAATAAAAAAGAAAACCATCGTAGCCCCACGTCGCGCCTCCCCTCGGAGCGCCGCCCCACCAGAGATCGACCGCCGCCAGGAGGCGCGCGCCCCCTGCTTCCCCCTTCCTCCGCCTCCTCCTCCTTCTAATCGAGCGTAGCCTCGCCGATGCCCTAGCCCTCGCCGATGAACACTCTGCCGCCGCCCCTCTCCTTCTTCTTCCCCTACCTCGCGAAACCCCCCTCCCATCTGACCTCCTCCGCCGCCTTAGGGGAGCCGCCCGACGCCGCCTGAAGCCACTCCCTCCTCCGAACGATGAAAACAGTAAGCTTCTCCTTTTACATTATTTTAAACTCAGTTTTATTTTGTTTAAGGGGATTAGCCTTATATATATAAATCAGTTTTTATAAAAATTAGCATTAAATTTATTTTCAATTTTTATAAGGCAAAGTTATGAATTTTTATAATGTAAAAGATCGGATTTTTATTAGTAGAAAGCTATGATCTTTCATTAGAGAAAGGTTAGATTTTTCATAATAGAAAAATACGATTTTTGTTGATATAAAAATATAATTTTTTACCTATGTTGAGTAGCAAGGAAAATATGATTTTTATATATTGAATAGCGAAGTAAAAATTCGATTTTTATATATTGAATAGCGAAGTAAAAATTAGATTTTTATATATATATTGAATAGCGAAGTAAAAATTCGATTTTTATATACTGAATAGTAAAGTAAAAATTCGATTTTTACATATGTAGAGAATACGGGCAACGAAAGTGACAAGAGGCAAGAAACGACGAAGATTTCTACCTAAGAAGAGTCGTGGCGTTGGATTAGCTATTCTGTGAGAACTTCTCACCTTCTAATTTAATTTTCTAGTTAAAATATATACTAGGATGCAGACGGTGTTTAGTAGCACCCGAGACCCATCGTCCACAGACCATGGACGGCTTGTATGCTTGTTTGTTTGATTTTGATGTGTAGTTGAATGTGTGATGTGATGTGAAATGAAATAAAATATTTATATAGTTAAAAATATTTTATAGTTAAAAATAGAATTTTTAACGTGTATATGAAAGGAAATAAAAATAAATAAATCGGACGATTTGTTTATATACACACATTTGACTGATATTGATTGGGACGATAAATTTTACACATCGCCCAACTGCACAAATAAAATCTGTGTTTGAAACCCCACACGGGTATTGGGATGATATTTGACGTACACTAATCCCGATTGTTTAGTTGTATGTCGATCGATTGATTGACAGACTGTTATAAGCGTTAAATATTTATATTCGATGCTTATACAGTGTAGAATGCACTTTGGATGATGGTTGATTATTCATCGTTGTTATTGTATACATGTGTTGTAGAAAATCCATATAATTAACATTATATGGTAATTGATTGGGCCTCATTCCATACTTGAAATATAAATATTTGAAAAAGAAATATTTGAAATAGAAATATTTGAAATAGAAATATTTAAAATATAAATATTTGAAAAAAAGAAATATTTGAAATAGAAATATTTGAAGTAGAATATTTGAAAATAGAAATATATGAAGCCGTGTTGATTAGATTGACGCCATTTAGACGTGAACGATATTTATATCGATTTTATTCATTTTATAATGAATATCGAAAGTGATTTCAAAATCTGATATTTTGAAAAGAAATGAATTCGAATTGAAATTGAATAGAAATGAATTCGAATTGAAATTGAATAGAAATGAATTCGAATTGAATAGAAATGAATTCGAATAGAAATTGAATATAAATGAAATCGAACTGAAATTGAATTAGAAATCAATTTGAATTGAAATCAATTTGAAATGAATTTAAATCGAATTTTCAAGGAAAAATTCAATTTTGATTTGAATTTGAAAGGAAGTTGAAATCGTTTTGAAAACGAATTTAAAACGATTTATAAAATACGTTTTAAAAAGGAAATCGACGAAGTATATATATTATATATTATATATATAATATAATGGCCTGAATAGAACGCGCCGCGCCGCGGCAGTTCGCGAATTTCGACCATTGACTTCGAACGGACATTGCGGGAGATCCGACCGTCGGATTCTCCTAAAACGGAACCGTTGGGTTCGTATCGAAAAGAGCTTTCTAATGAATATTAGAAATTAGAAATCTAACGGTTAGATTTGGAATTATGTCCAAATCAAATTTGGAAAAGGTCGCTGTAAGTGCAGTTCGATGGCCATTGATGGAGATCGACCGTACAGGCCTTGATAAAATTATTAAAAATATTAATAATTTGTGTAAAACCATAAGAAATGATTTGTGAAGAATTGGGATGAAAAACTCCATATTTGAAAAGATAAAAATAGATTTTTATCGAAATGAACTAGTTTTGAACTAGAATAGTAATTTATTTATTTTTAAAATAAATAAAGTGAGTTGGAAATGGTTTTGAAATATAACCAGAATTTCCAATAATTGAATTGGAACAGATTTGAATCGAAATTGTCTTTGGAATATTTCGATGTTGGATTTCGTGATTAAACAGATGTTGTTATGGAAATTTGAAAGATGTATATATATATATATCGTTATTTCCAATACGATATTTGTTGGTCGTAGAATTTGATATTGAATATAAGACGATATATTTTCTATTCAGAGCCTTGTATTTAATATCAAATGCGATTTGGGTTTGTCGTGAATGGTTTCTTCATTAACACTGTTCTTAAGCCCAGTTGAGAAAAGATTAAATCTTTTTATTTAGATTTAATGAAGTGTACCAATTAAATGATATTTAATTGGAATTGAATTGGTGTTGATTTTTGGGTTTATCGTGAATAGTGTTTTAAATAACACTTGTTCTTTAACTCGATAATTAATGAATGTGATTTTGGGTTTATTGTGGGCCGTGTTTTAAAAGACATTGGTTCTTTAACCCAGTTAAAGACAGGATTTTGATTTCTGTGAAGATTAAAACTAAGTGGAGTTTTAATGAATCTTTAATTAGATTGAAATGATCGAGAATGGAGTATCACCAGTTCTGCTCCAGGCGATAGTTAAACCTTTAATTAGATTTGAACGTGAAATGGTAATTGAATTTACCGATAACACCGTGGTGTTAGATATGAAGTATTACCTGTTTTACTTCATGGGATGAATAGGTTGGGATTGGGGAATAAAATAAATGATTACTTCGGTGTGGTTCACTAATCCCGACTAGTTTGAATTGATATTCAAAGGAGATTAAAGAATAAATTTAAAGAATTTATCTTTGATAAAATTAATGGGAACTTTTCCCAAAGTATAGTAATATTTGAATAAAAGAATATTCTGAATTGGAATGAGGCGTATGTTGTGTTTGTGTAACGCTTATTTATTATATACGCGAGTTATTCGGAAAGACCGGGTTTATCCCATTCTGAATAACTAATTCGACGTGGTGTCGAAGGTGAAGACGGCGGTTGAAGACCGGAGGTTTTCACGTCGTTTGGATAATTACTGATGATCTTGATTGGGCCGTACACCCAAGAAGATGGAAACAGTTGGTGATCGTCCAGACGTACTTGGAGATCGATGGATATGCGGGGTACTAGGTGCCTCCGGTTTCATTCAGACCCAGAACGAACTTGTAAATGGACTGTGTGTCTGACATTGGATTTTAGTCTATGTGATTGATTTCTATTAAATATATATCTGTTTGGCGGCGGAGAATTTATTCTCTTGCTTAACGCCCTTCTCTGAGACGTACGAGCTCAGGGGTTATATATCGATGGATATCAAACGCATGGAGTGAATTGCCTGTGTGGCATGCCTAAGTGGCAATATGAACAAGGCTTCTGTTGAAAAGAAGAGTCTTGTGGTGGATGATCAAAGCACAACCTGTGTGGCATAGCTTTGTGTAGCTTTGATTCGCGAGCCTCACACTCCGGTTGTGAACCAAAAACGGGAGAGGACCTCAGGGAGGACATGCGTTTCTTTCTAGTTAGAAGTGGCGTCAGTGGTTTTACACGCCCTGACGAGTTTGACTTATGTGGTTGTTGCTGTTGCGAGGCGCCTCGGTTAGATCGGACGATCCGGGTCCGATGGAGTCATTCGTTGGCTCATTTACGCCCCATAGGGGAGGGAAACGTAGTGTTCAGGCATAATAATCCACATCGGTGGACCGGCCCTGTCGCTCCAAGGCTTGCCTGCGCGCTTGCTTGAGGCTCGGGCTAGAGAGTCTCGAATCGGTAGAGGACGATCCTTGGCCTCGGTTCACAGACAGAAATCCAATTTCCAAATACGTGACTTTGCGGTTTTATTTGTAAACCTATATATGGCGACATAGTGGCATGGGACGCTCATGCCGCCTATGATTGATACTTATGATTTGAAGTTGTTTTATACACTATGCACTTATAATAGTATCAAATGATTTGTTTTAAACGTATTAAGCATTCTTGGCTATTATAAGGTAAAAACCCTATCCTCCAGCTTGCGTTGCATTGTGTGATGGGACCTGGGTCTTATAATAGATTCATTGTTCTTTATTTAGCATTGTGCTGTTGTTTTATGCACTGGTATTCTTGGGAGGAAACCCGTTCCGTGTTATACGGCGTGGTCCCTTGATTTACCTAACTTTAAAATAAAGATTAATAACTGTTTTAGTTCTCACACCAGTCCCATGACTGACCTGGAGTTTATTGTTTTAACCTAAACCTTGGGTGCCCTTATTTTGACACGGGCAGCTAGTAGTTTTGGTTTTGCAGATTTATATTCACAGGATCCTGGTTTACAGCTGGAACGATATCCGGAAAGCTTTGTATCCGTATATCTCCTTCTAGTTGTGTTTTGTATTATTTCCGCTTCTATGTAATTTATTGTAATCTCTGATATTTGTCTGTGTAATATTTATTCATACTATGTATATTCTTGTAATCTGATGGAATTGTTGTAATATACAATGAAATGTTCTCCCGTCTGCGTTGTGTTGTGGCTTGTTCTCGAAACAATCAGGCGTTTTCGAACAGTCTGGGTCGGTTCAGCGACTGATTCGGATCGAGCGAAATTCCTGGCTATCACACGTGGTATCAGAGCTTTGGTTTACAAAGCTTAGAGAACAAGACGCATTAGAACCAAACGAAAGAATTCATCAGATATTGGATTAGTAATATCCAATTAGGATGACTCGTTAGAGATAGGATCAGTAGTATCCTAGAACGAGTGTGAAGAGTATATTTTTAAAAATGAAAACAATTTTTGTTTGAAATTTAAACCATATACGTATTTGAATAGTTATTTACATTGAATTGGTACAATCCAATATATAAAGATTTTGCATATGCGTCTTGCAAACGTGTATTTGAAGTTTTAATATACTGGATAGTTATAGAATCATACTCTAGTGCCCGGGGATAATTCTGGTGACGGGGCACCATCGCCAGTATTTATTTTCGAGTTTCGAAAGTAAGATTTCTCTATATTTCCATTTGACTGGTGTGAGAACCGAAATTAGATAGGGCTTATTGTTGTGATTTGGCACCAAAAACATGATTTTCTGTATCTATATAAAAGTTATGAATTTGAAACGTTAATTCACTAATTGATTGATGTTTGTGTTGTTTGTTTATTTGTTTGATAATTTTGAACCATTTAGCCAAATTGAATCAAATAGTGAATTGTATTGGAAATTTATCGCATTTGCATGCATATATATGTACTTACTTTGAACAGGTCATAGCAAGGAGGCTAGAGCAGAAGAATAAAATTTGTTTGCCCGACAAATAAGTACATGTTTATCATAATTTACTGTTTTGTTTAGGTGATGATGATTTTATGAGCCGATTGTCTAGCCGCTTGGCTTTTTCTTTTTCTTTTTGAGATCAGAAGGCCTGTATGGCAATTTCGGGATTTTCCCGTGCTCCCGGTTTTAATATAAAATGGTAAGGTTAAATTATTTTGGGTCAAGTTAAAAATGGTAAGGCCCGGTTTTAATATAAAATTAAGTGTTATTTAATTTAATTATGTATATAAACTTATAAATGTCGTATCTTGCACATACAATATCAGAATTGCGAACAGTTTGATTCATTGGAACCAAATGGAGGAAGGCTACGTTATGAAGCCAGTTCGGAATCATTTGGAGCTTATTTAATATTATGGCAAAATAAAACGGAAGTTCGGATAAATCGACTGTTAATCGTTATTCAATGGTTAACGACCAAGGTGAGTAAATTCATTAACTCCGTCCAGTTTATAAATTTTATAAACATATTCTAATAATGTTAAATGATGATTGGATGATGTTCGAGGGTTGTTTGTGTGAATTGCCAAATATTTGGTTGAAATTATATATATATATATATATATATATAAAAAAACCGTTGGTTGAATATTGATTCTATTTATTATAATATCTCATCTTGACATGGAATTAGTGTTATTTTTGTGAACTAACATATGTGGATGTAGGGAAATAGGTTTGAGGCATCCAACTAGATTCCTTAACAATTTTATTGTTAGTTTTCATATATTGCATTATATGGTATGACCGATAATATGTGATTGATTATTATGTGTTTGGGTGTTGAATAACATTGGCCTTAAAATAATTGATATTTAAATACCTTAAAAATATATTGGAAAAGAATTCGAGTTTATAAGGGAAAATCTATTATTTAATATTTTTAAATAATAGAAATTTAATCTTGACTGGGGTAAAATACAATAACCTATTTTAATTATATTAAAATGAGTAGTTTGATGTATAAACGATATTTAAAGATAAAGTGGAATAGTTAATATTAAATAATTTGGAATATAAGAATGAATTTAGAAAAGGAAAATTGGAGAATCGTATTAAGGAAAAACGATGAAATTATTTCGATGTTTGAAATGTGAATTGAACAAAGTAAAACATAAGTATTTGTAATTGTAAGTCGATGATGTTGAATGTTATTAAAATAAATTATTTTTAGAAAATTTATATTATATAAATCATAATTTGACAAGATAGTTAATAAATGGGTTTGGAACCAATAATTTATAATCGAATACGTAATCGAGATTAAGTTATAACTTATAAACGGGATTTATGAAATGAAATGATTTTTGCTAGTAAGGAGCTAAGAATAGAATTAAGGAAATTAGAAACAGACTGGAAATTAGTCAAGTTGAATGGCTTTCTGAGTACCGATCTAATGTTGGTTTCGACCTTCGGGGTTGAAACTTAGGAAGTTGCTTTCTTACCAGCTTATGGTTAGGGATATGTTTTGTGTAAAAATAGTAAAGCGTGGATAAGAAATGAAAATGTTTTCCAATGTTAACAACGTATATTTTCTAAATATAGACAATAAGAAATGTGAATATATATATATTAGAGTGTTTTCCAATGATTAAAAAGGAATATTTTCTGGAATATGGGGAAATAAGAGTTTACAATATTCGGAAATGTATTCCAAGAAGCGTGAAGGGATAAACAGGTTTTGAGAAATATATGGAAATATATGGGAAATTGGAAAATTAATGTAAATTAATAAGGGCCAGTGATTGTTTGGTGCTTAGTTGTAAATTTGAATGGATATTTATTTTTCTTCGATAGTTAAATAACCGACTATCGAAGTCTTTGACCATCGTTGTCAATATGGAGAGACCAGTCGGATTTATTATCCGAGGACCACTCCGTATAGGAATAGATGTTGTGAATTATATTATGTTGAAGATAATAGAAAAGGAGTAAAATGTGAGGGTTGTTCTGTTTATAGGATAGTGCCTTCGGTTTTTCCAGTTCCATGACAACTTGTATGGACGAATGTCTGACAGGGAATGCCTAACAAATCACATAATACAATCTTTTCAAGATATTACGCCTAGTGGCAGAAGAATTCGTTTCTCTTATCTTTTTATACCCCTAATATTTTTGGAAAGATAAACTAGTGATTTGACGGGTTTGACAATGTGGCATTCAAAGTAAATAGTGGCATACTGTTCTAGAGAGATAAACGTAGCCTGAAGCCTTTCAACCGGGAAATGACAAAAACGGGTAGGTAGCATGACTAGTTGAGTCATACCCAAGCAGGGTGTATTGTCACCGATCTAGAGAATTTTTTCTTCTTCTTTCAATTTTGTATCTTGCGGATTACGGTTGGACGACCGACAACCGTGGGTGATAATACGTTCGATCCACTCAAGTTAAACGAGTAACCAGTCATGTATGGTCGGGTTGCAAGATGTTGTTGTTGAACCCCCGATGTATCCTTTCTAGCGTAAACTGATCGGAAGGTGGTCCCATACCTTGTCATAGTTGGAATCTAATCTCCAACAAGAGCCCTACGATTTTTGATTTTATACTTTATGTAGAGTGTGAGATGCGAACATGCTGCTAGATGGTTGTTTATTTGATTAGAAACTATTATAATATCACCAGATTTTTGTACCAAAAATATTTTGGGTTATAGTAAGGTAAAAACCATCCATCTTTTTGCATGGGCTGGCCTTACTATTATCCTTTTCTTTCAAAAGTTTTTTTTCCAAGTTAAACAATATGGTTGGGGTTTCCTCACACCAGTCCCATGACTGGCCTAGAGTTTATTTCGTTTTTTTTTTTACCGTAAATTCTTGGGTGCCCAAATTTGTACGGGCAGTCATGTGTTTCAAGATTTAACAGATACACTTGGATGAGCTTGAAATAGGAGGCTTCACATTAGTTATTTAGAGTTACTTCCGCTGCGGTGTATATGGATTGTACTTTGATGATGCATGTAAGTACAAATACAATTTTGTATTTCAAAGTTATGTTATATAATATATTTTATTCATTCCTTTGTGAGATTCATGTTTACTCTGATTCTGTTCTATTGTGTTCTTCTTCTTATACTCTAAATTTATTTCATTCTATTTCTTACCATCTAACTTCTTTCTATTGATGACCCAGTGTTTTCGATACTTGAATAGTCGACATGGTTTTTTGTCAATTTTCGAGGTTGAAAATCCCTCGGCCAGTTACAGCAGTATCAGAGCATAAGGTTTAGTGATAACCTTGGCTCTGTGGCGTAACCCAGTAATTAGTAATACCCTAGATCGAGTTTGAGTGCATATATATATGAGAGAGAGTATTTATAGATTGTATAAAAATATATTTACATTGTGGAAATTTATTAGTTGAGTGGCTTATGAATTCTGGTCGGTGGTGGAGCACCGCAATGTCGATAAGGGTTTCTAAACACTTGGATACAATAATCTGACACAATATGTTTCGAAAAAGGGTAAATGAAATAATTTTACCTAAAATGTGTTTTGATATAAAAGAAATATTTATGTTGGGATTATTATATATTGGATGTGTTGGTTGTAATTATAATCGAATGAGATTATAATTGAAATGGTTATAAATGACCAATCAGAATTCTAAATATAATATATAAAATCAGATGGATTAAATCTGAATTTAAACTAGAATTGGAAATTAAAACTATGAAACTTGAAAAGGTGTTGTAAATGGATTTGAATTTAATATATGGGAATTTTAAAAACCTGGGTGAATTTGGAAATGTTTTCCAAGCATTGGAAAGGATATTCGGAGTAATTTCAAAATGAAAGTATTTAAATAAGTTTTGAAAATGAAATAGTACTGAACTCACTTTGGTGGATGGAAAATAACACTAACGATGGATCGCGACATCATCAGTGTTAATTTTTGAGTTTCTATGTGATGGGTTACTACCAAAGATTTTGTTTTGAATTATTTGAAGAAACAAGTTGTGAATTGCCATTATTATATGTAAATGATTTCAAACTGATTTGAAATAAAATTAGGTATTTGAATTCTGAAATTTAAATTTAACCTATGAAGATAAATAGATTGAAATGGTAAATGTGCATAAATAAATTAGAATTTAACATAAACTAAGTTAAATAAATTTGGATTAGATTAGAGAAAATCTGGAATGGAATTGGATTATTGAACAAGAATTTGGAATTCAGATTGGAATTGGAGTTCAAAATGGAATTTGGCTTGGGTATAATCAAATGATTGGATTCAAGGATAAGTCAAGTGGAGATCAATTGGAAATGCATTTAGGCATGCTGAAGTGGTAGAAAATCGAAGAGAAAGAGTTGAATGTCCAACAAAAAGGTACAAGTTTATATTTTGTTTAGGTATGAGATTTATGAGCTATTTTGGCAAGCCATATTGCTGTTTGATTTTCTTTTGGATTGGAGAGAGCCTAGAATGGCGAGTTGTAGTTGTACCGATTTGGCTGTGCAAAGGAGACGCTGGCGAATTTTTTCGAAATATTAAGATGTTAGAAATTTTCAAAATTATTGGAAATTTTCATTCGTAGGAATGAATTAGTATGTTAATTGAAAAGTAATTGGTTTAGTTGAAACTGAAATGCAAATGTAAAACAGATGATTTTTAACCAAAATAATAGGGATTGTAGCATTATTCCTACCTTAGTAATTTCGAGGAGAAATTGTTTTAAGGGGGAAGGAATGTAACGTCCCAGATATTTAGCAATTAAATAATTAGTTAATCCAATTATTTAATTAATAATTTGGTAATATAATTGAATTTTTATATTGAATTTATTAATTAAACGACGTTTGAACGTTTTAATTTTAATATAATTATAAACAAGCTCATAACGCTGCGGTAGGTCATAATATTACGTTTTGAACTTCAACTGAATCTATATGATTCATTTTAGATCGAAATTCATTGAAATAAGAAATGTTCGAATCGATTGAACAATATTTTTCTAATGGAAGTGAAAAATCAAGATTTCGTGTTATAGGTTGTAAGTTATGTCCAAATCAAATTTTCAGAAAGTCACTCTGAAATCGTTTATAAACCACAACGATTTATTAAATATAATAAATCATTAGTTTCGAATTTTTTTAAGACGTATTTAAATTAATTTATAGAATTTTTCCATAATTTTTAATTTGGAAAAAAGCAACTTTTCATTTAAGGTATTTTGCGCTCTAAATCAGTTTTTATGGGATTTCACAAGATAAGTTAACTTGTCTATTTTATTATATTTTTGGAATCGTGGCACATTACCCAACATAATGATATTTTTATTTTCATCGATAACGTTCCGTAAATGAATAGAGTTTACATAGTGGGTACTTTATTTCTTAGCTAAGAAGTTTGATTTATATATATATATTCCCACCTATACACTGCCTCTCTCTTCAAACCTTATTTCTAGCCTAAACCTATATGTTAATTACTTGCCGACCAGTTTTGAATAAGTCACCCTGGAAGCAGTAGCTCTTAGCTGTGAAGTGGGATTACGTCAATTCGCATACCTATTTCATGACAGTTCAAAATCAAATAGAAGTACCCACCCTAATATTCGTAGCCGACCTACTGGAGTGTGGGAAACAGGGTGAACTATTAAATAAGCGTGTACGACCAAGTTCCCTTGCTTATTGATCACCCTACAAGCTTGCATCTTATGAAACGTTTTTTATTGCCATATATGTTTGGTCCCTCAACTCTTCTATTTAAACAGCACTCTTCATTGATTTTCTTCTTCACAAAATGATACCTGAAGCTTTTCATGGATTTTGAAAGAAAAAAACAAAATGTAAGCTCCTATTGAAGGAAACAAACCGCAAGCTTTTAACCTTAATGGAAACACTGAGTTCAAATGAAATCAAATGTCGCCTTCTTCCTGTTCGCGATGACATCGACTGGTGCATCTCTCCCTCCGCTTCCGCTTTCCTCTCTGCCTTACATCTGAACCTGACTCTTCCGCAAACTTCTCCACGTTTTTCACCACTCATGAAAATATTCCCCTCTACTTTTAAATTGGCTCCGCCCAAGGTCATGGCAAGTAACTTACACAAATTAATGTGTAGCCAGTCGTCTAACTGACCTCACTCCTCTGCTGCTGGTTGTGAACAGTCTTGTGCGATGGTGTGTGGGCAAGTTGATGACAATAGCAGCACCGGTGGACCTGAAACCGCGCTACACAGAAGTGGCACACAATGGTCGTGAGGATGATGAGCCCCTACATGCCTTTCTTTTTGCGATTTGATGCATATTCTATTCGGGAGTTCATTGAGGCATGAAGGGAGGCCAATGGACGGAATTTTTGGAGTAACTCAAGTTCTATGAAATGATAATGCGATGGAAGCCTGTGCAGAGAGTTAAACAATGGTTATTTCTGTTGTGGAATCATGGAGTGTTAAAGGGGAACTCAACCATCAAATAAGCTTTGAGTTTCATGACGAAAAACATGAGAATGAAGTGGAGTTCATTGTAAATTCTCACTGCCTGTAGCCGCGTTGAGGACTCAGGGACAGAAGAGGATGGATTGTTCGAGTTTCATGGTTGGGTGTTGAAGAGGTGCAGTTTGGATGGCAAAGTTCATGGGCGGATTTAGCGCGGTTTTCAGTGTAGTCTGATGGATGATAGAGGGCGAGTAAATACAATATTAGGTTGGGAGTAGGTAGCAGGTTACGTTTTAAAGTGGGATGATGAAGCTACAATGGCAGGTGGTGAAAAGATCATGTGAGCCAATCATAAATGGGTAAGGCCCAGAAATGTATATTAAATAAAAGAGGGAGGAGCAGCTCGCGGGTATTTTTGGTTGAAGAAGGGCCCACATTATGAAATTCGGGTTGGGTGGAGAATAATTGCAAGCGGGTTGAATTATTTTTTGGTCAGGTTAAAAATGGTAAGGCTCAGTTATAATATTAAATTAAGTATTATTTAATTTAATTATGTATATGAACTTATAAACGTCATATCTTGCACATAAGATATCATAATTGCGAATGGTTATCGTACGAAGGCAGGTTTCATTATGAAGTCGGTTCGGAATGATTTGGAGCTTGTTTGAAATTATGGCAAAATAAAACAACTGTTTGGATAAATCGACTGTTAATCGTTATTCAACGGTTAATGACCAAGGTGAGTAAACTCACTAACTCCATCCAATTTATAAATTTTATAAACGTATTCTAATAATGTTAAATGATGATTGGATGATGTATGATGGTTATTTGGGTGAATTACTAAATATTTAATTGAAATTATAGTTACAATTATATATATGAACCGTTGGTTGAATATTGATACCTCATCTTGACATGAAATCAGCATTATTTATGTGAATTAACATCTGTGGATGCAAGGAAACAGATTGGAATAATCTAACTAGATTACTCAACAATTATATTGTTATTTTTCATATATTGCATTATATGATATGACCGATAATATGTGATTGATTATTGTGTGTTTATGTGTTGAATAACATTGGCCTTGAAATAATTGATGTTTAAATACCTTAAAAATATATTGGAAAATAATTCAAGTTTAAAAAGGAAAATATATTATCTAATATTTTTAAATAATAAAAATTTAATCTTGATTGGGGTAGAATACAACAACCTATTTTAATTACATTAAAACGAGTAGTTTGATGTATAAACAATATTTAAAGATAAAGTGGAATAGTTATTATTAAATAATTTGGAATATAAGAATGAATTTAGAAAAGGGAAATTAGATAATCGTTTCAAGGAAAAACAAGGAAATTATTTTCGAAATGTGAATAGAATTAGGTGAAAACATAAAGATTTGTAATTGTAAGTCGACAATGTCGAATGTTATTAAAATAGATAATTTTTGGAAATTTTATATTGTATAATTCAGAATTTGACAAGATATTTAATAAATGGGTTTGGAACCAATAATTTATAATCGAATACATAATCGAGATTTAGTTATAACTTATAAACAAGATTTATGAAATGAAATGATTGTTGTTGAGAAGGAGTTAAGAATGGGATTAAGGAAATTAGAAATAGACTGGAAATTAGTAAAGTTGAACGGCTTTTTGAGTATCGATCTGATGTTGGTTTCGGCCTTCGAGGTTGATACTTAGGAAGTTGTTCTCTTAATAGTTTACGGTTAGGGACTGATGATATGTAAAAATAGCAAAGCGTGGATAAGAAATGGAAATACTTTCTAATATTAATAATGTATATTTTTTAAATATAGAAAATAAGAAAATGTGAATATATATATACATGAGAATGTTTTCCGATAATTAAAATGTAATATTTTTTTGGAATGTGGGAAAAATAAGAGTTTACAATATTTGGAAATGTTTTCTAAGAAGCGTGAAGGGCTAAACAAGTTTTGAGAAATACCTAGAAAGATATGGGAAGTTGGAAAATTAATGTTAACTAATAAGGGTCTGTAATTGTTTAGTGCCTAACTGTATATTTGAATGGATGTTTGTTTTCAATCGATAGTTAAATAACCGACTATCGTACTCTTTGAGCATCGTTGTCAATATGGAGAGACCGGTTGAATTTATTATCCAAAAACCACTCCATATAGGCCTATGCATTGTGAATTAGATTATGCTAAAGATAATTGAAGACTGAGTAATACGCAAGGGCTGTTCCGTTTACAGGATAGTGCCTTCGGTTTTTTCAGTCCCAGGACAACTTGTATGGACGAATGTCTGACAAAGTATGCCTAATAGATCACATACGACGATCTTTTCAAGTATTATGTCTGGTGGCGAAGGAATTCGTTTCTCTTAGCTTTTTATATCTGTAATAGTTTTGGAAAGATGAACTAGTGATTTGATGGGTAGTCAAGTGTTTTAGGATTTTACAGATACACTTAGAGGAGCTTGAAGTAGGAGGTTTCATCATTAGTTATTTAGAGTTCCTTCCGTTGTGGTGTTTATGTGTTGTACCCTGATGATGCATGTAAGTAAAAATACATTTTTGTATTTCAAAGTTATGTTATATAATATATTTTATTCATTCCGCTGTGAGATTCTTGTTTACTCTGATTCTATTATATTGTGTTCTTCTTCTTTTATTCTAAATTTCTTTCTATTTCTCACCATTTAACTTTTTTCTATTAATGACTTGATATTTTCGATACTTGAATAGTCGACATGGTATTTTGTGTCGATTTTCAAGGTCGAAAATCCCTCGGGTTGTTACACCCTCTATAAGGTGTACCGAAGTCACGAATACCAATAACCCCTTTACACACATTATCTACAACAAAATCCATTACTAGACTGTCCGTAAGAATCTAATCTGAGGTCGTCTCAGTATGGGCACTATCCCCGACGATCATCATATGTTGTAGGATATCATCCTGTGTCTCCCATATCTCTCTAACAGTCAACTCTATAAGACTTAATGTCATCTTTTCTGCATCTTGGATAATGCAATCCATCGTGGCAGCCTTGCTCCCTATCTTGGAGTCATCGTCATCGAATAATGCATCACTGTATAGAAGCACCACATCTCGTCTCAAGCCAAACAACTGATCGAAGAGCCATCACATCGAAATTGTTATCGAATAAATCATCATACCCTGTTCCTCGAAATCGCATTATCATCGGTGTCAAATTGGCCAAGGGCCAATAAAAATAGTAATCGATATCAACTATTTTATAGTAATCGATAACGACTACTCGAATCACCTATTTAACCAAAATTTGTTAAATACATATCCCATGAAAACGTCCGACATTTGCTGCAAAATCCAGCTCATTGCCAAATCCATCCTTCACCATCACGTTGGTTATCAAGTTGCCATTCCCCGGGTTGGCGCAACTCCGGTTTGACCCATTCGAACCGGATCAACATAGTTGATCTGGACTTGGTCATCTATATCCAAATAGATATGGTCGACCCGAATCTGGATCGGTATAACCGACCCAAGATTGGTCGAACTGAGATTCGCCTGCCATTTGACTTCTTTGCTCTATCCAAGTCTTCAAGTCTGATGTCAAGCTCCAATGTTGCTCTGTCATCGAGCCCAACCATACAATTTGAAGCTCCATCGAGAATACATCTTGCCCATTCGAGTTTACCACTTTTTCGAATTCAAATAATATGCAGCAACGTGTATATTCGATCGATAAACACCCCAATCTCTCATGAACAAAGTATTCCCTAATACTTGGTCGCCTTCGAATGATGTTTTAACCTAAACAATGTAAAGAATTCAACTATACAACCAATAATCATCCAAAATTTGAAAATGGCATACGAACATCCATAATAGTCATAATGAATCGAGTATAATGCATTTATGACCATAAAAGTTAAATATATGTCAAAATAGTCTAAATCTATCTATATGATCAAAACAGTGCGCAATAGCGCATAAATGGGTAAATAGTGCACATAATAACACACAACTAGATTAAATGTCCTAGTCATGATTAAAACTACTCAAACCACTTTTTAATATTTTTATTTATCATTTACTAGGTCCAACTACTCTAAATATTACATTTTAGAATTATAACTCTATTTATGACATCAAAACTATATTATATAAACAATTATGATCCATTGAGAGATAATCACTCACCTCAACCAAATCAGTCCAAGTTAGCCCTAGAGTGTAGAGCTCATCAATATGAGTCCAACGAAAGAAATTGTGTCCAATCTATCCTAGTACGCTAAAGATATACAAGGTATAAGTTCGACGATTTAAATGACAACTTAAACAGCTTAATAGAATATTTAATTTAAACTAATTATCTCAATTAGCATAAATCTGTTCTTCCCCGGACGATATACAGGTCGTGCAACCCACATTCCTACCGTGTAACCCCAACAATGATACGCCACTCCGATCAATGAATCCTGAATCCTATCACACTTGCGCGATCCTATCTGAAAGCCCGACTTTTCCATACTAAAATCACAACCACCTACGCCTTCATCTAGAATGTGTCCTCAGCCTCCATGCTCGCTAGCCCAAGTGTCGCTACTGCCTAAAGATGACCGAGCCTCCTCAAACTCATGGTCATGGTGAACCTCGTGTCCCTCGATCCAAATCCTCCGACAAATCCACCTATCTTTGATCGTAAGAGTTGCACATCAAAGCCCGAGATGGACATAGAAAATTTCAATCATTGTCATACACAGCCACACAAAATAAAAAGGGTATGGCCACGAAGAGAATTGAGTCACGAGTTCAATGCATTTGTGTGACACCCCACGTCCATTAATGTCACTCATTAAGAGAATGCATTAAGTTTCATGAAGCATTATAGGTAAACAAAAACAGAAACATTACAAGACAGTTATAAAATAGCAGCGGAGTTTTAAACTGTTAATCATAAAACATCGTAGTTCAAAACATGGTTACATTATGTGTTTGAAATACATAAAAACTAGTACATCACTAAAATTTCTATCTTGTACTTAAAACATCAGAGTACAATAATAAAAGAAGCATAATTCCCTAAAAACATAGCCATCGTAGAAAAGATAAGGACTCGAGAAATACATCTAAGCAGCTCCAAGCAGAATGAAAGCAGAATCATGATTAAGCTTGAGTATTCCCACCCTAAGAACCCGAGGGGTGGGGGGAGGGGAAGAGAAAGAAAAGGAAACAAAATGGGTCAGATATAAAGTCTGGCGAGTCCAGTTACTTTTAGCATATAAATAAGTAAAAATATCATGACACACATATAAAGTGGATAAGGGAGACAACATCATAAAAGGCAGGTATGTCAAGGTAAACACGATAAACATGATGGAAAATATTGCGCTTCTCTAATGATTTCTCTTTCTCTGCACCAATAATAGTATATCAGATATGTAATAGGACTACATACTCCATAATTGGTTAAAAGAAATAGGATGATCCCAACAGAAATATAATGGTAGTCTTAGGTGTACTCTAGTAACGGGTTTTAACCCAAACAGAATTAACCAGTACCTAAACAGAAATAACGAGTGTCAACCCAAACAGAAATACAGGTACCCCACAGAAACAGACAGGACTAAATGTACCCTAACTATTACCCTTCCCCGATCGATTGATCCCTATCCCGTAAATACCCTGTGTTGGCCCCATGGTAGGGTGTATTACTTCCTAAAGTGGCAACCTACAGATGGACACAGACCTATTTACTAGTGCTAAAGCGGATTATTTTCCCAGATGCAGGCCATACTCATGCACGCACATGAGTCCGTTGGAACGCGCCAGTACACACCTCCTCTCAGTTGAACCTCTTATAATCAGTTCAGTAAGCATTCCCTGACCCCTACCTAGTGCGGGGTCCTTTTTTAATACCAGAATAGGTTACTGACTAATATGGGTCCCACATAACAGATGACACAAGTCAACCCTTACAGATCTTGTGTCCCCAATTAACTAGGATTTTGACAGGTTATGCCTAACAGATTTAACAGATTCACATAACCCCTACAGATTTACGAGTTAAACTTTACAAGTTAACGGGTCCATATAACCCCAACATATTTAACTTGTTAAGTTTTCTAAATTAACAGGTCCATACAACGCTTACAGATTTAACAGGTTTACTTAACCCCACAGATTTAAGAGGTTAAAAAACAATTTGATTGTTGATTGGTGTTGTGTGATAGTAAATTAGATTAATTGAATTATTGAAACGATAGTTAATTTAATTAACAATAAAATGAATGGTAGGATTTATTCGATTAAATCACACATTGAACCGATTAGAAAATAAATAGAAATATATATACATGTGTATTATATATCTTTGAACAGGTAAATGGATTAGCTGTTGAGTAAAGATTTTATTTGCGTGCCCGACAAATAGGTAAACCTTAATGAGTTGGATGCGAAATATTATTATATCAACTCCTGTGAATGTCATTAGATGCGGAGTGCTGGTTTTTCTGTGTGAAATAATAAATGTCGCCATAGGATAGAAACAATTAATTTTGAACTACATTACATGGCATACTTCTGAAGATAGGCATACTTCATCATATACCACATAAGCATTTGGAGCTTGTGTGACGAGGCGGAAGATTTACCATACGAGCGAGAGGCTTGTATGGCGATGACTATATTTTACAGGTTGAACTGATGACTGATATGGACTATTTAAATTGTAACGATTAAATTGCCAGATTAATAAAAACCTGTAACACCCCACCTCCGCCAATGCCACTCTTGCAAGCACACTAGCTTCGGAGGGGCGTTTAAACAAGGTAAACATGCATGCAGATATCACAAGACAGAACATATAAGTAAAACAGAGTAGTAAAGCAGCGGATAAAACTTGCATTTCCAAAACCATAGTTAAGTTACAATAAAGTACTTAGTCGTTATTTTCCAACAAACAAAGTCTAGATAAAAGCATAAACTGAAAAACTGAAATACATAAAGTACTATCCCCAAAGTGAAGTGATAAACCATAGCTAGCTCAATGTCCAAACCCGTACATGAGCAAATCCAGTAAGCAAGCTAGAAAGATCCAAGCTAAGCTCCAATGTTCCCACCCTGAGGACCTGGGGGGGAACGGAAGACAAGAGGCGAAAGAAAACAGGTCAGTCAAAAAGACTGGTAAGTCCTACTACTATCTGTCTATGAACTAGTAAAGTTAACTGGCATGAGAAGCTGAGATGAACATAAGGATAACAACATACTGGCATGATGATTAACTAACAAGATAGATAAAGGTGTCATCGCATAATCAAGGTTAAGTTTTGCACCACGGGTGTACTAGCATTCTAACATGTCAAGTAAAAACAAGAATTGATCCCTTGGCCCAAGCTTGGCCCAAATAGTTTGAGAAGATCTAGATCAAGGTCCAACTACTCGGTCTAGTCGATCGGCTCCCTATAAGCCTAACTCGTCAAGTGTCGGTGTCATACGGCGTAATCATGTAATGTAGTTGACTGTGCAGGGTCCAACCTAGGGTGTATCTGGCCCTACGGTGTAACCCTCTGACACCATACCATGATACACAGTCTAAACCTACCGGTGCCCGTGTTCAACTCCGGACTTGATGTGCATGACCATGGTCCGCCTGAACAACCCGGGCATCACTCAGCCGTCTCTTTTTGGTCTCTTATAATCAGCCCAGTAATCGTGCCCTAGCCTAGTCCTAGGGTCTTATAATACAACTAGAAGGTTACTGCTGAAAAGGACCACGCAACTAGGGTTTCTTAACGGGTTAAATGTGGTTAACCCGATCCACACGTGGATTAAATTGGTTAAGAGTACCCAAGGCTCCTGACTTAACCTCGATTAATCCATCAAGCCCATATTGGTTAAGTATTAAGTGGACCATGACTTAACCCTAATCAGGAGGCATTCATTAACTTAATGAGCTTTAACCTCTCACATTAGACCTTGTTGTGGTTACTAGTTAAGCCGGGCGGTTCCGGGTAGCTTTACACCACAACCTGGTCTAACCTCGGGTTCGAGCACAACATGACCAACTTCTCACATTGGGTCCTATTGTTTGTAGCCACTAGTTAAGCCGGGCGGGTCCGGGTAGATTTATGCTACAAACTCAACCCAACCTCGAGTTGGCCACACTCATCTTTTCTAAGTGTCATGTCCATTATGTTTCCAAAACATAATTACATATCACGTCATGTTATAAAAATCATGTTCATGTCATTATGTTACCCAACCCCAACGTAATCCCATCGTTTACATAATCGCAATAACGCATAAAGGATAAAATAGGGAACTTGGCATAACCATGACAAAAAGGTGTTGAAGCCACGAGTTTAACATGGTGGCATATGAAATGTACATATGTTCATATACTTGCATATTGCATTATGAGGCTTCAAAAGCATGCATAAAACTAAACTTAGCATATGAGTGATACATGGTGATAAATAACATGTAGAGGTTGCTAGAAGTTCGCATTTGGCCTCACATGCAAGTTATCATAAGGGATATGATAACTTTCATGTTGCCAAAATGCAACTTTTAACATAAAGCTTGAAGCTTTAAGGTCACAAACCCAAGTTTAACTTGCATAACATGATAACATGATCAACCCAAACTTGCATAACATGATAACATGATCAACCCAACTTGCATAACATGATAACATGATCAACCCAAACTTGCATAACATGATAACATGATCAACCCAACTTGCATAACATGATAACATGATCAACCCAAACTTGCATAACATGGCAACATGTGTCATACATAACTTGCATAATGATCAACCAAACTTGCATATGATGATCAACCAAACTTGCATATGATGATCAACCAAACTTGCATATAATGATCAACCAAACTTGCATAACATGGCAACATGTGTCATACATAACTTGCATAATGATCAACCAAACTTGCATATGATGATCAACCAAACTTGCATATAATGATCAACCAAACTTGCATATGATGATCAACCAAACTTGCATATAATGATCAACCAAACTTGCATCATTCATTTAACTTTAGAGTTGAAAGAAAGAAAGTAGAAAAGGGCTTACTACGCTATGAAGACACAAATGAATATTGATTATAAAGATTGAGACGAAGCCCTTATGCAAGCACCAAAATATGAAAGCCCCAATTGAAAAACCCTTGCGCCAAATCAATAAAAATCCTTGCTTTGAAATAGAAATGTTGCAACTTGACTTGAATGCAAACTAAGAACACTCATACAAGTTTGAAAGCACTTGTATGAACTCACAATCTCTCATAGAAATAGGCTTAGGAATTTTAGTATGAGAGTGGAGGCCATGAGAGGAACAAATTTGACATAGTTTAGTTGTAGGATTGAATAATGGTGATTTAGGCTAGGCTTAGGGTCCTTTTTATAGAAGATTAGGATAGTATTAGCCATAGGATTAACCCTAGATTCAATCCAAGCCATCAAAGCATGTCTTGGGGAAGAAGTCAAGTGTAGGAACCATCTAGGACCTTTAGATTAAAGCTGAACCATGAGAACCATTCAAATGCAAAATCTGCATTTGAGCGAATCGGCCCACGGGTTGACAGCCAAACACCCTGGATTAACCCCTAGTCGACCCAGCGGGCTTGGGTCGACCTCAAAAATCGGCCGGTTCGGTTATTCCCCTCTCCCAATTCGTTGTTTTGAACATTTTTGCATATTTATTTATTTAATTTTCAATTATATATATATATATATCAATATATATATATTTCTCTGCGCAACCCATTTCACTTAATTAAGTATACTTTAATTTGTGAATTTTTCGTGAAACTTCGTGAGGCCATATCTTGGTCATACGGACTCCGATTTTCGAAAACTCGGACTCTATTTTGCGTATTTTTCCGAGACGAACGCAATGGCACAGCCCGTTTCCCTTGATTCAGATTTTACAGTTTAATTCTGCCTCCATTTGTGTTATAACATGTTATTCAAAAATACGGGTTGTTACATTCTCCCCTCCTTAAAGGATTTCGTCCCCGAAATCTCCAAGTTAGGAAGAACGTATCCTACCATCCATCATCCATCTACTCAAAACAACATCCACGTGCAGTTATTGTCCTTAAAGGATTCTAAATGCTGTATGATCATATGCAAAGTTGTGTGTATATGTACTTATCTAATGCGAAAATCAGGAGGTTACTGATTCAGTAAACCCCCTTAATGCAAAATATGTTAGTGAAATGAGTCCATATGTATGCAAATTCCTAACATAATTTATAATCTCTACATGAGTGCACATAACATTCATCCATATGCAACATCCACGTGCTAGCATAACAAGTTTTCATCCATGAATAAGCATAAACACTCATGCATATGCGGTATGAAAGTGTGTGAGCCGATCTTAGTGCCTAACGTGTATTATGCATCCACGAGTATCCACTTGCAAACACTTGCAACCACTTGCAAACATCAAACATAACATGTTTCAAATACATGTTTCATCCAAAGGGTTTCTACCTAAGGTCCTCATGACAAGTTTTATGAAACAAGATAAACTAGATAAGCATGGATAGCAAAGGGAAGATATACCAATCTAGGAAAAGAGATTGAAAATGTATCCTCAAAGAGAAATGGATAAAGCACGCGCCTCTTCTCCTTGGTTTCCCAAGTTGCGTCTCCCTCTGTTTCACTCCATTGCGCCTTAACAAGCTTAACTTCTTTGCTTCTTAGCTTCTTTGTCTCCGTTTCCATGATACGAATCGGAGCTCGTCTCAGGATTGCCTCTTCCTCTACCTCCATGTCTTCAAGAATACTTGGTTCAACCACCTCAGCGGACTCATGTAGGCACTTCCGGAGATGCGAGACATGAAAGACATTATGCACTCCGGCTAGCTTCTCGGGCAATTCCACCTTATAGGCTATTTTTCCAACTCTTTCTATAGTAGGGAAGGGTCCTACGATCCTTGGTGCCAGCTTCCCAACTGCTCCAAAACGAACCACAATACGCAAAGGAGAAACCTTCACGAAAACCATGTCCCCAACTTCGAATTCCAAATATGCCATTCGCTTGTCAGCATAGGATTTCTGTCTATATTGGGCCGCTTTCATCCTCCTTCTCACTAATTCAACTTTCTCGGATGTGTCTCGTATCATATCGGGCCCATGTATAAGTCTATCTGTTGTCTCCCACCAACAAGATGGTGACCTACACGGCCTCCCATACAAAGCTTCAAATGGTGCCATCCCTATGCTGGCTTGATAGCTATTATTATAAGCAAACTCTACAAGGGGAAGGTGGTCTTCCCAAGTACCACCAAAGTCAAGAACACAAAGTCTAAAAAAGATCTTCTAGCACTCTATTCACCCCTCTCAATTTGGCCATCCGTCTGGGGGTGATAGGCTGTACTCAGATTCAATCGCGTACCCATCGCTTCTTGCAAACTGTTCCAAACTAGCTAGTGAAACTCGGGTCATGATCGCTAACTATGCTAGAAGGAACTCCATGCAACCGCACTATCTCTCGAAGATAAATAGATGCTAGCCATGATACGGTCCTCTTGCTTTTCACTGGAATGAAATGGGCTCTCTCTTTGTTAGTCTATCAGTTATTACTCATATCCCATAAAGTCCAAATGGTTTGGTGACGAACATCTTCACCGCAACTATATATCACAAACAGGCGAGTCATACTCCTTATGGAGTTTTCAACAGAACTAAGGTTGAGGATAGGACCGAGAGGATATTCTTAAAAGATAGCATGCGAGCAAGCTCTACGGAACAATAGGGATCAAGGATATACTCTTAGAAAGGGATTTAATGCGCGTATCTAGTCTTCAATCTTCTAAGCCGCATTTTCTTGTGCTTAATCCCATCGTGCCCTGACCGTCTTTTAACTTCACAGTTCCATAGTTCTTAATCCTTATTTCCAAAATATGAGTTAGATCTCATTTCACTGTTGCCTCTCATTCCCCTTCCACTTATCCTTTGCCTAAAATGCTTGGCTTCCACATAACTGCGTGCTCATGGTTTCATGCAAGCTTTCCAAAATTCGTTAGTGAATCTTGGATCTCGTTTACATATTATACGGTATCCCACGCAGAAAACTATCTCTTGAAAACATGTGCCAATCCACGTTACCAAATGTACTTACTAGGGTGATTTCCCTAACCCATGCTTAAGTAAAATGGACTATCCGCCTTAGTAGCGAATACCACCGGAGCACCCCATTCTGAAATGCTTCGCCTAATGAAATTTTTCTCAAGCTACTCCTTAATTTGCTTACCAAGCTCTCTCCTTTCTCGCGGGGCCATGTGCCTAACGGGCAATGTAACTGGCTTGGCATTATCAACCAGATAAATGCGGAAATCTATCTCCCGCTTAGGGGGTAACCCCCTTACTTCTTCAAAGACATCAGGATAGCCTCGGACCACCCTTACAGATTGCAGATCATCGATGGACGAGTCAAGAGATTCAAGATAACATAACATGACGGGACCTCTAGGGTTACGAGAAATTTCTAGGGTATTATCGAGGCGAATCATGAGCCTCACCACCCTAAGTTCACAACCAATCCACACCCAAAATCAACCCATATCCCATAAACCTGAGAACCTAAGCATTACACATGAATTCTATGCTCAAGATAGGGATTTTCAAATCCACACAAATCACAGGTAGATGGGCGGAAACCCCAATTGGATTTGAAACACTAACGGGACCTCAACTAGACTAGTACTTAGGTGCAAATTTTCAACAAGATCAGAAATAAAACTATGCGATGCGCCAGAATCAAATAAGGTATGAACAGGGAAATCAGAAATGTAAACAAGACTTTCTACAGAAATACTACCTCGATCCTGAGCTGGAGCAGCGTTGAGAGCATGCACTTGCCCTCCAGAAGGTCCTGCACGCTGATTCTGCCCTTGCCCTTGTCCTTGCTTCTTGGGGCAATCCTTGCTAAGATGTCCAGGCCCTCCACAGTGAAAGCATTCGCCCAACTTCCACTTCTTCTTTCTACAATCCTTGGTTATGTGCCCAACAATTCCACAGTAGTTGCATTTTCTTGGGTCCTTTGACTTGTTGTCCTTGCTATTGTTGTTTTTCTTATCTCTTTTCTCAGTATCTTCCTTCTTGCCTTGGGACTCATTTGCCTTGACCTCCTTCTTGACACTCTTATCTTCCTCTTGAAGTAGGGTCATATTCACCAAACTCTCGAAGGTCGCCCCCAGGGGTATATGAGATATGGCCAAACCGCGCAATGGCTCATTTAATCCTAGAGCAAAGCGTAGGGCCTTCTTCCGAGCGGTGTTAACCCATTCTAGACCGAACTGAGCAAGTTGATTAAACTTCCACGTATTCTCTAACGGTCATGTCCCCTTGCTTTAGTGATAGGAACCTCTCTAGCAGAGGGTTCTCTTCTGTCGATGATAGAAACTTAAGCCCAAATCTCGTCCTAAAGTCGGCCCAAGTCTCAATTGGTCTAATAGTGGTGGTGACTACCCACCAATAAGCAGCTTCCCCTTTCAATAGCCATATCGCCAACAGAACTTTCCTACGATCTTCCACTTCAAAGATAGCAAAGAGGTCTTCAGTTTCCTTTAACCAGTTTCTTGCCTCCACGGGAGTCTCCGTTCCGACAAAATTCTTGCAACCCATCGCCTTAAAGTCTTTGCAAATCTTAGCGAAATCTGCTTGTGGATTCTGAGGAGGAGGAGGAGGAACTTCCGTTACGGTGGGGGTAGTCCCTGGGCCCGCATCGTTGGCCCTAGCTTCCAAGTACCTCCGGAACCATCCGGGAATGGTCACTCCCTCGGGAAGGTTAAGATCGGCCATACTGAAACGAAGAAAAAGATAGATAGATTCAGAACGAAGAAACGAAGGATAGTGCTATGGCTTTTGGGGAATAACCTTTTTAAAATAACTAGACTTTTCTCGGAAAATACTTAATTGGTTTTGAAAATAGTTTTTCAAAAGGTAAGTTTAAAAAAAAAACCTTTTGCCTAAATCTTGTAAACCTTATGCTCTGATACCAAATGTAACACCCCACCTCCGCCAATGCCACTCTTGCAAGCACACTAGCTTCGGAGGGGTGTTTAAACAAGGTAAACATGCATGCAGATATCACAAGACAGAACATATAAGTAAAACAGAGTAGTAAAGCAGCGGATAAAACTTGCATTTCCAAAACCATAGTTAAGTTACAATAAAGTACTTAGTCATTATTTTCCAACAAACAAAGTCTAGATAAAAGCATAAACTGAAAAACTAAAATACATAAAGTATTATCCCCAAAGTGAAGTGATAAACCATAGCTAGCTCAATGTCCAAACCCGTACATGAGCAAATCCAGTAAGCAAGCTAGAAAGATCCAAGCTAAGCTCCAATGTTCCCACCCTGAGGACCTGAGGGGGGGGGGAACGGAAGACAAGAGGCGAAAGAAAACAGGTCAGTCAAAAAGACTGGTAAGCCCTACTACTATCTGTCTATGAACTAGTAAAGTTAACTGGCATGAGAAGCTGAGATGAACATAAGGATAACAACATACTGGCATGATGATTAACTAACAAGATAGATAAAGGTGTCATCGCATAATCAAGGTTAAGTTTTGCACCACGGATGTACTAGCATTCTAACATGTCAAGTAAAAACAAGAATTGATCCCTTGGCCCAAGCTTGGCCCAAATAGTTTGAGATGACCTAGATCAAGGTCCAACTACTCGGTCTAGTCGATCGGCTCCCTATAAGCCTAACTCGTCAAGTGTCGGTGTCATACGGCGTAATCATGTAATGTAGTTGACTGTGCAGGGTCCAACCTAGGGTGTATCTGGCCCTACGGTGTAACCCTCTGACACCATACCATGATACACAGTCCAAACCAACCGGTGCCCGTGTTCAACTCCGGACTTGATGTGCACGACCATGGTCCGCCTGAACAACCGGGGCATCATTCAGCCGTCTCTTTTTGGTCTCTTATAATCAGCCCAGTAATCGTGCCCCACCCTAGCCTAGTCCTAGGGTCTTATGATACAACTAGAAGGTTACTGCTGAAAAGGACCACGCAACTAGGGTTTCTTAACGGGTTAAATGTGGTTAACCCGATCCACACGTGGATTAAATTGGTTAAGAGTACCCAAGGCTCCTGACTTAACCTCGATTAATCCGTCAAGCCCATATTGGTTAAGTATTAAGTGGACCATGACTTAACCCTAATCAGGAGGCATTCATTAATTTAATGTGCTTTAACCTCTCACATTAGACCTTGTTGTGGTTACTAGTTAAGCCGGGCGGGTCCGGGTAGCTTTACACCACAACCTAGTCTAACCTCGGGTTCGAGCACAACATGACCAACTTCTCACATTGGGTCCTATTGTTTGTAGCCACTAGTTAAGTCGGGCGGTTCCGGGTAGATTTATGCTACAAACTCAACCCAACCTCGAGTTGGCCACACTCATCTTTTCTAAGTGTCATGTCCATTATGTTTCCAAAACATAATTACATATCACGTCATGTTATAAAAATCATGTTCATGTCATTATGTTAGCCAACCCCAACGTAATCCCATCGTTTACATAATCGCAATAACGCATAAAGGATAAAATAGGGAACTTGGCATAACCATGACAAAAAGGTGTTGAAGCCACGAGTTTAACATGGTGGCATATGAAATGTACATATGTTCATAAACTTGCATATTGCATTATGAGGCTTCAAAAGCATGCATAAAACCAAACTTAGCATATGAGTGATACATGGTGATAAATAACATGTAGAGGTTGCTAGAAGTTCGCATTTGGCCTCACATGCAAGTTATCATAAGGGATATGATAACTTTCATGTTGCCAAAATGCAACTTTTAACATAAAGCTTGAAGCTTTAAGGTCACAAACCCAAGTTTAACTTGCATAACATGATAACATGATCAACCCAAACTTGCATAACATGATAACATGATCAACCCAACTTGCATAACATGATAACATGATCAACCCAAACTTGCATAACATGATAACATGATCAACCCAACTTGCATAACATGATCAACCCAAACTTGCATAACATGATAACATGATCAACCCAAACTTGCATAACATGGCAACATGTGTCATACATAACTTGCATAATGATCAACCAAACTTGCATATGATGATCAACCAAACTTGCATATAATGATCAACCAAACTTGCATAACATGGCAACATGTGTCATACATAACTTGCATAATGATCAACCAAACTTGCATATGATGATCAACCAAACTTGCATATAATGATCAACCAAACTTGCATATGATGATCAACCAAACTTGCATATAATGATCAACCAAACTTGCATCATTCATTTAACTTTAGAGTTGAAAGAAAGAAAGTAGAAAAGGGCTTACTACGCTATGAAGACACAAATGAATATTGATTATAAAGATTGAGACGAAGCCCTTATGCAAGCACCAAAATATGAAAGCCCCAATTGAAAAACCCTTGCGCCAAATCAATAAAAATCCTTGCTTTGAAATAGAAATGTTGCAACTTGACTTGAATGCAAACTAAGAACACTCATACAAGTTTGAAAGCACTTGTATGAACTCACAATCTCTCATAGAAATAGGCTTAGGAATTTTAGCATGAGAGTGGAGGCCATGAGAGGAACAAATTTGACATAGTTTAGTTGTAGGATTGAATAATGGTGATTTAGGCTAGGCTTAGGGTCCTTTTTATAGAAGATTAGGATAGTATTAGCCATAGGATTAACCCTAGATTCAATCCAAGCCATCAAAGCATGTCTTGGGGAAGAAGTCAAGTGTAGGAACCATCTAGGGCCTTTAGATTAAAGCTGAACCATGAGAACCATTCAAATGCAAAATCTGCATTTGAGCGAATCGGCCCACGGGTTGACAGCCAAACACCCTGGATTAACCCCTAGTCGACCCAGCGGGCTTGGGTCGACCTCAAAAATCGGCAGGTTCGGTTATTCCCCTCTCCCAATTCGCTGTTTTGAACATTTTTGCATATTTATTTATTTAATTTTCAATTATATATATATATCAATATATATATATATATTTCTCTGCGCAACCCATTTCACTTAATTAAGTATACTTTAATTTGTGAATTTTTCGTGAAACTTCATGAGGCCATATCTTGGTCATACGGACTCCGATTTTCGAAAACTCGGACTCTATTTCGCGTATTTTTCCGAGACGAACGCAATGGCACAGCCCGTTTACCTTGATTCAGATTTTACAGTTTAATTCGGCCTCCATTTGTGTTATAACATGTTATTCAAAAATACGGGTTGTTACAAAACCCCACACGGGTCTGGAGTTGACAATAACCACGTCTCTCTAGTTATTAGATACGGCACATCGACTATTTATTTCCCACACGGGGCAGGGTGACGAGAATTTATTCTCTGGAGTTATTATCAATACATGCTCCCCTGTAAACATCAGAATATATCACTATAAATATGTGTGTGCTTATTAGGATTTTTTGGGTACCTAATACGGCCCAATAAATTTCCAAACCTCTCTCCGTACAAGGGAGGTTATGGCAAAAAATTTCGAAAATTTCGGGTGTTAGCCAAATTTTTGAAGAATTTGAAATTTCTCATAAACTGAAAAGTTGGAGAATGGAAGCCAGATCGAACGAAGAGTTGATTAATCAAACCACTTTCAACTTTGTTCCTTTTCGGGGCCGAAAAGTTTTAAGTGGGGGAGATTGTAACGACCCAGAAAATCTGAACCAATTTAAAAATTTTAAATTGGCTAAAATAATGGATTTTAAATATTTAAAATAAATATTTTAAATAATGGCAATCAAAAGTGAGTTTGAATTGACAATTGAAAATGAATATAATTAATTCTAATTATAAACAAGGCTTGAAAAGGCGCTGCAGTTTCAAAACTTGAATTCAAACTTTGTCGGACTGTACTAGGTGCAAAACAAAACGGATTTTAGTGAAACCAAAAATATTTAAATCTTTTAGTGAATACCTTTCTAACGAATCTGAAAAATCGAATTTTCATTGCGGAAAACAAAAGTTAGGGCCGAATGAATTTTCAGAAGGGTCGCTATGGAATTTATATTGCCCGTGAAATTGGCCATTTTGCATACGACCTCGGAATTCGACGAAACCACTTTTGTTGGATCCGGGATGTGAAGTTATTGCTAGGTTTCAAATTTCATAATTTTTGAAGCTAATATGTGAGCGTGGCAAAAGAAAACGTGTTTTGGCCAATTATAGTTAAATTGGATCGACCAAAAATGGACCTTTTTGCAAACAGTCTCAGAATTCGACGAAACTAATTTTGTTGGGACCGTATCGTCAAAACATAACTAGATTTATTTTTCTGGAATTTTTCGAATCAGTTTGTGGCCCTGGCAAATTGAAATGTACGTTCAAATCGAATATTGAATGTTATATATTTTATATTTGAAGGAAAACTGACTGAAACATTCGAATGGGCCTTCGAAACATATCCCATTGTGTTCGGAATGGGGGTAAAACGTTGGGGACGACATTCGTTGGGTTTAGATTGGTGGTCGCGTCAGAAAACCCCTTTAAAACTTCCCCGACCAATCAGAATTTTTATAAAAAAAAAGAAGAGAAAATTCCTTTTTTCTCTCCCCGATCGAAGGCGTAAAACGTTCATAACCTTCCCGTTCATTTTCTGATCAATCCACTCAATAATTTCAAGAGCTCCAGTTGAAGATTTTGTAGAGCTAGGAGAGATCTTTAAATCCATATAAGGTTTGGATTTTTTTCATTGCGTGGTTTGGGAGAACGGACGTCGAGAAGTTGGCGCGTTCAAGCCGCCGCCGCCTCAGGCGATCGAACGCCACCGCACCCCCCTGCGCCGAAAGCTCTCTCCTTCCCCTTCGACACTGCGTAGGCCGATCGAGCTATCGATTCACGGATTTCACGAAATCGCGTGACCTAGTTTTGAACATTTCAGAAAGGTATACGGCTTGTTTTATTTTCAGCTGTTTTAACACCTTTAAACCGTTGCAAACTTTGAAAAATCATATCTTTTTGTTGTGTTAACGAAATTCGATGAAACAGGAAACATCGTGACCGTGTGGACGCCTTCTACATTTTAGAAGAGACCGCATATTTTTCTGAGCCTTCTGCTATTTTTGGTGGAGTGGAACCCAATGTGAGATTTCTAATTTATAAACAATATGGAAAACGACGATGTATAAATTATATAGTCAATGTATGAGTTATATAAGCGTTGTACACCTCTTGTATAAGCGTTGTATAAGTTGTACGTTCGATGTATAAGTTATATATGCGTTGTAAAAATTATATATGTGTTGAAATCGAAGTGAATTGCTATATATATATATATATATATATATATATATAGACGCCCCTCTTCCACAAACCATGGACGATATTTATTAATTGTGATTGGTGTGAAAATTGATTGATAGCGAATGATTGTTTGGGATTGTTTGTGGTTGATATTGATTGATTGTGGTTGAAAAATACCCGTTTGTGGTTGAAAAATATTTGGTTGAAACCACATAGGATTAGTTTGTGGAAATGAAATAAATATATACATGCCGCCTGCGTGCGAACTAGATGTATGATCCCCATTATCAAAAACCGCGAGGTTTTAAGGTAGAGCGAGGAGCCGTACTAGGGACGGTCCCGGTTTTAATTACCCTGCCGTTATGCTGCCGAAATTTTGAATAATATTCATGTGTTTGAATTATTTTCATTTGCTAAAACTGTATTTATTCATTGAATAAGAAACCTTCATGTGTTGAATCGATATTCATTCGTTGATTAGAAATTCATGTGTTGAATGGTATTCGTGTTTTAAATATAAAAATCACATTTTTATCTATATATAGAAACTATAGAAAACCTTCATGTGTTGAATCGATATTCATTCGTTGAATTGAAATTCATGTGTTGAATGGTATTCATATTTTGAAAGAAATTGTTTTATAATAAAAATCCCAATTTTAACATCAATATGAAATATATATAAAATAATCCTGTTTTGAAATAAATTGCCTTACAATAAAAATCCTATTTTTATTACTTATATAAACTATATAAAATAATCCTGTTTTGAAATAAATTGTCTTACAATAAAAATCCTATTTTTATTACTTATATAAACTATATAAAATAATAGTGTTTTGAAATGAATTGTTTTATAATAAAAATCCCAATTTTAACATCAATATGAAATATATAAAATAATCCTGTTTTGAAGTAAATTGTCTTACAATAAAAATCCTATTTTTATTACTTATATAAACTATATAAAATAATAGTGTTTTGAAATGAATTGTTTTATAATAAAAATCCCAATTTTAACATCAATATGAAATATATAAAATAATCCTGTTTTGAAGTAAATTGTCTTACAATAAAAATCATATTTTTATTACTTATATAAACTATATAAAATAATAGTGTTTTGAAATGAATTGTTTTACAATAAAAATCACATTTTTATTATATACATGAATTGTTGAAATGTGAAGTGTTAAAAATAGCCACTCGTTCAAATAAATATATACGAGTTGAAATATTCATTAATTAGCTAATGATATGATTTTTGCCTATACATGCAACATTAGAATGAATGGTGTTTTAAACCAAATGGAATCAAATATGAAGTTGAATAGAAAATGATAAGTGATAAGAACTATATATATGTACATGCATATTTATTGAACAGGTTATAGCAAAGGGGCTAGAGAAGAGGAATAAAATTTTGTCCCCGACAAATAGGTACACATTTACTGTTTTGTTTGGGTGATGATTTTATGAGCCTGTTGGCTTTTTCTTTTTCTTTTCGACATGAGACGCCGTTGTGGCTATTTGGGAATTTTCCCAGCCCCTCCCGTACAAAGGAGGTTATGGCGAAATTTTCCAAAATTTAAAGGCGTTAGTGAAATATTTGAAGTGAAAACGATATTGAAATTTTTGAATGAACTATATTTATATAAATATAAATAAAATTAAAACGAAACGTGGCCGTGCAGTTCGTGTTTTGAAACCGTGATTTCAAACAACTAGTGCGGGAAATCCGACCATTGGATTTTCCTGAAACCGCAACCGTTGGGTTCGCTTTGGAAAAATCTTTCCAACGGCACCAACTTTGTAAAGATACAACGGTTTGATTGTCTAGAATGTTTAATTCAAATCTGAAGAAAAACAGCGCTAAAAACGATTATTTATATATATATATATAATTATATTTAATCGAATAACGACGCTGCAGTTCGTATTTTGAAATCGAAACTTCAAACGATTATATCGGGAGATCCGACCGTCGGATTTTCCCGAAACTGGAACCGTTGGATTCGTTTTGAAAAGACCTTTCTAATGATGTAAATTTTGTGAAGATCCAACGGTTAGATTTTCAGATATGTGTAAATCAAATCTGAAGAAAAACAGCGCCGCGGGCGCGTTATGGCCCGAAGCGTCATTTTGAATAAATTGGCTAGTTTAAAATAAATAAAAATAGCGATAAATCGTTATAAAATATCATAAACGATATGGAATGGAAATAAACTGAATTTGCTCGATTTATGTGGTATTTGATGGTTGAATGTGTTTGGTGTGAAAATTACATTAAAGAACAAAATTGGTGTTGTCGAATGATTTAACCATTGAAATAAATTGATTTGAAATTCTAAATATACGTGAATTATTTGAAAGGGCCGAGTTAATTCTCATTTCGAATAATTGACCGATGATTGAAATTCGAAGATGAAGTCGGTGGTCGAAGACCGGAGATCTTCACCTCGTTTGGATGGTGACCGAGGTCCTGATTGGGAGGCATCCCGAAATATGGATAATGAGTGGTGATCGTCCAGACGTACGTGGTGATCGATGGGTTTGCGAGGTATTTAGTGCCTCCGGTTTCGTTCAGACCCAGAACGAACTTGTAAATGGACTGTGTGTCTGACATTGGATTTTATTCTGTGTTGACTGATCTCTATTAAATATACATCTGTTTGGCGGCGGAGAATTTATTCTTTTGCTTAATGCCCTTCTCTGAAACGCACGAGCTCAGAGGTTGTATATCGATGGACATCAGTCGCATGGCATGAATTGCCTGTGTGGCATGCTAATATGCAGTGATCAGGGCTTCTGTTGAAAAGCAAAGTCTTGTGGTGATGATCAAAGCACCGCCTGTGTGGCGTAGCTTTGTGTATAACGTGAATTCGCAAGCCTCACACCCCGGTATGAACCAGAAACGGGAGAAGGACCTAAGGGAGGGCATGCGTTTCTTTCTAGCTAGGGTGGTGTCAGTGACCTACCAGCCCTGACATTTATATACTTTTCACCTATGTGGTTGTTGCTGTTGCGAGGCGCCTCGGTTTGATCGGACGATCCGGGTCCGATGGAGTCATTAGTTGGCTCGTTTACGCCCCAAAGGGCGGGGAGACGTAGTGTTCAGGCATAATAATCCACATCGGTGGACCGACCCTGACGATCCAAGGGGCAGTTGCGGTTGTTCCTGAGGGGCGGGCTAGAGCGTCTCGAATTCGGTAAGGACTATCTTTTGCCTTGGTTCAGGACAGAAATCCAAATTCCAAATACGACATCGTGCGGTTTTGATTGTATACCTATATATGGCGACATAGTGGTATGGGGCATTAATGCCGTCTATGATTGATAGTTATGATTTGAAATTGTTTTCAAAACATATAAACACTAGCAATAATATCAAATGCCTTTGTTTTATTCGTATCAAGCATATTTTGGCCATTATAAGGTAAAAACTCTATCCTCCGGTTTGCGTTGCATTGTGTGATGGGAACTGAGTCTTATAATGGCTTCATTTTTATAAAATGCATTGCGTTGTTTAAAAGAAAGATTTGTCACCTACTTAAGTGACTACCCAAATTCTACTTAAAGATTGAATCTTTTTTGTTCTAATCACCATCAAACAAAATCATCAACACTAATAAGTATATAACTCAAATAAGTTCACAATAGAAATAGAAATTAAACTAGCCCTTAAAATCATTTAAGAGTTCTCACCTAGGGTTCCACTCCACAATTCTTTAATTGGAGTGTATATTAACATTCTCGGATGATTCTGCAGCCTCCCGACATCACCAAAAATTACTGAATCGAAATGGGAATGGGTTTGATGCTCTGGGATTTTATAAACTAACAGGGGTATATATGGGTATAAGTTTTGTTCGACGAGCAAACAGTTAAGGACTTCTTAGTGTTAGGGGTTTGGAATGGTGGTGGAAAAAGAGGGAGAGAAAGGAGGGAAAGAAGAAGGCCAAGAAGCCATGGCCATGGAGCTTAGAAATGAAGAGAAGGAGGAGAAGGAAAGAGGTAAGGATAGAATGAAAATGAGAGGGTGTAGGTTCCCTTATATAGCCATGTTTAAGGGGCATTTATGTCATTAACCTAGGGACGCTTGCCATGTTCCTACCACTACTTAACATGTAAGTGTACATGTTTTAAGGCTTCCTTAAGAAGCAATAAGCTTAAGGAAGAAAAACCACATATTAATTACTCTCTTTATCTTCTTTGAGAAGTCACCAAGAATTGGCTTGCAAGAAAATCCACAAAAATAAAACTAGGCTTCCAAGAGAAACAACTAAGAATTGGCTTCCAAGAGAAGCCACTAAGAATTGGCTTCCTTAAGAAATGATAACCTTAAGGAGGAAAAAAAACAAATTTTCTTCTTACACATTTTTTGCTTCTTTGAGAAGCCATTGACTTAAGGAAGAAAGCACTAACAATAGCTTAAGGAGGAAGGTACTAAGCATGCATAAGATAAGTATTAAGAAGCTTAAGGAGGAAGGCACTAAGAATTGGCTTCCAAGAGAAGCCACCATAAATTGGCTTCTAAGAGAAGCCAAGTAGATATGACTAAGCTTCTAAGAGAAGCCACTTAGAATTGGCTTCCAAGTGAAGCCACTAAAGGAAGGCACTTTTAGGTAGCATTTCACATAAAATGCTGCGGAAGGTTATGTGCAATACTGGGCTACCGTTATCCTATTTTAAATTTTTCACTTTTAAATTGATTTTAAAAGTTTTCTAATCTTGTTTTAACCCTAGTAAAATATAAAACAAAATTAGAACTTATTTTTAATTATTTTCCAGTTCCATGTTTAATATTTTAACCATTTAAAATTTACCAAAAATAAATAAAATTTTGTTTTTTTAATTGACTAAAAATTAGGGTCGTTATAAGAGGATCAGCAGTTAGTGGATATTTTGGATAGATTTGGTAGAGGAGAGACCTCCGGTCACCTTGCTAGATATTATGTGGATGAGAAGGGGTGGCTACATCGAGATGGAAGATTGTGTATTCCCAGAGTTGGAGACTTTTTTAGATCAGTTCTTGAGGAGGCTCATTACTCTCAGATAACTATCCATCCGGTCGATGACAAGATGTACCAAGATATGAAGAGAGTTTTTCATTGGACTGGTATAAAGAAGGACGTGGCAGAGTTCGTGGCCCGATGTTTGATTTTCCAACAAATAAAACATGAACAGAGGAAACCTGGCGAATTGCTTCAGCCCTTAGATATTCCACAATGGAAGTGGGAGAGTATCTCCATGGACTTTATTGACGGTTTTCCTGGATCGAAGAAAGGAAATACTACTATTTGTCTTATAGTTGACATATTAACTAAGAGCGCTCACTTTATCCCAATCAAGAGCAAGAGGAAGACAACGTGGTTAGCATCAGTATACCTTAGAGAGATCGTCTGACTTCATGGGGTACCCTCCAGTAGTGTTAGTGACTTCATGGGGTACCTTAGAGGAAGACAACATTGGTTGAGTTTGCCTACACTAATAGTTATCAGATGAATATTGGTATTTCTCCTTTCGAGGCACTTTATGGACAACCCTGCAGATCACCTACATGTTGGTGGGAATCTACGAACAGACTTCTACTTGGGCCTGAAAGGGTTAGAGAAAATTCAGAGAAGATAGACCTAATTCGCAGACGGATGAAAGTAACTCAAGACAAGCAAAATTCATATGTCGATCAGAGGAGAGCTGACTTAGAGTTCGAGGTAGGAGATACGGTCTTTATCAAGGTGTCACCCTTGAGGAACGTTGTTCGCTTTGGGTTGGTAGAGAAGTTGGCGCCGAGGTTTGTAGAGTCATTCTGCATAGTTGAGATGATAGGTGAGATGGGCAACATAGTAGACTACCAGAGAGACTGGCAGGAGTTCACGATGTGTTCCATGTTTCCAACTTGTGGAAGTGTCTACATGATTCTGTAGAGGTACTAGATTCAAGTACACTGAAGGATATTGAAATTGAAAAGGAGGCATCAATCGGAAAATGTAACAGCCCGCATTTTACGTATCGCAAGATCATAAAATATTTTTATTTTATTCCCTGAGGGTTGGATCATTCTCATCTATTAAAATGTTGTTTATGGGGATGTGAGACATGCCCATAATTTTTACCGATTTTGTTTGTGATCATTTTACCGTCTTGTATAGGTCATAACTTTTGACTTATATCGAATCAGAGGGTGAGCCTGTGCCGTTGGAAAGGATTTGATGTTTGCCTTTCCGTAGAGTGGTTACATAAAGGATTTGGCTCAGCGGTTTGTTTGAAATTATTGTTTGAAGGTTTTTTTTAGTTGGTTGTACAGGGTTGGAGAGTCTAATGGGCTGAATAGGGGAGGCCTATTAGTGGGTTGGTGGAAACTATAAATATGGGGTGAGGGGTATGGAGAATAGGTTACTTCTCCCATTCTCTCATTTGGAGACCTTATGCTTCTTCTTCCTCTAACATCTTCCCACCATTAAAAATCCAAATCTAAGGAGGGAAATCATAGATTTACACCATTGGAGGTTAGATCTACATCATTTCAAGGGTGAATTCATCGGATCGAGGAGTTTGGTTTGAATTGCTCGCTGTTCGGATTCATAATTCTATCATTTTAGCTTGTGCTGGAGAATTAGTGAGTGGATTACACCTCTCACGTGAATTTAATAAATTGTATGAGTAGTAGATCATGTTTTTCATCAGATTCAAGAGTTTTTCCCCTTAGATCTATGCATTGATAAGTTAATTTTCATATAGATCACCCTAGGTCTGATTTAGCAAGTTTAGACAGGTAATTTCTATTATATTTCACACGAATGTGCAAGTTAGACCCATGGTTCTTGTTCATATGCATATTTGTGGTGATTTTGGTGAATTTGACATTATCCTTGATAGAATTGTCATATTGATGATATTGTTGATTTCATAACATACTTGTAATTCTTTTCGATGAACTGGATGAGTTAGTTTCGTCGGATTTATCTTTTAGCAAAGATTTGGTCGAAACCGGAGTTTTTTTTTGAGGAAAACGGGTGTGTAGCGGGCACTACACAGCTGGTTACGGGTAGATGCATAAAAGCTAATAATAATATCTGGTTGACAGGCCCAACCAGTAGCAAACTAAGAACAGACCAAGATGGTCATATATAATACAGTCTAAGGAGTACTAATAAGATGTACATATAGCAACCACAACACAGCTGAGTGATAAATACACTACCAAAATAGAACTACATACTTATACTTGATCACAGAGGAAATAACGAGCTGCTTTCTTGAGATCCAGGCAAGCGAGGCTGGGGGAGGGAAAGTCTGAAGCGAGCGTGCCTGACCGAGCCTGTCCATAATTCGAAGAGATGCAGAATATGAAAACAAGTTCCCCAGAATAACTTTTTGGGTCTTCCGAATACATATGCATTTCATTCTAACCAGATACACCAGGAGAAGATCGCAACCAGAGAGTCAGACGAGGGATCAGGGGGGTTGTGCTGCCAGTAATCAAAGAAAGAGCGAAAAGAAGGGACGAAACCAAGAATGAATGAGCTAACAGCGGCCCAAACCGCAAAAGAAAAGTCACAATCAAAGAAAAGATGGGTGAGAGATTCATTACTCAGGTTGCAAAGAACGCAAATAGGGTTGACAACGATCCCAAAGCGGCAGAGTCTGTCTTTTGAATTGATGCGATTGTGGATTAAGAGCCATTGAAAGAAAATGATGCGTGGGGGGAGATGACAGTTCCAAATTCTGGAGAAAGAATAACATCGACCAGGATGGATCAAATAATCATAACAAAACTTGACTGAGAATTTTCGAGAAGAGCCCAAAGCCCAATAGAAAGAGTCAGGCCCAGGTGAGAGTTGAAAAGAATCAATGAGTATCTCGATATTAGTCAACTCTTGTAAACTGGACAGCCCAAATAGTGAACTGGGAAACAAGCCCAATGGGCCCAAATTAAAGGCTTCAGCAATTGTCTGTGGGTTAGAAATGTTATTAGATCCAAGGTTGGGCAAGGAGGAGGAAAGAGGAAGTTCTCCGAACCAAATATCTTGCCAAAACAAACATGATTCACCATTATTTACTTTAACATGGAAAAGCGGTTTAACTCTCGCGAGGGAGGATAAAACTCCTCTCCAGAATGGAGATGGACTAGAGGCAGGACTGAAATGAAGAATGAAGGCTGGGTTTGCATTGTAAAACCGCATTAAGATCCAATCTTTCCATATGAAATGAGAAGGGGAAAGAGCACGCCAAATCCATTTAGTCAAGAGAGCTTGGTTGAAGGAGGTAAGCTGGGGGACATTCAATCCTCCATGAGAGTAAGGGAGACAAACTGTATGCCAATTGACTAGCCTTTTGAGATTATCACCATTCCAAAGGAAAGAACTTCGAATAGAATCAATCTTATTGATAACCCAAATGGGTAATTTGTGAAACGACATCCAGCATGTTGGTATTGAGGAGAGAACATGCTTGAGAAGCACAAGGCGACCAGCAGAGGACAAGGAATTTGCCTTCCAAGATGAAAGTCTAGATTCAATCTTTGAGATAAGAGGAATCCAATCTGATTTATGAAGTTTGGTAGGACGAAGGGGTATACCTAGATAAGTAATGGGGAAAGATCCAACCTTGCAATTTAGACATTTGGCAATAGGGGCACCGAGCGAAGAACAATTTCCCAACATTATAACAGAACTTTTATTGAAATTGATAGAAAGACCAGAGATGAGCTCAAACGTGTAAAGGAGAACTTTAAGGCTGTGGATGTTTTGAGGTGAAGGAACGGTAAAGAGAATCGTGTCATCTGCAAATTGTAAGTTGGTTGTGGTGAGGTTGGAATTAGGAAGAGAAATGCCAGAGCGGATGTTGTGAGTTAATGAGAGTTTCACCATCTGATTAAAGACATCAGCAATCAAGACAAAAAGCAAAGGTGAAAGTGGATCTCCTTGTCGTAAGCCTCTTTTAGATTTAATTTTACCACCAATTTCTCCATTAATATTGATCGTTGAATAGCTAGTGAATAGGATATGCTTGATCCAATTACACCAATTCATGGGCAAGCCTCTGTGAGACATAAGATCTAGGATGAAATACCAGTTAACCGAATCAAACGCTTTAGAGAAATCAAGTTTAAGAAGCACTCCAGGGGAGTTCGTGGTGTGGCAGAAGGAGATGATCTCCTGTGTAGCAGCAACACAGTCTAATATATTTCTTCCCAGAATGAAAGCGGATTGTTCAATACCCACTAACTCAGAAATGTGATTTTGGAGTCTGTTAGCTAATATTTTGGTGATGATTTTGAAAGTAGTATTGAGGAGGCTGATGGGTCTAAATGATGAAAGGGTGTTAGCTCCAGGGAATTTAGGAATGAGGATGATATTAGCATAATTAAGTTTAGCAATAGCAGATGGATCAGAGTAGAATTCAGAGCACATCTCAATTAGGTCAAATTTGATAGTGGGCCAAAAATGCTTAAAAAACATGGGCCAAAGCCATCAGGCCCAGGAGCCTTGTCTGTCGCCATATCATTGATTGCAGCCCAAATCTCCCCTTCTGTGAATGGGTGATCAATGGCAATGTGCTTAGGGTTTGGATAAAGATTGTGCCAATCAATCATAGGGGATGGAGGGGGTTGTGAACCTAGAATGTTTCTATAAAATTGTGTGAAAAGGGAGAAAATTTCTTTGGGACCAGAAAATGAGTTGTTGGCGTGCATTATTTCAGAAATGAATGAAGCACATCGGTGACCATTAGCCAATCGGTGAAAGTATGCAGTGTTTTTATCTCCTTCATTAATCCATCTAGCTTTGGATCTTTGTTTCCATCCAATTTCTTCTTGTTTGATAAGTCTCTCTAATTCCAATTCGTGGTTTTTCAGGTTATGTTTCTCAAGGTCAGTTAGTGGACGACTCTCCTCAATGATGTTCAAGTTTAAAATGGCATCTTGAGTGGATGAGATTCTGGATTACAAAGAATTCCAAATGTTCTTAGCCTAAGGGCAAATCAATTTGCGTAGAGAGCGAAGCGTACAAACCATTCTGGTTGTTGCCGAATTACAATTCAATGGTTGCGACCAAATGTGTTTGATGAAATCATCAAAGGAGGGTTCAAGTGTCCACAATCTCTCGTATCTGAATGGACTCTTAACCAAAGCATTATCCTGAGTATCAAGGACAATTGGACAATGGTCAGAAATGGTTGTGGCGAGGCCGTTGACCAAGGAGAGGGGAAAGAGATCCTCCCAGGCTAAATTAAAGAAGAATCTATCAATTTTTGATAAAGAAGGATTGTCTCTTCTGCTGGACCAAGTGAATCTACGATTATTAATGGGTGGGTCAATGAGATGGCAGGAGTTGATGAGAGAGTTAAAAGAGTCGGAATCGGGGGAGGGGGTACCTGAATTACGTTCAAAGGAAAATCGAGTAGTGTTGAAGTCACCACCAATGATCCAGGGGCCATTAATATTATGAGATAAGTTGAGGCAGAATTACCAAACTTCTGATCTAAGGTGAGGGTCATTGGGAGCATAAACATTGGTGAAGTGAAAGAAAGTGTTGGTGGGACTGTGGAGGAGGATCACGTGCAAAACAGAAGGGTGATATGAGGTGTGACAAAGCTTCCAGATACTTTCGTTCCACGCAGTAATTAGTCCACCACGTGAGTCAACTGCATCCACGTGGGACCAACCAGAGAGGTGAGGGCCACAAAGTTGACGAATAAGAGCATTGGGTGAATTAGAGACTTTAGATTCTTGAATAAATAGGATACCAATACGAAGAGGAGAGATGATTAGGTTGACAGCACGATTTTTTGTAGGGTCTCCTGACCCACGAATGTTCCAACATACAATCTTCATTTAATTTGGTTAGTACGCTGCTGTTCTAGGGTTTGCATGGCAGAATAGTGTGTATCATGCAGGCTCACGCCCATGCATTTTGCAAGTTTTTTATTTAAAGCCTTATTAGCAGAAGAAAAAACTACAGGTACAAAAAAGGTACCAGAGGTTTCAGGAGGAAGGGATTTAGGCATGCTGATTCTGGCACTCCGCCTAATTGAAGAGGAGGCCACCAGAGGAGAAGTTGAGTCCTGATGTTCCTGGGGAGCTTGGGGATGTTGCTCATTGTTATCATGCTCGAGGTTTTCCTGACTAGCTTGATGTTGATGCTCCTGCTGGGGTGGCAACTGAAGGTGGAGGGGTACTGAAAGATCCAGATCTACAAAAGGGTCCCAACGAGGCACAAACTGTTCCACATTATGATGAATCAACATTGCCAGATCCTGGTCATGAGTTGGTATGAGGCCAGGCACCCAACGCTCTGCTTCATCAGTCATAGCATCATATCTGTTGTCATCAATTTGCATGTCATGTTGCGCCAATGTTTGGAAGATGTAGCCATCATGGTCATAATCCATACCAAGGAGGATCGTTTCAGGGCGTTGCGGAGGGTGGGCATAATCCCAACGCTCGATACAAAGCCTAACAGCATGATTGTTAAGGTGGGAAATGAAAGTACATGGGGTGGTGATGCCCTCATACAATTTCATCTTCACATATAGGTAGCGAAGATCCACCAGAGACCAATCGTATGAGTCTTCTTCAATTAAACGTCCCATCGGCTTAAGTGCTTCACTAATGGCATCAAAGGTTCTCATAAATTCAGGAAAGCCACTGACTTTCACCCAAGATTCTTGCTCAAAGGAGGGTTCTGGGAGATCAGAAAGGGTGGGGGCTTGATAAAGGGACACTGTTCCATCTTCCTTAGCCAGGGATTTCAGTTGAAGGGCACGGATTTTGGTATCTAAGTCAGGGAAGTAAATCAGAATGGTGTTATCAGAGGTATGCCACATTGGCCAGTCAAGGTGAACGTCAAGGGATAAATTAAGAGCTCGACTGATCAGCTCAATAGACCAGAGTCCATCGATAATGGTTGCTGAGAGGTAGCGATAAGCATCCGCCATTTCAAGCAAGATTGGAAATTTTTTGAGTGGTTTTGAAGAAGGAGAGGAGGACGAGGGTAATGAGTTGTTAGCAGAGGGGGTTAAGCTTGAAGTGTTACGTGTTTTTGGATTATTCAGGTTATAATTACGATTTGAAATAGGAGTAGACCGATGGGTCCCAATATTCTGATCGCGCGGCCTAAATGCCTCGCGGCCTTTCAATGTCCGAGAACCATTGGGATGGAGCGACAGCTCATTACTGCGCTGGAAGGATGATTTTCTTTTATCGGGACAACGCAGGCTTGCATGCCCAAAGAGCGAACAGCAATAACAAATCGATGTGTTTCTACACTGGCTGGCCACGTGTCTTCTATCTGCACATCTCAGGCACCGACATTCAGATTTTAAAAACTCGATCATGTTTCTGACCATTGTGAACGGCGGCAGGATTCTACGCTTCCGAGGAGGTGGATTGGGGAGAATAGGAGAGTGTGGCGGTGGCGAGGCAGTCACATGTGCATACGATCTGGCAGAGGAAGACGCAGGCGGTGTGCTGGCGGAGAAGCGGTGGACAGGGAGGGAATCAGTATCGAGGGGATGGTTGGAGAAAAGTGGCGAGGTGGCAGGCAAGCGACGAGGGAAGGAGGAGGAGGAACGGTTGAGGTTAGAGGCAAGAGGCTGGGAGTGGTTGAGAGGGATGAAGGAGACGGACGCCATTAATGTTGACCCATTAATGAATTGATATTGGAATTGGAAATTTTCAAATCTTTTGGTCGAAACCGGAGTTGAATTTCAATATGCATGTTTTGGATCGGCCACAATATGGATTGGCGATAAGTTGGATCGGCCATAAGTTGGACCGGCCACAAGTTGGACCGGCCATAATTTTGATCGTCCATAGGTTGGATCGGCCATTAGTTGGGTCAGCCTAGTCAGAAGAAGTGGGTCGGCCTAATAAAAAAAAGTGGGTCAGCCTAGTCATTCAGAGGTGGGTTGGTCTAGTCATTCATAGGTGAGTCGGCTTAGTCAAGAGAAGTAGGGTCGGACCAAAGTTGGGTCGGACCAAAGTTGTGTCATACCAAAGTTGGGCCGGACATAAGTTGGGTCGGACCAAAGTTGGGTCGGCCTATTCTGGTCAACCATTTTTGCCATTTCTAGTCGGCTTTTTTAGTCGGATATTTCCGGTGATGATGTTAATTTAAAGTGAATTCAATTGGGAAGTTAGGAAGTGTTGAAAAGTTTTTATTGTTATGCAACAAATGGGGAGTCAACTCAAGGTGTATTGAGTTCGTGTGAAGTGACAGCTCTAAGGTGTTCTGAGCTAATTAATAGTCGTAATTGATAGCGACTAGAGAGACGAAGGCCGAGGAATTATCATTGTCGTAGGTTTTAGTGGACTCAAAGCAGAGGTACAATTGAAGACCAATTGTAAGTCGAGTGTCTTGGGCGTCATGTATGGCCTAGACCCGTGTTGAGTATAGCATGTAGAACGTGTTGAGTATAGCGTGTGGAGTTTTGCTAGAACCGGGGCATCATGTGTGGTCCTTGACAATTGACGGCAAATTATTAGCCAGTCATATGATAACGAGGGTTCCAAAGCAAGGTTGGTGGTGGTAGCTAGAGTCAGTCATGGACGTTTGAATGCATGTTGTGATCATGATTGATTTGTTGTGCCATATATAAATGGATGCTTTAATTGTCGTGACTAAATTGTTATTCCTTTGGGTTTATGTATTGCAAAGGCTATCACTGTCATGTAATGGGGATGGAAATTGGGAGTTCTTCTCTGGAGTTGGGTAGATTAGTTGATTATTTACCCATTCTCATGTACTTTATTGATGAAGTTTGTTAATTGTTTTATCGCTCACTAAGACTGTTGCCTGACTCAAGGTTTTATGTTTCCCTCTTATTACCTTGGGCTATTCATCTAATTGTTGGATGGGCAGACTAAATAGCAGGTGATGCCTTAGTGGGATGTTGATCGATGGCGAACAGGAGGCTGGCGTACTATCTCTACTACTATCTTATAATTGGATTTCCGTTGTTTGCTATTTCTCTGAGTGTTGTAGTGAGGCAAATTGTACAAACACTATTGTTGTTATCCACATGTATATGAAATACTTTCTAGTTGTCATGAAAGTTTAGTGTTTCCTGCTTCACTATCACTTCCTATTGTATATGTTCTATTATATTTTATCCTTGCGCTCTGAGTTTACGACAGGTTCCGTTTATATACCATAACTTGATGATTGTCCATAGCTTTCTGGCACACCCTTCAGCGTATTATTTCTCTTGTATAGTGTGAGGGTTGTAGGCAGTCGTCACATTTGGTATCAGAGCTCGGGTCAACGATTGTGGCCAAAGTTCGAAGATGTAATTACGTATGAGAGACGTATTTGTAGATTTCAGTTGGATGTTTAATATATATATATATATATATATATATATATATATATATATATTAGCACATATAGTAGTAGCGGTTGTTTTCCTTTAGCAGTTTATCTTGTAAGTGGACTAATCATTATATTTTAGATTTAGAATGAGTCGTCAAACCTCTAGGAGTGAGCCTGAGACTAGAAGAGTAGGAGATGGAAGAAGCCGATTGGAAGCTTTAGCTGTTGCACCGGAATATCTAGTTATGTTTGGGGTGGCCATGATGGCAGTAGCCATGTTAAGGGTGCCCGTTCCAGAAGCATCAGTAGAGTGTGGTGTTCCTGCGTAAGTATCCCGAAGGGACTCTGCTAAGCGATAGAGGGAATATTCTCCTATGGATGAAGAAAACTTTATTGGCCCCAGTGTTAATAAGAAGAAAAGAAAGAAGAAGAAATTTAAGAAGAATGTCACTTGCTTCAATTATCGACTGGAGGGTCATTATGCCAAGGATTGTAAGAAGCTGAAAACCGAAAGGAAGTGCTTTGGATGTGGAAAGCGACATAAGAAGAAAGATTGTCCGGACCTTCCAAAGAATAAGCAACCATAGGAAGCATGTGTTGTGGAAGTTATTCCATTTTCCTTATGTATTCCTGATGAGAACTAGGAGAAGTTGTTGTCTGGATATGCTTCCAGCAAGTGAAGTTGTTTGAGTTCTATTTGGTACTAGAGAATCGTCTTCTTTTACTTATAATAAGATTGTGTGTTGAATGGGTTTGGAATTTGAAGTTGTAATAGACCTTTAGTTGTAACCAATCTAGTATGCGTTCATCTGCTCTTTGCATACTTAGTGGATCTAGTATCGTTTGATCAAGGATGCTCATTTATGAGTGGTTGCTTAGTTGTAACTTCGCTGGCTTTGGGATCATCTTGGGCATGGATTGGCTCAAGAGGTATGCGACAAGGGTGAATTGCAAGAAGCTAGAGGTAAGAGTCGGGAATGTGGAAGGGCAAAAGGTGTTGATAAAGAGTAAACGCGAAGAGGGTGTCTTCGTTAGCTATCTATATTTGCTCGTGATTCCATAAGAAGACTTGTTATCTGTGCTGATCGCTAATGAGTATGAGGATGTCTTTGACAAGGTCAAAGGGTTGTCATTGCATCCTAAGATCGAGTTTAGGATCGATTTGGTCGAGGGAGTTAGACCAATTGTTATGCCTGTTAGGCGGATGGCCCCTAAGGAACAGCGAGAGTTGGAGGTTCAATTTCGAGACCTTCTTAGGAAGGGATTCATTCGGAGAAGTGTTTCCGTATGGGGTGCACCGATCATGTTTGCAACCAAGGCAGATGGCTTGTTAAGATTATGTTTAGACTATTGTGAGCTGAACAAGGTGACTAAGAAGAACATGTATCTGTTGCCAAGGATTGATGACTTGTTCGATCAACTTCACGAAGCTAAAGTGTTTTCTCAGATGGATTTGGCTGCAGGATTTCACTAGTTGAGGGTGGCTAAGGATAGTGTGCCAAAAACTGCTTTTAGGACACCATCTGGATTCTTCGAGTGGTTGGTGATGCCATTCGAGTTGACTAACGTGCCAGCATACTTTGTGGATCTTATGAATAGAGTGTTCAAAGATCAGTTGAACAAGTTCGTGCTTATGTTCATAGATGATATCCCGGTTTACTCTAGGAATGAGGAAGAACACAAAGCACACTTGAGAGTTGTGTTGGAGATCTTGCGAAAGCATCAATTGAAGGATAAGTTCTCAAAGTACCACTTCTGGAAGGATGAGGTGAGGTTCTTAGGTCATGTTGTTTCTGGAAATAGGATAGCAGTTGACCCTGCTAAGGTGGCAGCAATCCAGGACTGGGATAGACCTAAGAATGCGACAGATGTACGGAGTTTCCTTGGGTTGGCTGGTTATTGTCGATGGTTTATCAAGAATTTCTCCAAGATATCTGCACCTTTGACAGGATTAACGAAGAAGAACCAAGTATTCACATGGGATGCAAAGTGTGAACAAGCGTTCGGGATCCTAAAGGAGAGATTGACGATTCCTCCTATGTTGACCATTCCAAGTGGGAATGAAGAGATGGTGGTATATACCGATGCATGTGGTACTGGACTTGGAGCAGTGCTAATGCAGAAGGATAAGGCTGTGGCTTACGCGAGTCGACAGCTGAAGCCACATGGGAAGAATTACCCAACTCATGATTTGGAATTGGCAGCGACTGTATTTGCTCGGAAGATATGAAGACATTACCTGTTCGAATTGTTTATGGACCACAAGTCGTTAAAGTATCTTTTCTCCCAAAAGGATTTGAATCTTCGGTAGCAAAGATGGCTAGAGTTTATGGCATCATATGATTTTGATATAGCCTATACTCCTGGCAAAGTCAACGCAATTGCAGATGCATTGAGTTGAAGACACGGAAGTTCGGGAGCGATGTTTTCGGAATGGAGAGCCTTGACTATTTGGCAAGGTTTGATTTCAGACCAAAGTGTGAGTTGGAACCTGAAATGTTGGCAAACTTATCGATAAGGCCTACTCTCATCGAAAGGACTGGCAAGAGCCAAAATCGAGATGCAAAGCTTGTCGAGTTTATCCAGAGACTAGAACCAAAACATAAAGAGTTCAAAGTCGATCGAGAAGGTTGGCTTCGAAAGCAAGGGCGATTAGTTGTTCCTGACATCGATGGATTGAGAGATGAAGTTATAAGAGAATGTCATCACTCGAAGTTGACGATTCATCCTGGTGGTAATAAGATGTATCAGGGCATGAAGAGAGTTTACTACTGGGAGGGGATGAAGCGAGGTATTGGAAAGTTCATTTCCAAGTGCATGAATTGTCAGTTGGTGAAAGATGAACAGAAGAAGCCAAGTGGTTTGCTTCAGCCATTGGAAGTTCCTACATGGAAGTGGGAGTAAGTATCGATGGATTTTATCAATGGACTACCTAGAACCAAGCTAGGAAATGGGTCGGTCAAACTTTTTGGTCGGGTCGGTCCATACCTATTCGGTCCTATCAACCCCGTTGGTTGTGACCGGGTCGGTTAGGTTGAAGTTCATGTTTTGTTGAGGAAGAAAGTGGGTCGGGTTGGTCCATTCTGATTGGGTCGGTCGTCCTTTGGGTCGGCCGGGATGGGACTGTGTGAAGGCATCAAGCCGGGTCGGGCATAACCGGATAGGGAGGATCTGGGGTTAGACACAGCTGATCGGTTTGGCCGGGTTGGAAGGCATTGGTCTGTCGGGTCCAAGTGGGTTAGTCAGTTGGGTATTCTGGCCGATCGGTCAAGTTGGAGGAGTTTTCAGCAGCGTTTCTAAACGCTGTGATGGGTGGCTTAAGTGTTATGGGTTGTTGGACCATTTCCGATAAACGAGCAAATCAGAAAGCTCACGTATAAAGTGATTTTACGCGAGGGATATAGAGTGTGCACAATGTTTTGTGAGTCATTTTTACGAAAATATTCACATGGTCCGGATGTGGTAGTACCTCGAAGTAGTACGTCAACCTTATATTTGAGTTCATAGTTATGAAATCTCGTAAGCCTCTTCGTGTTATGGCGAATGACACAAAATAGCTTAGGGAAAAGACGTTTACTTTAGTTAAGGTACAATGGAGTAGGGATGGCGACGATGTTACGTGGGATACGGGGAAGAGTATAAAGACGACCCATCCAAAACTCTTCATCTGTATGACTCATTGATATCGCACAATCATTATTACTTGTTGATTTTGTTGTTATCTTTGTCGTTGTTTGATAGAATTCCGCGTGCCAGGATAAGGCTATGGACGCATGGCTTGATGGTTGCTGGTTTGGGTGATAGAATTGGCTTCTCATGGATGGTAGGCATGCAGAATTGTTGTGATTGCTTGTGCTTGCTTGGAATTTCGGAGGAGAAATTCTTAAGGGGGGAGAATGTAACAGCCTGCATTTTACGTATCGAAAGATCGTAAAATATTTTTATTTTATTCCCTGAAGGTTGGATCATTCTTATCTTTTAATATGTTGCTTATGGGGATGTGAGACATGTCCATAATTTTTACCGATTTTATTTGTGACCATTTCGCCTCTTTCAATCTTGTACAGGGCATAACTTTTGACTCGGGTTGAATCAGAGGGTGAGACCTATGCCATTGGAAAGGAACTGATGTTTGCCTTTCTGTAGAGTGGTTACATTAAGGATTTGGCTCAGTGGTTTGGTAGAAGTCGTTGTTTTAAGGTTTTTCAGTTGGTTGTTCAGGTTTGGAGAGCCTAATGGGCTAAATTGTGGAGGTACATTAGTGGGTTGGCGGAAACTATAAATAGGAGGTGAGGGGTATGGAGAATAGGTTACTTCTCCCATTCTCTCATTTGGAGACCTTTTGCTTCTTCTTCCTCTAACACCTTTCCACCATTAAAAATCCAAATCTAAGGAGGGAAATCATAGATCTACACCATCGGAGGCTAGATTTACATCATTTCAAGGGTGAATTCATCGGATCGAGGAGTTTGGTTCGAATTGCTCGCTGTTCGGATTCATAATTCTATCATTTTAGCTTGTATTAGAGAATCAGTGAGTGGACTGCATCTCTCACGTGAATTCAATAAAGTGTATGAGTAGTAGATCATGTTTTTCATCAAATTCAAGTGTTTTTTTCCTTAGATCTATGCATTGGTAAGTTCATTTTCATACAGGTCACCCTAAGATCTGATTTAGCAAGTTTAGATAGGTAATTTCTATTATATTTCATATGAATGTGCAAGTTAGACCCATGGTTCTCGTTCATATGCATATTTCTGGTTATTTTGGTGAATTTGTCATTATCCTTGATAGAATTGTCATATTGATGGTATTGTTGATTTCATACATGCTTGTAATCCTTTTTGATGAATTGGATGAGTTAGTTTTGTCGGATTTATCGTTTGGAGAAGTTTTGGTCGAAATCGGAATTGAATTGCAATATGCTGGTTTTGGATCGGCCATAAGTTGGTTCGGCCATAAGTTGGATTGGCTATAGGTTGGATCGGCCATAGGTTGGGTTGGCCTAGTCAGAAGAAGTGGGTTGGCCTAGTCAGAAAAAGTGGGTCGGACTAGTCATTCAGAGGTGGGTCAGCCTAGTCATGCAAAGGTGGGTCAGCCTAGTCATGCAAAGGTGGGTCGGCCTAGTCAGGAGAAGTTGGGTCAGACTAAAGTTAGGTCGGACATAAGTTGGGTCGGACCAACGTTGGGTCGGCCTATTCAGATCAGCTATTTTTTCCATTTCTGGTCGGCTATTTCTGTTTGGACATTTCTGGTGATGATGTGACTTCAAAGTGAATTCAATTGGGAAGTTAGGAAGTCTTGAAAAGTGTTTGTTGTTCATTGTATGCAACAAATGGGGTGACAACTCAAGGATGTATTGAGTTCATGTGAAACGACAGCTCTAAGGTGTTCTGAGCTAATTAATAGTCATAATTGATAACGACTAGAGAGACGAAGGCCAAGGAATTATCATTGTCGTAGGTTTTAGCGGACTCAAAGCAGACGTACAATTGAAGACCAATTGCAGGTCGAGTGCCTTGGGCATTGTGTATGGCTTAGACTCGTGTTGAGTATAGCGTATGGAGTTTTGCTAGAACCGGGGCGTCGTGTGTGGTCCTTGCCAATTGACGACAAATTGTTAGCCAGTTATACGATAACGAGGGTTCCAAAGCAAGGTTGGTGGTGATAGCCAGAGTCAGTCATGGAGGTTTGAATGCATGTTGTGATTATGATTGAGTTGTTTTGTCATATATGAATGGATGCTTTAATTGCCGTGACTGAATAGTTATTCCTTTGGGTTTATGGATTGTAAAGTCTATCACTGTCATGCAATGCGAAGGAAATTGAGAGTTCTTCTCTAGAGCTGGGTGGATTAGTTGATTATTTACCCATTTTCATATACTTTATTGATGAAGTTTGTTAGTTGTTTTATCGCTCACTAAGACCATTGTCTGACTCAAGGTTTTATGTTTCCTTCTTATTACTGTAACAACCCGTATTTTTATAATAGGTTAAAACAAGATATCAAGGCAGAATTAAATTTTAAAATTATAATTAGGGGAACGGGTTATGCCATTGCGTTCGTCTCGAAATTTTACATGAAATAGTCCGAGTTTTCGAAAATCGGAGTTCGGATGAAGAAGTTATGGCCTGCACAAGTTTCAGCAGTTTTCAGGCAGACTGGACCAGGGGGTCGACCTACCCCCCCCCCCCCCCTCCCTAGGTCGGCCATAGGGTCGACCTACCCTCCAGGTCGACCACAGTGTCGACCTCCCCACCTTACAGATCGACCTGGTCGGCCTGGTTTGACCCAGAACTCATTTTTGAAGCCTGAGATGTGTTTTGACGGTCCGGATTGATTCTAGGGTTAATCTAAGGGCCTAAACTAGTTGCTACACCTATAAAAACACCCTTATACCTAACCTAATTCATATCAAATCATTCTTACACTATTATGCTGCTGGACTTCCTCTTGATCATGGTCGCCGCTCTCTAAACTTTTCTCTTAGCCTCCAAACTAGATTCAAACTAGAGATTAAATCTTCTACAGCAATTCTACAACAATTCAAGAAGATAAATCAATGTCTCTGCAACGTTCTACGACAATTTTAGTTCTTAATTCATTAGCCATGCTCTGTAAGTTCTAGTTATTTTCAGATTAAAATAATTAAATTTAATATGGACATGTGATGAAGTGAAATTGGACTTTTGATTCAAGTCTATTCTTGTTTCTTCTTGGATCTCGATCTTGAGAACTTTTCTATCTTTATTCGCATGACAAGTTTATGGTCTATTCAGCCTGTTGTAAATCAATTTTTCTTGGTTCATGTTGATATTATTATCAAGATCTATTCTTTATGCCTGAGATGATGCTTTTATGTCGTTTTCCCTCTGATCTTGTTTTTATTGCAACTTCTACCTCCCTCTATTTATGATCTTTTGATGAACCTAGGTCAATTTCGGACCTAGGCCTAAAACTACGATATACGTGCGATGGTATACGGGGAAATATTGGAATATTGCACAGTGGAATATATGTGTTTGGTGGAATCGAAGGCATAATATGAAAATTTGATGTTTGGGGATAATTTACCATTAACATGAAACTTGATATTTGGGTACTGTCATTATAATGGTAATTGCAAGAATAGGGATTGGCATATATAATTTGATATGGATCTTGATATATATATATATATATATATATATATATATATATATATATATATAAAATTTGACATGGATCTTGATATATGTAATTTGGCTAGAACTTGTTATGAGTAAATTGGTGTAAACGTAGTATACACATAATTTTGGGTATAAAACTTGATCTATGTAAATTGGGCATAGCTTTGTAAACATGTAAATCATGAATCTTGACATATGTAAAGCGGCATGAAACTTGGTATATGTGTAAATTGGCATACATGTAAAATGGCTTAAATTGAACATATGTAAATTTGGTACGAATTGGGCATATGTAAAATTTACATGTAATCTAGAACTTGGGCATATGTTAATTATGTAAAATTTGGAGTTGAAACATATATGATAATTTATGACTTAGTAGAGGTTTAATATGAACGCGCCTAAGTTGAGTTTTGGGTAATTGGCATGCATTGTAAATAAAAGGCTATAACTTGGCATAACCTTATAGTGAATTATGACAATAATTTGGGAATACGTTTTGGGGCAAAAACGTGAATCATGAACATTTCTATATGTTACACACATTGAAAAGTCGGTGTGCACGACTTATGCAGGATCTTTAAATATGGCAATGCAGAATATGATATGATAATTTGTATTATACAATAGCTATGTAAATAAATATGATCTAGAAAGATAAATCACACACAAGCAATAAGATAAAGTAAAGCAAGGTGAAAACACTAGGAATTTTATACTGGTTCGTACTTCCCGTCCTACGTCCAGTCCCGAAGCTCCTCTTCGGAATTTCCACTAAGCAATACCCTCTCTTCACCCGGAGGAACAGGTTCACAACACTACTTGATTTACGGGCCACAAGGTTACCCACTTGATTTCACGGGCTACAAGCTTACCCACTTGATTTCACGGGCTACAAGCTTACCCACACAGGACTTCAACAATTACAAGAGTTTGACTTCTGAATGTGTTCTTGTTTCAACACTGATTAGTCAATAATTGAGTACACCCTTCCTATAATCTTATCCTCAAGTATATGAATTGAATGCGAAGATTTGAAGGAAGTTAGTTGCTTGTTGAATCAAGATATGAGAAATATTATCAAGGATTCAATAAGTAACTTGAATTTGGGAGCTTTTAGAATGCAAGTGTATTCAGAAAGTAAGATCAGAAATTGGAGCAAGAATCAGTTATTTGGATGATGATTCAAGATGTATTTATAGTGAATGAGGAGTTGTAATCATTGATGAAGAGTTGCAATGAATAATGATGATTTTTGATGAAGAGAAATGGATAAATCTCTTGATGAAAGAGATGACTTTTCGAAAGGTTGCTTGCTGTTTGAAAAGTTGTTGACAGGTCGAAAAAGATAGGTAGACAGGTATTTGAATATATATATACGTTATATTCATGAATGGACATTTGCTGTGCATTTTTCCCGAAAGAGGTCGACAGGTTAAAAAAACAGGTCGACAGGTTTTGTAGGTCGACAGGATTTTTTTGTAGGTCGACAGGATTTTTTTGTAGGTCGACAAGTTTTGTAGGTCGACAGGATTTTTTTGTAGGTCGACAAGTCTTGTAGGTCGACAGGATTTTTTTGTAGGTCGACAGGTTTTGTCTCTGTCTTGAAAAAGGTCAACAGGATTTTTTTGTAGGTCGACAGGTTTTTGTCAATTTGCACAGAAAATGTGTATTTATGTATATATTCAAGATGAGGAGTATGATTATTTGAGGATAGATTTTAACATTTATAACTCTAAATAATCAACCTCTAACTTACGAAAACATCGATTCTTCTTTTTGTCGATCATGAAGCTCCTTCTTGTCATTAATCAAAATATGCTATGAAACCTTTGACTCAACATTCTTTCCCTTTTTGATTGATGACAACATAGCTTAATATTGCAATCGTTATCTCCCCCTGTATATATGCTCCCCCTTAAACATCTACATATCTATAATCTTAGCTCCATGTCATGATTTCCATTGATCTTCATTTTGTTGTTATCAATCGAAATTCTCATGTCTCAACATTCTCCCCCTTTTTGATTGATGACAACACCTTGGATTTTCTCTCTCCAAATATAAAGCTCCCCCTGAATTTCTTTAGGATATATCGAATAACCTTCTCTTTGTTGTGGTGTACCTGCAAAAAATATAACATATATAGTTTGGTGCCCACTTGCTTTGTTTGGGTCCATGGGTTAGATGGAAGGTAACCATACCCAAGAGGGTTTAACGGAACCTTTAAAGATAAAATTTTCGTTATTAACTACCGAATCAAAATAATCATCGATATATTTTTCTCTGTTTTTCCAACTTACAGGAACCCAAATACTTAAGTAATCTCTATTGATATTCCTTTTCGTACTTCTAGATCTATTATACAGATCTCTAGTCATAGAAGTATTCGAATTTCTATAATAATTGGATCTAGGATGAGCATTAGTACTAGCAGTAATATTTTTATTGTACATGAAAGCATATCTAGTACTATTTCTAAGATTAGTATTATTAAATTTATTTCCAAAGTCGCTATTGATATTTTTCTTTTGAGATTTCACAACCGATTTTGGTTTGAAAGATAAACTAAAAATTTTCTTAGCTTTGTTCTTTTGCACTATTTTCTTCTTTCCATAACCAAGATGCTTCTTAATTTCTTGGTTTTTATATCCCAAACCTTGCTTATTTGAAGTAGATTGTGAATTCTCAATGATCTTTGTCAAATTTTCTCGATCTTTGTTAAAGTTAGAAACATTTTGAGTAATATTTTCTAACTTATTTTGTAAACTAACTTTTTCTAGGTCCATAATTTTGATCGTTGCTTTAAGCTCATGATTTTCAGTAGTGAGAGTATCATTTTTCTCTTTTTGAGTTTTAATTTCTTGACTCAAAAGAGATAATTGAGAATTAGTATTAGATGATGATTCTTGAAGTTTTCCAAGTTCTTCTTCTAATATTTTCTTCTCGTCTTTTAACATATCTCGTTCAAACTCTGCTCTACTCAAATCATTTTTGGCTTCTTTTAATTTTCGTTTCATGTTTTCAAATCTAACTATCAATTCAGCATTAATATCAAGTACTTCATCAAATGTAGGAATTTGTACCTCATCGTCTGCTGCCATGAAACATCTGTTTCCTTGCTCTCTTGATTCTGCTTTGTTCCTCTTCCATTTTCTAATACCTTGGCTATATTTCTTTATCGTCATTTGTTCTAAGATGTTGTACGATCTATAGAACACCAGGCTCTGATACCAAATGAAAAGTTCGAGTGTGTACGACTTATGCAGGATCTTTAAATATGGCAATGCGGAATATGATATGATAATTTGTATTATACAATAGCTATGTAAATAAATATGATCTAGAAAGATAAATCACACACAAGCAATAAGATAAAGTAAAGCAAGGTAAAAACACTAGGAATTTTATACTGGTTCGGACTTCCCGTCCTACGTCCAGTCCCGAAGCTCCTCTTCGTAATTTCCACTAAGCAACACCCTCTCTTCACCCGGAGGAACAGGTTCACAACACTACTTGATTTACGGGCCGCAAGCTTACCCACTTGATTTCACGGGCTACAAGCTTACCCACTTGATTTCACGGGCTACAAGCTTACCCACACAGGACTTCAACAATTACAAGAGTTTGACTTCTGAATGTGTTCTTGTTTCAACACTGATTAGTCAATAATTGAGTACACCCTTCCTATAATCTTATCGTCAAGTATATGAATTGAATGCGAAGATTTGAAGGAAGTTAGTTGCTTGTTGAATCAAGATATGAGAAATATTATCAAGGATTCAATAAGTAACTTGAATTTGGGAAAAATGCACAGCAAATGTCCATTCATGAATATAACGTGTATATATATATATATATATATATATATATATTCAAATACCTGTCTACCTATCTTTTTCGACCTGTCAACACACATGAACTGATATTGGGGTTTTGGGTGGAATACGACCATTAATGAACCTTTGACACGAGGTTAGAATCGGTTTATGGTGTAAATCTGCCCGGAACCGCCCGGCAAATCCAGTAGCCACAAAGTGTCAGTCTAATGTGAGAGGTCGAAGGTCGATTTGTAGGCGTAACGATTTATGAAACGAGGTTAGACCCAGTTTGTGGTGTAAATCTGCCCGGAACCGCCCGGCAAATCCAGTGGCCACAAAATGCACGGTCTAATGTGAGAGGTCATGATTCATTCGTCGTAATGAATGAATTAAGGAATACTAACCATAATAATACGTGGGTATGGTTAGAGGGTTAGGTGGGATGACATGGAAATTAGACATGTGAATATGGACCTAACCGGTATGAGTTAAGAACATGTAAAACTTATAAATGTGGGCTTAACCAACATAACTGTTAATCAGACTAATGGGTAGGTTAAGTAACATAGCTAGGCTAATGACACTTGACCGTTATAACATGACGAGCGGATGGGTTGGGCTAACTTGAATAGGTTGATAACACCCAATCGATATAACCTGATGCGTGGTAAACACACGAGTGTAACACTTAACCATTATAATATGACTGGTGGATGGGGTTAAGTTAACATGCACTTAACCAATATAACGTGATGCGTGGTAAGGTTAAGTAACAATAGAGGGTAACACTTAACCGTCACAACATGATAAGTAGGTGGGCTAAGTCAATGTACACTTAACCAATATGACATGACATGCAGTGGGGTTAAGTTAACACAAAGGAGAACACTTAGCCAGTATAACAAGGCTTGCGGTAGGGTTAAGTAACACAAGGAACAACACTTAACCGATATAACATGATGTGTGGTAGGGTTAAGTAAAACAAGATGAAACACTTAACCAACTTAACGTAATGGACGGAGAGGGTTAAGTACATATCGGGTTGGTGGGTAATATTAGTAAATATAGGCCCACAAACTTAACCATTAATAAGCACGCTTGAATAGGTGGGTTAAGTACATCACGGGAAGGTGGGTAATATCTGTATATATAGGCCCACACACTTAACCAGTAGGAAACCCTAGTAACGGGGACCCATTTCAGCAGTAACCCAAATCAGGTATCAACGGTACCCTAAAACTAGGCAGGGTGGGCACGATTACTGGGCTGATTGTAAGCGGTCAAACGATGGCAGTGGGTGCACAGTGTAGGTCTAACGGGGTGCGGGCGTGCACACACTCCGTAGAAGACAACCAGGGCACTGGGGACACCAGTAGTATAATCTATGCCTTCTAGAATTGCGTCGGGCCGCCACCATGGGTCTTGATACACCCCATGGTGGGACCATCATAGGTATCTACAATCATTGGGAGCTGTATGACACACATAGGTAGCATAATCCCTAGGTTGGACCTAGGTGGCATAAACCCTAAATCCGAGAAGCGTTCAATAGGTAGCATAATCCCTAGGTTGGACCTAGGTGGCATAAATCCTGGTTGAATCTAGGAAGCGCTCGATAGAAAACCCTAGATTAGATCTAGGTAATAAATAATAGATGTACACGTGAAAGTAAACTTAATTTTCGGGGATTGGGATCACGTTATGATTTTATCATTTTATATAGATTACTAGTTGGGACACTAGTTAGGTGGTGCAGAGAAAATAGATATCATTTTAGTGGTGAAGCAGAGAAATCTTGCGATGCTTGATAGAAATCTTGCGAAACTATACTTAGTTCATCTTGAATGGGAACCTTGCAATGTTATACATGACATAAATCCTATGATGTTATTCTTAGTTATCGTGCCTGTAGCTTATCTTGTCATCATGCTTATGTTTACTTTCAGTTTATTCATTCCATGTTATCTTTACCTATTTTTATGTTGAAAGTCAGTAGGACTTACTCAGTCTTTATGACTGATCCGGTTTGTTTCGCCTCTTTTTCTTCCTTCCTCCCCCCCCCCCCCCAGGGTCACAGGGTGGGAATACAGCTTAATTCGGATCTTACCAAGCACCAAGGCTCTTTCATGTACGGCTTGGATTTCTCTTGGCTATGGCTTGCTTTTTTTATTGGGGAATGCTACAGTTTACTTTTATGCTTCTTTGTTTTTGAGCAAGACAGATATTTTAGCTATGTATTTGGGTATTGGAAGTTGATGGGCTTTTATTGTAAACAATTCTATTTAATAATTGAGTTGAAGTACATCTACTTCACTCTCCGTTGTTTTATATATGTCTATCTTGTAATATTTATGTTCCAGTACCCATAATGCTCCATTGAAATTAAGGCATTCCCTTTGTGAGTGACCTTAACGGAGGTGGGGTGTTTCGCTTGGTATCGGAGCAGAAGGTTACCAGACTGGGCAAAAGTTTATAAAACCTTTTGAAATTATTTTCAAAACCATTTACAAAGAAGCATTTTTCAAGAAAAGTTTTGTTTTACGAAAGGCATATTCCCCAAAGCCATATGCACTATCTTTTGATTCTCTCCTTGAGTCTCTTCTCTCTTTCTTTTTCACTATAGTTTGTAGGCATGCGACACATGTCGGAGGGCAAAGTAGTGTCCAACCTCCATCTGTAGCCGCAGTAGTTTTACTTGCGACTAATCTTATCTCAAGCTTTGTAGGGTTGCCGTGCGATGGAAGTAGCTTTCGAGAAACTTTTCAACAAGCTATACAAGGATAGTAGGAACGAGGATAAAGAACACAAGTCTAAGGATGAGAAACTTGTTGATATGGCTTAATCCACGAAGGAGGAAAAGGTGAAAAGGAAGAGGCCAAAGTGAAAGAATAATAAAACCCATGACAAGAAAGAGTATCGTTAGTATGGTAAAAAGGGACATGTAATTAAGTATTATAGGACAAGGGCAAGGAACAAGATCGTCGAGAGGGCAATTGTATGCTCTCACTACTAGCGTACCCAAGAGAGGTGGTAACGTTTCTGTTAAAGTTTTAGCTTCTCTTTTCTATCATACCGTAGGAACTTTGTTTTGTACATCGCATCCTTTTAATTCTGCTTCGATAGTTGAGTCTCTGCACCTTAGTACTAGCGTAGTAGAGGATCCCATTTTATTCTCAAATCCTATTAGGGAATCGGCACATTTATTCATGACTTATTTGGATTTGAGAATGTCTATGCTAAGTGTTGAGTTTAGAAGTAAAGCTTATGTTTTTAGGCTATGGGTTGATTCTAGGGATGGAGTGGTTGTCCAGAAATGGTACTATTCTCGAGTATGAAAAGAGGGTAGTTAGACACTTGACTTGCCTTGGTAATGCCCTCGAAGTCTAGTGTAACCCTTAGGGTTCTTCCATGTTTAGTTACCTAGAATCTCTTGATACATTTATCGATCCGCTCGAGTAGTGTTCGCCACTAAGGCGGATGGTTCATTTCGCTTATGCATGAGTCATAGAAAATCACCTTAGTAAGTACATTTGGCAACATGGTTGGCATTTGTTTATTTTCAAGAGATAATTCATTTATGTGGAATACCTTCTAGTAAGTGAACGAGATCTGAGATTCACTAGTGAATTTTGGAGAGCTTGCATGAAACCATGAGTATGCAGTTATGTTTGAGCCGAGTATACTGGAAAAAGAATAAATGAAAGTGGAACAAGAGGCGATGGTGAAATGATTTCCAACTCATATTTTGGAAACAAGAGTTAAGAAGCTACGAAATTATGAAGTTAAAGACGGATAGAACACAATGGAGTTATGCTCAAGGAAATGTGACTCAGAAGATTGAAGACTAGATACGCGTATCATATTTCTTTTTAAGAGTATATCTTTGATCCCTCTTTTCTCAAATAGAGCTAATTCGCATACTATCTTTTAAGCATATCCTCTCGGTCCTATTCTCAATCCCATTTCTGTTAGAAACCCCATAGGTAGGATGACTCGTCTTTTAGTAATACATTTTGGGGCTTGAGGGTGTCCGTTGGGTTGACTAAACTCTTTGGGTTTTATAGGATACGAGTTGGTTTTAGGAAGGGATTTCCTTGTGACCTAAAAGTAGTCCATCATGCTTAGTTTTCTAGAATCATATATATATTGGTTGGGTTGGGTAATTCTTTGGGTGTCAGCCTGATGTTGATTTCGGTCTTCGGGGCTGGTGCTTAGGGAGTTCTCCAAATCAGTATATATATGACATAGATTTCCAGTTTTGACATTGCCTAATGGGCACAAGGTTTTTACTTGCTTCTATCGTTCGACTATACCTTTAGGTAGGAACAATTGGGTGTAAACATGTGTTTGAGACATGTTATGATTGATGGTTGCAAGTGGTTGCAAGTGGCTGCTAGTGGTTGCTCGTGATTGCATAACACATTAGGCACTAGATCGGCTCAGACACATTTCCATATTGCATATGCATGAGTGTTTATACTTGTTTATGGATGAAATTGGATGTGTTATCATATGGATGTATGTTTGTGCACACATATAGTGTTTATGTGACTAGGACTATTTGCATACATGTTGGACTCATGGCACTAAACATATTTTTGCATTAAAAAGATCAATCAGGCCTGATCATTTGCATTAGATAAGGAACATATACACACACTTTCTGCATATGTTCATACAGCATTAGGAATCTTTTAAGGATAATAGATGCCAGTGATTGATGATTGAGTATATGGATGATTGGATGGTAGGACACATTCTTCTTAACTTGAAGATTTCGGGGACGAAATCCTTTAAGGAGGGGAGAATGTAACAACCCGTATTTTTATAACAGGTTAAAACAAGAAATCAAGGCAGAATTAAATTTTAAAATTAGAATCAGGGGAAACGGGTTACGCCATTGCGTTCGTCTCGAAATTTTACATGAAATAGAGTCCGAGTTTTCGAAAATCGGAGTCCGGATGAAGAAGTTATGGCCTGTACAAGTTTCAGCAGTTTTCAGGCAGACTGGACCAGGGGGTCGAACCCCCCCCCCCACCCCAGGTCGACCATAGACTCGGCCTACCCCCCAGGTCGACCATAGTGTCGACCTCCCCACCTTACAGGTCGACCTGGTCAGACTGGTTTGACCCAGAACTCATTTTTGAAGCCTGAGACGTGTTTTGACGGTCCGGATTGATTCTAGGGTTAATCTAAGGGCCTAAACTAGTTGCTACACCTATAAAAACACCCTTAGACCTAACCTAATTCATATTAAATCATTCTTACACTATTATGCTGCTGGACTTCCTTTTGATCATGGCCGCCGCTCTCTAAACTTTTCTCTTAGCCTCCAAATTAGATTCAAACTAGAGATTAAAGCTTCTACAGCAATTTTACAACAATTCAAGAAGATAAATCAATGTCTCCGCAATGTTCTACGACAATTTTAGTTCTTAATTCATTAGCCATGCTCTGTAAGTTCTAGTTATTTTCAGATTAAAATAATTAAATTTAATATGGACATGTGATGAAGTGAAATTGGACTTTTGATTCAAGTCTATTCTTGTTTCTTCTTGGATCTCGATCTTGAGAACTTTTCTATCTTTATTCGCATGACAAGTTTATGGTCTATTCAGCCTATTGTAAATCAATTTTTCTTGGTTCATGTTGATATTATTATCAAGATCTATTCTTTATGCCTAAGATGATGCTTTTATGTCGTTTTCCCTCTGATCTTGTTTTTATTGCAACTTCTACCTCCCCCTATTTATGTTCTTTTGATGAACCTAGGTCAATTTCGGACCTAGGCCTAAAACTACGATATACGTGCGAAGGTATACGGGGGAAATATTGGAATATTGCCTAGTGGAATATATGTGTTTGGTGGAATCGAAGGCATAATATGAAAAATTGATGTTTGGGGATAATTTACCATTAACATGAAACTTGATATTTGGGTACTGTCATTATAATGGTAATTGCAAGAATGGGGATTGGCATATATAGTTTGATATGGATCTTGATATATATATATATATATATATATATATATATATATAATTTGACATGGATCTTGATATATGTAATTTGGCTAGAACTTGTTATGAGTAAATTGGTGTAAACGTAGTATACACATAATTTTGGGTATAAAACTTGATCTATGTAAATTGGGCATAGCTTTGTAAACATGTAAATCAAGAATCTTGACATATGTAAAGCGGCATGAAGCTTGGTATATGTGTGAATTGGCATACATGTAAAACGGCTTAAATTGAACATATGTAAATTTGGTACGAATTGGGCATATGTAAAATTTACATGTAATCTAGAACTTGGGCATATGTTAATTATGTAAAATTTGGAGTTGAAACATATATGATAATTTATGACTTAGTAGAGGTTTAATATGAACGAGCCTAAGTTGAGTTTGGGGTAATTGGCATGCATTGTAAATAAAAGGCTATAACTTGGCATAACCTTATAGTGAATTATGACAATAATTTGGGAATACGTTTTGGGGCAAAAACGTGAATCATGAACATTTCTATATGTTAAACACATGAACTGATATTGGGGTTTTGGGTGGAATACGACCATTAATGAACCTTTGACACGAGGTTAGACTCGGTTTGTGGTGTAAATCTACCCGGAACCGCCCGGCAAATCCAGTAGCCACAAAGTGTCAGTCTAATGTGAGAGGTCGAAGGTCGAATTGTAGGCGTAACGATTTATGACACGAGGTTAGACCCAGTTTGTGGTGTAAATCTGCCCGGAACCGCCCGGCAAATCCAGTGGCCACAAAATGCACGGTCTAATGTGAGAGTTCATGATTCGTTCGTCATAATGAATGAATTAAGGAATACTAACCATAATAAGACGTGGGTATGGTTAGAGGGTTAGGTGGGATGACATGGAAATTTGACATGTGAATATGGACCTAACCGGTATGAGTTAAGAACATGTAAAACTTATAAATGTGGGCTTAACCAACATAACTGTTAATCAGACTAATGGGTAGGTTAAGTAACATAGCTAGGCTAATGACACTTGACCGTTATAACATGACTAGCGGATGGGTTGGGCTAACTTGAATAGGTTGATAACACCCAATCGATATAACCTGATGCGTGGTAAACACACGAGGGTAACACGTAACCATTATAATATGACTGGTGGATGGGGTTAAGTTAACATGCACTTAACCAATATAACGTGATGCGTGGTAAGGTTAAGTAACAATAGAGGGTAACACTTAACCGTCACAACATGATAAGTAGGTGGGCTAAGTCAATGTACACTTAACCAATATGACATGAGATGCGGTGGGGTTAAGTTAACACAAAGGAGAACACTTAGCCAGTATAACAAGGCTTGCGGTAGGGTTAAGTAACACAAGGAACAACACTTAACCGATATAACATGATGTGTGGTAGGGTTAAGTAAAACAAGATGAAACACTTAACCAACTTAACGTAATGGACGGAGAGGGTTAAGTACATATCGGGTTGGTGGGTAATATTAGTAAATATAGGCCCACAAACTTAACCATTAATAAGCACGCTTGAATAGGTGGGTTAAGTACATCACGGGAAGGTCGGTAATTTCTGTATATATATATAGGCCCACACACTTAACCAGTAGGAAACCCTAGTAACGGGGACCCATTTCAGCAGTAACCCAAATCAGGTATCAACGGTACCCTGAAACTAGGCAGTGTGGAGCACGATTACTGGGCTGATTGTAAGCGGTCAAACGACGGCAGTGGGTGCAAAGTGTAGGTCTAACGGGGTGCAGGCGTGCACACACTCCGGAGCAGACAACAAGGGCACTGGGGACACCAGTAGTTTAACCTATGCCTTCTAGAATTGCTTCGGGCCGCCACCATGGGTCTTGATACACCCCATGGTGGGACTAGCATAGGTATCTACAATCATTGGGGGCCATATGACACACATAGGTAGCATAATCCCTAGGTTGGACCTAGGTGGCATAAACCCTAAATCCGAGAAGCGTTCAATAGGTAGCATAATCCCTAGGTTGGACCTAGGTGGCATAAACCCTAAATCCGAGAAGCGTTCAATAGGTAGCATAATCCCTAGGTTGGACCTAGGTGGCATAAATCCTGGTTGAATCTAGGAAGCGCTCGATAGAAAACCCTAGATTAGATCTAGGTAATAAATAATAGATGTACACGTGAAAGTAAACTTAATTTTCGGGGATTGGGATCACGTTATGATTTTATCATTTTATATAGATTACTAGTTGGGACACTAGTTAGGTGGTGCAGAGAAAATAGATATCATTTTAGTGGTGAAGCAGAGAAATCTTGCGATGCTTGATAGAAATCTTGCGAAACTATACTTAGTTCATCTTGAATGGGAACCTTGCAATGTTATACATTACAGAAATCCTATGATGTTATTCTTAGTTATCATGCCTGTAGCTTATCTTGTCATCATGCTTATGTTTACTTTCAGTTTATTCATGCCATGTTATCTTTACCTGTTTTTATGCTGAAAGTCACTAGGACTTACTCAGTCTTTATGACTGACCCGGTTTGTTTCGCCTCTTTTTCTTCCGTTCCCCCCCCCCCCCAGGTTCACAGGGTGGGAATACAGCTTAATTCGGATCTTACCAAGCTCCAAGGCTCTTTCATGTACGGCTTGGATTTCTCTTGGCTATGGCTTGCTTTGCTTTATTGGGTAATGCTACAGCTTATTTTTATGCTTCTTTGTTTTTGAGAAAGACAGATATTTTAGCTATGTATTTGGGTATTGGAAGTTGATGGGCTTTTATTGTAAACAATTCTATTTAATAAATGATTTGAAGTACTTCTACTTCACTTTCCGCTGTTTTATATATGTCTTGTAATATTTCTGTTCCAGTACCCATAATGCTCCATTGAAATTAAGGAATTCCCTTTGTGAGTGACCTTAACGGAGGTGGGGTGTTTCAATTACCTTGGGCTGTTCATCTGATTTCTGTATGGGCAGACTAAGTAGTAGGTGACGCCTTAGTGGGAACGGTGATGCTGATCGATGGCGAGCAGGAGGCTGGCGTACTATATCTACTACTATCTAATAATTGGATTTCCGCTATTTGCTATTTCTCTGAGTGTTGTAGTGAGGCAAATTGTACAAACACTATTGTTGTTATGCACGTGTATAGTAAATACTTTATAGTTGTCATGAAAGTTTATTGTTTCCTGCTTCACTATCACTACCTGTTGTATATGTTCTATTATATTTTATCCTTGCGCTGTGAGTTTACGACAAGTTTTGCTTATATACCATAACTTGATGATTGTCCATAGCTTTCTAGCACACCCTTCAGCGCATTATTTCTCTTGTATAGTGCGGGGGTTGTGGGCGGTTGTCACAGAAAAGTTCCTACCCCTATACTTAGAGCGGAAGTTAAGAAGCTACATAACAAGGTGATCAAATTAGTTAAATTGCAATGGGGAGAAGAGCATGACGATAAGACATAGGAACTCAAAGGCAAGATTTGCGCTTCTTACCATTTTCTCTTTGAGAGTACATTCTTAATTCCTTTTTAAGCCTTTGAGCTTGAATCTGTTTTTTTCCTACCATTTGAATTTCAATTCTTAGGTAGAAACCTATGGATGATAGTAGTGTTTGGAAATGTGTTTGAGACATGTTATGTTTGATGTTTGCAAGTGGATGCAAGTGTTTGCTAGTGGATTCATACACACACACTAGGCACTAGATTAGGGATCGGCTTAACCAGAGCAGTTACATGTTGCATATGGGTGTGTGTACATTCTAATTATTAAATAGATGGAAATGATTGAATCATCTCTTGGATGTTGCATTTTGGTGAATGGTTGTTGCATACATATAGAACTTATAAGTATCATTAGGATTCTTTGGCATACATATTGCATACATGGCATAGTCATAAATTTCATTAAGGAAGTCAACCGAATCAGTAGACTGCCTGATTTTTCGCATTAGTTTAGGGATATATACACAACACATTTGCATATGTTCATATAAAGCATTAGATGTTTTAAGGACAGTGCATGCTAGTGGTTGATGGATGAGTAGATGGGTGTAGGTGATGATTGATAACATTAATAACATTCTTCTTAACTTGAAGATTTCGGGAACAAATTCCTTTAAGGAGAGGAGAATGTAACACCCTAAATTTGAATCAACAATAATTATATAAGGGAGATTAATAAAACGAAAATTAATGAATAAAATATTTAGAACTGGATAAAATGGACTTCACCATTGCGTTCGTTACGAAATTCTAATTCAGATAGACTTTTGATTTACTTAAATCGGACTAAGTATGAATAAGTTATGACCAAAGGATGTTTGAATTAAAACTAAAATAATAAATATAATATAAATAAATTGATGCAGAGAAACAATGATCACTGGGCAACCCGACTATACATAGGTTTACCCATATGTCGACCCACCCGAGAGTATGCTTGCGCCTGAACCTGATCGAGTTTGTGTATTATATTCATTGCTGACACGGTGTGGTGTGTACGGTTTGATTTGAAAACCTAAGATCCTATAGCTTGTGTTATCCTAGCACACCTATATATAGACTAGCAACCCTCACTATTTTCCTACATGAACATTTCTTCATCTTCTTCCTCCACAAATCTACATTCTAGAATAAAAATAGGAAAAGGGTTAGGGTGCTATCATGACATAGACTGCAAGGATAATTCTTCTTCTACATCAATTTCTTATAACCTTTTCTGGATTTGTTGCGTATCTCCGTGAGTTCTACGTTATTTTTAGACTTGTATAATCTAAATAAAAAGGGATCATTGATAGTGAATTATATTGAAATCTGAAAGTCACTACTTATATGTTCACCTTCAACATGTTATTATCCATGTTAATTACTATCAGTTACATATTCCCTTTTCAGTTATTATCTGATTATATGTACATCCTTCTTCCTTGTACCTTTTTGTCATAGTTTGATCTACGGTCTTATTATTATGCATGTATGTCCTATTAGTTCATTTTGAGTTTGTATATGTTTTCCTTTTTCTTTTATTTTGCGCTGAGCTTAGGTCAACGAGAGCCTAAGCCTTCACCGTTTTGGTTGCGTAAATATTGGGATAAAATGGGATTTTTGCATATTATAAATTGTGAACCTTGGCTGTAGAGTTGGGATAATTAAAAAGGAAGAACATGTTAAATAGTGAACCGGAATAGGTTAGACTTAATTAGGTATTAAGTGGACATGTCATAGGGATTGGGGGAAAATGTACTTAATTATCCATTAAGTAATATGTGTAACTTGTAAACATGTGTTTGTGCAGTAAATGACATGGTAATAAAGTAAAAAGATTGTATATTACTTTTGTTTACAACTAGGAAATAACATGTTATAGGCTTATTAATGAACTTAAAACGGTTAAGTTAAACACTGGATTAACAAGCTAGGAAAAGGGATTGTAGATTACTTTTGATAATTACAATCCTAGGGTAGAAATATTGTAGATTACTTTCATTAATTACAATCTAGAGAATAACATGTTATAGGCTTATCAATGAACTTATAAAGCTTAAGTTAAACACTGGACTAATAAGCAAGAGAAAGGGGTTGTTGATTACTTTCAGTAATTATAATCTAGGGGATAACATGTTATGGGCTTATTAATGAACTTAAAGAGATTAAGTTAAAACATTGGATTAATATGCTCATGAAAAGCCTAGTTAGCTTGGGGACCAATTCTAGGGGAGGCTTGTGGCATATGCATTTTTTGTGTGTAGGATCTGAATCAGTAAGTATTCCTTGGTTATCAACAGCTCCTCGCACTAGGTAGGGGTCAAGGCAGCTTATATTGAACTGGGTAGTAAGAGGTCTAAACATGAGGTGGGTATGGGCGCGTTTCGGCGGAGTCATGACTGTGCATGAGTTCGAAAGTGGAAGATAAGATGTTGTAACGCCTGTGATTAAGGTTGGTGCAGAAATTTAGGATATGAAGGAGAAGCTTATCTTATTTTTCATGCTCCTTGCTTTACTATATTTTCATATTCGGTATTATTGATCTGTCTTGATACTTCTTTAACTCATTGCTTATGCTAAAAATTACTAGAACTCGCTAGACTTTACGTCTGACCTATTTTGTTTTTCCTTCTCTTTCTTCCTTTCACCCTCCCCCCCCCCCCCAGGTTCTAAGGGTGGTAAATTGCAGCAGTACCCGTGATTCTTTTATTCAACTTGGACTTGGACCATTTCTTACTCCATGTATTGTTTCGATTTATGTTCTATGACTATTTTTATGACTCATGAGGGATATGATTTTAGGGTTTTGTAATTGTACTTTGATGGTTTATGTTTTCACGAGACAGGTGTTTTATGACTATGACTTTATGGTATTTGAAAATGTAATGTTGTATTTGGTTTGATAATAAAAGTTTGAAAATTTTTCCACTGCATTTTACATTGTCTTGTACAATTTAGTCTCCATGTTATTACTTTATATATATTGCGTTTCACAAAACTTAATGCATCCTCATATGGGTGACATTAAGGGATGTGGGGTGTCATACCTAAGTTACCCTTCCGCACCTATAAATAGACTACTACTCTTCACTTTTTTCTTAGCCTCTTCTTCTTTATTTTCTTAGCCTCCACTCCACTATGCTCTAAAATAAAATAAAATTGGAGAATAAGTCAGAGTGCTATCAAATTCTAAATCTGAAAGGATATTCTTCTTCTTTTTCCAAGTCCTTTTTATGGGTCTACAATATTTCCCTATGAGTTTTATGTGATTTTTAGATCAACAATTTATATAAAAAGGATTAAGACGATAAAATATATTGGATCTGAAAGTTTTACATTTATAGTGTTTATAAGTTTGTCCTCTACAAGTTATTGTTCAATTTATTTACCATATATTGTTTATTCAATTTTAGTTGTTATTTATAAGCAAATTCTTCTTCTTTATCCCATTTTTTGTTATTATTTTATTTACAATCTTGCAATGCCCTATTTATTTATTTTGTTCATTTTTGAGTCCATGCCTCACGAGTAGCCTAGAGTAGTTCTCCTTTTTATTTGTTTTTGCGCTGAACCTTGGCCAACGAGAGCTTAGAGTAGTTCTCATTTTTATTTGTAGAAATCCTTGTTATAAATTGGAGGCCAAGTCTAGGGGTGACTTGTTTCAAGTGCATTTTGCATGGGAACCCGTATCAGTCGGTATCCTTATTGTTATCATCGGAGTCTTGCACTAGGTATAGGCTAGGGCACACTTTACTGAATTGGGTAGTAAGAGATTCAGACGAGGTGGGTATGGGTGTGTTCCGACGGAACCATGAGCATGCATTGTTCCGAATAGGGAAGATAAGATGCTATAACATCTGTGATTAAGGCTGTGTCTTTTTAGTTGATGAGTTCGGGACTGATAACCCTGAATTCTTTCGCTGGCACCTGTTATTCACATCTGGGTAAAGAAGTCGATCGATGGGTAAAAATTAAGTAAAACCTAATTATGATATTATTTAGTTGGTGCAGAATTTTTCGGATATGAACAAGAGCCCTATCTTATTTCGTATTTTCAACTTTACTATACTTTCATGTCCATTACTATTCATATGTCTAAATACTTCTTTATCTTATGCTCATGCTAGAAATTACTAGGACTCACCAAACTTATGTCTGACCTAGTTTGTTTTCTCCTTCTCTCTTCCTTTCCCCCATGTTCTCAGGGTTGAGGGTCGCAGTAGCGACTTTTAATCTTTTGACTCAGCTTGGATTCAGACTATTTCTTGCTTCATGTATTGCTTTTGTACTTGCTTTATAACTATTGTAATGACTTATAAGGGAGATGACTTTTGTGGTTTTATTCTTGTACTCAGATGATTTTCTTTCCACGAGACAGTTTGTTTTATAATAATAATTTCATGGTATTTTGAACTGTAATCAGTGTTGTAAGTGATTTAATAATAAATGTTTTAAAAAGTTTCCGCTGTACTTTATATTTTTGTCTTGTAAATTTTAGTCTCTGTGTTGTTACGTTATACCTTAGCGCTCCACAAAACTAAATGCATCCTCATAAGGGTGACGTTTAGGGATGTGGGGTGTCACATTTGGTATCGGTTCCTAAGGTTACAAGATCAGAGAAAAGTTTTTGAAAAAGTGTATTGAAAAGTAAAGAATTTTTAAGTGAAACCTATTTTTGAAAAATATATCCCCTTAAGTCAATTACAATATTCTTTTGATTCTGTAGATATGTAGAAGCTACGTCACCTGAAGAAGGGCAAGAAAATGTCTCACCCCCAGCTGCAGTCGCGGTAATTCCACCTAATCCAGTACACTACAACAAAATGTGAATTCCGTAGCATTTAAAAATCGCTACTATATCCTAAAATATAGGGTTTTAGAGAATGTCATGTAACGACATGCTATGTAAGATCTTTAACTTTAAATAGCAAGGACAAAAACGCTATGAAAAATGAATTGTACATAGGTTTCTTCTTTTTCTTTTCTTTTTTTCTTTTTTTTTGGCTTTTAAACAAAAGCGCTATATAATATACTATCTAATACTTACTTCCTATAGCGTTTGTGTGTATGTTTCTTTAGCGTTTTATTTGTACATTTTATAACGTTTACAGTGATATTTCTATAGCATTTGTTTAATAATTGTTAGTGTTTCTCACAAAGTTCTATAACATTTATTTAGTTCTATATTAACATTCTCAATGCATGTTTGTTATTCAGTGGCATTTTTGAAACGCTATTCCTTATATTATTAATTTGTAGATTTTATTTGTCGTCGTTTCAACATTTTTCATATATATGTAAACACACACACAAAAACATTTTAAACATTTCTTATCTGCATATTAATATAACAAATTTTCACAAATAACAAATATATAAATTACTGCATAATATTTCACACATACCATTCATACAACTTAGTATTTCATATATATTGTTTTATCAACTTTTCTGCACACGATATATCATACATTTTCACATCAACAAGTTACATACAAGACAGATAAACAATAGTCTTATAGGATCCATAACCAGATTTGCATCGAGATATTCTTCTCCTTTCAAGCTTTCCATTTTAAATTCTATTTCCACGTCAACCTAGGCATTTAAAGATATTTTGTGTTTTATTTGATGCAATACATAATAAATATTACAAATAATAAGATGAACATATATCTTCCATGTTCTTACTAGTGAACTAGGTATTCCTTGGTCTCAACTAAGCCATCTTTATTGAGCTTGCACTATGGAAATTTTAAATATTAGTAACTTCTTTCGCTTGCAAGAATAGTACCAACTGTCAATCAAGTGGAGTGCATCCACGTCCGAAATGGCTAGTAGGAAGAATGTCCAAACCATGATAATACCACCATCACTTCTAGAAAGTAAATAACGCTTCTCATGTTGTTGAGTTGTCATGTATGTTAAGCACATAATAGAGGTAAAATATGATTTTGGAATGTGGCAAATGAAGTAAAGATAACAAGTCTTCGTAATAGGCATCACCATGATCTTAATCAATGCTTGAACGGTTATTCAATCAGTGACATGCTTAATGTAAGTAATATAACTGCTCTACTTTGTTGAAATATGAGTAAAGTACTAATAATTTCTTAATTTTATAGGTAATAATAGAGAAGGAAAAGAGCTTTTCTAAGGCCTCTATTAAAATGATTTGAGACTATGCTATATGATTCAAGGTCTCAAAAATGTGTACCCTAATATGAGAAATTTAGTACATTACTCGTATTTGAAAATTGTGTTTAATGATGTACCTGAAAGACAATTGTTATAACCATAAAATCCATTCCAGTTGTCATGTAATTGTCATTACCTTAACGTGCAACACTTTCCTAATGTCGATGATTAGTCCTGGCCTCACTGACTGCACGTTCATATGACGCCATGGCACAACGAATAAATATGTAACAACTCACTTCGGCTTCAGACTGCTACCTGTAGAAGAACTAGAAATTGGAGCACCTCTCCTGGACTTGAGAAATGAACAGTTGTTATTTAGGGCAAGCCTGGAAAAACCAAACTGTGAATATTTGTCAACAGCTGGAATATTTGTCAACATGTGTTTCAATTTACATTTTGAATTTATAGGGAAAGCAGACTTAGGTTGCAAATACTATATAGTTTGGCGGTAATTTCATTTGTATATGATCATTAATTGTGATGGCATATTCATTAGTTTATCCGCCTTATTAAATGAATCTGTAAATTATAAACATCAACTACTTAGAAAGAAAGCTTTGATATCCGGGTTTATTATAGGTTATCACAAGTAAGAGAATATTTTATTTTGTTTGTAGTCCTAAGAGTATGGTTTAAGATTTTATATCCCTTGCAAATATCATATAGTGCATCAACAATATCTAATTCCGTTAACATGTTTATTTGGATTTGAGTGTTACTGTATATAGTCCAGTAGTATCATTTAAACAAAACCATAGTTTAAACAAGACGCATCTCAACTGTATGAACAACTTGTCAATGATGAAGGAAGCATTGAAGCTTTAGTGGGCCTAGCTGCTACTGCAGCACGAACAGATTTTGAGAAGGCTGAACTAAGCCTACGAAAAAAGGCTGAAGAAATTGTCTGGTTTGAAAGAGATCAACGTAGAGAATTTAAAGAAATCACATAGAGCAAACCAAGGTGAAAATATACATGCTCCAATGGCACGAGCGAACTGCACTTTCATCCACGAGCAGCTGAAATGATCTTCATACTCCAAGGCGAACTCGATGCTGGATTCATCACCACCGCCAAGAAGCGCATCGCCAAAACTGTTAAAGAAGAAGAAGTGTTTGTATTTCCTAAAGGCTTGATTCATTTCCTCAAGAATAGGAGCGATGCTTTTGCGACTCTGGTGGCTGCATACAGTAGTCAACAGACAGATTATCAAGCTGTTGTGCCCACTCTTTTTTCTGCTGATCCACCTGTACCTGACGATGTCTTGAGTGAAAATTAAATGTTGGGGGCAATGAGGTTCGTAAGATTAAGGAAACATTTGCGCCAAACCACAGAAGCGCTGTGAAATATGGTTATGTACTATTTACACTACATACTCATACAAATCGTCATGGTTGTCTACCATTGCTATGCAAAACTGAGACTGAATACACTGTTGTTTGTACAATATTTGTCCTTCCACAAATATTAATATATTACGTATATTGTATATAATCATTATGCCTAGCAAGGATTATCTAATTCGTTGTGCACCATGCACCAAATCTGCACTGTGCAACGATAAAGCCATAAACTTTATGCCTACCAAGGATTATCTAATTCAGAGGCATACATTAGTCGACCCTATGTGTGTTTTATGCTCTTCAGATGAGGAAATAGTGTCTCATCAAGTTTTTATTTGTAAATTTAGTGCTTTTAGGTGGAAGCGGATCAGAATTAGATTACTTTATTTGGCGAGCCATACAGAAATTCTTAATTTGGGATCTAAATTGAATCTAATGCAAAATAAGTTTTCACAAAAGTGTAAAAGCATGGATATTGCTAGTGTTTCCTTTACTATATCAATATGTGTTTAGTGAATTTGGAAGCAACCCAATGGGAAGATATTCACAAGTGAGAAAATCAAAACCATCCGTGAAGTGTGTGAACAAATAACATCAATGGTGAAAGTCAGAACCATGAGAACTAAACACTGACACAAGCATTAATGGCCATGATGAAAGTATTTCCATGTGATGATCCAGATTTGTTAAACTTGTTACAATTTACAACATACAAGCTTAAGGTAACTAAGTGTAACACCCCACCTCCGCCAGGGTAACTCTTGCAAGCACACTAGCTTTGGAGGGGCGTTAAACAAGGTAAACATGCATGCAGATATCACAAGACAGAACATATAAGTAAAGCAGAGTAGTAAAGCAGCGGATAAAACTTAGCATTTCAAAACCATAGTCATATTACAAGAAAGTACTTGATCATTATTTTCCAACAAACAAAGTCTAGACAAAAGCATAAACTGAAAAACTGAAATACATAAAGTACTATCCCCAAAGTGAAGTGATAAACCATAGCTAGCTCAATGTCCAAAACCGTACATGAGCAAATCCAGTAAGCAAGCTGTAAAAATCCAAGCTAAGCTCCAATGTTCCCACCCTGAGGACCTGAGGGGGGGTGGGAAACGGAAGAAAAGAGGCGAAAGAAAACGGGTCAGTCAAAAAGACTGGTAAGCCCTACTACTATATGTCCATGAACTAGTAAAGTTAACTGGCATGAGAAGCTGAGATGAACATAAGGATAACAGCATACTGGCATGATGATCAACTAACAAGATAGATAAAGGTGTCATCGCATAATCAAGGTTAAGTTTTGCACCACGGGTGTACTAGCATTCCAACATGTCAAGTAAAAACAAGAATTGATCCCTTGGCCCAATATCATGAGGTGACCTAAATCAAGGTCCAACTACTCGGTCTAGTTGATCGGCTCCCTACAAGCCTAGCTCGCCGTGTATCAGTGTCATACGGCTTAATCATGTAATGTAGTTGACTGTGCAGGGTTCACCCCTAGGGTGTATCAGGCCCTACGGTGTAACCCTCAGACACAATTCCAGGATGCACAGCCCAAACCTACCGGTGCCCGTGTTCAACTCCGGACTTAATGTGCACGACCATGGTCCGCCTGAACAACCGGTGCATCATTCAGCCGTCTCTTTTGGTCTCTTAGAGCAACTCCAGTGGCCCAAATTCAGCCCGTAATGTTAAGGTAATTGCACCCAGTGGTGCAATTACGGCAGAATATAAAGGCCCCGATTCAGGATCCAGTTCAGGATCCTGAATCGGATCCTGGCGCCTGTAGTACAGGCGCCAGGATCCTGGCGCCTTTATTGTAGGCGCCAGTTTCTGGCGCCTACAATGTAGGCGCCAGGATCCTGGAGCCTGTACTATAGGCGCCAGGATCCCACCCCCCAACGTCAGAATCTTTCCATCTTCTCATCTGGCGGAGGGGGGTTTATAGGCGCCAGAATCCTGGCGCCTGTATTACAGGCGCCAGGATTCTGGCGCTTACATTACAGGCTCCAGAATTCTGGCGCCTGTAATACAGGCGCCAGGATCTGGCGCCTGTAATGTAGGCGCCAGACCACTGGCGCCTACAGCCCAATTCAGGGCTGAATATTCAGTGGGATGAATATTCAGCCCTGAATCCACTGGAGATGCCCTTACAATCAGCCCAGTAATCGTGCCCCCACCCTAACCTAGTCCTAGGGTCTTATGATACTATCTAGAGGGTTACTGCTGAAAAGGACCACGCAACTAGGGTTTCCTTAACGGGTTAAATGTGGTTAACCCGATCCAAACGTGGATTAAATTGGTTAAGCGTACCCAAGGTTCCTGACTTAACCCCGATTAACCCATCAAGCCCAAATTGGTTAAGTATTAAGTGGACCATGACTTAACCCTAATCAGGAGGCATTAATTAACTTAATGCGCTTTAACCTCTCACATTAGACTTTGTTGTGGTTACTAGTTAAGCCGGGCGGGTCCGGGTAGCTTTACACCACAACTAGGTCTAACCTCGGGTTCGAACACAACATGACCAACTTCTCACATTGGGTCCTATTGTTTGTAGCCACTAGTTAAGCCGGGTGGGTCCGGGTAGATTTATGCTACAAAATCAACCCAACCTCGAGTTGGCCACACTCATATTTTCTAAGTGTCATGTCCATTATGTTTCCAAAACATAATTACAAGTTAACATATCATGTCATGTTATAAAAACCATGTTTATGTCATAATGTTACCCAATCCCAACGTAATCCCATCGTTTACATAATCGCAATAACGCATAAAGGATAAAATAGGGCACTTGGCATAATCATGACAAAAGGTGTTGAAGCCACAAGTTTAACATGGTGGCATATGAAATGTACATATGTTCATATACTTGCATATTGCATTATTAGGCTTCAAAAGCATGCATAAAACCAAACTTAGCATATGAGTGATACATGGTGATAAATGACATGTAGAAGTTGCTAGAAGTTCGCATTTAGCCTCACATGCAAGTTATCATAAGGGATATGATAACTTTCATGTTGCCAAAATACAACCTTTAACATAAAGCTTGAAGCTTTAAGGTCATAAACTCAAGTTTAACTTGCATAACATGATAACATGTGTATAATGATCAACCCAAACTTGCATAACATGATAACATGTGTCATACATCATGATTAAACCAACTTGCATAACATAATGATCAACCAAACTTGCATATCATGATGATCAACCAAACTTGCATATCATAATGATCAACCCAAACTTGCATAACATGATAACATGTGTCATACATCATGATTAAACCAACTTGCATAACATAATGATCAACCAAACTTGCATACCATGATGATCAACCAAACTTGCATATCATAATGATCAACCCCAAACTTGCATCATTCATTTAACTTTAGAGTTCAAGAAAAGAAAGTAGAAAAGGGCTTACAATGCTATAAAGACACAAATGAATATTTATTATAAAGATTGAGACGAAGCCCTTATGCAATCACCAAAAAAACCCAAATATGCAAGCTCCAAATGAAAACCCTTGAGCCAAATCAATAAAAATCATTGCTTTGAAATAGAAATGTTGCAACTTGACTTGAATGCAAACTAAGAACATTCATACAAGCTTGAAAATACTTGTATGCACTCAAAATCTCTCATACAAATAGACTTAGGAATTTTAGCATGAGAGTGGAGGTCATGAGAGGAACAAATTTGACATAGTTTAGTTGTAGGATTGAATAATTATGATTTAGGCTAGGTTTAGGGGTCTTTTTATAGAAGATTAGGATAGTATTAGCCGTAGGATTAACCCTAGATTCAATCAGAGCCATCAAATCCCGTCACTAGCCAACAAAATAGGTCAAAACAGCCAAATGGGTGCACCAGGTTGCCTGGGTCCGACCAGGCAGGTCGACCCCCAGGTCGACCCTGGGGTCGACTCCCCAGTCGACCCCCCGGGTCTGGCGGGAATTTTCCCGCCACTTCTGAATTTCTGAAATTTGAATCTGTTTTGAATTTGAATTTTTCGTGAAACTTCGCGAGGCCATATCTTGGTCATACGGACTCCGATTTTCGAAAACTCGGACTCTATTTCGCGTATTTTTCCGAGACGAACGCAATGGCACAGCCCGTTTCCCTTGATTCAGATTTTACAATTTAATTCTGCCTTGATTTGTGTTATAACATGTTATTCAAAAATACGGGTTGTTACATTCTCCCCTCCTTAAAGGATTTCATCCCCGAAATCTCCAAGTTAGGAAGAACGTATCCTACCATCCATCATCCATCTACTCAAAACATCATCCACGTGCAGTCATTGTCCTTAAAGGATTCTAAATGCTGCATGATCATATGCAAAGGTGTGTGTATATGTACTTATCTAATGCGAAAATCAGGCGGTTACTGATACAGTAAACCTCCTTAATGCAAAGTATGTTAGTGAAATGAGTCCATATGTATGCAAATTCCTAACATAGCTCATAGTCTCTACATGAGTGCACATAACATTCATCCATATGCAACATCCATGTGATAGCGTACAAGTTTTCATCCATGAATAAGCATAAACACTCATGCATATGCGGTATGAACGTGTGTGAGCCGATCTTAGTGCCTAATGTGTATCATGCATCCACGAGTATCCACGTGCAAACACTTGCAACCACTTGCAACCATCAGCATAACATGTTTCAAATACATGTTTCATCCAAAGGGTTTCTACCTAAGGTCCTCATGACAAGTTTAACAAGATAACAAGATAAACAAGATAAGCATGGATAAAAAGAAAGATATGCTAATTAGGAAAGAGGTCGAGAATGTGCCCTCAAAAAGGAATGGATAAAGCCCAGCCATCTTCTCCTCGGTTTCCCAAGTTGCGTCTTCGTCGGCTTCACTCCACTGAACTTTCACCAATTTGACTTCCCGATTCCTTAGTTTCTTGATCTCTGTTCCCAAGATACGAATCGGAGCTCTTCTCAAGGTTGCCTCTTTCTCTACCTCAATGTCTTCAAGAATGTTTGGTTCAACCACCTCAGCGGATTCATGTAGGCACTTTCGGAGATGCGAGACATGAAAGACATTATGCACTCCGGCTAGCTTCTCGGGCAATTCCACCTTATAGGCCATCTTTCCAATTCTCTCTATGATAGGGAAGGGTCCTACGAACCTTGGTGCCAGCTTCCCATTTGCTCCAAAACGTACCACATTACGCAAAGGAGAAACCTTCACGAAAATCATGCCTCTCACTTCGAATTCCAAATCTGCCCTTCGCTTGTCAGCATAGGATTTCTGTCTATCTTGGGCCGCTTTCATCCTTCTTCTCACTAATTCAACTTTCTCGGATGTGTCTCGTATCATATCGGGCCCAAGTATAAGTCTATCTGTTGTCTCCCACCAACAAGATGGTGACCTACACGGCCTCCCATACAAAGCCTCAAATGGTGTCATCCCTATGCTGGCTTGATAGCTATTATTATAAGCAAACTCTACAAGAGGAAGGTGGTCTTCCCAAGTACCACCGAAGTCGAGAACACAAAGCCTCAAGAGATCATCTAGCACTCTATTCACCCTTTCGGTTTGGCCATCCGTCTGGGGGTGATAGGTTGTACTCAGATTCAATCGCGTACCCATCGCTTCTTGCAAACTGTTCCAGAACTGGCTAGTGAAAATTGGGTCACGATCGCTAACTATGCTAGAAGGAACTCCATGCAATCCATAGAAATACTCTCCCACTTTCATTGCGGGATCTCCAATGGATGTAATAGCCCACCTGGTTTCTTCGACTCGGCTTTCACTTGTTGGCACACCATGCACTTTGAAACATACTCTGCTACATCCTTTTTCATTCCGTCCCAAAAGAAAATGTGCTTCATATCCCTATACATCTTGTCCCCTCCAGGATGTATAGTCATCTTCGAGTGATGCGCTTCTTCAACAACTCTATGGACTAAATCTCCCACTCGAGGAACACATAATCTCCCATCACGCCTTAGCCAACCTTTGTCATCGATAGTATATCTAGCAAGGTGACTAGACGTCTCACCACGAATCAACTTACCCATGACCTCGACTATTTGCGGATCTTCCTTCTGTGAAGCCCCAACTTGATCAAGAGGTGTGGGTCTAAGCTCAAGGGATGCTAAAGAACCCGTCATCGACTCAACAGTCGTCGTGAAATCAAAAGTTGCCAAGAATTCTAAGTTCTTCTTTGTTAACTTGGTAAGAAGGGCCGAAATCTTAGCGAAGTCCCTGATGAACTTCCTATAGTAGCCCGCCAGACCGAGAAAGCTTCTTACTTCGGTTGCATTCCTAGGAGTCTTCCAATCTTGAATTGTAACCACTTTCGCGGGATCCACCGCTATGCCTTGCTTAGAAACTATATGCCCAAGAAACCGAACTTCCCTTCTCCAGAAATGACATTTGGAGAACTTGGCTTTCAACTGATGCGCTCTAAGCGTATCCATCACTTCCTTGAGATGCCTAGCATGCTCTTCCTCATCCTTTGAGAAGATCAGAATATCATTCACGAAGACAACAACAAACTTGTGGAGGAACTCCTTGAACACCCTACTCATCAAGTCTACGAAGTAGGCGGGTGCATTAGTCAAACCGAATGGCATGACAAGCCATTCAAAGAATCCATTTGGAGTCCTAAACGCAGTTTTATCGATACTATCCTCAGCCACTCTAAGCTGATGGAATCCGGTGGCTAGATCGAGCTGAGAGAAAACAGAAGCGCCTACAAGCTGGTCAAAGAGATCATCAATTCTCGGTAACGGGTGCCTATTCTTCTTTGTCAGCTTGTTCAACTCTCGATAATCAACACATAGGCGAAGCGAACCATCCGCCTTAGTAGCGAATACCACAGGCGCACCCCATTCAGAAATGTTTCGCCTAATAAAATTCCTCTCAAGCAACTCCTTGATCTGCTTACTGAGCTCCCTTCTTTCACGAGGGGCCATGTGCCTAACGGGCAATGATACTGGCTTGGCATTATCGACTAGATAAATGCGGAAATCTCTCTCGTTTAGGGGGTAACCCCCTAACTTCTTCAAAGACATCAGGATAGTCTTGGACCACCCTTACAGATTGCAGATCATCGATGGACGAGTCGAGAGATTCAAGATAACATAACATGACGGGACCTCTAGGGTTACAAGAAATTTCTAGGGTATTACCGAGGCGAGTCATGAGCCTCACCACCCTATATTCACAATCGAGAATGGCTCCATAACTGGACAACCAATCCATGCCCAAGATCAACCCATATCCCGTGAACCCGAGAACATAAGCATTACACGTGAATTCTACAGTCAAGATAGAGATCTTCAAATCCACACAAATCATAGATAGATGGGCGGAACCCCCAATTGGATTTGAAACACAAACGGGATCCTCAACTAGGCTAGTACTTAGGTGCAAACTTTCAACAATGTCAGAAGAGATAAAACTATGCGATGCGCCATAATCAAATAAGGTGCGAACAGGAAAATCAGAAATATAAACAAGACTTTCTACAGAAATACTACCTCGATCCTGAGCTGGAGCTGTGTTGAGAGCATGCACTTGCCCTCCAGAAGGTCATGCACGCTGATTCTGCCCTTGCTTCTTGGGGCAATCCTTGCTAAAATGTCCAGACTCTCCGCAATGAAAACACCCGCCTAACTTCCTCTTCTTCTTCCTGCAATCTTTGGCTATGTGCCCAACGATCCCACAGAAGTTGCACTTTCTTGTCTTCCTTGCCTTGTGGTTGTTCTTGTCTCTTTTCTCGGTATCTTCCTTCTTGCCTTGGGACTCATTTGCCTTGACCTCCTCCTTGCCATTCTTATCTTCCTCTTGAAGTAGGGCCATATTCACCAAACTCTCGAAGGTCGCCCCCAGGGGTATATGAGACATGGCCAAACCGCGCAATGGCTCATTCAATCCTAGAGCAAAGCGTAGGGCCTTTTTCCGAGCTGTGTTTACCAATTCTAGACCGAACTGAGCAAGTTGATTAAACATATCCACGTATTCCCTAACTGTCATGTCCCCTTGCCTTAGAGATAGGAACCTCTCCATCTGAAGGTTCTCTTCTGTCGATGATAGAAACTTTAGTCCAAACCTTCTCCTAAAGTCATCCCAAGTCTCAATTGGTCTAGTAGTGGTGGTAACTACCCACCAATAAGCAGCTTCCCCTTTTAATAGCCATACCGCCAACAGAACTTTCCTACGATCTTCCACATCAAAGATAGCAAAGAGGTCTTCAGTTTCCTTTAACCAGTTTCTTGCCTCAACAAAAGTCTCCGTTCCGACAAAATTCTTGCAACCCATCGCCTTAAAGTTTTTGCAAAGCTCCGCGAAATCCGCTTGCGTATGCTGAGGAGGAGGAGGAATATCCGCGGGGCCGGCTTCATTCGCCCTTGCCTCCATGTACCTTCTAAACCAAATAGGTACTGGTACATCCTCCGGAATGGCAAAATTATCGGCCATACTGAAACGAAGAAAAAGATGGGTAGATTCAGAACGAGGAAACGAAGGATAGTGCTATGGCTTTTGGGGAATAGCCTTTTTAAAATAACTAGACTTTTCTTGGAAAATACTTAATTGGTTTTGAAAATAGTTTTTCAAAAGGTAAGTTTCAAAAACACTTTTGCTCCAATCTTGTAAACCTTATGCTCTGATACCAAATGTAACACCCCACCTCCGCCAGGGTAACTCATGCAAGCACACTAGCTTTGGAGGGGCGTTAAACAAGGTAAACATGCATGCAGATATCACAAGACAGAACATATAAGTAAAACAGAGTAGTAAAGCAACGGATAAAACTTAGCATTTCAAAACCATAGTCATATTACAAGAAAGTACTTGATCATTATTTTCCAACAAACAAAGTCTAGACAAAAGCATAAACTGAAAAACTGAAATACATAAAGTACTATCCCCAAAGTGAAGTGATAAACCATAGCTAGCTCAATGTCCAAAACCGTACATGAGCAAATCCAGTAAGCAAGCTGTAAAAATCCAAGCTAAGCTCCAATGTTCCCACCCTGAGGACCTGAGGGGGGGAAAACGGAAAAAAAGAGACGAAAGAAAACGGGTCAGTCAAAAAGACTGGTAAGCCCTACTACTATCTGTCCATGAACTAGTAAAGTTAACTGGCATGAGAAACTGAGATGAACATAAGGATAACAACATACTGGCATGATGATTAACTAACAAGATAGATAAAGATGTCATCGCATAATCAAGGTTAAGTTTTGCACCACGGGTGTACTAGCATTCCTACATGTCAAGTAAAAACAAGAATTGATCCCTTGGCCCAAGCTTGGCCCAATATCATGAGGTGACCTAAATCAAGGTCCAACTACTCGGTCTAGTTGATCGGCTCCCTACAAGCCTAGCTCGCCGTGTATCGGTGTCATACGGCTTAATCATGTAATGTAGTTGACTGTGCAGGGTCCACCCCTAGGGTGTATCAGGCCCTACGGTGTAACCCTCAGACACAATTCCAGGATGCACAGCCCAAACCTACCGGTGCCCGTGTTCAACTCCGGACTTAATGTGCACGACCATGGTCCGCCTGAACAACCGGTGCATCATTCAGCCGTCTCTTTTGGTCTCTTACAATCAGCCCAGTAATCGTGCCCCCACCCTAACCTAGTCCTAGGGTCTTATGATACTATCTAGAGGGTTACTGCTGAAAAGGACCACGCAACTAGGGTTTCCTTAACGGGTTAAATGTGGTTAACCCGATCCAAACGTGGATTAAATTGGTTAAGCGTACCCAAGGTTCCTGACTTAACCCCGATTAACCCATCAAGCCCAAATTGGTTAAGTATTAAGTGGACCATGACTTAACCCTAATCAGAAGGCTTTAATTAACTTAATGCGCTTTAACCTCTCACATTAGACTTTGTTGTGGTTACTAGATAAGCCGGGCGGGTCCGGGTAGCTTTACACCACAACTAGGTCTAACCTCGGGTTCGAGCACAACATGACCAACTTCTCACATTGGGTCCTATTGTTTGTAGCCACTAGTTAAGCCGGGCGGGTCCGGGTAGATTTATGCTACAAACTCAACCCAACCTCGAGTTGGCCACACTCATATTTTCTAAGTGTCATGTCCATTATGTTTCAAAACATAATTACAAGTTAATATATCACGTCATGTTATAAAAACCATGTTTATGTCATAATGTTACCCAATCCCAACGTAATCCCATCGTTTACATAATCGCAACAACGCATAAAGGATAAAATAGGGCACTTGGCATAATCATGACAAAAGGTGTTGAAGCCACAAGTTTAACATGGTGGCATATGAAATGTACATATGTTCATATACTTGCATATTGCATTATTAGGCTTCAAAAGCATGCATAAAACCAAACTTAGCATATGAGTGATACATGGTGATAAATGACATGTAGAAGTTGCTAGAAGTTCGCATTTAGCCTCACATGCAAGTTATCATAAGGGATATGATAACTTTCATGTTGCCAAAATGCAACCTTTAACATAAAGCTTGAAGCTTTAAGGTCATAAACTCAAGTTTAACTTGCATAACATGATAACATGTGTATAATGATCAACCCAAACTTGCATAACATGATAACATGTGTCATACATCATGATTAAACCAACTTGCATAACATAATGATCAACCAAACTTGCATATCATGATGATCAACCAAACTTGCATATCATGATGATCAACCCAAACTTGCATAACATGATAACATGTGTCATACATCATGATTAAACCAACTTGCATAACATAATGATCAACCAAACTTGCATACCATGATGATCAACCAAACTTGCATATCATAATGATCAACCCCAAACTTGCATCATTCATTTAACTTTAGAGTTCAAGAAAAGAAAGTAGAAAAGGGCTTACAATGCTATGAAGACACAAATGAATATTTATTATAAAGATTGAGACGAAGCCCTTATGCAATCACCAAAAAAACCCAAATATGCAAGCTCCAAATGAAAACCCTTGAGCCAAATCAATAAAAATCCTTGCTTTGAAATAAAAATGTTGCAACTTGACTTGAATGCAAACTAAGAACATTCATACAAGCTTGAAAATACTTGTATGCACTCAAAATCTCTCATACAAATAGACTTAGGAATTTTAGCATGAGAGTGGAGGACATGAGAGGAACAAATTTGACATACTTTAGTTGTAGGATTGAATAATTATGATTTAGGCTAGATTTAGGGGTCTTTTTATAGAAGATTAGGATAGTATTAGTCGTAGGATTAACCCTAGATTCAATCAGAGCCATCAAATCCCGTCACTAGCCAACAAAATAGGTCAAAACAGCCAAATGGGTGCACCAGGTTGCCTGGGTCCGACCAGGCAGGTCGACCCCCAGGTCGACCCTGGGGTCGACTCCCCAGTCGACCTGGGAGGGGAGGTCGACTCCCCAGTCGACCCCCAGGTCGACCCCCCTGGGTCTGGCGGGAATTTTCCAGCCACTTCTGAATTTCTGAAATTTGAATCTGTTTTGAATTTGAATTTTTCGTAAAACTTCGCGAGGCCATATCTTGATCATACGGACTCCGATTTTCGAAAACTCGGACTCTATTTCGCGTATTTTTCCGAGACGAACGCAATGGCACAGCCCGTTTCCCTTGATTCAGATTTTACAGTTTAATTCTGCCTTGATTTGTGTTATAACATGTTATTCAAAAATATGGGTTGTTACACTAAGATAATTAATACAATGCTAATCTACCAGCAATGTGCAAAAACCAAGTTGTAATATGTGTGAAACTGACCAAATTTAAATAATGATTCATTTCTTCAAAAGAAAATACTTCTAACATACAGGTTAAGTGACATTTTAACCATTATGTGCTTTTACCAATAACAAACAATTTCCTTTTCAAGATTGTGATGAAAATTACAAGCCTATGCGGAAGAAGCTACTTCTCTTTATTAGCATTCACTTATCCGATGGTCAAAATATCATATAAGTTGATGGTTTATCCAAGATCTTATATTCTATAGGCTAACAATTGTTGCATATCCTTACCAAGATATTAGTGAATACCTTATCTTACATGTATTATTATGCCACAAAAACGGTGGTTGCTTAAATATGATATTTGTGTCATACTATCAAAAGAGGCAATAGACAGATTTTTTATTAGAAAAATGAGGTCAAAACTAAAAAACAGTATTAACAGTCAACATGCCCATGTTAAGAGTTGTTTCTCAGCTCCTATTCTGGAAGAATAGTAATCTCTTCTATAGTAATCAGCTCAAGAAGAAACATGCCAAAGCTACAACACCTCCTCGCTTACAATAGATACATGATCGGCACCATCATTACTGACCCATGCACCATCTTGTAAACATCAGCTATACATTTAAATTACTTCTAGTTCTGTAGATTACCATGAAAATTAATGTGGAGATTACAAGTTACCATCTGCATTACAAGTTACGAGATACAAAATTTCATATTTGTAATGAGGTTCACCTTTTGCTCTTTTACAGTGTATTATCTACATTATCCCACCATTCAGTTAACCAACTGGTAATATTATAAGGTAAAAATGAGCTACCATAAATCCATCAACGACACAGTGATCACCAACGTCATAGGAATGCATGGCAAACATGAAAATAATGGCTTCAAACACCATTTTGCATGAATTTCCCAACACAAATGCCACTAAAACAAGCTGAGATGTAATGAATAGAAGTACTATGGAAGTAGCAATGGCCGTTATAATAAGTGCAACGACTATTACTATAACTATAACAAGGTTGCGATTTTATGCAGTTGTTTCGCTACAGTACTGCAATCATCTAAACTATGCGCGAGTGATTTGCGATCGAGGTAACATTTCACCTGCATAAATCAACGCGATCTCATTGTCTGCCTTGCAAAAAATACAAACCAGTTTGAAGGACTATGGATGCTTTATTTACCACTCAATTCATCAAAGAAGATTTTCTGATTCTACGGGTTTCTGATGCTCCTTCGAACAATGGAAGCACATACTCTGCTTCCTCTTTTGTCAAAAACCTCATCAGATCCTCTCCATCGATGTATCTGTATAATAAAGTTATGTTTCATAAATAAATAGATTCCTTTATAGTGTAATCTACATACTTAACACAACTATAACAAATTCAGGATCTAATGGTGTTTGACTTGAAATACATTTTGGTATGTATTCTATTTTGCAGCATTGATTAAGATAAGTTGATCCTTAAAGCAGTTAAAGAGAACTTACTTTTGACCAGGCTTAGCAACGTTCTTAAAAATCCTGTAAGTGGCAGTCCTCGCCTCCCATTCACGAGTAATCTCCTTCTGCTTTATTTGTGAGATCTCCTGAATCGTGCTTGAAATAGTAGACAGCTCTGAAGTTCTAACAATGTTAACCAACCCTTTCATAGTCTAGTTAGAAACCTTACCCCCCCCCCCCCCCCTCCTCATCCTATAAAGCTTCCAGACATCAATCTTCTCCTCCTTCTTCCCCTTCCCCTTCATCTTAGTCCAAAAACTCAACTGCCCAGTTGTCGAAACAGTCCCTGCTCTCTCTGCCATTTCCATAATAGGAGGTCCAGAAAGCATCTCTAGCAAATACTGACGAAAAATTGAATCCTGAATCCTCTCAAAAAACATATTCATATGAAAAGAAGAAGCAGATAGCTTCACCACCACAGTTTAACTATATAGTTGATGTTTAAATATATCAACCTCCTTCAACCACTTGCCACTTGCCAGAAAATCAGAGTTACTTTAATTACCATTGTTCTAGATAATTTTCTAACTTGCTGATCGTCAAAATATTCAAAAATAAACAATTATTAATGAATCTTAGTTAAATTGTTATTGGAACCCGTATACATGATATCAGAGATCATATCAGTCATTGATCCTCTTTCAACCATACAGATCGCCCCTTTTTATTATGATATACATTGTTTACTATTGTATGTCAGTTAGCCATGCAAAAGTTCTAAGCAGAAATTCAAATTATAATCAAGGTTTTATTTTCAGAAAATGAATTTATCATAATATTGAGTTATGTCAAAATTTAATTAGAATACCTTAAAATGTGTTGTTAGGTTTTCTTTTTGATGCCTGAAGTATGTTTCACACCAATTAAGCACCAAATATAATAAACACAAAAGGAAAACTACAACTTTATGTCATACCTAAGACTTCTAAAATCTATCCTTTAGTTGAATTAAGTAATCTTGCTTGATTATAATGCACTACAAAACTAAAATTCTTTGAAGGAAAACTCCAAACTGCACCAACTTTAAGCATTTTGTGGTAAAATCAAGTAAATTAATTGGCACTAAAACAGATATGAGCTGCAATAAATTTGTTCGTTATAAGAGCCTTAAAATTGAAAAAATAACTAATATACTGATAAAGACGTAGTATAGCAAGGTGCGTATGTCATTCGTTTGAGTTTCATCCAATACCTACAGTATGTTTAATCAACTTAACAAAAATAGGTTATAACTTCAAAAAATGAAGTAACAGATTAAAAACACATTAGCTTTCAAATTATACTGATAATGCATGCACGACTGACTGAAATGTTTTCTTTATAAAAAAAATTGCACAAAAAGGTTGAGAGTGCATTTCAATAACTGATTAGTCACTGCAACCTGCGCATCATTACAGAAATCTTCTCATACTAATAATACAGCCATAATTGCTTTATGGTCATATATTGATTTCTTGGCTAAAATATGGATATAATTACTTCATTTTTGTGCATTGTTAGTAATAACAACAACCATCATCTCAAGGTAGGATGAGATCATTTCCTAGATTATAGTAAAGTCACTCCTATTAAAACTAGTTTATGGTCAAATATTTCTGTACCAGTAGATGATTCATCCATGTATAAAGGATGACATTTATTTTATGAACGCAATAATATGTCAAGAAACAAAATTGAAGATACATAATGCTGACGATGGAAAGTAAAACATAATATAGTAATCATGATATTTTCATTATAGTTTTACTTGCTTTCCTATATAGCTCTAAACGACCAATATAAATATAGTACAACTATAGTAAATTAGATCTATGCAGTCTATATATATTTTAAATGATGTGAATAGAGTAATATCATATTTGTATTTTCTATGCAGTAATATTTTATATCCTATCATAATTATCTCACATCACTAACCTATAAATACATTTTCTATACATTTAACTAAATTCGATCTAGACACAACAAAAACAATACGAGTTTACAAAAGCCGATCTTTTGAAAGTAAATAGCTGGATCAAATGATAATGATAGGCAGATCATTAATTGAAGCTTAAAATTAGTAAATACTATCCAAAGGATCTTGAATTAAAACATGAAATAAGTAAACACTATGTTATGAAAAGAATTTAAACTAGTACAATTTAACCATTCAATAGCAATGTAGCTTTACTATAAAAAGAAAAACAAACATTTTGTACGCTAATAAATCAACAGACAAAACCACAATTTTATATAAATTTTCTTTGTATTGACAAAATGCATCTAAGAAACATCTCATATCCTTGAAGTGTATAGCTAAGTTCCTGACTTTTTTTCATGTTAAAATCCAATCTTTTTATTATTTCTACAAACCCACATTCACCATGAAAACTCAAATGTTAGTATATCACCAATAAACTAGAAACAGCAAGCATCAGTTTCTAAAAGACCAAGGTGGTTTTTTTATAGAAAGTGCAAATGGGAATTTTGGTAAATTTCGATATTATCCAAAATCGCAATTTCATGCCTACAGGCTCAAATAGACTTACTCTCAGGTTGAGGTTGATCCTAAATTTTATCTAAATCACAATTTCATATCTATTATGCATGCAAATCGTAATTTAATTCCAAATAAGAAAAAAAAAACTGTAGCAAAGTTTCCCCCCACCAAAATTGGCTCTTAACCGAACACTATCCAACTTTTTAATTTTGGCAGAAGTACTAGTTCAGTCAAGCACTCACACATAATCTAAATTCGTTAGGTTAAAATATTGATCAAATTAAGTAATCAATAATTCGGTAACTAAATAATTAAACAAAAGCAAACATTGAAATCCATCCTGGAATTAAAAATTCGAAAATTAGCAAGTAATTTTAGGAATTCGAATGTGTCTAAAATCAAAAGTGAATAAAGTTTACCTGTGAGCTAGCAGGCATGAGCTGTTGGCAAGGTGGCCATAGGAAGCTATTGGCGACTAGATTCGTGATGAAAATTCAATCTAATTTTTATTTTTATTTTTTCGATTGGATTAAAGTGAAGAAAATTTCAGTCTATCGTCTTGCTTGCTCCTTGGCTTAGGAAAGGAAAGAGTTATTATGCGAAGCAAGAGGCAGGACGAAATTTCATGAAATTGAAACAGAGGGAAAGGGGATCACGATCATTTTAGGGTTTCTCTTGTTTTTTCGCTGGCACATGAGGATGAGGTAACAAAAAATCACGGTCGTCAAAATATTAGAAAGCCCTCCCCCGAATTTTTTTTGGATGTGGCATTTGTAGAGTTTTCTATTTATTTTTATTACGGCACGGGCTCAGACGATGATTTCACGTTTATTCTATGTGAAGTATGTTCAAACATAGCTACTATCGTCCAAATGCTATATATCTTAGAATTTCAGTGTTATTTTTACCCTTTCTTGTTGTAGTGGTAGTTAACTTCTCTGAGCTCTCTAACGATTATTTGTGATGGACGCAGGGGCGTAGCCAGAAATTAAACAAGGGAGGTGCCAAAAAAAATTAAACAAAGAAGAAAATAATCATCCATCTTGTTAGTAGTCTTGTTTTGACAATTTTCATTGTTGAAAATGCTCGTTCTGTTGTTGCTGTAAACACTGAAAGCGTTAAAATGAGACGTAATGTATCAATCTATCAACAAAATAATATATCTTTGATATTTTTGTCTCAGCTAATCCTCTACATGATTCAAAAAGTGTAGAAATATTCTTCAAGTGCTACTGTTACTTTCTAGAAGATTTAAGATATTCTAGCGTACATCAATTTAAGGAAATATCATACTAAAGATAGTATTGTCTTCGGATAAAATGTACCGTTTGTGCTATAAACATTCTTATTCTCCAATATCCTTTTGAAATCAACGGTTTTGATTGTGCAATGATATGCAGATATGCATATATCAGTGTTAATCCAGCTTCTAATGGGAAAGCTAGCAATGGAAGATACCTTGGAAAATCTAGGAATGAACATGGAAAGAAAAATGGTACGGGAAGAAACAATCGTATGGGTGCGAGAGTTGGTATTTCAAAAAGATTTGCACCAGATATTTTTTATAGAGTTTTACTTGATGCTCCTTGTCCTGATGTAGGTTTGCGACCTCAATTATTTGACGGTGAGGTAAACTTTAATGGATATACTGTACTAATTACATTTTAGGCATATTGTAACACCCCACCTCCGCCAGTACCACTCTTGCAAGGGCACTGACTTTGGAGGGGCGTTTGAATCAGGTAAACCTGCATAATGATATATCAAGGCAGAACAAGAACATATGTATATATGTAAACAGAGTAAATAACATGGATAAAACAGCGGAAGATTTTAAACCATTTCAAAACACAAGTCTGGTACATCCAAATGTCATTTTCCCAAAATTACAAGTCTAGATAAAAACATCATCTGATAAACTGAAATACATAAGTACTATCCCCAAATAAGAGTGATAAACCATAGCGAGCTCAAATCCAAAGCCTACATGAGCTATCCAAGAAAAGCAGCAAAGATCCAAGCTAAGCTCCTGTATTCCCTCCCTGAGAACCTGGGGGGGAAACGGAAGAAAAGAGGCGAAAGAAAACAGGTCAGTCAAAAAGACTGAGTAAGCCCTACTACAATCAATGTAAACTGATAAAGTTAACTGACATGAGCAGCAAGTATGAACATAAGGATAACAAACATACTAACATGCTGACTAACTAACAAGGCAGATAACGGTGTCATCGCATAATCAGGTTTAAGGTTTTTCACCATGGGTGCACCAACATTCTAACATGTCATGTATAATCCAGAATTTATCCCTTGGCCTAAACTTGGCCCAGTATCAGGTATTTGACTCAAATCAAGATCCAATCTCTTGGTACCAATACTTAGTATAACCGTATTAGGTGTTACCCAAAACAGAACGGAACAGAATGGTCCATACAGAAGTAGGGTTTGGGAAAAATGGGCTTTTACCTCTCCCAACAGGTAAAGTACAGAGACAGAGTGTTGACAATAATGGGCCTTTATCACCCTAACAGAACGGAGTACAGAAACAGAATGCTAACCATAATGGGCCTTTACCACCCTAACAGAACAGAGTACAGAAACAGAATACTAACCATAATGGGCCTTTACCACCCTAACAGAACGGAATACAGAAACAGAATGCTAACCCTAATGGGCCTTTACCACCCTAACAGAACAGAGTACAGAAACAGAATACTACAATTAGGTGTACACTAGTAGTGGGCCTTTACCACCCAAACAGACGGTACCACGCAGAAACAGACGGGTGTTACCACCCAACAAAACAGACGGTACCTACAGAGTCAGACAGAGTTAAGTGTACCCTAAACCCTACCCAAGCGATCGGCTCCCTAATACATAAATACCCTGTGTCGGTCCCACGACAGGGTGTATCACTCCCTAAAGTGGCAACCAATTGGCACAGGCATATTTACAGATGTCACAGCGTCTTACATCCTCAGAGGCAGACCGGGATCCATGCACGCACATGACCCGGTTGGAACGCACCATCAACACCCATCGCCATTATCAGAATGAACCACTTATAATCAGTTCAGTAAGCGTGCCCGGACCCTACCTACAGTTGGGTCAAAGTGTTGATACCAGAAAGGGTTACTGACTAATATGGGTCCCAAACAACAGATGACACAAGTATTCCCCCTTGTGTCCCCAGACTATCAGATTCAGATTAACTTATTAACAGAGTTCAGACATACAAAGTTCAGACGATCAATCTTCAGATTAACGGGTTCGGATAACAGATTACAAACTTGCCTAACTTGATGTGGGTCCTACAGATCCGCAAAACAGGTTCGTTTAATTTATCAATCAAGTTAGTTTATCCAGACCAGATATCTAATTGGTTCTCAGCCTTATCAAATTACTGAGTTGGATGGGTTAAGTTCAACTTAACCCCGTTAATTTACCGAGTTCAGATTGGTTAAGTGTAGGTTAACTTAACCCCGTTAATTTACCGAGTTCAGATTGGTTAAGTGTAGGTTAACTTAACCCCGTCAATCCCCCATATCCAAAATTGGTTAAGTATCCCAGCGGTCCATGACTTAACCCTAATCACGAGGCATTAATTAATTAATGCGCCTTAACCTCTCACATTAGACCTTGTTGTGGTTACTAGTTAAGCCGGGCGGGTCCGGGTAGCTTTACACCACAACTTGGTCTAACCTCGGGTTCAAGGTACAACATGACCAACTTCTCACATTGGGTCCTATTGTCTGTAGCAACTAGTTAAGCCGGTCGGTTCCGGGTAGGTTTACGCTACAAACTCAACCCAACCTCGAGTTGGCCACACTTATCTTTTCTAAGTGTCATGTCCACCATGTTTCCAAAACATATTACACATTTTCAAGCAATTGGGTAGACCTAACTTAATAGGTAAATTCCCAATGGGTAGACCTAACTTAATAGGTAAATTCCCAAGCTCATATTTTTATGTCTTTAAGTTTACCCAACCCCAAACGCAATCCCATCGCTTACCTATCGCAATAGCGCATAAAGGATTTAAAGAGGGAACTTGGCATAATCATGACATAAAAGTGTTAGAGCCACAAGTTCAACATGGTGGCATATGAAATGTTCATGGGTTCATACACTTGCATAATATATTTTTGGCCCAAAAAGCATGCATAACATGATAACATGAACCATATGTCCATCACAAACTTGCATAACATACTTGCATAAACAAACTTGCATAACATATGTCAACTTGCATATCATACTTGCATAAACAACTTGCATAAACAAACTTGCATAAACTATGACAACTTGCATATCATATTTGCATAAACAACTTGCATAAACAAACTTGCATAAACTATGACAACTTGCATATCATATTTGCATAAACAAACTTGCATAACTTATGACAACTTGCATATCATATTTGCATAGCAAAACTTGCATAACTTATCATAAGAAACTTGCATAACTTATCATAAGAAACTTGCATAACTTTTCATAAGAAACTTGCATAACTTATCATAAGAAACTTGCATAACTTTTCATAAGAAACTTGCATAACTTTTCATAGAAAACTTGCATATCATACAATTAACTTTAAAGTTCAAGTATGAAAGGAATAGGGCTTACAATGCTTATGCGAACTCAAATGAGTATAGCAAATGTAAGCAAACCCTTATGCAACCAAAAACCCCAAAAATGCAAGCAAACTTAATCAAAACTCCTTCTTTAGGATACCAATAGAGAATCAAGCCTTTAATGCAAGCTAAAGAGGATCATACAAGCCTAAATATACTTGTATGCATGGAAATCTCTTAGGAATTTGATTTAGGAATTTATGAAGAGGGTGGAGGCCATGAGAGGTTTGATTTTGACATAGTTTAGTTGCTAGGATGAATAATGAATGATTTAGGGTAGATTAGGGTCTTATTTATAGATTAGGCTAGTGATATAGACCATAGGATTAAACCCTAGTTCTCATCTCAGCCCTCCAAATCGAATCTGGCCCCCTAGCTCAACACAAAACCCAAAATGGTGCACCAGGCAGACTGGGCGCCAAGACCCAGTCGACAGCCAAGTCGACAGGGCTGTCGACCTGGTCGACCCTATCGACACCCAAGTCGACAGGCCTGTCGACTTGGGTACTGTGGCGGGATTTTTCCCGCCTTGGCCCAGCTGGCCCAATTATTTAATTTAAATCTGTTTTTAAACCTTAAATTTTCTGAAAACTTTGACGGGCCATATTTGGGCCATACGGACTCCGTTTTTCGAAAACTCGGACTCTATTTCGCGTATTTTTCCGAGACGAATGCAATGGCATAGCCTGTTTCCCTTGATTCAGATTTTAGAATTTAATTCTGCCTTGATTTATGTTATAACAGGTTATTGAAAATACGGGTTGTTACATTCTCCCCTCCTTAAAGGATTTCGTCCCCGAAATCTCCAAGTTAGGAAGAACGTATCCTACCATCCAACCATCCATCTACTCAAAGCATCATCCACGAGCAATCATTGTCCTTACAAGATTCTAAATGCTGGATGAACATATGCAGAGGTGTGTGTATATGTACCTATCTAATGCAAATATCATCAATGCGAATTATGTTAGTGAAATGAATCCATATGTATGCAGTTCCTAACATAATGTATATCATCTATATGTGTGCACATAACATACACCCATATGCAACATCCATGTGATAACACACAATTTTCATCCATGAATAAGCATAAACACTCATGCATATGCAATATGAGGAGTGTGCGAGCCGATCTAGTGCCTAACCGTGTATAATGCATCCACGAGCAATCACTTGCAAACACTTGCAACCCCTTGCAACCACCAAACATAACATGTCTCAAACACATGTTTACATCCATAGGATTCCTATCTCCACAAGGTACAATCGAGTGGTGGGAGCGAGTACAAATAAAACAAAACTTGGCACATATACTTACAGAATACCATTACAGATCAGATTTTCCCCAAATGATTCTTAGGAAACCAAGCATGGTAGAAACCCAGAATGTATTCGTCATAGTCACAGATACTCCCAAATCCCAATTTATCACAAACAGATGAGTTATAACTCTCAGGGAGTTTGAGACTATTACCAGATCAGAAGCAAGACTAGCATTAAAATACTGAGTTTCCATTCAGAATCAAAATACCAGAAAAAGAGTTTCATACTGAAAATCAGACAAAGAGAATTAAACATCCTACAGACAAATTATTCTAGCCCAAATCTACTCGCCCGTCATGCGAGTATTCGTCGTTCCTTCTGATGTAGTCCCTTTCTTCTTCGGGCAGTCCCTAGTGAAGTGTCCCATCTCTCCGCAGTTAAAGCAAGTGCCCTTTCTCTTTCTGCAATCCCTGTTTAGATGGGTTGAACTTCCACAAGTAAAGCACTTCTTTTCCTTTTTTTCTTCAGACTTCTCGTCCTTCTTTTTCTTGCTCTGATTCCCCTGACTGCCTTGACCCCCTTGTTTGCCTTTACCCTGAGAATCAGTCTTCTTTGCTTGGGTATCACCTGACTTGACCTCTTTCTTTCCCTCTCCCTGAAGTAGAGCCATATCGACTAAACTCTCAAAAGTAGCTCCATGCGGAATATGCGACATCGCCAAACCCTGCAGCGGCTCATTTAACCCTCTAGCAAATCGGAGGGCTTTCTTCTCAGGAGTGTTCACTAGGTCCAAACCAAAACGGGCCAGCTGATTAAACTTGTTAACATACTCCTTGACAGTCATATCATCTTGCTTCAATGCAATGAACTTCTCCATCTGTAAATTCGCCTCGGCAGAGGATAGAAACTTGGCCACAAATCTAGCCCTCAAATCGGCCCAAGTCTCGATGGGTCTCGTCCCATTAGTGACCTCCCACCAATAGGCTGCTTCGTCCTTCAAAAGCCATACTGTCAATAAGATCTTCCTCTCGTCATCAATCCTAAAGATAGCAAACAAGTCCTCTGTTTCTTTCAGCCAATTCCTAGCTTCAACAAAGGATTCCGTGCCTAGGAAATTCTTGCCTCCCATCGCCTTGAAGTCTTTACAAACCTTCGTGAACTCAACCTGAGGATGCTGAGGGGGAGGAGGAGGAAGAGGAGCCTCAGCAACTGGCGGAGGAGGAACAGGAACCACTGGAGGAGGGACATTAGGGAGAGGATTCTCAACTACAGGAGGAGGAGTGGGAGTAGGATTGGCGGGGCCAGCTGCCGCCCTAGCATCTAGAAGTCTCCTATACCAGAGTGGTATGTTTACTCCATCCGGGATGGCAAGATTCTCAGCCATACTGAAACGAAAGATAAGATAAGATTAGGTCAAGGGAACGAAGGATAACGCTAATGGCTTTTTGGGGAATAGCCTTTTAAAATACTAGACTTTTCCTTGGAAAATACTTTATACTTGTTTTGAAAATAGTTTTTCAAAAGTCTTTTAAAAACTTTTTGTTCTTTCTTGTAAACCATATGCTCTGATACCAAATGTAACACCCCACCTCCGCCAGTACCACTCTTGCAAGGGCACTGACTTTGGAGGGGCGTTTGAATCAGGTAAACCTGCATAATGATATATCAAGGCAGAACAAGAACATATGTATATATGTAAACAGAGTAAATAACATGGATAAAACAGCGGAAGATTTTAAACCATTTCAAAACACAAGTCTGGTACATCCAAATGTCATTTTCCCAAAATTACAAGTCTAGATAAAAACATCATCTGATAAACTGAAATACATAAGTACTATCCCCAAATAAGAGTGATAAACCATAGCGAGCTCAAATCCAAAGCCTACATGAGCTATCCAAGAAAAGCAGCAAAGATCCAAGCTAAGCTCCTGTATTCCCTCCCTGAGAACCTGGGGGGGAAACGGAAGAAAAGAGGCAAAAGAAAACAGGTCAGTCAAAAAGACTGAGTAAGCCCTACTACAATCAATGTAAACTGATAAAGTTAACTGACATGAGCAGCAAGTATGAACATAAGGATAACAAACATACTAACATGCTGACTAACTAACAAGGCAGATAACGGTGTCATCGCATAATCAGGTTTAAGGTTTTTCACCATGGGTGCACCAACATTCTAACATGTCATGTATAATCCAGAATTTATCCCTTGGCCTAAACTTGGCCCAGTATCAGGTATTTGACTCAAATCAAGATCCAATCTCTTGGTACCAATACTTAGTATAACCGTATTAGGTGTTACCCAAAACAGAACGGAACAGAATGGTCCATACAGAAGTAGGGTTTGGGAAAAATGGGCTTTTACCTCTCCCAACAGGTAAAGTACAGAGACAGAGTGTTGACAATAATGGGCCTTTATCACCCTAACAGAACGGAGTACAGAAACAGAATGCTAACCATAATGGGCCTTTACCACCCTAACAGAACAGAGTACAGAAACAGAATACTAACCATAATGGGCCTTTACCACCCTAACAGAACGGAATACAGAAACAGAATGCTAACCCTAATGGGCCTTTACCACCCTAACAGAACAGAGTACAGAAACAGAATACTACAATTAGGTGTACACTAGTAGTGGGCCTTTACCACCCAAACAGACGGTACCACGCAGAAACAGACGGGTGTTACCACCCAACAAAACAGACGGTACCTACAGAGTCAGACAGAGTTAAGTGTACCCTAAACCCTACCCAAGCGATCGGCTCCCTAATACATAAATACCCTGTGTCGGTCCCACGACAGGGTGTATCACTCCCTAAAGTGGCAACCAATTGGCACAGGCATATTTACAGATGTCACGGCGTCTTACATCCTCAGAGGCAGACCGGGATCCATGCACGCACATGACCCGGTTGGAATGCACCATCAACACCCATCGCCATTATCAGAATGAACCACTTATAATCAGTTCAGTAAGCGTGCCCGGACCCTACCTACAGTTGGGTCAAAGTGTTGATACCAGAAAGGGTTACTGACTAATATGGGTCCCAAACAACAGATGACACAAGTATTCCCCCTTGTGTCCCCAGACTATCAGATTCAGATTAACTTATTAACAGAGTTCAGACATACAAAGTTCAGACGATCAATCTTCAGATTAACGGGTTCGGATAACAGATTACAAACTTGCCTAACTTGATGTGGGTCCTACAGATCCGCAAAACAGGTTCGTTTAATTTATCAATCAAGTTAGTTTATCCAGACCAGATATCTAATTGGTTCTCAGCCTTATCAAATTACTGAGTTGGATGGGTTAAGTTCAACTTAACCCCGTTAATTTACCGAGTTCAGATTGGTTAAGTGTAGGTTAACTTAACCCCGTTAATTTACCGAGTTCAGATTGGTTAAGTGTAGGTTAACTTAACCCCGTCAATCCCCCATATCCAAAATTGGTTAAGTATCCCAGCGGTCCATGACTTAACCCTAATCACGAGGCATTAATTAATTAATGCGCCTTAACCTCTCACATTAGACCTTGTTGTGGTTACTAGTTAAGCCGGGCGGGTCCGGGTAGCTTTACACCACAACTTGGTCTAACCTCGGGTTCAAGGTACAACATGACCAACTTCTCACATTGGGTCCTATTGTCTGTAGCAACTAGTTAAGCCGGTCGGTTCCGGGTAGGTTTACGCTACAAACTCAACCCAACCTCGAGTTGGCCACACTTATCTTTTCTAAGTGTCATGTCCACCATGTTTCCAAAACATATTACACATTTTCAAGCAATTGGGTAGACCTAACTTAATAGGTAAATTCCCAATGGGTAGACCTAACTTAATAGGTAAATTCCCAAGCTCATATTTTTATGTCTTTAAGTTTACCCAACCCCAAACGCAATCCCATCGCTTACCTATCGCAATAGCGCATAAAGGATTTAAAGAGGGAACTTGGCATAATCATGACATAAAAGTGTTAGAGCCACAAGTTCAACATGGTGGCATATGAAATGTTCATGGGTTCATACACTTGCATAATATATTTTTGGCCCAAAAAGCATGCATAACATGATAACATGAACCATATGTCCATCACAAACTTGCATAACATACTTGCATAAACAAACTTGCATAACATATGTCAACTTGCATATCATACTTGCATAAACAACTTGCATAAACAAACTTGCATAAACTATGACAACTTGCATATCATATTTGCATAAACAACTTGCATAAACAAACTTGCATAAACTATGACAACTTGCATATCATATTTGCATAAACAAACTTGCATAACTTATGACAACTTGCATATCATATTTGCATAGCAAAACTTGCATAACTTATCATAAGAAACTTGCATAACTTATCATAAGAAACTTGCATAACTTTTCATAAGAAACTTGCATAACTTTTCATAGAAAACTTGCATATCATACAATTAACTTTAAAGTTCAAGTATGAAAGGAATAGGGCTTACAATGCTTATGCGAACTCAAATGAGTATAGCAAATGTAAGCAAACCCTTATGCAACCAAAAACCCCAAAAATGCAAGCAAACTTAATCAAAACTCCTTCTTTAGGATACCAATAGAGAATCAAGCCTTTAATGCAAGCTAAAGAGGATCATACAAGCCTAAATATACTTGTATGCATGGAAATCTCTTAGGAATTTGATTTAGGAATTTATGAAGAGGGTGGAGGCCATGAGAGGTTTGATTTTGACATAGTTTAGTTGCTAGGATGAATAATGAATGATTTAGGGTAGATTAGGGTCTTATTTATAGATTAGGCTAGTGATATAGACCATAGGATTAAACCCTAGTTCTCATCTCAGCCCTCCAAATCGAATCTGGCCCCCTAGCTCAACACAAAACCCAAAATGGTGCACCAGGCAGACTGGGCGCCAAGACCCAGTCGACAGCCAAGTCGACAGGGCTGTCGACCTGGTCGACCCTATCGACACCCAAGTCGACAGGCCTGTCGACTTGGGTACTGTGGCGGGATTTTTCCCGCCTTGGCCCAGCTGGCCCAATTATTTAATTTAAATCTGTTTTTAAACCTTAAATTTTCTGAAAACTTTGACGGGCCATATTTGGGCCATACGGACTCCGTTTTTCGAAAACTCGGACTCTATTTCGCGTATTTTTCCGAGACGAATGCAATGGCATAGCCTGTTTCCCTTTATTCAGATTTTAGAATTTAATTCTGCCTTGATTTATGTTATAACAGGTTATTGAAAATACGGGTTGTTACACATATTACAATGCAGTTTTTTCCGGTTTTCGCATGGCAACATAATAGAAAATGGAATGTTATTTCACCAACAAGAATTCCTAATTGTATTTGATTTTTATCTTGGAGGGGCCATGGCCCCCACTGGTCCCCAAAGGGCTACGCCCCTGGATGGACGGCAAACCATTTCTTGAATCGGGGAGTTCCGTGGAGGCTCGTAATTGGCATAGGGAGACGAATCGTGTGTTTAGATTGTTGGAACAAGATGATAGAAAGAGAATTCAGTTAGCTGGGCAACTGAAAAGGGAAACATCCAATTGGTGGGAGGTAGCTCAGGCGGAGCGGGTTGTTGAGATATGCGATGAGTTCAAGGATATATTGGAGAAGTTCTTATCACAAGCAGAAGAAGGAATGCAATTGGAAAAGTTCTTGAGTTTAAAGTATGGAAGTATGTCAACGAAAGATTATGTGAATAACTTTAATGAATTGGCAAGGTTTGGCTTGGATCTAATTAATACTACACACAAGAAGACTTTGATATTTGCGAGAGATGAACCAACCTCTACAAGGACTAGCGATGACACATATCCCTATTGAAGCTACATTTAAGAGGCTAGTGGATATTGATCTGATGCATGAAGATGGAAAAGTGAGTAAGCAAAAGGATAAGGCTGAGTAGGCCAAGCTCAATACTGGGAAAAAAAAGTGGTGGTCCAAGAATGCAATAAAGAAGGGAGAAAAACTTGAGAAGGCGCAAATCGAGAAAGAAGTTAAGTGTTATGACCGTGGAAAGATGGGACACTTTATCAAAGACTGTAGGAAATCTAAGAAAATGCTTGTTTTCAGTGCAGATGTAGTAACCCGAATTCCGACAAATCGATTTTTTCTCAAAATTCTAATCCATCGAAACCCGTGTTGGTTGCTCTGGTATCCTGCAGAAAAGAAAGAGATATAAAATATATCAGAGCTCGGAAATTATCTCACAACAGAATGAATAAAGTATAATATAATCAAAGTATAGCCTTACCGTATTAATAATATTGTCTAACCAGTATCCAAAGCTATCATATCTCTTCCACAAATCTAACCTACGAGTATGTTATGAGGAGGGGGTTAGAACACAAGTTTTGGTGACTGAATTTAAACTATACATTTTGGATAACCCTACACTTACCGTTCAATCACATTTTTTATTTATTAGGTTACTTGGGTTAACAACACACAAGGCTTACACACACGTCGTACCAATTTACTCCCCAGTGGATTAGCCTAATAAAGTATATATTTAGCTACCCCCAAATTAAGGTACACCCCATGGTACCCCACTCGCACGGTCCCCACCATAATGCCACAGAAATGTACGCAGTCTCTCATCCTACGCCAGAGTGACGTACGGATTTCTATATAACAATGTTACATTCAGCATATATCTGTCATTATTTTGCTACGTAAGCGTACGGATTGCCACCTTCAATCGAATCAGATTCCATCACAGAGTAATGCCCTCAAGTTTACGATACACCATCCAGATTAGATAAGCATGAATCTAGACTTTCACACGTACGTATCATCAATCGTATTCGATGTCTTAATCGCACATAACCTCTAATGTGCACCGAGTTCCGTGGCAGGGTTGTATAAGAAACACGGAACTCGCTCGAGAGTTTTTTCATATCTGTACAGGTCCGCCTTTAAGAGCCTCAAAATACATATCTTTCAGGTCTGTTTTTCATGGTAGTTATGGTCGTACCTCGTCCCCTCCCTCAACTAGTAAAGACTACAAGAGCTAAGCGACTTGCCTTTAACAAATAATCTAATCATCCAGTTGGCGTCTCCCCACAACCAACGTACCTCGATAGTGAAAGATGAATGGCGTCTTGGATTTAGCTCTAGTCTTTTCGCATCCCACTAGCTGCCGATGATGGGTACCTGACGATCTATTATCCTTGTTGGTCCTGACCTCACCTCCCGTTGAGGCGATCGCTGAATCACCCTAGTGTCACCTCGTCACAGCATTCTGACCGCAAAGCTACTTTCGCAGTCAAGGCCCACCCACCTGCTAGTAACGCGCAGACCTAACCTCTACGAGCACAGCCTAAACATCTGTCACCGCACAGAGGACTACTAGGAGCACCTTACGTATCTCAGGAAGTCGCGTGCTTCCCCTTCCAGTCTTGGAGCTAACAGAATAATTAGATGGACGTGTGCTCCCCTCGTACCTCATGACACCGCAATGATCTATCCCATTGGGTTATTCACCTTAAACGTGCGGACTGGTCCAAGTGCCTTATGGTATTAGACCATATGTCTAAACATTCTATTATGCACTTGCTCTACCTCATCGGGTTTCCATTTAACTTGGTCATTCCCATTCACATTAACTTCTTGTTCAAGTTACCAAGTTCCTCTTACTTATTAATTTCAATCATATAATTTAACTCATTTAAGTTTATTAATGAGCCCATAACATGTTATTCTCTAGATTGTGATTCAAGATCTGTAATCTACAATCTCTTTATATTATTGTCTGACTTCATAGTTACAATAACATGTTCTACTTAATATGTCATTAAGTATATCTCAATTCACATGTTTTCTGCTTAACATGTCACTTATTATTTATGATTAAATATAACTTATTTCATTTCATAAGTTTGCTTCATTCTTTCTGTTTAATCATAATTTCATCTTACACTGTCACTACAACTTATAGTTGTTTACTTTTAACTTAGTTCTCTTAACTAAGGTTTACTAATAAGTTTCATTTCCGTTAATATAGCTTATGTTGTCCTTATCAGTAGATTTCATATTCTCGTTCTTATAGATAACTTAATTTACAATTAAATACAATTTATCCGATCACATAAGTCATTCCATTTCCTTTATCGTTTATTATAACCTAAGTTATTATTTCCACTTGTCCCTAGGACAAGCCTACCTATTATATAACATTATTAATGTAATTTATTTATACTAGGTTATTATCATTCCCCGTTAATTCCTCTTCTTTTACTATTGTAATTATCTTTCATTCCCATTATTTGTTTCCATTAATCACAATTAGCGCCGTTTATTTCTATCCTTCTATATAAATATATTCATATATACGCTTATGTACTAGACCTCTCACATTAAGCCTACCACTTGTGGATGCTGAATTTGTCGGGCGGTTCTGAGCAGACTTCGTCCATAAGTTGACTTAACCTTGTGTCTTAGCACCGTTACATGTTTTATTTTACGCACTAGACCCCTCATTTTAAATTAACAACTTGTGAATGCTGGATTTTCCGGGCAGCTCCGGGCAGATTTCTACCACAAGTTGAATTTAATCTCGTGTCTAAGTGCAGTTATAGTTTTCTATTTACTGTAAATTTTCTATATAATTTAGATGTGTCCATTCTTTCAAATTTTTACTGTAATCTATTTTTACATCTCATCGTATTAAGCCCATTTTATATTGTAACAACCCGTATTTTCAATAACCTGTTATAACGTAAATTGACGCAGAATTTAATTTATAAATATGAATCAAGGGAAACGGGCTATGCCATTGCGTTCGTATCGGAAAAATATGCGAAATAGAGTCCGAGTTTTCGAAAATCGAAGTCCGTATGACCCGGTTAAGGCTCAACGAAGTTTTCAGGAAATTTCAAAGCAAAAAAATAGATTTCAAATTCAAACTTGAATTTGGGAAATTGGGTCATATTGGGCCAGGCGGGAGAATTCCCGCCAGAACACCCCAAGTCGACAGCCCTGTCGACTTGGGAGTCGACTTGGTCAGACCAAGTCGACAGCCCTGTCGACTGGGCTATCGACTTGACTCTGACGGGCTCTTTAGCCTGGTGCACCACTTTGGGTTTGTGTTGAGCTTGGGGGCCAGATTCGGTTTTAAGGGCTGAGATTGGAACTAGGGTTTAATCCTATGGCCTAAATCACTTGCCTAATCTATAAATAAGACCCTAACCTACACTAAATCATCATTATTCATTCTAGCAACTAAACTATGGCAAAATCAATCCTCTCATGGCCTCCACTCTCTTCATAAAATTCCTAAATAAATTTCTAAGTGATTTTCCATGCATACAAGTGTTTTTAGACTTGTATGATCATCATTAGCTTGCATTCAAGTCAAGTCTCTATATTGGCACCATAAAGAAAGAGTTTTGATCAATTTTGCTTGCATTTTTGGGGTTTAATTGGTTGCATAAGGGTCTTCTTACATTTGCTATACTCATTTGAGTCCGCATAAGCATTGTAAGCCCTATTCTACTTTCATACTTAAACTTTAAAGTTAAATGTATGATATGCAAGTTTACTATGATGTGTTATGCAAGTTTACTATGATGTGTTATGCAAGTTTACTATGATGAGATATGCAAGTTCATCAAGTTGTGTTATGCAAGTTTGATATGCAAGTTGTGTTATGCAAGTTTGATATGCAAGTTGTGTTATGCAAGTTTGATATGCAAGTTGTGTTATGCAAGTTTGATATGCAAGTTGTGTTATGCAAGTTTGATATGCAAGTTGTGTTATGCAAGTTTGATATGCAAGTTGTCATATGATGTGCAAGTTATGCTATGCAAGTTTGATATGCAAGTTGTCATATGATATGCAAGTTATGCTATGCAAGTTTGATATGCAAGTTGTCCTATGATATGCAAGTTATGCATGCTTTTGAGGCCTAATGCAAGTATATGAACATAAGTACATTTCATATGCCACCATGTTGAACTTGTGGCTTCAACACCTTTATGTCTTGATTATGCCAAGTTCCCTCTTTCTATCCTTTATGCGCTATTGCGATATGTAAGCGATGGGATTGCGTTTGGGGTTGGGTAAACTTAAAAGACATAAAAACATAAGCTTGGGAATTTACCTATTAAGTTAGGTCTACCCATTGGGAATCTACCTATTAAGTTAGGTCTACCCAATTGCTTGAAAATTTGTAATGTGTTTTGGAAACATGATGGACATGACACTTAGAAAATATAAGTGTGACCAACTCGAGGTTGGGTTGAGTTTGTAGCGTAAACCTACCCAGAACCGACCGGCTTAACTAGTTGCTACAAACAATAGGACCCAATGTGAGAAGTTGGCCATGTTGTACCTTGAACCCGAGGTTAGACCAAGTTGTGGTATAAAGCTACCCGGACCCACCCGGCTTAACTAGTAACCACAACAAAGTCTAATGTGAGAGGTTAAGACGCATTAATTAATTGATGCCTCATGATTAGGGTTAAGTCATGGTCCAGTTAATACTTAACCAATTTGGGCTTGGTAGATTAACGGGGTTAAGTTAACCTACACTTAACCAATCTGAACTCGGTAATTTAACGGGGTTAAGTTGAACTATACTTAACCAATCCAACTCAGTAATTTGATAAGGCTGAGAACCGATTTGATACCTGGTCTGGATAAACTAACTTGATTGATAAATTAAACGAACCTGTTTTGCGGATCTGTAGGACCCATACTAAGTTAGGCAGGTTTGTAAATCTGTTATCTGATCCGTTAGTCTGAAAACTAGTCGTCTGAACTTTGTATGTCTGAACTCTGTTAATATGTTAATCTGAATCTGATAGTTTGGGGACACAAGGGGGGAATACTTGTGTCATCTGTTGTTTGGGACCCATATTAGTCAGTAACCCTTTCTGGTATCAAAACTTTGACCCAACTGTAGGTAGGGTCCGGGCACGCTTACTGAACTAATTATAAGTGGTTCATTCTGATAATGGCGATGGCTGTTGATGGTGCGTTCCAACCGGGTCATGTGCGTGCATGGATCCCGGTCTGCTTCTGAGGATGTAAGACGCCGTGACATCTGTAAATACGCCTGTGCCAATTGGTTGCCACTTTAGGGAGTGATACACCCTATCGTGGGGCCGACATAGGGTATTTATGTATTAGGGAGCCGATCGCTTGGGTAGGATTTAGGGTACCCTTAGTTCTGTCTGATTCTGTTGGTACCGTCTGTTTTGTTGGGTGGCAACACCCATATGTTTCTGTGTGGTACCGTTCTGTTAGGGTGGTAAAGGCCCATTATTGTTAGCATTCCGTTTCTGTACTCTATCTGTTAGGGTGGTTAAGGCCCATTATAGTTAGTATTCTGTTTCTGTACTTTATCTGTTAGGGTGGTAAAGGCCCATTATTGTTAGCATTCCGTTTCTGTACTTTATCTGTTGGGATGGTAAAAGCCCATTTTACCCAAACTCTATTTTTGTATGGACCATTCTGTTCCGTCCTTTTCGATGTGAACATTGGGGTAACACCTAATCCTGTTATACTAGAATTGGTACTAAGAAGTTGGATCTTGATTTGAGTCAAACACCTGATACTGGGCCAAGTTTAGGCCAAGGGATAAATTCTTGTTTATACATGACATGTTTGAATGCTGGTACTCCTATGGCGAAAAACTTCACCTTGATTATGTGATGACTCCTTTGAATTATCTGTTAGATATGCACCATGCTAGTATGTAATTATCCTTATGATCATCCATGCTGCTCATGCCAGTTAACTTTATCAGTTTACATTGATTGTAGTAGGGCTTACTCAGTCTTTTTGACTGACCTGTTTTCTTTCGCCTCTTTTCTTCCGTTCCCCCCCCCCCAGGTTCTCAGGGAGGGAATATTGGAGCTTAGCTGGATTTCTGATCGCTTGCTTGTGGGATTAGCTCATGTACAGTCTTGACATGAAGCTAGCTATGGTTATCATTTATTTTGGGGATAGCACTTATGTATTTCAGTTTTCAGATGATGTTGTTTTATCTAGACTTGTTTATTTGGAAAGTTGATATTATGATGTACCAGACTTGTTTTGAAATGGTTTAAAATCTTCCGCTGTTTTACCTATGTTATTTACTCTGTTTACATATATACATATGTTCTTGTTCTGCCTTGATATATCATTATGCATGTTTACCTGATTCAAACGCCCCTCCAAAGTCAGAGTGCTTGCAAGAGTCACCCTGGCGGAGGTGGGGTGTTACATTTGGTATCAGAGCATATGGTTTACGAGAAGGGACAAAAAAAAGGTTTTTAAAACTTTTGGAAAACTATTTTCAAAACCAAGTATAAAGTATTTTCCAAAGAAAAGTCTAGTTTATTTTAAACGGCTATCCCCCAAAAGCCATTAGCACAATCCTTAGTTATCTATTCTTAGTTTCCTCGTCCTGAATCTATCTTTTCCTTCGTTTCAGTATGGCAGATAACTTTGTTATCCCAGAGGGAGTGCAAGTTCCTGTTTGGTATAGGAGACTTATGGAGGCTAGGGCGACCGAAGCCGGCCCCGCAAATGTTACTCCCCCTCCGGTGGTTAATGTTCCTCCTCCTCCTGTCGCTGAAGTTCCTCCTCCTCCCCCTCAGCATCCTCCAGTAGAGTTCACGAAGATTTGCAAGGACTTCAAAGCAATGGGTGGCAAGAACTTTCTAGGTACCGAGACTTTTGTAGAGGCCCGGAATTGGTTGAAAGAGACCGAGGATTTATTCGCTATCTTTGGATTGGATGATCAGAGAAAGATCTTATTGGCGGTTTGGCTTATGAAGGATGAAGCCGCTTATTGGTGGGAGATCACCACCGCGACTAGGCCCGTTGAGACTTGGGCCGATTTCAGGACAAGATTCGGGCTTAAGTTTCTGTCTTCTACTGAAGAGAATTTGCAAATGGAAAGGTTTATTGCTTTGAAGCAAGGAGACATGTCTGTCAAAGAATATGTGAACAAGTTCATTCAGTTAGCTCGTTTTGGCTTGGATATGGTGAGTACTACTCAGAAGAAGGCTCTTCGTTTTGCTAGAGGGTTGAATGAGCCGTTACAGGAGTTAGCTATGTCTCATGTGCCCATGGGGGCCACGTTTGAGAGTTTGGTAGATATGGCCCTACTCAATGAAGAGAACAAGAGTGCAAAGAAGGAGGTCAAGGTGAATGAGTCTCAAAACAAGAAAACGGGACCCAAAAAGGAAATGCAAAAGAAGGAGGAGAAGTCTGAAGATAAGAAGGAAAAGAAGTGCTTTACTTGTGGAAGCTCAACTCATCTAAACAAGGATTGCAGAAAGAGGAAGGGCACTTGCTTTAACTGTGGAGAGATGGGACACTTCACTAGGGACTGCCCGAAGAAGAAAGGGACTACATCGGAAGGAGCAGTGAATACTCACATGGCGGGTGAATAGATTAGGGCTAGAATAATTTGTCTGTAGGATGTTTAATTTTCCTTGTCTGATTTTCAGTTTGAAACTCTTTTTCTGGTATTTTGATTCTGTAATGGAAACTCAGTACTTTAATGCTAGTCTTGCTTCTGATCTGGTAATAGTCTCAAACTCCCTGAGAGTTATAACTCATCTGTTTGTGATAAATTGGGATTTGAGAGTATCTGTGTTGGGCATGAGGGTGACTATGACGAATATATCCTGGGTTTCTACCATGCTTAGTTCCCTAAAAAAAAAATATCATTTGGGGAAAATCTGATCTGTACTAGTAGTCTGTAAGTATATGTACCAAGTTTTTGTTTTATCTGTACTCGCTTCCATCACTCGACTGTATCTTGTTGAGATAGGAATCCTATGGACGTAAACATGTGTTTGAGACATGTTATGTTTGATGGTTGCAAGTGGATGCAAGTGGTTGCTAGTGGTTGCTCGTGGATGCATAAACACACACTAGGCACTAGATCGGCTTGAAATACACTCTCATATTGCATGTGGACGTGTGTACATTTCCAATTCTTATGATTGCAAGATGGTTAATTCAGCACATGGATGTTGCATATGGATGTATGTTATGCGCACACATATAGATGTTATACATTATGTTAGGAATTGCATACATATGGATTCATTTCACAAACATAATTTGCATTGATGATATCTGCATTAGATAAGTACATATACACACACCTTTGCATATGTTCATACAACATTTAGAATCTTGTAAGGACAATGATTGCTCGTGGATGATGTTTTGAGTAGATGGATGATTGGATGGTAGGATACGTTCTTCCTAACTTGAAGATTTCGGGGACGAAATCCTTTAAGGAGGGGAGAATGTAACAACCCGTATTTTCAATAACCTGTTATAACGTAAATCGAGGCAGAATTTAATTTATAAATCTGAATCAAGGGAAACGGGCTATGCCATTGCGTTCGTCTCGGAAAAATATGCGAAATAGAGTCCGAGTTTTCGAAAATCGGAGTCCATATGACCCGGTTAAGGCTCAACGAAGTTTTCAGGAAATTTCAAAGCAAAAAACAGATTTCAAATTCAAACTTGAATTTGGGAAATTGGGTCATATTGGGCCAGGCGGGAGAACTCCCGCCAGAACACCCCAAGTCGACAGCCCTGTCGACTTGGGAGTCGACTTGGTCAGACCAAGTCGACAGCCCTGTCGACTGGGCTGTCGACTTGACTCTGACGGGCTCTTTAGCCTGGTGCACCACTTTGGGTTTGTGTTGAGCTTGGGGGCCAGATTCGGTTTTAAGGGCTGAGATTGGAACTAGGGTTTAATCCTATGGCCTAAATCACTTGCCTAATCTATAAATAAGACCCTAACCTACCCTAAATCATCATTATTCATTCTAGCAACTAAACTATGGCAAAATCAATCCTCTCATGGCCTCCACTCTCTTCATAAAATTCCTAAATAAATTTCTAAGTGATTTTCCATGCATACAAGTGTTTTTAGACTTGTATGATCATCATTAGCTTGCATTCAAGTCAAGTCTCTATATTGGCACCATAAAGAAAGAGTTTTGATCAATTTTGCTTGCATTTTTGGGGTTTAATTGGTTGCATAAGGGTCTTCTTACATTTGCTATACTCATTTGAGTCCGCATAAGCATTGTAAGCCCTATTCTACTTTCATACTTAAACTTTAAAGTTAAATGTATGATATGCAAGTTTACTATGATGTGTTATGCAAGTTTACTATGATGTGTTATGCAAGTTTACTATGATGAGATATGCAAGTTCATCAAGTTGTGTTATGCAAGTTTGATATGCAAGTTGTGTTATGCAAGTTTGATATGCAAGTTGTGTTATGCAAGTTTGATATGCAAGTTGTGTTATGCAAGTTTGATATGCAAGTTGTGTTATGCAAGTTTGATATGCAAGTTGTCATATGATGTGCAAGTTATGCTATGCAAGTTTGATATGCAAGTTGTCATATGATATGCAAGTTATGCTATGCAAGTTTGATATGCAAGTTGTCCTATGATATGCAAGTTATGCATGCTTTTGAGGCCTAATGCAAGTATATGAACATAAGTACATTTCATATGCCACCATGTTGAACTTGTGGCTTCAACACCTTTATGTCTTGATTATGCCAAGTTCCCTCTTTCTATCCTTTATGCGCTATTGCGATATGTAAGCGATGGGATTGCGTTTGGGGTTGGGTAAACTTAAAAGACATAAAAACATAAGCTTGGGAATTTACCTATTAAGTTAGGTCTACCCATTGGGAATTTACCTATTAAGTTAGGTCTACCCAATTGCTTGAAAATTTGTAATGTGTTTTGGAAACATGATGGACATGACACTTAGAAAATATAAGTGTGACCAACTCGAGGTTGGGTTGAGTTTGTAGCGTAAACCTACCCGGAACCGACCGGCTTAACTAGTTGCTACAAACAATAGGACCCAATGTGAGAAGTTGGCCATGTTGTACCTTGAACCCGAGGTTAGACCAAGTTGTGGTGTAAAGCTACCCGGACCCGCCCGGCTTAACTAGTAACCACAACAAAGTCTAATGTGAGAGGTTAAGGCGCATTAATTAATTAATGCCTCATGATTAGGGTTAAGTCATGGTCCAGTTAATATTTAACCAATTTGGGCTTGGTAGATTAACGGGGTTAAGTTAACCTACACTTAACCAATCTGAACTCGGTAATTTAACGGGGTTAAGTTGAACTATACTTAACCAATCCAACTCAGTAAGTTGATAAGGCTGAGAACCGATTTGATACCTGGTCTGGATAAACTAACTTGATTGATAAATTAAACGAACCTGTTTTGCGGATCTGTAGGACCCACACTAAGTTAGGCAGGTTTGTAAATCTGTTATCTGATCCGTTAGTCTGAAAACTAGTCGTCTGAACTTTGTATGTCTGAACTCTGTTAATAAGTTAATCTGAATCTGATAGTTTGGGGACACAAGGGGGGAATACTTGTGTCATCTGTTGTTTGAGACCCATATTAGTCAGTAACCCTTTCTGGTATCAAAACTTTGACCCAACTGTAGGTAGGGTCCGGGCACGCTTACTGAACTAATTATAAGTGGTTCATTCTGATAATGGCGATGGCTGTTGATGGTGCGTTCCAACCGGGTCATGTGCGTGCATGGATCCCGATCTGCTTCTAAGGATGTAAGACGCCGTGACATCTGTAAATACGCCTGTGCCAATTGGTTGCCACTTTAGGGAGTGATACACCCTATCGTGGGGCCGACATAGGGTATTTATGTATTAGGGAGCCGATCGCTTGGGTAGGATTTAGGGTACCCTTAGTTCTGTCTGATTCTGTTGGTACCGCCTGTTTTGTTGGGTGGCAACACCCGTATGTTTCTGTGTGGTACCGTTCTGTTAGGGTGGTAAAGGCCCATTATTGTTAGCATTCCGTTTCTGTACTCTATCTGTTAGGGTGGTTAAGGCCCATTATAGTTAGTATTCTGTTTCTGTACTTTATCTGTTAGGGTGGTAAAGGCCCATTATTGTTAGCATTCCGTTTCTGTACTTTATCTGTTGGGATGGTAAAAGCCCATTTTACCCAAACTCTATTTTTGTATGGACCATTCTGTTCCGTCCTTTTCGATGTGAACATTGGGGTAACACCTAATCCTGTTATACTAGAATTGGTACTAAGAAGTTGGATCTTGATTTGAGTCAAACACCTGATACTGGGCCAAGTTTAGGCCAAGGGATAAATTCTTGTTTATACATGACATGTTTGAATGCTGGTACTCCTATGGCGAAAAACTTCACCTTGATTATGTGATGACTCCTTTGAATTATCTGTTAGATATGCACCATGCTAGTATGTAATTATCCTTATGATCATCCCTGCTGCTCATGCCAGTTAACTTTATCAGTTTACATTGATTGTAGTAGGGCTTACTCAGTCTTTTTGACTGACATGTTTTCTTTCGCCTCTTTTCTTCCGTTCCCCCCCCCCCCTTCCCCAGGTTCTCAGGGAGGGAATATTGGAGCTTAGCTGGATTTCTGATCGCTTGCTTGTGGGATTAGCTCATGTACAGTCTTGACATGAAGCTAGCTATGGTTATCATTTATTTTGGGGATAGCACTTATGTATTTCAGTTTTCAGATGATGTTGTTTTATCTAGACTTGTTTATTTGGAAAGTTGATATTATGATGTACCAGACTTGTTTTGAAATGGTTTAAAATCTTCCGCTGTTTTACCTATGTTATTTACTCTGTTTACATATATACAAATGTTCTTGTTCTGCCTTGATATATCATTATGCATGTTTACCTGATTCAAACGCCCCTCCAAAGTCAGAGTGCTTGCAAGAGTCACCCTGGCGGAGGTGGGGTGTTACATATGTCGTATGTAATTGACTTTATTCTAACATGTAATCATTTAATCATGTAATTGTTCAAATCTAACAAATTAACATGTAAATTTCTCAGTTTTGCAGTTAATAGTTCAAGTACATAATATGTCACAAGTTAATCATGTAGTATGTATACAACAGTAATTGCTATACATATTTTAACAAATTTACATTTCAACATATGAACATTTCAGCATATTAAACATTTCAACATATGAATTTTTCAATTTATTAATATTTTAACATATTAATATTTTAACATGTCATATTAGCATTTCATCACTTTAATCATTCTATCATATTTACATTACATGTTAATGGGAAATGTCAAACGATAATATACCATCATCAAAAATTATATAACTTAAATCCATACACCTAATTTGCTTTCAACTCCTGAATTTGGTCCAGATCTAGTACTCCATGGTCCTCCTAACTGAATTTAGAACCTAGCAACCATGGATCCACAATTCTTACTAAAAGAAAAAAGGGAAGAAAGAGAAAGAAAATTGAATAGCCCAGATCTAAGAAATTACCTTACTTCGAACATGATTCTGAACACCTTCTTATTAATGTTCTTTTTTTTCCTCCAGATCTTGATTCAAAATTTTCATAAACTAATTATCTTGTTGTTTTGAAGAGATTTGAGAACAAGGAAGAATGGCAGAGGTTAGGCGTTGTCTCAGAGAATATGAGATTTAGGCTAGGCTCTGCTAGCTTATTTATAGATGTTCAAATTCTTATCGTACACGCGGCGCTGAGTCAGCATTGAACCCAGTTAAGAAAATAATGCAGGCTCGCAAATGAATCTAGTCGGATCTGGGGGGTGTCGACCCCCTACAAGTAGGAATGACAATGGGGCGGGTTTCTCGTGCTCCAGACCTGACCTGGACTTTTTAAACCCTGCCCCAGACCCGCCTCGTAGACCGGATGCGGGTCTGGAATTTCACCACGTACCCGAAACCCGTACAGGTCAGGGTAGACCCGAACCGCCCCCTGATCTGCCCCACAAACCGGTGATACTGTGTTTTAATGTACACAAATTTATACATTTACATTTCTTATCACTAAATAATATTATATACATATTATAATGTGTTCACAATGATAAGAAAATTTTATAAAACGAGGTATAAGATAATAGTTCAAAATGTATGCATTTGTTATTATATGATTATCATTGATACAACTTAATAATATGAAAATTTTATAGTTTGTTGATCGAAAAAAATATGACATTTGTTGTAATATATAAGAGTGAATATGCTTTTGTGATATTGTATTTAGTCCCACATCATGGGGATAAGTTTAACATCAGCTTCAAAGCCTATATATAAAAGAGCCGATATAATAGAAATATATATACTTGAAGTAATAGAAATAAAAGTCTCTCCCTTATCTTTTCTGTTCTCTCTGATGACTTCTTGTTTAACATATGTTCTATTTTATTTTATAACATGTTATCAGCACGAGATTCTACTAGAGCTATTTTTTTTATGTTTTGAAATCATTTAGATCTACATCTATGATTTTTTTTGTATCTTCTGCTTAGATGTGATTCATACTTCTAGATCTCTTTTCTTTTTTAGTTTTTGTAGATCTAGATTCTATTTTAGTGGATCTAACTTTTTAGGTCTAATTATCTATATTGATCCTAAATATGTGTAGATATATTCTTTCAATTCTTTGCGAATCTAATTTTGTGTTTTCAAAATCCAAATGGAGATTTGATTATATATGTATTACTTACATTATTGATGATATAGAGGTAGATCTAGTTTTATTCTTTCTGATCTACTATTACTTTTCGTGTGTAATTTTTTTTTGTGTGGATAGACTAAAGACAAAATATCTTTTGAAAGAAATTATTTTTGTATGTATATCCAACAGAATTATAGGTATAAAATATAATAATGTAGCATTTAAATTCAATAGCAATATTTATTTATCACTGGAAGTGAGATTGAAAACTCATGATGTAAACTAATTCTTTCAAATGAGGAACTTGAAGTTCATAAACAAATGAAAAATCATAAAGCATATTAATTCTTTGGAATCTGGAATAATATAACCTGAAGTTCATATGTTGAAGAAGAAGAAAATTGAAGCCCGAAGCTTTCTTAAAAGTTGTGACATAAAAATATTGTACTTCCAGAAGAAGTTAAAAGAGACACACATCATAATATGTGACAGTAACATTGGATTCAATAGAAAATCTCTAAACGGATTTTATCTAGCTGGCATCTTTCATGTACAGTTTATATTAACTGAATATCCTGAAGATATAGTATGCATATTAATCTCTTGAAGAGATGTTTTAGAGATTTAATTTTATATAGCAAATCCAGCATCCTAGAAGAGATGTTAGAATTTTTTTGTTGCGTTGCAATTACATAAATAAAAGATATGTTCCCTAAAGGAATATCATACATTCCAGAAGTAGTGATTTCTTTTCTCTCTTGAATCTTATTTTTATTTAATGCACATAATTTTGTTATTGCATTTAAGGTTTGATATGTATTTTTGTATATTGATATGACATTTCAATAATTTGTATATATTTATCTCTGCAGGAGATAAGTTCATCCCAGAAGCGGTGATAGCAAAATATCTTTAGAGGATATTTGTATATTTGGAAATGGTAAAATATCTCTAGAAAAGATCTGTTTATTTTAAATAATAAAATATCTCCAGAAGAGATTTCTACAATTAAAGGTGATAAAATATTTGTAGAAAAAAATTCATAATTTTTTCCTAAATGGTGTTTATGGAATATTCCAGAAGCGATATTATATTTTGATATGTCTATAAAAGAATTTATATTGAAATATTTTGAAATATCAAAGATGATAATACAAATTTAATAACTAAAGAAAATGTGCATCTCGAAGATCATAAGCTAAGATTTAAATATTGATCTTAATTTAGCGCAACAGAAGTGTATGCAGAAGCAATTTTTGTTATAAAAATGGAAAATTTAAAACCTGCAGTTTCTATAATGGCAAGAGATAATTTTGATATAAAAAGAAAGTTCTAAAAGATTTTTATATGGACTGTATAATTTGAACCTAAAACATATAATTTTTATGTTGTGAATTTTATGTATAGATCTCCAAGTTTATGGAATTATTCATATTAAAGAATTTAAAATCTTGGTTCTATAATTATGCACTTTTACTCAATTCTCGATTAGACATTATGCATATATATATATGGTATTTTAGTAAATATGATTATTGGGAACGCAGTACAACTATAAGTTGTCTCAGTTTTGTCGTTGATCAATACTGTAGCTAAATCCAAATTTTATTATGTTGATTTAAGTAAAATTCATTTATTTGATTCATATATTTAGACCGTATAATGGTTATTTCTATTATTTTTATAATAAATGCATTAAATGTATAAATGTATCGTTATGGTAATATATATTGTATTGCCATATTATTATAAATGTGTTAAAAGCATTAGTTATTATAAGTTAAATGATGTATGTTTGTATTTGAAAAAAGAATAAACATATGTATTATTATTCGATGTATTTGGCAACTAATATCTAATGTAATGGAAGAAGTTGTATAAATCAGATCCGAGACCTGAACTTTTGGATATGAAAAAAGGAAACTTTTTGATGAAGTTTACAAGTTTGAAATCTTGACAATTAACAAGAATGTAAAAGCTTCTAAATTAGAAGTATGTTAAAAGGATGAGAACCAGAAGTTCGTCATAAATTAATAAACTAGATATAATATGTATGTGTGTGTGTATATATATATGCATAGGAACTTGAAGTTCCTTAATCAATGAACTTGAAATACTTCATAATTTAAAAGCCTGAAGCTTTATTGAAACTGTGTGAAATAATAACATTAATAAAATTGATATCCAAAGATTTCACAATTTTCAAAATGAGTTGAGCCTTGCTTATATATTTATATTTACATATTATGTTGAAGAATAAATTTTAATAACTTGAAGTTGTTTACATACTTTATTTGAACCAGAAGTTCAATACAGTGGAACCAGAAGTTCAATACAGTTGAACCAGAAGTTCAATACAGTTTAACAAACTTGAAATTGTTTATATATTATTTGAACCAGAAGTTCAATATGGATTAACAACTCGAAATTGTTCATATATTTCATTTGACCAGATGCTCAATATAGTTCCAAATCAGATATTTTGGATATTATGAAACGATCTTTAAATTCATGTTGACAATGCTTGATAAGCAAAAAGTTAATGATTGGAACATTATAAACAATCTGTTCTAAAATCAATAACTTGAATGAGAGAGAATATGCAAATCAATTACATATGTAATACGTGGACGCACGTATATGCACATGTATGGGAATATTTAATTAACAACCTGAAGTTGTCATGAAATCATATAATAAATTATGCACATATTATTTTATATTTTAGAAAGTCGATTGACATCAATATTGAATGACCTGAAGTCATGTGCATATTCAAATGATAGAAAATTCCTCCAAGTCATTAGATCATTGAAAGGGAATTAGCAACACAATATGAATGCATCTTATCAACTAACAAGAGCATTATCCTCCTACAATTGAAATACATCTAATGTATTTAATAGCTATGATGTTATAATGGATCAAAAATGAATCCAAAGTAGGTTTATTATTTAAAGTGACAATGTTTATCAACATTGAGGGGGAGGATAAAGGAATCATTGATGTTAAATATTCGCTAGCATATAGAATTATGCAAAGTATTAAGTAACTTGCATAAATTATCAATTATGTCCCTAATAGACTTGCTCCAATATACATTTGAATCCCCGAAGGATCAAAAGGTGTAAATCACAGTTGAAAATGTGATATAAAAGTCAGTTCAAAATATCTTTGAAGTAAGTCATAAAGATGCAAAATAAAGGAGGAGAGTGTTCCTGAAAAAACACTTAAAGGTACTTTGAAAGAAACTCATGACATGATTGTCAAAATAACCCCAGAAGTGGTTTAGATACCTGAAGCATGATAAGTTTTGAGATCTCAATAAATTATGTATAGAACTGACAAGAAATAATCATCGATGATAAACTAATAAATAATAAATCGTTTATATTTATAAATGAATTAAAAATCCCATATTAGAGAGAAACATGATTGGCTATCCTGATATTCTCCTAAATAAGATATATGGACCTGTAGTCCATAAGATATGAACCTGTAGTTCATAAGATAAAAATAGAAATAAATATAATGACAAAAGCAAACGGAAGTTACTGAAGCACCATAGAGCGTCAACAACATGATAAGTGCCATAAGCATTGTATTTTCAGAGATAATTGAATTGATTAAAATGGTGAAAGTGTTTAAAATGCTTACAATACCCTGAAGGTATAAACGGTGAAAATATACAAATTGCAGAAGAATTTAAATTACTTTGGTAGTGATAAAGAGCAAGAAATGTAGGTTACAACATTTTTTTAAGTATTGTTGTGATGAAAATCTTGAAATAATTCATGATGAGTAGACCACTTCCTACTTTCAAGAATTGTTATAATGAAAGACTTAATATCCATTGAAGTGGTAGTTGCGATATGCAAAAATTATTATAATATATAAGTTTCGGAAGAACACAAATAACATTTGTTATTATAAAGAATACCAAGAACATGGATGGTAGATTACAACATTCTTCTAAGTATTATTGTAATGAAAACGTTGATTTACTTCAAGGTGAGTAGATTACTTCTTGCTTAGTGTTGTTGTAATAAAAATCTTGATATACTTCATTCTTCTAAGTATTGTTGTAATGAAAATCTTGATATACTTCAAGATGAGTAGATTACTTCCTGCTTAGTAATGAAAGTTGTCTTATTCATCAAATATGTATTGCAACATGCAAGTCCGATTGAAACAGAAAATTATAAGCAGATAAAGTGTATTCATAAATGAATATTAATAACATACAAATCACAAAAGGAAGATGTTTCAAATAAGAAAACATGCCTGAAGCATGGAAATGCACATGAAGTTTTAAAAGAAAAACTTCATTAAGAAGTATTTGTAAGCAATTTGAGTTATTGAAAGAAGAATACAAATTCAAAGGAAATTATTAAATCAGGGGGAGCATCCATAAGTATCATACAATGCACTCTTTTTCCTTAACTAAGTTTTTCCCCATTGGGTTTTCTTAGTAAGGTTTTAATGAGGCATGGATCATGATCCAAAAGTATCAACCCGAAAGTAACATACAAAAATAAGTTATAATGTACTCTTTTTCCTTATTTAAGATTTTTTCCACTGGGTTTTTGTTATTAAGGTTTTAACGAGGCATTACATTGATCTAGAAGTATCATACTACTTTTTACGTAGTAAATATGACATTTTATATTGTACTCTTTTTCCTCACTAAGATTTTTCCCATCGGATTTTTCTTGGTAAGGTTTTGACGAGGCAACATTTTGATCCAGAAGTATCAAACATCTTTTGATGCAATAAACTATTATTTATAAAGACAAGGCAATTTGTATGGCTCAGATTCAAGTGAATTATATCATGGGTGATAGGATGGAGCGTATTTCTTCTAAATTTCTCTTCATACATTAATGAAAGGATAACAAGAAAGAGGAGAAACAAATCCAGTTTCAAGAAAAGCGAATAGATCTGTTCTCAAAGGCAATTTCCAAACCAACATTCCAGAAATAATGTACAAAATTGGCATGCGTTGACTACATCAAGAGACTAACTGAACAATGAGTTATAAGGGGGAACATATAAAATTATGCTATAATGCACTCTTTTCCTTCACTAATATTTTTTCCACTGGGTTTTTGTTAGTAAGGTTTTTAATGAGGCATTATCTTGATCCTGAAGTATTAACCCTTACGGTAACATTGTAAAACATGTTACCTAAAGATGAAATAAATTTGCATTATTTTCCTTGTTTATGATTTTTCCCACAGGGTTTTTCATAAAAAGGTTTTTAATGAGGCATTGTTTTGATCCTGAAGCATCAAACTCCTTTAAGGAATATCATTTTAATATGTATTCATATTGTCAAACATTGCGTACTATTTTTCTCGTTCAAGGTTTTTCCCGTTGGGTTTTCTTGATAGAGATTTGAAGGCAACTAACATAGTTGTATCGACTGAATGAATATATACAAGCAAGATAATAATAAGGGGAGCAATCATCATATATGTTTTAAAATGGACAACTTCAAGTTAATAGAGCATTTAAGATTTTGAAGACGCATATTCAAGGGGGAGTGTTGTAATATATGGGAGTGAATATACTTTTGTGATATTTTATTTAGTCCCACATCATGGGGATAAGTTTAACATCAGCTCCAAAGTCTATATATAAAGGAGCCAATGTAATAGAAATGTATATACTTGAAGTAATAGAAATAAAAGTCTCTCCCATATATTTTCTGTTCTCCCTAATAGCTTCTTGTTTAACATACGTTCTGTTTTATTTTATAGCAACAATCAAATTATAACCACGTATACCTAAAAAGATTAACAATTAATCATTATAATTACAGTGTTTTAACCATGTTTCAATCATGCGGGTCGGGTTGGGGCGGGTTAGCCATGCCCCAGACCCGACTCTAGACCCACATCTTCAAAAGCGGGTCGTGGGTCTACCCGCCGAAGACCCTATAGGGCGGGTCTAATTGGGTCAAAACAGGGGTGGGTCAAGCGGGTTTGGACGCTAGACCCACCCCATTGTCATACCTACCTACAGGGGTGTCGACCCCCCTACAGGGGTGTCGACCCCCCTACAGGGATATCGACCCCCTTATGGGTCCCGCGAGTTATTTTGGCGTAGAGATTTGATTTTCGAATGTTTGAATTTCTAGAATTTATATAACTGTTATATTCACATGTAATCTTCCTATACATATACAAATCCTCAAATGACCATTTTACGCATATATATATATATACATATATATTTGCACATATATACATATATATTCTCATATATATATATATATATATATATATATATATATATATATATATGAGGAGCGTTCAATGGCACCCCAAATAGTGAGCACCCCAAAAGCCCTATATATAAACCAAGCATTTATATTAGTTTAAGTTAGTGGAATGTGAGAGAATGAGTGGAAGGAGAGAGAAACGGAATATGTGGTGGAAATCAGGGGGCATTTGGGGGTGTTGCACCATTTCGGGTGTCATTGAACGCTCGCCTATATGTATATATATATATATATTCTTTACTTCCTTATTTGTATATTTTTTATTATATGTGCGTTTATACATATTTTCTCTTTAGAACATGTGTTATTTTTAGTCATTCCCTTAAAACAAAAATATGATGCCGATGAGGATCGAACTCTGTACCTCTTGTATGCAAGCTACATGCTCTAACCAACTAGACTACTAAGGCTATTGTTATTTGTTAACAATAAGGCTTAGAAAAATGGTAATTATTGTTCTCTTCTTACTTCTCCTTTTCATGTTTGATACAATATTTCATTAAACTCATTGCATGAATCTTTTTCTTTTATTTCTCTTTTATTATCAATGCATAATCAGTACATGCAACATATTTACATCACATGCAACCAATCCTTTCTTTATTTTAATGCATTCATTACATTTTTATTTGCATTAATATTTTTCTTCTTTTAAATGATTATGTTTATGCATATATATACACATATGCAATATTTAATTATTAAATTGTCATCAAATGTGGGGTGTTACATTCTCCCACCTTAGGAAATTTCATCTTTGAAATTTGATAAGGGTAAAAATCAATTAACCCCTCGCATAATATACATCCATCATTTGTGCATCCAATTTTTGCAAATATTGTGCACTTGTGCAAAGTCAAATACAACATAATAATACATGTATGCATAAGCGGTACCTCCTATGTGTATGCAAGTTTTTCAAAAATCCATTTTAAATATGATGCTCACATCCTAAATATACTGGCACTTCTACATGAATGCAATATTTTGAAAATCAAAAATGTTTTTTCATCCAAATTTTCCCACGTTCTTGCTGAGCAAGAGCGCAGTTCATCCAATTTTTGCACCAAAACCCTACCAAGGAACTTTATTTTTCGAATTTCAGAAAAAACTAATTTTCTAAATTTGATTTCTTATGTTATAAAAAGATGGAAAACGGAAAACTTCACATCTTCCATTTTTCTTTTTCAACCTTTTTCCAACCGTAATTGGATTTTATGAAAATATTTATAAAGATTCCCCTATTTTCCTATCCAAGTGCAGCCCACATAAGAAAATTTTCTTTGTTACAACTTTTCTTTTTCGTCTTATCTTGGAAATTCTTATTCTTATCGACCTTTTCTCATAATTTTCCTTTTTTTTAATGTCATGTTTGTTGTTTTACTGAATTTGTTGTTTCCCTTTTAGTTATGCCATTACTCTTTCCTTATCTTATTTAATCATCAGATCTAAGTTTAGTTTTCAAATAAGCCTTCTAGTCCTTCAACTAAAACAGGAGAACAGACACTCTACACCGTTTCTACTAAGGGCCAAGAATCTCGGGACTATGTCCCCCTTAGGCAGCAAGCTTGAACCACGGGATCAATGACAGGTTTAGGTGTTACCCTAACTACCCAAAAGTAACAAAATAATAGAACGATTCCAACAGAAACGCAATAACGGATCGTACCACGAAAATTAACAACATGGTCTAAATACATACTTATCGTTTACTATCTAGTAGTCACCACTAGTCCTACTTGTGTACCAACAATTATTTCAAGTCACACCCTAGGTTTTTAAATGTTTAACTTACCATTATTCCAAGATAATTCTTGCTAACTGCTTCATAGCCTCAAAACTTTTCTTGTCTTCTCTAGTGTGACACCCCACGCCCATTGATGTCATTCACTAAGGGAATGCATTAAGTTTCGTCAAGTGCTATAGGTTAACAGACACAAAATAATTAAAAGACAGATATAAATAAGTGAAAATTAGGCACACGTCCCTAAAAACAAACTTAATTAGGCTCACATCCTTCCCTTTAGAAACATCTAAATTTCATCCCTATTTTCAAATAGCCGCTTGTTTTTTTACGCAATTGCCCTTTTTCACATAATTCACGCGTCATTTATGTATTTCGAAACAAATATCATGGTTTTATTTTTTCCGTCATTTATGTATTTCAAAACACAATTTTCTGTAAACCTAAATCCATGGCGGCGGCTTAACCTAAATCTATGGCGGCGGCGGCTTAACCTAAATCTATGGCGGCGGCTCCAGCACCAAAAGCATGGCGGCGGCTCGTTGTTAATCTCATCCAGGTTATCTGTTTTACTCCTCTCTTTCGTTTTTTCCGTGTTTCAGTGCAATAATAGTTATTTGGTTGATTTTGGCATCTCGAAATTCTTCTTTTGAATTGGTTATTTGAAAATTTGAACTAACATCAATTATTTGTTTGGTTGCAGATCTGAGTTTATGCAGATTCTGACACTTTCAATTCAATGGGTATTTTTTTTTGTTAACCGTCCGTGAAGTAATTTCTGTTGAAGTGATTCTGGGAGGTATTGCATCGATTCCAGTCAAGCGAGGGTTTCAATTTGCAACGAAGGAGAGATTATCGATCCAGGCAGATGGGCGCGACAACGAACTGATTTCAGCGAAAGGTATTCTTCTAGTCTTCTTGGGTGGCTAGTAATTCAATCCTATTGTCAAAACATTTGGGTTTGCATGTGCTCAGAAAAGTTGAGTATAAGTATGCATATTTTATAGATATATACATACAAATATGCATATATTTTAAAAAATTGGATGTTTTCCGACAAATTCACGCATGAAATTATTGTCAGAACATTTGGGTTTGCATGTGATCAGAAAACTTGAGTATAAGTATGCATATATTCTTGATATATGCATATATTTTAAAGATCTATTTTGGTTTGCATGTGATCAGAAAAGTTGAGTATAAGTATGCATATATTCTTGATATATGCATACAAATATGCATATATTTTAAAGATCAATTTTTAACATTTCTGTTAAAAATTTGCCTACGAATATGCATATATTCTAAATATATGCATATCTGTATGCAACTTTTTACCAGACACGAAGAAAAACATATTGTTAGAACATTATTGTTATTTTGCTGAATTGTATGCATATAAATATGCAGATATTATTGTTATTTTGCTGAATTTTACGCATATATTTATATCAATCTAATTTGATCGATCATTCATTTAAAAAATTGCATGTTCCTGCGATTATTGGTGTATTAATGTTGTTGAAGCTTGGGAATGGTAGCTGTTATATTTGTCTTTTTTTTATAGTTCTGTTGCTATCGCTATTATAGCTCCTCCGAAAGGTACATGAATGCCTGGTCGACCATTTTCATCAAAAAATTAAATTCTGCAGGTGATTTTACAAGGAGTACTAGAAGTGGTTTGTGGAGTAAGCTGGGCCAGAACAAAAGAACTTGTTCTTCAAAAGACCATTAGTTCTGCTACATTACTTCTGTTACAATTGTTGTAAACTTTTACCATTTGTTGTAAACATTTATGTGATGTAATACAATCAATTCAGTATTTTGTTGTAAATTTGTTTTTACTTTCCAGTCATTTTTTCAAGCTGAAATGTATGTAAATTTTTGTTATATCTGAATAAATGTATGCAATTTTTTTGAACGTTCATTTGCCTCAATTGTACAAATAATTTTGCATGTCTATACTGTAAGAAACAAGTAGTACCTGCAAAATATTAAACTGTAAATATGCTTATTACGAAACTACTACTGATCATTTTTGCATATAAGTGTGCAATTTTTTTGAATATTTGCATGATCTTCATTAAAATTATGACCAACGACTTTTGAGTGTTCAACGCGGTTTAAAAAAAAAAATTGAAAAGTTAAACAGCGATTTTTTTATTGATGGTTTTGCAGAATCATGGAAATAGTGTTTTGAGCGACATTAAAGGTATGTTTTGAATGATTAAATGATGACAAATCAAAGTTGGAAATTTTTCTAATTGCGCAAGGGTAGAGTTGGAATGTTTTTAGTGGAATTTCAAAAATAGGGATGTATTTTATATTGTTTTTATCACCGGGTTTTTTTTCTATTTTGAAACTTAATAGGGACCTGTAAAAAACGCACCCTATAAATAAGGTAGTAGCGGAAAATTTAAATTCTTATTTCAGCACAATACCGTGGTCCACAATTTCATAAGTCGCAAAAACCATTACAATAAAATAACTTTTGTCTTGCATCATCAGAGTACATAAGAATATGAAAAACATAATTTTCCCCAAATTAAAAGAGTTAAGCCATAGTACAGACAAGAACTTGAGCCATACTTCAGAAGTAGCTCCTAGCAAGATGACATCTGAGTCATGATTAAGTCCTAGTGTTTCCTCCCTGAGACCCTGGGGGGAACGAAAGAAAGAAGGAGAAACAACATGGTCAGACATAAAGTATGGCGAGTCTAGTTACTTTTAGCCAGTAGATAAATAGAAGCAACATGATAGGCATATAAAGCGGATAAGAGAGAGATTACTACATAAATGGCAAGCGTGACAAGGTAAGCAAGATAAGGTGTGTGTGCCTCAGTAATGATTACTCTGCACTATTCTAGTATAATTGAAATGAGATGATCCCTTCCACTATAAGTTGGTAGGCTTAGGTCATACATCCAAGTATACCCTAACCACTACCTTAATCGATCGACTCCCTACTCCGCAGATATCCTGTGTTGGCCCCACAGTAGGAGGTATCACTTCCTAAAGTGGCACCCAAGATGTGCACAACCATATCTACTAGTGTCACGGTCGTCTTAGCCCCCTCTGCCCGGCCCATGCATGCACATGTCCCTGGTCGGTTTGCGCCGCCCACACCGTCCGTCTTGCTTGGATCTCTTACAATCAATTAGTAAGCGTGCCCGCCTAGTACGGAGTTCTTTGTTTGATACCAACTCCGGGATACTGACTGAAACGGATCCCACACAATATGATACAAGCTCTTCCCCTTGTCTTGTATCCCCACTAGGTTTTCACTGACTATGTATACCTTTAGGTGTCTTTAATTACATAGCCGTATACCAGTTATGCTTACCCTAAAGAGTGTCTTTAATTACATAACTTCATTACGTTATCTACCGGTTATGTATAACACTAGGTGTCTTTAATTACATAACCTCATTACATTATCTACCGGTTATGTATACCACTAGGTGTCTTTAATTACATAACCTTATTGGGTTAAGTTCGTGGGCTTATATATAAATATTACCCACCCCCTCTAATTTACTTAACCCACCCACTACCCACCCACGTTTACTTAACCCTAACTTAAGTTCATAATCATACAATCTTTAAATTAGGTTAAGTAGTCCAATTCTTTTACCATGTCCACTTATGGTTTTATAATGGGCTAGACCTCCCACATTAGGCCTACAACATGTAGATGCTGGATATGCCGGTTAGGTCCAGGCAAACTTATTCCATAGTTGGGCCTAACCTCGTATCATAGCCGATTCGTATTTACGTACTTAGACCTCCCACATTAGGTTCAACATTAATGGCTGCTGGATATGCCGCTCAGGTCCGGGCAGACTTCCGCCACTAATGCAACCTAACCTCGTGTCATAAGTACAATTACAATTCCTAATTGTAATTATTAAACATTCAACTTTTTATCCAAATCTACCTATGTCATTACAGGTAATTATTTATGTGTTCCCTTATTTGAATTAAATGTCCAATATTACATAAATTATGGCAATTGTAAACCCATTTCCCCCTATTTCTTAACTAACGTATTCGCACGTATTTTGGCGGCACCTCGGCTATAAAGTAGCCTTACCACAACAATGAAAAAGGGAATACAACAAAAGATGATAGTTTTTCAACATGTCTTGGCATACACATAAACTTAACATAGTACAAGGTGAGTGGACATGTAATTTTTATCATAACAAGGTGGACATAAACTAATGAACTTGTGGCAACTACGATATAAAAGCAACATAATGAGATCTAGTCCAACTATTTAGATCTTGCGTAATTAGGGTGACATAGCAACATGTTTAGATCTAAAAATGGCTTCACATGTCAAGTTTACCACATATTTAAACTAGTCACAATATGACAGGTGAAAGGTGATTTACATAAAGAACTAGATCTAGCCAAGGTTACAACTGTTCAATAGATATACATTCACCATAATACAGTTACAAGTTCAGATCCACATAGACACATAATAGAATAATCACAATTGTATTAGATCTAGGGAATTAGAATCATACTTTACAACATATCCAAGTCATAGTCTTTCAAAATTTACTTTCATTTATCTAAACCTAAAAACAACTAGAAACTCATAATGTTAGGTTTAGAGAATTGAGAAAGAACGGAGCTAGAATTCTGAATTTGATTCGCAAAGTTTGCAGAAAACGGTTCAGTTCGCACTCCAGTAGCGTATGGCCTCCATGACTTCCAATGAAGAAAATATGAGAAATTGCCACATATTTATTGCTACAGAGCCCTCTGAAACCGACTACCACCTCAGCCCTAGGGGTGTTGACACCCCTGCGGGTGGGTCGACACCCCTCTAGGGGGTCGACCCCCAAGAGCGGTAATTTTGCCGGTCTAACGAATTTTTCGAATTTGAATCTTTCTGGATAAATCTCTGACTCATACGTACGTATATAATTTTCAACGCGTATACAAACTTAAAACCATCATAACTTCCTCATACGGTGTCCGTTTTATGCAAACCAAATGTTTATCTTGACCAGAATTTCGAGATGGACGCAATGGTGCAGTCCGTCTCCTCTAATTCTGAATATTAAGTTAATTACTATTTAATTTATCCTCTTTTAGTGTCGATACAAATTCAGGGTGTTACATTCTCCCCTACTCAAAGGATTTCGTCCTAAAATCTCTAAGTTGAGAAGAATGTATATCCTACCATCCATCGTCCATCTACTCATCCACCAATCACTAGCATCCATTATCCTTAAAGATTTCTAATGCTTATATGGATATATGCGAAGGTGTGTATATGTCCCAACACTCATGCGAAGATCAGGCAGTCTACTGACTTAGTTGACCTCCTTAATGCAATGTATATTAGTGCCATGAACCCAATATGTATGCAAGTAAACCTATCATATCATATAAGTTCTATATGTGTGCACTTTATTCGTCCAAATGCAACATCCATATGCTAACTCATCCATTTACATTCATAAAAGAAAAAAAAATTGCACACACATCCATATGCAGTATGAGAGTGATTGAGCTGATCTTAGTGCCTAATGTGTGTGTATATGCGTCCACAAGCAATCACTAGCAAACCCTTACCTCCACTTGTGTAACGACCTGCATTCTACGCATCAAAGGATCGTAGAATATTTATTTCTTTCACATACGAAGTCGTATGGTCATGTAACTTTGGGAGACGACTATTGGGGTCATTTCTCATGTTCATGATTTTTGCCGATTTTTAAATGACTATTTTGCCCCTAGATGATCTTGTTTTAGCCATAACTTTTGATTGGAAAGGAATTTTGACCTGAAACCACTTCCATTGGCTCTGGATGATGGTTTACAATTCCGTAGAGTGGTCACATTAGCCAAACGGACTCACCATTTGGGAGATATGGCTGAAACAAGTTTCAAATTGTGAAAAACTGCTTAACCAGGCCAAATGAGGTGATTGGTAAATGGGCCCATAACCCATTTCGGGATTAGGGTTATGGGGAGGCTGAAATGAGTTAGGTTTTCATTTCATTTCAGTTTTCTAGCCGCCATTTACCTCCTAAGAACCCTAATAATGACCTCCAACCTCTAAAACATCCCCAAATCACTTTCTAATCAAGGATTAAGCTTAGCAATATCAAATTAAAGAGAATTAGCACCAAAGCAAGGCTAGAGCTGCTGTGTTGCATTGGAAACATCGCCAGACAGAGAATTATTTCAGATTTGGTATTTTATTTGTGGCCAAGGTGAGTGATTTGCATAGTTCCTCACTAATTATGGTTAATTAAGGGTAATTAGTGTCAATTAGCGAATTTAAACATGATAAAATTCCGGAAAAATATCTATAAATTCGAAAATAATGTTTTAAACCTCTGTTAGGAATTTGGTTTGATTTGGTTAAGTTTTACTAATCATATCATTAGTTTTGCCTAAACATGCTTAGGGGAAAATATGGGATTTTGGCTATGTTTGATCCATTTAACCTTGTCATATTGTTGTTTTGGTGTTTGTTGTCACTTCTATTTGTTGCTATGACTGTATGCTATGCTTTGCGATTGGTTAGAAACGTCGTCGTATGGCATAAAACAATCGCTGGAAAGTTGCAGGAAATATGCAGGGTTTCAGACCGGATCAGATCGGATCATTGGGCTCAGATCGGATAGGAGAACCGGGCAGGTGGACCTGATTCGGATTGGAACGTAGCATAAGGGGCTTGGCGAGAAGGAAGGACATTTGCTTAGAGTTGGAGTTGGGCAGGGGATCGGATCGAAGAGACCAACAGGGGATCGGATCGGAAGCAAGGGCGTGGAGATCGGATCAGACTAGAGCTAGGGAGCGGGATCGGATCGGAGGACCAAGCTTGGAGCTGGAGTTGGGGCAAAGCACTTTCATTGGAAATGTCGGCTGGTGCGGGGTGGGCCGTCACACTTGGTATCAGAGCTCTAGGTTGCGTAGTTAACCTAGGGAAAGGCACCAGGGAGAGACAATACGTACATGAGAGCGTGTATTTGTGATTATTTTGGTTTTCAAAAGCTATATATACTATTAGTGTAGTTAAGGATGAAGTCGCGCTGCACTGGTACCACTATGGAGATGGTTAATCGTTTTTTCTTTACAGATTGAATGATGAGCCGATACGCAAGAGGTGCCGGTAGAGGAGCCAATAATGGGAATGCTGCTGACATGAGGATGATGTTTACTGACCTCATGAGAGAGATGCTTAGAGATGCTCAGGAGGGCAGCTCCCAATGCTGGTAATGGTGGTGGTCCAATAATGCAGGCGCCTAGGGCCGATTTCGCCAAGCTGAATAAGGATTATACTAGTCTTGGTGGGAGGCCGTTCCACGGAACGGAGTCGGCTACGGATGTTCAGGATTGGTTGGATAACTGTGAGCGTATCTTCAAAGATTTGGGTATCGAGGATGCGATGAAAAGAAGGCTAGCATCCCGTCAGCTGCAAGGACGGGCAATGAATTGGTGGAATGCTATAAAGACAGCTACTCCCGAGGATCAGATTACTTGGGATCAGTTTAAGGTTCGCTTTAGCGATAAGTTCATTCCAGCTGCTCAGAAGTCAGTGTTATTTAAGAGATTCTTGGAACTCAAGCAGAATGGCAGAGCTGTCTCGGAGTATATTGCCGAATTCGACACTTTATCGAAATATGGGTTATCCCTAATAGATACTGCCGAGAAGAAGAACGAGAAGTTCATAACTGGCTTGGATGGATACTTGGGGGAAAGGCTTATTAACCACATCGATGAGACATTTCAATCGATTGTGGGGAAAGCATTGAGGTCGGAGAGTCTTTACCCTAAGTCGAAGACTGAGATCGCATCTGAAGAGGAGCCAAAACCGCAAGCAAGCGGTGGAGACAAGAGTGGTTCTCAAAATAAGAGAAAGCAAAATCAGACCAAGGATGACCAGAAGAAAAAGAATAAGAAGGATGTTGAGTGCTTCAGCTGTGGTAAGAAGGGTCATTATGCTAGTAATTGTCGGGCCAAGCCAGCGGATAGGAAGTGCTTCAACTGTGGCCAAGTGGGACATCACAAGGACAAGTGTCCGCAACCCCCTAAAGAAAAGCAGGCGGTGAAAGCATATGCCCTTAATGTTATTCCTTCTTCGTTGAATGACCCAACTGCGGTGGAGAAGGGAAAGAATGTCGTTATTCAAGGTATGCTTTCTGTTTATGATGTTCTTGTTAGAGTTTTGTTTGATACCGGAGCTTCCAGTTCTTTCATATCTAGTGACCTGGTAGATAGGTTGGGATTGGAACCCGAGATTGTCAATAGACCTTTAGTAGTGATGAACCCGATTGGTGGTTCGACTAACCTTAACATGATTTGTCGTAATGTGGTCTTATCGAGTCATGAATGCATGTTTGTTTGTGATTGCTTTGTTTTGGGCTTTACTGGGTTTGGCATTATTTTGGGAGTCGATTAGCTCCAAAGATACGGGTTGGTGGTAGACTATGAGGGCTTTTTAGTGACAGCTAGAGCGGATGATGGGCAGAGGGTAGTGTTTGGTGGTCTACCTAGTGATGGGGGTAATGGCTAGTTTTCTAAATTCCCTCGACATCTCGTATAGTGAGTTGTCAGGTTTGCCCGTGGTTGGCCTGTATCCGGACGTCTTTGAGGAAGTGACCGGGCTTCCACCACACCGAGAGATTGAATTCCGTATTGATTTAGTGAAAGATGCCAGACCTATAGTGATGTCACTTCGTCGTATGGCACCAAGGGAGCAGCGAGAGCTCGGGGTGCAAGTCAGCGATCTTTTGAAGAAGGGATTTATCAGAAGGAGTGTTTCTGAATGGGGAGCACCAGTTGTGTTTGCTACCAAGGCGGATGGTTCCCTTCGGTTGTGTGTAGACTGCCGCGAGTTAAATAAGGTGACGAGGAAGAATAAGTATCCTCTACCGCGGATAGATGATTTGTTTGATCAGTTGAGTGGCGCGAGAGTACTTTCCCAGTTGGATCTCGCGACAGGTTTTCATCAGCTTAGGGTGGAAGCTGAGAGTATAGCTAAAACGGCATTTCAGAAGCCGTCTAGATTTTATGAATGGTTAGTCATGCCATATGGGTTGACCAATGCACCAGCATATTTTGTGGATCTTATGAATAGAGTATTCAGAGATCAGTTGAATAAGTTTGTCCTTGTGTTCGTGGATGATATTTTGGCATACTCGAGGACAGAGGAAGAACACAAGGAACATTTAAGAATAGTGATGGAGGTGTTGAGAAAAGACCAATTGAAAGAAAAGTTCTCTAAGTGTGACTTCTGGAGGAGGGAAGTGAGATTCTTGGGCCATGTTGTTTCAGAGAATGGTATTGCCGTGGATCCTGCGAAGGTGGCTACAGTACAAGATTGGTTTATGCCCAAGAATGCGACAGATATAAGAAGTTTCTTGGGGTTAGTTGGATATTATCGTAAGTTTATCCAAGACTTCTCCAAGATAGCAGCACCGTTGACTCAGTTGACTAAGAAAAATCAAGCTTTCGTCTGGGACGAAAAGTGCGAGAATGCATTCAAGAGTCTAAAGGAAAAATTGACATGCGCACTAGTATTAGTCATTCCTAAGGGGAATGAAGAGATGACAGCATATACGGATGCATGTGGTACAGGGCTAGGTGTTGTATTGATGCAAGGAGGTAGGGTTGAAGCTTATGCAAGTCGGCAACTGAAACCGCATGAGAAAAGATACCCTACCCATGATTTGGAATTGGCAGCGATCGTGTTCGCACTGAAGATGTGGAGACATTATCTCTTGGGAGAAAGATTCGAGTTGTTTACCGATCATAAATCGTTAAAGTATCTCTTCTCTTAGAAAGATCTAAATCTCCGGCAGCAAAGATGGTTAGAATTCTTAGCTTTCTATGATTTCGACATCGCATATACACCAAGAAGGGGCAATGCGGTGGCTGATGCATTGAGTAGAAGACATGCCAGTTTATGGGCTATGTTTCTTGAATGAAAGCAACTGGAGTACATCGCTGGGTATGATTTCAGACCAAAGTGCGAGTTGGATCCAGAAATGTTAGCAAGTTTGAAGATCAGACCCACTTTGATTGAGCGGATTGGTTCCAGTCAGAAGGACGATCCTAACCTATTGGAAATCATCTCAAAGTTAGAGATGAGAATTGACGGAGAGATGAACAAGTATAGGCTTGATCGAGACGGATGGCTTAGGAAGAATGGAAGACTAGTTGTACCCAATGTCAATGGATTGAGAGATGAAGTGCTTAGAGAATGTCATCACTCAAAACTGATTATACATCCCGGTGGTAACAAGATGTACCGAGATATGAAGCAAACCTACTACTGGGAAGGGATGAAAAGAGACATTGGGAAGTTTATATCCAAATGCATAAATTGCCAGCTAGTTAAAGCTGAGCAAAAGAAGCCTAGTGGTTTGTTGCAACCATTAGAAATTCCGGAATGGAAATGGGAACAAGTGTCAATGGATTTCATTGATGGGTTACCAAGGACTAGATCGGGCCATGATAGCATTTGGGTGATTGTGGACTAACTAACTAAGAGTGCAAGGTTTATACCCGTCAAGTCAAACAGGATGGTAGCTAAGTTAGCGGAACTGTATATAAAGTGGGTAGTGAGATTCCATGGAATACCCAAAGGCATTGTGAGTGACCGAGATCCGTTGTTCACTAGTGGATTTTGGAAGAGCTTACAAGAGGCGTTAGGATCAGAATTACATCTCAGTACCGCATATCATCTTCAAACCGATGGTCAAACAGAGAGGGTGAATCGTATATTAGAAGACCTCTTGAGAGCCCCTGTATTGGATTTTGGTGGATCATGGGATGACCATCTGCATCTAGTAGAGTTTGCATATAATAATAGTTATCAATCCAGTATCGGTATGGCTCCATTTGAAGCATTGTACGGAAGACCGTGCAACTCACCGTCATGTTGGTTAGAAACTGGTGAGAAGTTTGTGCTTGGACCAGATGTGATAAGAGAAACTTCAGCTAAGATTAAGGTTATCCAACAGCGAATGAAGGTTGCCCAAGATAGGCAGAAGAGTTATGCCGATAAGAGGAGAAGAGAATTAAAATTCTCCATTGGCGACTTGATGTTTGTCAAGATATCTCCGTTGAAGAGAGTGATACGAATTAGCAGGAGAGGCAAGTTAGCACCAAGATTTGTTGGTCCATTCCAAGTTCTTGAGCAAATTGGGAATTTGGCATATAAGGTTGAATTACCAGAGAAGATGGTAGGAGTTCACAACGTGTTTCATGTTTCCCAGTTAAGGAAGTTCGTACACGACCCAGATGTGACTATTTCACCTGATCAGTTGGATGATATCGAGGTTGAACCCGAGGCGGTTGAGAACCCCAAGCCTATGCTTATTGTTGGGAACGATATGAAGCAACTTCGAAGGAAAGCGGTGAATCTAGTCAAAGTTCAGTGAGGCGAGAATGACTGTACTTGGGAGACAGAGGAGAGCATTAGGAAGACGTATCCAGAACTCTTCGCCTGGTAAGATTTCAGTTTCGATTTAGTCTTTCTGCATGCTAGGATAGGCTTGTTTTATTTTTTTTGCATATTTGATTGTTGTGTATGGCTGGTAGGCATGCGGGATCCTTTGTATGTTTTGAGTTAAGGAATTTCGGGGACGAAATTTCTTAAAGGGGGAGAGTGTAACGACCCGCATTCTACGCATCGAAGGATCGTAGAATATTTATTTCTTTCACATATGAAGTCGTATGGTCATGTAACTTTGGGAGACCACTGTTGGGGTCATTTCCCATGTTCATGATTTTTGCCGATTTTTAAATGACTATTTTGCCCCTAGCTGATCTTGTTTTAGCCATAACTTTTGATTGGAAAGGAATTTTGACCTGAAACACTTCCATCGGCTTCGGATGATGGTTTACAATTCCGTAGAGTGGTCAAATTAGCCAAACGGACTCACCGTTTGGGAGATATGGCTGAAACAAGTTTCAAATGGTGAAAAACTGTTTAACTGGGCCAAATGAGGTAATTAGTAAATGGGCCCATAACCCATTTCGGGAATAGGGTTATGGGGAGGCTGAAATGAGTTAGGTTTTCATTTCATTTCGGTTTTCTAGCCGCCATTTACCTCCTAAGAACCCTAATAATGGCCTCCAACCTCTAAAACATCCCCAAATCACTTTCTAATTAAGGATTAAGCTTAGCAACATCAAATCAAAGAGGATTAGCACCAAATCAAGGCTAGAGCTGTTGTGTTGCATTGGCAACAACGCAAAACAGAGAATTATTTCAGATTTGGTATTTTATTTGTGGCCAAGGTGAGTGATTTGCATAGTTCCTCACTAATTATGGTTAATTAAGGGTAATTAGTGTCAATTAGCGAATTTAAACATGATAAAATTCTGGAAAAATATCTATAAATTCGAAAATAATGTTTTAGACCTCTGTTAGAAATTTGGTTTGATTTGGTTAAGTTGTACTAATCATATCATTAGTTTTGCCTAAACATGCTTAGGGGAAAATATGGGATTTTGGCTATGTTTGATCCGTTTAACCTTGTCATATTGTTGTTTTGGTGTTTGTGGTCACTTCTATTTGTTGCTATGACTGTATGATATGCTTTGTGATTGATTAGAACTGTTAAATTGGTCGGAAACGCCGTCGTATGGCATAAAACGGTCGCTGGAAAGTTGCAGGAAATATGCAGGGTTTAAGACCGGATCGAATCGGATCATTGGGCTCGGATCGGATAGGAGAACCGAGCAGGTGGACCTGATTCGGATTGGAACTTAGCATAAGGGGCTTGGCGAGAAGGAAGGCCATTTGCTTAGAGTTGGAGTTGGGCAGGGGATCGGATCGGAGAGACCAACAGGGGACCGGATCAGAAGAAAAGGGCGTGGAGATCGGATCAGACTAGAGCCAGAGAGCGGGATCGGATCGGAGGACCAAGCTTGGAGCTGGAGTTGGGGCAAAGCACTTTCATTGGAAATGTCGGCTGGTGCGGGGCGGGCCGTCACAACTTGCGTCCATCAAACATAACATGTTTCAAACACTTGTTTACATCCACAGGATTCTTGTCTAAAGGTCGACAATATGATGGATAAGATGTATTCTATTGACAGAAACAAGCACTGATAAAACTTAGAAAAACGAGTTAAAAACATACCCTCGAAAAGAAAAGGGTACGAAACACGAATCTTGTCTTTAGTCTCCCAAGTCGTATCTCCTAGGTTATCTCCCCATTAAACATTTAGCAACTTGATCTCCTTATTGCACAGCTTCTTAACCTCTGACCCAAGAATACAGGTAGGGACCCATCTGATTGTCGCCTCCGGTTCCACTTCGACTTCTTCCAACATACTCGGCTCAACAACTTCCATGGTGTCATGCAGGCAATTCCGCATATGAGAGACATGGAAAACGTCATGAATGCCGGATAGATTTTCTAGGAGCTTTACTCGATAGGCCATTTGGCTAATCCTCTCGGTTATGGGAAATGGTCCCACAAACCTAGGTGCCAACTTCCCCACTGATCCGAAGCGAATCACATTCCTTAAAGGCGATACTTTGATAAAAACCAGGTCACCCACTTCGAATTCGATGTGAGTCCTTCTATTGTCTACATAGGACTTCTTCCTATCTTGAGCTGTCTTCATCCGCCGTCGAATAAGGTCAATCTTTTCGGACATTTCCCTAACCATATCTAGTCCAAGTAATAATCTTTCTGTAGATTCCCACCAACAATTTGGCAGTCTACAGGGTCGTTCATACAATGCTTCGAAGGGTGCCATGCCGATGTTGGCCTGATAGTTGTTATTATAGGCAAACTCTACTAAAGGAAGATGCTCTTCCCAAGTCCCTTCGAATCTAGGATACACAGCCTTAAAAGATCTTCAAGAATCTTGTTCACCCTCTCCGTTTTTCCGTCGGTCTGAGGATGATAAGCGGTGCTCAAATACAATTATGTACCTAATGCTTCTTGCAAGCTCCTCCAAAATTCACTGGTAAAGATGGGTTCACAATCGCTCACGATGTTGTAAAGTACTCCATGAAGACGAACTATCTCGTGAACATAAATTGCTGCCAACCATGATGTCATCTTCTTACTCTTAAATGGAATAAAGTGAGCGCTCTTAGCGAGTCTATCCACTACCACCTAAGTACTGGTTTTACCTTTCTTCGATCTAGGCAACCCATCTATGAAATCCATAAAGACGCTCTCCCATTTCCACTGCGGAACCTCCAACGGATGAAGTAATCCACCGGGCTTCTTTTGCTCAGCTTTGACTTGCTGGCAAACTAAACATTGAGAAACATATTCGGCCACATCTTTCTTCATCCCAACCCAAAAGAAAACCCTCTTCATGTCTCTATACATCTTGTCACCACCGGGATGAATAGTCATTTTAGAATGGTGGGCTTCTTCTAGGACTGCCTTTATCAAGCTTCCGGTTTGCGGAACACAAAGCCTTCCATCTCGTCGCAACCACCCTTTTTCATCTATGGCATATCTACTGAAGTGACTAGAAGTCTCTCATCTTCTGTGCTTATCCATGATGTCTAGAATCTGTGGGTCACCTTGTTGCGAAGCTCCTATCTGATTCATAAGGGTTGGTGGTAACTCCAAGGATGCAAAAAAATCAGGCAAAACCTCGATGGAGGGTCTAAAATCAAAGCTGATATGAACTCCAAGTTCTTTCTCTCCACAAACAGAGGACTCAGGGCCACCCTCTGCCTACTTAGTGCGTCTGCCACCACATTACCTTTGCAAGGGGTACAAGAAATATCAAAATCATATGAAGCTAAGAACTCCATCCACTGTTGTTGCCTTAAGTTGAGATCCTTTTGTGAGAATAGATACTTGAGAGATTTATGATCGGTGTATAACTCGAACTTCTCTCCAAGTAAATAATGACGCTACGTCTTTAACGCAAATACTATGGCAGCTAGCTCTAGATCATGGGTGGGGTAATTCTTCTCATGAACCCTTAACAGTCTACCCCCATAACATATTACTTTCCCTTCTTGCATCAAAACCGCACCAACCCCTGTACCACACGCATCATTCTAAATAGTAAACACTTTACTTCCATCAGGCAAGGTCAAGACTGGGGCTGTTGTCAGAGCCCTCTTTAGTCGTTGGAAAGCAACATCACAGTCTATGTCCTATGAAAATGCCAAATTCTTCTTTGTCAGCCTGGCGAGAGGGGCTGATATCTTTGTGAAGTCCTTAATGAACTTCCTATAATAACCTGCCAACCCAAGAAAACTTCTCACCTTGGTAGCAATTTTAGGAATCTACCAATCTTGCACTGCAACCACCTTGGCGGGGTCTACAACTATCCCTTCTTTGGAGACTGCGTGCCCTAAAAATCTCACCTCTTTTCTCCAAAAATGGCATTCGGAGAACTTTGCCTTAAGCTAATGGTCACAGAGAGTTTTTTAAAACTTCTCTCAAATGTTGGGCATGCTCTTCTTCATTCTTGAAGAAGCTCAAAATATCATCAAAAAAGACTACAACAAATTTGTTTAAGAACTCCCGAAACACCCTACTCATCAAATCAACAAAATAGGCGGGTGCATTTGTCAACCCAAAAGACATAACTAGCCATTCAAAGAAACCGTCCAGAGTTCTGAAAGCAGTCTTATCTATGTTGTCCTCAGCCACCCTCAACTGATGGAACCCCGTAGCCAAGTCCAACTGAGAAAATACTGAAGCACCAACAAGCTGATCAAATAAATCATCAATCCTCGGAAGTGGGTGCCTATTCTTCTTGGTGAGCTTATTCAGTTCTCTATAGTCAACACTTAAACGAAGTGAACCATCTTCTTTAGTTGCGAATACTACTGGAGCATCCCATTCAGATATGCTTCGTCTGATAAACTCTTTCTCAAGTAGCTCCCCTACTTGCTTACTCAGCTCCCTCCTCTCCCTTGGAGCCATGTTGCACACTGGTAATGCAGCTGGATTTGCATTGTCCACTAGATATATGCGGAAGTCAATCTCGCACCTTGGAGGTAAACCCCGTACCTCATCAAAATCATTGGAATAATCTCGAACCACTGGAACAGATTGCAAATCATCTATGGATCTAGGAAGCTAAGCATAACAGACCCTTGGGGGGTCACAAGAAATTTCGAGGGTCTTCCCTTGACAAGTCAGGAGTCTAACAACCCTCCTTTCACAATCCAGAATGGCCCCATACGTGGTAAGCCAACCCATTCCTAGAATCAATCCATAGCCCATAAACCCGAGCACATCCGTGTCACATTCAAACTCGACGCCTAACACAGATATTTTTAAACCCCGACAAATCATCGATAAATGAACCGAACCACCAATGGGGTTTGAAACAACTACGTGTGTACTACCATACTAGTAATTAAGTGCAGAGATTCAACTACAGAACTAGATATAAACGAGTGTGAAGCACCAGAATCAAAAAGTGTTCTAACTGGATGGTTTGAAAGAGAAACTAAACTTTCTACGGAAAATTTTCTACCTCTTTCAGGAGCACTGATCACGAGAGCATGCACCTGCCCTCCAGAAGTTCCTGCTCTTTGACTTGTCCCTGCGATCTCTGTTTCTTTGGGCACTCTTTAGAGAAGTGTCCGACCTCTCCGTAATTAAAGCAATTGGCCTTCCTTCTCTTACATTCTTTGATCAGGTGACCCTCCTTTCCATAGTTGTGACACTTTCTCTTATCCTTGCATTTATCATCTTTCCCTCCTTTCTTCTGTTGTTGTCGTTGTTGTTTCCCCTTCTTGGGCCACACCTTCTTATTCTGCGATGCCCCCTCGACTTTTGTTTCCTTTTTTCTCCCTTGCCCTCCTCATGCATTAGGGCCATATCAACAAGCTTTTAAAAGGTGGTCCCCATTGGAATATGGGACATAGCTAAACCATGCATAGGCTCATTCAGTCCTTTAGCAAACCGCAAAGCCTTTTTGTGCGGTGTATCCACCAACTCTAGCCCAAACCTTGCCAGCTGGTTGAATTTGTTCACATACTCCTTTACCGTCAAATTTCCTTGTTTAAGTGTTAAGAACCTCTCCATCTGTATGCTTCTCTCATCTTGGGAAAGAAAATTCATTTCGAACCTCTGTCTAAAATCTTCCCAAGTTTCCACCGGACGTCCAGCTTGGGTGATTTCCCACCAAAATGAGGCTTCGTCTTTAACAGCCAAGCAGCTAACTGGATCTTTCTTCGGTCCTCCACTTCAAAGATTATGAATAAGTCCTCGGTCTCCTTAAGCCAATTCCAAGCTTCTATGAATGTCTCATTCCTATGGAATGGCCTTCCTCCCATAGCCCGGAAGTCTTTGCAGATCTTGGAAAAGTTGTCAGCTCTTGGAGGGGGAGGAGGAATGACTGGTGAAGCTGGAGGAGGAACGTCTCTTTGGCCTTTGGCCGGTGCCGTGGCCTCCAAATACCTATGGAACCATTCGGGTATTATGACGCCCTCTGGAATATTAGGGATGTTTTGTTCCCCATACATGCTGGAAAAAAGGGAAAAGGAAGAAATTTAGATAAAGGACCGAAGGACACTACATATGGCTTTTTGGGGAATATTTTACAAAATAGACTTTTCTTTTGAAAATGCTTTTCTTTTAAAACCTTTTTGAAAATAATTTCCAAAAACTTTTATCTAATCTAGTAACCTTCAGCTCTAATACCAAGTGTGACACCCCACATCCGTTAATGTCACTCACTAAGGGAATGCATAAGTTTCGTGAAACGCTATAGGAAAACAAGCACAGAATAATTACAAGACAACTATAAATAAGGTAGCAGTGGAAAATTTAAATTTTTAGTTCAACCATAAAGCACAATACTATGGTCCACAATTTCATAAGTCGCAAAAACCATTACAATAAAATAACTTATGTCTTGCATCATCAGAGTACATAAATATGAAAAACATAATTTTCCCCAAATTAAAAGAATTAAGCCATAGTAGAGACAAGAACTTGAGTCATACTTCAGAAGCAGCTCCTAACAAGATGATATCTGAGTCCTGATTAAGTCTGAGTGTTTCCTCCCTGAGAACCTGGGGGAGGGGGGAACAGAAGAAAGAAGGAGAAACAATAGGGTCAGACATAAAGTCTGGCGAGTCTAGTTACTTTTAGTTATTAGATAAATAAAAGCAACATGATAGGCATATAAAGTGGATAAGAGAGAGATTACTACATAAATGGCAGGTGTGACAAGGTAAGCAAGATAAGGTGTGTGTGCCTCACTAATGATTACTCTACATTATTCTAGTATAATTGAAATGAGATGATCCCTTCCACTATAAGTTGGTAGGCTTAGGTTATACTGTTGGATCTAAATTAGCCCTAGAGGGGGGTGAATAAGGTTTATCACAGTTTTTATTGGATATTAAAAATTCACAGAACATAGAATGCAGCAGAAATAAAAAAGAAGAAAGTAAATGACAGAAGATATACCCAGCTTCGGCAAAATCCTAACTACTGCTGCATTCCTAAGATTTCTACTAGGTGATAGAACAGATCCCGCTTACAAGACCATGTAAACTCGTACTCCCTGCTCCTGTACTAACCCTACGCTCAAAACCCTAGACTGTTCTATTTCCCCTATACCAGATTTTCCTCTAGTTTTACAGACTCTAGTAAACTGCTCAGTTTTACAAACGAAGCTTGGAAACCACCTAGATTTTACAGACTCTAGCAACTGTCAGTAAAAGCCCTAACTGAATCCCTTGATTTTACAGACCTAGAAACTGTTTGATTGTTTACAAAGAAGACAAAATTAAAAACCAATACTAAATAAAACAACACAAGCTAAAAACCCTAGGAATTAAAATAGAAGGGTCATCCCCTTGTCCATTTAGAAACTTGGCCGGCCCAATTTTTTTTAAGTCCATTGTCACTCCCATTTGCCCGATCCTTTTCTCTGGAAAAGATGAAAAATGGCGGCCACGATTAACTCTAGGGTTTCCTGCTTTTGCTCCCAAATCAAATTGAGATGTCTAAAATTTGCTGAGATGCTTCTCTGATGATCGAATAGAATTGCTACTTTTTGTCACTCAATTTGGGATTTGCTCGATCGAAAATAACGTGAGTAATCTGAATTGATTTTCTATGTTTTCAGTTGAATTGTTGGAATGGTTTTCGATACCTTACGCCAGTGATGAATTGGTTGTTAAGTAGGATTAGAAATCCTTAAACATCTCTGATTTCAAAAATGAATTCGATCTGATTTGGCGTGTTTCCTCTTTTGGTTCTCTTGATAAAAAATTTGATTTCTTGGCTTTGAAAACTTTCCTGATTTGTGGTGATGAATTTCGATACTATCCTAGACATGCTTGTTGCCTTTTAAAAAAGATTTTCCCTTCTTGAAAATAAGATCTCTCAACTTTGTTAATTCTGGAAAGAATTTGAACCAAGAAAAAAAAAATTGCCAAATATTCCAACGACGAATTCTGGAAATATATCTGTGCATGCCATATCTGAATCATTCGTGACACATGCCGATATTTTGCTAATAAATACTTGCCAAAAATGATTTCCAAAAGTGTCCCACTATTTTCTTAAAGCAGAATTGAATATGAACAATAAAACAAAAACTTTCTAGCCAAATTCTGATTTTATGGAAAGTAATGATGCTAAAAATGTTGTCTTGAAAATTTTCCTCTGTAAATTGTTGTGCAATCCCAACATAAATATGAAGCTTCCTGATTTCTTGGCTTGACTGCTTTGCACTATGTTGATTAAGTTGCCTTGTGTATACATGTGAACACCTCATTCTGTTGTATGTATGCTCTTCTATACACTGTGTATTCTTGCTGCCATGACCATTCATATTTGTTGCTCAAACTTCTCACTTTGGCACTCTTGAAAATAAATCTGACTTGCCAACTCCACCCATGCATTGTGTTGACTGAATGCTTAACCATTTGTGTATCACTGAACAGGATGAACTGATTTTGTAGCTGCTTCATTCTATTGTTGCCGAGCCACATATTTGTACACTTGCACATGCATATGTTGTTGTGTTCTGAAACTTGAACTGAATCAGCTGAGCCTCTTGCTTGTACACATGTTGTACCATTCCTGAAGAGCTTTTGCACACATATACTTTGATGTCGATATATACCATGTATTTTGTAGCTCATACATGCATTTGAATCCCACTTAGCTCGACTAGACCACTGTGCACCAGTTTCCTTTGTGCCTTGCCTCAATGTTGTGTTGTGTGCATATATGTATCCTTGCTGCATGTCCACATTAGCCTGCTTGACCATTTTGCATTATACTCAATCATGAACTTGGCCATTTGACCTACTTCGAACATGAGCTTTACCGTGTTCACATTTGTGATGGCTTATACTTGAGTTTGCACTTGTACTGATTTGTTTGGCTTTGCTTATACACATGAATACTTGTTTTCTTGGATGCACCATTGTATTTTTTGTTGTAACTAATAGTTTGACTCTATATGTAGCCTCCTACATTAGTTGTTCTTGCCATGCTTGTATTGACCATATGTACATGTTGTAAATGCTGTTGTTTTTTGATCATGTCTCGGCCATGTTTTGATTACATGCATCCACATACATATGCTTGGCCACTTACATTTTGTTTTGGCTGCTTTGTCATTAATGTTTTTGGGTTGCCTCGACCACATTGATTATTATTGCACTGAGTCGAGATGGTTCACATGGCTACTCCTCAGTTGCACACTGATTGGCGAGGCAATGCACACGTGTATATCTATACACGTGTGTATATGCAGCCATCAACAAAAAAATCTTGTCCCTGTACTGAAATATTTTGTATATACACTGATTGCCTTATGGTATTTACAATGCATCACTGTGAATATCTCAAGCTGTCTAGACACAGTTGGATAGATTAATAAATCAGATCGAGCCAGAAAAATGATGAGAAACACACCGAAATTCTAAGGCAAATAAATTTTTATTTAAAAAATTATATTCGCTAGAATTTAGAATATTATTTATGTACCATATACTCTGTGTGTGTTTCTGTATGTGACAGGTATGGATGACTGAACTGACAGTGCAGTGAAGACAGAAGTATGAAGACTAAGTATAGAGTCAATTAAAAAAATGAATGTGTATGTATGTAAAAGAGTTGTGAGTGAATGTATGTATAAAGTTGTATAACCGTGTGATATAGTGTTGTAGTGAGGAGCTGTGTTTGAAATGAAAGAATTGTACTCATGTTTGTATTAAACAAATTTGATTAAAATAAAATATCATTTTATTATGTTCAAACAAATTTGTTTATTCAGTTTATATACACGTAGCAATATCATGTGAAGAATATACAAATAGTGGAGTTATAAAATTGTACTATTTGAATGTTGAAATATAATATTATATTTAATAAAATACTATTTGAATATTTAACTCTTGTCCAGTAGTATTTTATATAAATATAAATATAATATTTATGTCTGTGATATAGAATAACAGTACAGTAACAAACACATTTGAAATAATATTTATTTGGTTGATATCATCAAACAAAAATCATATAACTGTGTATACAACACCGTTATATATAACAATCTCTCCCTTTTGGTGATGACAAACTAATAAAAAAATTGATCACAATAAATGTGTTTGACAGTGAATATTGAACTCCCCCTATTTGAAAGCCCCCCTACAACCAATCTCCCCCTATAACTGTGCATGAGTGAAAAGAATGAAAATTGAATGAATTTTCAAAATTGAAAATATTTGTAAAATATTCACTCATAAATCAAAATCTCAACCCAATATCACCCTTTTGTTATCTTCAAAAGGATACAAAATTTAAAATATAGATGAATAATGTATAGAAATATAATATCAATTAAAGAGGAAGAATTGTCAACATAAATCTCAATCAGCCACAAAAAAATCATAATATTATGAGAACTAGTGGCATATTTCGCATTATAGAGAATGATGGATTTACGATGAATTTTATAAAAATGGAGAGAGTTTTTAAAAGAAATATTTCTAGTTATTTTCCAATAAGATTTTTTTTAAAAATGAAGCACAAAAATAGTGATGGATTTGGACTATAATTAATAATTCAATTTAAGTGACAAAAACAAATACTCTCAAATCCCAATAGCTATCAATCAACAAATCATAATATGTCATAAAATATTAACACATTTCACGGATTAGAAGATGGATTGATATAATGGTTTTTAAACACCAAGGAGAATTTCAGATTTATTTCAATTTATAGCACATTATTTTCTTTTCTTTTTTATTTAAGAGCACACTGACCAAGCATAACCAGAGCTTGGATTTTTAAATGAGGTCAGTCGCAGCTTAAATTATAAGTTGTCTCTTAACCATGCATGACCAAAGCTTGGATTTTTAAATGAGATTAGAGACACACTTATATTTATTAATTATATATATTTATCATTTCATCTTTAAAAGGAAAACTCCTCGGTATATAAAACCAATAATGGATGATAGAAAATGGGGTAGGTACAGAAATGGACAATGAAATAAATTTCTAAATTGATTATATTATGAAATGTGCTCGACTGTACCGGGATCATTGAAAATTTTCAATTATCACTAATTCTGAATAATAATACAGTCCCATTTGTATCACAAAAAATTTCACTGTTTATTTCAGATGATTTTTAAAAAATATATTAAACTCTCTGCATTAATATAAAAAACATGATAGATGGCAGAATGATGATAGATAAAGGAGATGATCATGAAATAATTGCCAATTCAAAGATATTATAATAAATGTTCAACCATCATGAAAATCTAAATAAAATCTCCTCTTGTTGTGAAATATACTACAGTCACAATTCATCACAATTTCAAAATCTGGTAATAATTTTGATGAATTATAAATACAGTCCAATTTGGATATTGATTTCAATTTCTGAATGAATAATCAATAAATAATCTTAAAATTGAAAATCAATTACAAGAGGAATATGAAGAGCTATACAGGATAAGAGGGATTAATATATATATATACAATTTCAGCACATCTAATATTAATTGGTGTCCTTATTAACAAATTTTAATTACAAAGCCTAACCAGACACAATCAACGAATTTGGCACATTTATCAGAGCTGCAGACAAGAATAAGTAGCTATTTGGAAAACAGCATCAAAGCAGCAAACAGATCATAAACAAGCAATTTCCAAAATATTTTCAAAATAATATCAGAGCAGCGCAAGAAATCAGTTCAAAGCAGACTTGTCACAGATATTCATGATGGTCACCAAGCATATTCCATGATACAGTGAATAAAAATAGTTTATTTTAAATCATTTGAAGAAATGTGAAAATATCAGGATTTAATGAATCAATCACAAACTACTATATTTCAGATTCAAGATATGTGAGAATCAATGAATATTCTAAATTATTTTAAACAAACGAATATTTAAATCAAATAATCATGAAATAGCAGTGAGTATTAAGACTTGTATTTCAGAAGAATTTATCCAAATTATTTCTGACAAGCTCAAAGAAAAATTTCAGATCATTTACATCCAGTTTGAGAGGTATTCATGATCCAGAAAATTTAGAAAATAATTTATTTGAAATCACTTGAATCAATGTCAAGTTTTGAGATATAATGAATCAGTCACACAAGATTGATAATTTCAAATTTTAGAGGTATGTGATATTCAGAATATCAAGAATTTCAGATAATTTCAAACAAACCAATTTCAATTACATTGATCATGAATAAAGATGAATTTCATGATGTACCACTGATTCAAGACAATTCAAAAAATTTAAGCCAATCTGAAAATCAATGAAATTGTCACAACTGATAGATAGCAGTGTGCTGTAATGAGTATATTATTTCAATCTTTTCTAAAATGAATTAGAAGGAACTCAAAAATAGCAGATTTGTGTGAAATTTCAATTGTTTTTCAGATCTTAAAATATTTAGAATTCAAATTAATAGTTTTCAAGATATGGCAAGAATACATCAACACTGTTATGAATTCAGAAATTAGAAAATAAACTTCAAAATAATTGCAAATATTTACAAAGTTAAAATTCAAGATCTGGAAAGTAAAAAAAAACATCAGAGTTTTATTCAAATAATGTGAATTTCCAGAAGACCATGAATACTGCAATTGGAAGTTAATGAAGCCCAAGAAGAAAGAAACAGAAAAATATTGCAATGACAAATCAAATCAGAAAAATAAACAAAAAAGAACGGGAATAAGAAAAATAGGAAAAAACAGAGAATATACAAAGGAATGAGTATAGAGATATACCTGAAATCCATGTAAGCAAATGAGTCTCTAACTCAGCTGATTTGATTAAGGAATTGTGAATGCTTCAGAGATATAAGGCAGTTCAAATACAGTTTTTCTTTAGCAGTGCAGTTCCTCAGCCTTCTTCGGTACCTAGCAGTTGAAGGGATCGAGTGGTCTAACAAAATTTGTGATACCACTCATAGATGTATTTATATGTTTTGGTACCCAGACTTGTTTATATAACAATCCATTCGAATCTACCGTTGTACCCTTCAGGACCCAAATCTGTTTGAATTTCATGAAGTTTGTTTGATTTCTTTTTGGAATCCAAAATTGTTCAAATGGATTATTATAACACAAATTCACATCACGTTTATGATTCAAAAATCCTTTGCGATTATCAGAATTTGAATTTCCATATCGATTCTTTTCAAGGCAGTTTGAAGGATTTTTAAATTCATTTGAATTCAGCTTTTCAAAAACATTTATTTTCCCAAATCCAAGACCATGTTTATTTCCAACAAAAGTTTGGTTATGTAACAACATATTCAATGATTTTTCCCCATTAGAGAATTTTTCCAAAGTTGATTCCAATCGTTGAATTTTGGATTTAAGATCACAATTATCTTTCGTTAAATCTGAACGTCGATTGTTAGTGATCTTTCTTACAGCATCATGTTGTTTCAAAAACAAATTTTCATTTTCAAGTGATTTTATTTTGGCTTTGGATTCAGAGATTTCGGATTCAAAACATTTTCGTTTTTCAGATTCAAGTTTTTCAAAGTTCTTGAATTTTTGAATCTCGTTTTCTAGCTCATTCAGAACTGATTCAACTATCAACAAATATTGTTTTTTAACAAATTCATATTCGGAATTTTTTGCAGTCTTAAAATTTTCAAATTCCTTTTGTAAAAAATTGTTTGCATCTTTCAGCTTAATCTCGTTACCTTTTAAAATCAGAATTTCTTCTTTAAGGCTTTGAGTGTTATTTTTGAAATGAACGAGATCTGAAACACCCTACCTCCGTTAAGGTCACTCACAAAGGGAATGCCTTAATGTAACACCCCACCTCCGCCAGGGTCACTCTTGCAAGTACACTAGCTTTGGAGGGGTGTTGGACAAGGTAAACATGCATAACGATATCACAAGACAGAACATATAAGTAAAACAGAGTAAGTGAAGCAGCGGATAAAATTACTATTTCAAAACCATAGTCAAGTTACATCAAAGTACTTAGTCATCATTTTCCCAACAAAACAAAGTCTAGAAAAACATAAATTGAAAACTGGAAATAACATAAAGTAAACTGTCCCCAAAGTAGATGTGGTAAAGCCATAGCGAGCTCAAGTCCAAACCGTACATGAGCTATCCAGTAAGCAAGCTAAAGATCCAAGCTAGGTGCTAGTATTCCCACCCTGAGAACCTTGGGGGGGGGAACGGAAGAAAAGAGGCGAAAGAAAACGGGTCAGTCAAAAAGACTGGTAAGTCCTACCTACTATTAGTATAAAAACTAATAAAGTTTACTGGACATGTAAAACAGAGATGAAACATAGGATGATAACTGGCATGGTGAAAAGTTAACAAGATAGATCAAGTGTGGCATCGCATATACAAGGTTAAGTTGCACCAGGTGTACTAGTATTCTAATCCATGTCAAGTATAAACAAGAAATGATCCCTTGGCCCAAAGTTGGCCCAACATCATGAGGTGACCTAAATCAAGGTCCAACTACTCGGTCTAGTCGATCGGTTCCCTATAAGCCTAACTCGTCGTGTATCAGTGTCATACGGCTTAATCATGGAATGTAGTTAACTGTACAAGGTCCACCCTAGGGTGTATCCAGCCCTAAGGTGTAAACCACAGACACAATTCAAGCACGCACAGTTTAAACCTACTGGTGCCCGTGTTCAACTCCGGACTTAATGTGCACGACCATGGTCCGCCTGAACAACCGGTGCACCATTCAGCCGTCTCTTTTGGTCTCTTACAATCAGTCCAGTAATCGTGCCCCACCCTAGCCTAGTCCAGGGTATCCAGATACTCCCAAGTGGGTTACTGCTGAAAAGGACCTCGTAACTAGGATTTCAAGCGGGTTAAGTGTGGTTAACCCTATCCTAACCATGTATTGAGTTGGTCAAGTGTATCCAAGCAGTTCATGACTTAACCCTATCAATACATCGTGTTTAATTGGTAAAGTATTCAAGTAGTCCATGACTTAACCCTACCAACCCATCGTGTTTAATTGGTTAAGTATTCAAGTAGTCCATGACTTAACCCTACCATGTGGCATTAATTAACTTAATGCACCCCAACCTCTCACATTAGACTTTGTTGTGGTTACTAGTTAAGCCGGGCGGGTCCGGGTAGCTTTACACCACAACCTAGTCTAACCTCGGGTTTTAAGTGCGATATGACCAACTACTCACATTGGGTCCTATTGTTTGTAGACACTAGTTAAGCCGGTCGGTTCCGGGTAGATTTATGCTACAAACTCAACCCAACCTCGAGTTGGCCACTTTCATGTTTTCTACATGTCATGTCCACGTTCATGTTTTCAAGCACAAACACATGTCAAACTTTCATGTCATATTTTCAAGTCATGCTTTCATGTTATTTAAGTTTGCCCAACTACCCATAACGTATTCCCATCGCACGTAAATTCGCATCAACGCAAATAGATCAAAGAAGGAACATAACAATATGACAAGGTGGGCATAAGGTGGCAAAGTCTATCACAAGTTAAACATGGTGATATTTGAGGCAAGGGTGTTCAACATACTAGCATATGGCCTCAACATGTATGATAGCAAAAAAGGTGACTTGGCCTCAAACATATCAAATAACATAAGGGTGCTTTGGCCTCAAGCATGCATAATAGCATAAGGGTGGTTTGGCCACAAGCATGCATAATAGCATAAGGGTGACTTGGCCACAAGCATGCATAATAGCATAATTAGCAAATAGGCTCAATATCATCATATGCATGTTAAGAAACATGAGGGATTAAGGTTTGTTAACATGCATAAGCCATAATCCATTTCATAGCATTTTTCCCAAAGGTCAACATGAACGGTACTAGGTTCATGATAGGTCCACAATCATAGATCAAGAGAGGCATGAATAGATCTATGCATACAATGATAGGTTCAAGGCAAATATTGCACTTAGGTCCAATTCCAATCTACACATGTATGGCACTAAACTTAGCAAATAGGGTGATAAACTTGTGATTAGCATATAGGTTGCATCATGGTAAGTTAATATCAAGGTCATGAGGGGTTCTATGTTGCATTTATGCACAATCACCACATAAAGCTCATAGCTTTCCACCCAAAAGTCAACATAAGTGGTACTAGGTTCATGATAGGTAAGCATTAGGTCCACAAACATAGATCAAAAGGGTCATGAATGAATCTATGCATGAAATCCAAGACAAGCATAACACAAAAGTCTCATTTCAACTTGCTACATGTCATATTAAGTTCATAGTTTAAATCTAAGAGTAGAATAGGGCTTACAATGCTATGAAGACTATAAAATAAAACAAGATTGAGACGAAGCCACTAGCAAATCCACAAGGAAAATAATATGCTCCACCCTAAGCCTTGAGAAATAAGTAAAATAGCTTCTATGACGAAGAAAGATGGCTCTTTGAACTAAGAAAGATAGCTTCTTGGACTTAGATTTGATTTGGAACACTCATGCTCTCAAGATGAAGATGGAGGCCATGATTAGGGAGCATTTTGGCAGCACTTAGTTGTAGGATTGATTTGTGTGGGTTTAGGCTAGGTCTTAGGGTCTTTTTATAGAAGTTTAGGTTAGTTTAGGCCATAGGATTAACCCTAGTTTAGATCTAAACCATCAAAAATCGTCACAGGCCAGCAGAACAGACCAGAGAACCAAAACAGGTGCACCAGGCCAGCCAGGGTCAAACCAGAAAGCTGTGCAGGTTTCTGGCTCGACACGGGCGCACTTCCCAAGTGCGCCAGTGTATTTTTCTGCTGGCGCAATCCCACAAGTGCGCCAGTGCATTCTGGCTTGTTTTCGGTTTTTCTGCCTAACTTCATTCGTCTATATCTTCTTCATACGGACTCCAATTTTCGAAAACTCGGACTCTATTTCGCGTATTTTTCCGATGAACGCAATGGCGCATCCCATTTCCCTTGATTCAGATTTTAAAATTTAATTCTGCCTTGATTTATGTTATAACATTTTATAAAAATTCGGGTTGTTACTTTCTCCCCTCCTTAAAGGATTTCGTCCCCGAAATCTCCAAGTTAGGAAGAACGTATCCTACCATCCATCATCCATCTACTCAAAACATCATCCCAAAGTAATCATTGTCCTTAAAAGATTCTAAATGTTGTATGATCATATGCAAAGGTGTGTGTATATGTACTTATCTAATGCGAAAATCAGGCGGTTACTGATTCAGTAAACCTCCTTAATGCAAAGTATGTTAGTGAAATGAGTCCATATGTATGCAAATTCCTAACATAATTCATAATCTCTATATGATTGCACATAACATTCATCCATATGCAACATCCACGTGATAGCATAACAAGTTTCAGCCATGAATAAGTATAAGAACTCATGCATATGCAATATGAAAGTGTGTGAGCCGATCTTAGTGCCTAATGTGTATCATGCATCCACGAGTATTCACTTGCAAACACTTGCAACCACTGGCAAACATCAAGCATAACATGTTTCAAAAACATGTCTCATCCAAAGGTTTTCTACCTAAGGTTCTCATGACAAGGTTAACGAGATAACAAGATAAACATGGATAGCAAAGGAAAGATATGCTAACTAGGAAAAGAGATCGAGAATGTACCCTCAAAAAGGAATGGATAAAGCCCATGCATCTTCTCCTCGGTTTCCCAAGTTGCATCTTCATCGGCTTCACTCCACTGAACCTTTACTAACTTGACTTGTCGATTCCTCAGTTTCTTGATCTCCGTTCCCAAGATACGAATCGGAGCTCGCCTCAAGGTTGCCTCTTTCTCTACCTCCATGTCTTCAAGAATGCTAGGCTCAACTACTTCGGTTAACTCATGTAGGAATTTTCGGAGATGCGAGACATGAAAAACATTGTGCACTCCAGCCAGCTTCTCGGGCAATTCCACCCTATAAGCCATTTGCCCAATCTTCTCGATGATAGGGAAGGGTCCAACGAACCTTGGTGCTATCTTTCCAACTGCTCCAAAACGAACCACATTTCGCAAAGGAGAAACCTTCACAAAGACCATATCTCCAACTTCAAACTCTAAGTCTGTCCTTCGCTTGTCTGCATAGGATTTCTGTCTGTCTTGGGCCGTTTTCATCCGCCTTCGAATCAACTCAATTTTCTCGGATGTGTCCCTTATCATGTCGGGCCCAAGTATAAGCTTATCCATCGTCTCCCACCAACATGTTGGTGACTTGCACGGCCTCCCATATAAAGCTTCGGATGGTGCCGTCCCTATGCTTGCTTGGTAGCTGTTATTATAAGCAAACTCCACTAGAGGAAGATGATCTTCCCAAGTACCACCAAAGTCAAGGATGCATAGCCTCAACAGATCTTCTAGTACCCTATTCACCCTTTCGGTCTGGCCATCCGTCTGTGGGTGATAGGCCGTACTTAGATTCAATCGCGTACCCATCGCTTCTTGCAAACTATTCCAAAATTGGCTAGTGAAGATTGGGTCACGATCGCTGACTATGCTAGAAGGAACTCCATGCAATCGTACTATCTCTCGAAGATAAACAGTTGCTAGCCATGATGCGGTCCTCTTGCTCTTCACCGGAATAAAATGAGCACTTTCCGTAAGTCTATCAACTATGACCCATATCCCATAAAGCCCAAAAAGTTTGGTCAACTAAGTGGACACCTTCATCCTAACTATATGTCCAAGAAACCGAACTTCCTTTCTCCAAAAATGGCATTTAGAGAACTTGGCTTTCAACTGATGAGCTCTAAGCATATCCATAACCTCCTTGAGGTGTGTAGCACGTTCTTCCTCGTCCTTAGAGAAGACCAGAATATCATCCACGAAAACAACCACAAACTTGTTAAGGAACTCCCTGAACACCCTACTCATCAAATCAATAAAGTATGCGGGTGCATTAGTCAAACCGAACGGCATGACTAGCCATTCAAAGAATCCATCTGGAGTCCTAAACGCAGTCTTATCAATACTATCCTCAGCCACTCTAAGCTGATGGAATCCGGTGGCTAGATCGAGCTGAGAGAAAACAGAAGCGCCAACCAGCTGGTCAAAGAGATCATCAATCCTCGGTAACTGGTGTCTATTCTTCTTTGTCAGCTTGTTCAACTCACGATAATCAACACATAGACAAAGCGAACCATCCGCCTTAGTAGCGAATACCACCGGAGCACCCCATTCCGAAATGCTTCGCCTAATGAAATTTTTCTCAAGCAACTCCTTGATTTGCTTGCTAAGCTCTCTTCTTTCTCGCGGGGCCTTGTGCCTAACAGGCAATGAAACTGGCTTGGCATTATCAACCAGATAAATACGGAAGTCTATCTCGCTTCTAGGGGGTAACCCCTTCACCTCATCAAAAACATCAGGATATTCTCGGACCACCCTCACAGATTGAAGGTTGTCAATAGATGAGTCGAGGGATTCAAGATAACATAACACGACGGGATCAAGAGGTTTACAAGAAATTTCTAGGGTATTACTGAGGCGAGTCATGAGCCTCTCCACCCTATGCTCACAATCAGGAATGGCTCCATAACTGGACAACCAATCCATGCCCAAAATCAACCCGTATCCCGAAAACCCGAGAACATAAGCATTACACATGAATTCTACGCTCACGATAGAAATCTTCAAATCCACAGAAATCACAGATAGATGGGCGGAACCCTCAATTGGATTTGAAACTCTAACGGGATCCTCAACTAGACTAGTACTTAGGTGCAAACTTTCAACAAGATCAGAAATAAAACTATGCGATGCGCCAGAATCAAATAAGGTGCGAACAGGGAAATCAAAAATATAAACAAGACTTTCTACAAAAATGCTACCTCGGTCCGGAACTGGAGCAGTGTTGAGAGCATGCATCTGCCCTCCAGAAGGTCCTGCTCGCTGAGTCTGTCCTTGCCCCTGCCCTTGCTTCTTTGGGCAATCCTTACTGAAGTGTCACGACTCTCCGCAATGAAAGCATTCTCCCAACTTCCTCTTCTTTTTCCTACAATCTTTGGCTATGTGTCCAACGATCCCACAGTAGTTGCACTTCCTTGTGTCCCTTGCCTTGTTGTTGTTGGCCTTGTTACCCTTGTTGTTCTTGTTGTTCTGGTTGCTCTGGTTGCTCTGATTTCCTCCCCACTTGGAGTCCGCCTTCTTGGTTTGAGTCTCATTCGGCTTGACTTCTTTCTTGCCATTCTTATCATCCCCCTGAAGCAATGTCATGTCTACTAGGCTTTAAAAAGTGGCCCCCATGGGTATATGAGACATGGCTAAACCTTGTAATGGCTCATTCAACCCTCGTGCAAAGTGTAGAGCCTTCTTCTGGGGTGTGTTAACCATGTCCAAACCGAATCGAGCAAGCTGGTTAAACTTAATCACATACTCCCTCACTGTCATGTCCCCTTGCTTCAAAGATATAAACTTCTCCATTTGTAGATTCTCCTCAGCAGATGATAGAAACTTAAGCCCAAACCTCATCCTAAAGTCGGCCCAAGTCTCTATAGGCCTAGTAGCGTTGGTGACCTCCCACCAATAAGCAGCTTCCTCTTTCAATAGCCATACTGCCAACAGAACTTTTCTACGGTCTTCCACATCAAAGATGGCAAAGAGGTCTTCAGTTTCTTTTAACCAGTTTCTTGCCTCAACAAAAGTCTCCGTCCCAATAAAATTCTTGCCACCCATCGCCTTAAAGTCTTTGCTAATCTTTGCGAAATCCGCTTGTGGACGCTGAGGAGGAGGAGGAGGAACCTCAGGTACGGTGGGAGTGTTTGCTGGGCCTGCATCGTTGGCCCTAGCTTCCAAGTACCTTCGGAACCATCCGGGTATGGTTACTCCCTCGGGAAGGTTAAGATTGGCCATGCTGAAAAAGGAAAAGATAGATTTAGAACGAGGAAGCAAAGGATAGTGCTAATGGCTTTTGGGGAATAGCCTTTTAAAATAAACTAGACTTTTCTTGGAAAATACTTAATTAGTTTTGAAAAAAGTTTTTCAAAAGGGTTTTAAAACTTTTGTCCGGTCTAGTAAAACCTTATGCTCTGATACCAAATGTAACACCCCACCTCCGCCAGGGTCACTCTTGCAAGTACACTAGCTTTGGAGGGGTGTTGGACAAGGTAAACATGCATAACGATATCACAAGACAGAACATATAAGTAAAACAGAGTAAGTAAAGCAGCGGATAAAATTACTATTTCAAAACCATAGTCAAGTTACATCAAAGTACTTAGTCATCATTTTCCCAACAAAACAAAGCCTAGAAAAACATAAACTGAAAACTGGAAATAACATAAAGTAAACTATCCCCAAAGTAGACGTGGTAAAGCCATAGCGAGCTCAAGTCCAAACCGTACATGAGCTATCCAGTAAGCAAGCTAAAGTTCCAAACTAGGTGCTAGTATTCCCACCCTGAGAACCTGGGGGGGGGGAAACGGAAGAAAAGAGGCGAAAGAAAACGGGTCAGTCAAAAAGACTGGTAATCCTACCTACTATTAGTATAAAAACTAATAAAGTTAACTGGACATGTAAAACAGAGATGAAACATAGGATGATAACTGGCATGGTGAAAAGTTAACAAGATAGATCAAGTGTGGCATCGCATATACAAGGTTAAGTTGCACCAGGTGTACTAGTATTCTAATCCATGTCAAGTATAAACAAGAAATGATCCCTTAGCCCAAAGTTGGCCCAACATCATGAGGTGACCTAAATCAAGGTCCAACTACTCGATCTAGTCGATCGGCTCCCTACAAGCCTAACTCGTCGTGTATCGGTGTCATACGGCTTAATCATGGAATGTAGTTAACTGTGCAAGGTCCACCCTAGGGTGTATCCAGCCCTAAGGTGTAAACCACAGACACAATTCAAGCACGCACAGTCTAAACCTACTGGTGCCCGTGTTCAACTCCGGACTTAATGTGCACGACCATGGTCCGCCTGAACAACCGGTGCACCATTCAGCCATCTCTTTTGGTCTCTTACAATCAGTCCAGTAATCATGCCCCACCCTAGCCTAGTCTAGGGTATCCAGATACTCCCAAGTGGGTTACTGCTGAAAAGGACCTCGTAACTAGGATTTCAAGCGGGTTAAGTGTGGTTAACCCTATCCTAACCATGTATTGAGTTGGTCAAGTGTATCCAAGCAGTTCATGACTTAACCCTATCAATACATCGTGTTTAATTGGTTAAGTATTCAAGTAGTCCATGACTTAACCCTACCAACCCAACGTGTTTAATTGGTTAAGTATTCAAGTAGTCCATGACTTAACCCTACCATGTGGCATTAATTAACTTAATGCACCCCAACCTCTCACATTAGACTTTGTTGTGGTTACTAGTTAAGCCGGGCGGGTCCGGGTAGCTTTACACCACAACCTAGTCTAACATCGGGTTTTAAGTGCGATATGACCAACTACTCACATTGGGTCCTATTGTTTGTAGCCACTATTTAAGCCAGTCGGTTCCGGGTAGATTTATGCTACAAACTCAACCCAACCTCGAGTTGGCCACTTTCATGTTTTCTACATGTCATGTCCACGTTCATGTTTTCAAGCATAAACACATGTCAAACTTTCATGTCATATTTTCAAGTCATGCTTTCATGTTATTTAAGTTTGCCCAACTACCCATAACGTATTCCCATCGCACGTAAATTCGCATCAATGCAAATAGATCAAAAAGGGAACATAACAATATGACAAGGTGGGCATAAGGTGGCAAAGTCTATCACAAGTTAAACATGGTGATATTTGAGGAAAGGGTGTTCAACATACTAGCATATGGCTTCAACATGTATGATAGCATAAAAGGTGACTTGGCCTCAAACATATCAAATAGCATAAGGGTGCTTTGGCCTCAAGCATGCATAATAGCATAAGGGTGGTTTGGCCACAAGCATGCATAATAGCATAAGGGTGACTTGGCCACAAGCAGGCATAATAGCATAATTAGCAAATAGGCTCAATATCATCATATGCATGTTAAGAAACATGAGGGGTTAAGGTTTGTTAACATGCATAAGCCATAATCCATTTCATAGCATTTTTTCCAAAGGTCAACATGAACGGTACTAGATTCATGATAGGTCCACAATCATAGATCAAGAGAGGCATGAATAGATCTATGCATACAATGATAGGTTCAAGGCAAATATTGCACTTAGGTCCAATTCCAATCTACACATGTATGGCATTAAACTTAGCAAATAGGGTGATAAACTTGTGATTAGCATATAGGTTGCATCATGGTAAGTTAATATCAAGGTCATGAGGAGTTCTATGTTGCATTTATGCACAATCACCACATAAAGCTCATAGCTTTCCACCCAAAAGTCAACATAAGTGGTACTAGGTTCATAATAGGTAAGCATTAGGTCCACAAACATAGATTAAAAGGGTCATGAATGAATCTATGCATGAAATCCAAGACAAGCATAACACAAAAGTCTCATTTCAACTTGCTACATGTCATATTAAGTTCATAGTTTAAATCTAAGAGTAGAATAGGGCTTACAATGCTATGAAGACTATAAAATAAAACAAGATTGAGACGAAGCCACTAGCAAATCCGCAAGGAAAATAATATGCTCCACCCTAAGCCTTGAAAAATAAGTAAAATAGCTTCTATGACGAAGAAAGATGGCTCTTTGAACTAAGAAAGATAGCTTCTTGGACTTAGATTTGATTTGGAACACTCATGCTCTCAAGATGAAGATGGAGGCCATGATTAGGGAGCATTTTGGCAGCACTTAGTTGTAGGATTGATTTGTGTGGGTTTAGGCTAGGTCTTAGGGTATTTTTATAGAAGTTTAGGTTAGTTTAGGCCATAGGATTAACCCTAGTTTAGATCTAAACCATAAAAAATCGTCACAGGCCAGCAGAACAGACCAGAGAACCAAAACAGGTGCACCAGGCCAGCCAGGGTCAAACCAGAAAGCTGTGCAGGTTTCTGGCTCGACACGGGCGCACTTCCCAAGTGCGCCAGTGTATTTTTCTGCTGGCGCACTTCACAAGTGCGCCAGTGCATTCTGGCTTGTTTTCGGTTTTTCTGCCTAACTTCGTTCGTCCATATCTTCTTCATACGGACTCCGATTTTCGAAAACTCGGACTCTATTTCGCGTATTTTTCCGAGACGAACGCAATGGCGCAGCCCGTTTCCCTTGATTCAGATTTTAAAATTTAATTCTGCCTTGATTTATGTTATAACGTTTTATAAAAATTCGGGTTGTTACACTTAACTTCGGTGGAGCATTTTTTCCTACAAGATGCAGAAAAATTACAAGACAGACAAATAAAGCAATGAAAAATAAATAACCTTTATTAATTTAAATAGCTTGTACAAAGATTGTTTTACAACACCAATACTAATTACAAGAAAGCATCTGTTTTGTTTAATATATAAGAAGCACAAACTAACAATGATATTCCCCAATAAAGCATGAGCCAGCCATAGCAGTAGAAAATGGAGTTCAAAGCAATGCGCCAAAGAATCTTCATGCTCGGAAAGAGTAACGGCCCAAAATGAGCTGAGCTTTTCCCTCCCTGACTACCTGGGGGGAACGGAAGAAAAGAGGCGAAAGCAAACTAGGTCAGACATAAAGTCTGGTAAGCCCAGTGATTCTTAGTATTTAAACGAGGAAAAGGGTCATGACATGAATAAACTAAATATAAGACTAAACCATACTAACAAGATAACATGGGGGTAAGCATGGGATATGGCAAGATAAACTGAATGTACCGATAAACTGAATGTACTGATAAACTGAATGCGCTTCTACTCCTTCTCTACTTCGCAACTACCCTGTTATACTGATTTCTATATCTCTGCACTACCAATAAATGTCCAAACTAGTAATCTATGATCATATGATAAGGTGATCCCAATCCTCGTATTTGCGGTTTCCTTCAGGTGTACATCTATTATGGGGATTCCATTTATTACCTAGATCTAATCTAGGGTTTACTATCGAGCGCTTCCTAGATTCAACCAGGGTTTACGCTACCCAGGGCCACTGGGGTTTATGCTACCTATTGAATGCTTCTCGGATTCAGGGTTTACGTGACCTAGGTCCAACTAGGGATTATGCTCCCTACTTTGTATTAATTTTCCATGTGTCTGTGTCAGTCGGTCCTCTCTTGCCTGTAGATACTCTGTGTTGTCCCCACCATTAGGTGTATCAAGCCTTATCATAGCGACCCGACACGATTCAAGATGCACAGTGTATAACTACTGGTACCCAGTGCCTGCTTTTTCCACTCCAGAGTACGTGCACGCCCGTAAACCGTCGGAACCTACACTGACGTACCCCCTGCCGCTATTTTGACCGCTTATAATCATCCCAGTAATCGTGCCCCACCCTTCCTAGCTCAGGGTACCGTGATACATCTATGTGGGTTACTGCTGAAATGGGTCGTCGTTACTAGGGTTTCCTACTGGTTAAGTTTGTGGGCCTATATATATACAATATTACCCACCTACATGTGATGTACTTAACCCTCCCACTGATTCAAGCATGTTTATTTAATGGTTAAGTTTGTGGGCCTATATGTACTAATATTACCCACCAACCCGATATGTACTTAACCCTCCCACTGATTCAAGTTGATATATATTCTTGGTTAAGTGTTATCCATTCATTCAAGTTAACTTAGCCTGCCCACTCATCCTGTTATATATATATATATATATATATTGGTTAAGTGTTCCCCTTGTGTTACTTAACCCCTATCACATGTCATGTTATATATATATGTATATGTATATATAAATATTGATTAAGTGTTCCTCCTGTGTTACTTAACCCTATCACACATCATGTTATATATATATATATATATTGGTTAAGTGTGTCCTATTAACTTAACCTCACCCACTTGTCTAAGTAACATGTTATGACGGTTAAGTGTTCTAAATTTACTTAACCTCACCATCTAGTCTAGTTAGCATGTTAAACACTTACTTAACCCTACCCACTTGTCTAGTTAACATGTTATTATGGTTAAGTGTTCCCTTAGTTACTTAACCCCCCACAAATCTTGCCTTGTTAACATGTTAAGTTGGTTAAGTGTCCAAATTAACTTGACCCCAATCAATCTTGTCTAGTTAATATGTTGAATTGGCTAAGTGTTTTCTCGATTACTTAACCCCACCCTTCTTGTCTTTGTTAACATGTTATTACGGTTAAGTGTTTCCCTAGTTACTTAACATCACCATTTCTAGCTTGATTTATTCATGAGCCTTAATTAATTAATTAATTAATTAAAGCACCAACCACTCACATTAGACAGATATTGTTGTGGTTAGTGGATGTGTCGGTCGGTTCTGTGCAGGTTTACACCACAACTCAGTCTAACCTAGGGTCTTTCTGGGCTTGATGCACTAAACACCCACATTAGACAGGTACTGCTGTGGTCACTGGATGTGTCGGTCGGTTCTGGGCAGTTTTACACCACAATTCAGTCTAACCTTAGGTTAGGCATATTCATCTTTTACTAAATTTACATATTTACTACTTATGTAAATTTTTCCGTAAACCAATTTAGCCTAGATCATATTCAATTGTCATGCAAATTAACATACTTATATTCTATGCCAAAACTTGATTTACCAATCAATTAACCCAACTTGCAGTTTATACCAATTTAAATTTAATATTCCCCTTTTCAATTCATGCCCAATCTAGATTAATATTCCAATTTATGGTTCATGTCAAACCTAGATTTACTATTCTAGTTTACCGTTTATGTCCAAAACTTGATTTACACGCCAATTACACACTTTGCGGCCAATTAAATTTATCAATTTATGCCCAAGTCTAATATGCATGTATATCATTCACTATTATAGCAAATTTAGATTATGCCAACATATTTTTTATGCCAAATTAACTTATTTAAGCTACGCCCAAATTTCTGCACCGTAATCATACGTATGACATGATTTCACAAGTTTCTAAGTACTCATTAAATGATACTAATAGCATCAAAGCAAGGAATAGGGGATAAGCACGAGAAATGACATAAAAGAATAGCCATGCAAGAATGAACCAAATACAAAAATAATGGTTCCAATGAGTTTGATGTACATAACAGTGAATAGGAATAAACTAGACAAGTTACACACCAAAAATGAGATCCAACATAATTAAGGGAACATGCATAGGTGATTTGGTCCAACATAATGCCAGTTCGAAGTACAACCTAATAGGTTAATGGGAATATGCATAAGTTAATAACTACAATAGTTATAGGCAATTAACCACAATAGTCATGGGCGACTAATCACAATAGTTTCTTAATCAATGTCATAAGCAATAGTCTCATAGTCATGAATCTTGGTAATAGTCTCATAGTCATGAATTATATGCAATAGTCTCAAAATTATGAATCATAGTCATAGTCGTAGGCAACAGTCTTATAGTCATATGTAATAGTCTCTTTGTCATGAATCATAGTCATAGGCGATAGTTTCATAGGCAACAGTTTCATAGTCATCGTCTTAGGCAAAAGTCCCATAATCATAGTTATTGGCAATTAGCCACAATAAGTTCTAGGCCACAATCGAGAATCAGATCCAAAGGCATAGATAACGTTAGATTTGACATAAGCTTGAATCAAAGATGATTAACTTGCAAATAGGCACAGTTCTATATTTTAATTCATTACATTCACAATTCCAATTACATGTTCAAATCTAAGGAATAACCGAACTTACAGTGATCGGTTTAGAAAAGGCGATTTGCTATGATTCGAGTGACGTTGCTTGAAGCGGAATGCCTATAGTCCAACTTGAAGCTTTAACTTGATTTGAATCTCCAATTTGAAGAACTATAACTTGTTTTAATAAGATTTGTTTTAATGGTGGAGGCTAGAGAGAGAAACAGCATGTAGATGCCTAAAAGAATTTGTGTGGAGAAACCTTAGGTCTAGGCATTCTTTTATAGGTATGGAGAGTGTTTTAGAGCCAATAGATCGCCCTAGAAGCCATCTGATCCATCCAGAATAGGTCAAAATCGTTGCAATCCAGATCTGGAAAAACAGGGCAGGTCGACCCCCTGGTCGACCTATGGGGGGGAGGTCAACCCCCTGGTCGACCTATGTACACAAGTCGACCCCTAGGTCGACCCCTAGGTCGACCCCCTGGTCGACCTGGGTCTTGGGCGGGAAATTTCCCGCCCAGCCCGGGTGTGTGTTTTGAATTCGAATTTTGAATCTGTTTTTATTTATTTAAATTCTTGAAACTTCTGAAGGCCATAACTTCTTCATACGAAGTCCGATTTACGCAAACTCAGACTCTATCTCAACCAGAATTTCGAGATGAACGCAATGGCATAACCCATTTCCCTTAATTCTTCTTCTAAAAATTATTTGTACTTTAATTTGTGAAACTTGATGTTAAAGAATTATGGGGTGTTACATTCTCTCCCCCTTAAAGGATTTCGTCCGCGAAATCTTCAAGTTAGGAAGAATGTGTCCTACCATTCAGTCGTCCGTCTACTCAACCATTCTATCACAGGCATTCATTGTCCTTAAAAAGATTCTAATGCTTTTATGTTCATATGCATAGTGTGTGTATATGTCCTTATCTAATGCAAAATCAGGCGGTCTACTGATCTAGTTGACTTCCTTAATGCGAATTATGTCAGTGCCATGCGTCTAATATGTATGCAATCCTAATGATACATATCATTTCTATATGAGTGCACAACCATTCACTCAAATGCAACACATCAAGTTCTATCCATAAACAAATACATATATGCAAATGCAATATGAAAGTGACTGAGCCGATCTAGTGCCTAATGTGTGTATATGCATCCACGAGCAAGCACTAGCAACCACTTGCAACCATCAATCATAACATGTTTCAAATACATGTTTATATCCATTGGTTTCTACCTAAGGATCACGAAGATAGGACCTAGAGGATATACTTAAAAAGATGGAAACAAGAATGCCTAAAATTCCTAGCAAAAGAGATCAAGGATATGCCCTCAAGAAAGAGGGTATGATGCGTGTATCTAGTCTTCTAAGTCGCATCTTCTTGAGCTTCACTCCACTGTACCTTATCTAATTTAACTTCATGGTTGCGAAGCTTCTTGACCTCCCTTTCCAAAACCCACTAGTAAAGATAGGCCCTCGATCACTTAACATGCTAGAGGGTATCCAATGTAGTTGAACAATCTTTCCAAGATAAACAGATATTAACCATGATATCAAGTGTATATCCTAATATGATTAGAGGTCTCTCCTCTACTTAGCTTATCCATCATGCTGCAGGTCTGAGGGTCTAAAGCTAATGGTTACTATGTGCTTGTTACCTCTTTTAAGGTTAGTCTTTTTTTCTACTTAGGGCGTCTGCTACAACCATTTATTTCTCAAGCAAATCATCCTAGTCGAACTCGACATCCGTCAATAACAAGCCCCAAAGGCCTAAACCAATATCAGACAAGCACCCAAGGAATACCTTCATCGAATTTGGACGATCTATGTGAGATGATATTAACAAAACAACCAAACAATTAAGCATTTTACCGACTCTGGCTATCCTCGCCAATCTTGCTCCAAAATTATCGTTGATCGCATAACTAGCTTTGCGGTGTCATCTAGATACAAGCGGAGGTCTGTCTCAAATTTTAGGGGGAAAACCCTTAACCTAATCAAAACATCTTGCGTACTCATGGACTACCCCAACGGATCGAAAATCATCGATAGATAAGTAAAGTGATTCTAGGTAGCTAAGACAAACTGATCCCTTAGGATCGTACGAAATCTCAAGGGTATTCTCGAGGCAAGTCGAAAGTCTAGATACCCTTGTTTCATAATTACTACTAACCAATCAATGCTTAGAATCAACCCATAGCCCAAAAAACATAAGCATAAATATAGCTATTCTCAAATCCTCACAAGTCAAAGATAAATGGGCCGAACCAACAATTGGATTCGAGACTATAATGGGATCCTCTACTACACAATATCTAGGGTGCAGAGACTCAACTATGGAAGTTGATATATACGGATGTGAAGCGCTAAAATCGAAAGGAGTACTAACAGGATAATCAAAAAGGAAAAACTCTTTCAACCAAAATCTTACTGCCTATCTCTCTCAGGTATGCTGGCGGTGATAGCATGCACTCGCCTTCTGGAAAATCCTGTCCCTTGTTCTTGCCCTTGCCCTTAATTATACGACCCGTTATACCAAAATAAAGATACTTCCTCTTTTCTAGGTTTTACTATTTTTTCCTCCCCTCCTTAGTGAACCAAGTCCATATCCATGGGTTCTTCATCCTTGCGTTGTGCTCCATAGCCAGACCCCCTTATTCTCAACTTTGCCATCCTTGTGTAACTTATTGACATGTCTCTCGAAAGCTGCTTCCATCGCACGGAGAATCCTACAAAGTTCGAAAGAAAATTAGCCGCAGGTGAAACTGCTACGGCTACAGATGGAAGTTGGGCACTTGTTTACCCTTTGACAAGTGTCGTAGTCATGTCGAGCCTATGAAACCATGCCGCGATGAGGTTACCTCCCAGAAAGCCAGGAGCCCCGGAGACTTAGGAAAGAAGGAAACAAGGATTCAAATATAGGATCAAAAGATAGTGCATATGGCTTTGGGGAATATGCCTTTAAAACAAAACTTTTCTTTTGAAAATGCTTCTTTTAAAACCATTTTGAAATATTTTTTCAAATCTTGTTATCTGATCCGGTAACCTTCAGCTCTGATACCAAGTGAAACACCCCACCTCCGTTAAGGTCACTCACAAAGGGAATGCCTTAACTTTGGTGGAGCATTTTTTTAGTACAAGATGCAGAAAAATTACAAGACAGACAGATAAAGCAGCGAAAAATAAATAACCTTTATTGATTAAAATAGCTTGTACAAAGATTGTTTTACAACACCAATACTAATTACAAGAAAGCATCTGTTTTGTTTAATATATAAGAAGCATAAATTGATAATGATATTCCCCAATAAACCATGAACCAGCCATAGCAATAGAAAATAGAGTTCAAAGCAATGCGCCAAAGAATCTTCAAGCTCGGAAAGAGTAATGGCCCCAAAATGAGCTGAGCTTTTCCCTCCCTGACTACCTGGGGGGGAACGGAAGAAAAGAGGCAAAAGCAAACTAGGTCAGACGTAAAGTCTGGTAAGTCCAGTGATTCTTAGTATTTAAACAAGGAAAAGGGCCATGACATGAATAAACTAAATATAAGACTAAACCATACGAACAAGATAACATGGGGGTAAGCATGGGATATGGCAAGATAAACTGAATGTACCGATAAACTGAATGCGCTTCTACTCCTTCTCTGCTTCACAACTACCCTGTTATATTGATTTTTATATCTCTGCACTACCTAATAGTGTCCAAACTAGTAATCTATGATCATATGATAATGTGATCCCAATCCCCGTATTTGCAGTTGCCTTCAGGTGTACATCTATTATGGGGATTCCATTTATTACCTAGATCTAATCTAGGGTTTACTATCAAGCGCTTCCTAGATTCAGCCAGGGTTTACGCTACCTAGGGCCACTGGGGTTTATGCTACCTATTGAACGCTTCTCGGATTCAGGGTTTACGCGACCTAGGTCCAACTAGGGATTATGCTACCTACTTTGTATTAATTTTCCATGTGTCTGTGTCAGTCCTCTCTTGCGTGTAGATACTCTGTGCTGGCCCCACCATAAGGTGTATCAAGCCTTATGATAGCGACCCGACACGATTCAAGATGCACAGTGTATAACTACTGGAACCCAGTTTTCCACTCCGGAGTACATGCATGCATGTAAACCGTCTGAACCTACGCTGATGTACCTCCTGCCGCTATTTTGACTGCTTATAATCAGCCCAGTAATCGTGCCCCACCCTGCCTAGCTCAGGGTACTGTGATACATCTATGTGGGTTACTGCTGAAATGGGTCGCTGTTACTAGGGTTTCCTACTGGTTAAGTTTGTAGGCCTATATATATACAATATTACCTACCTACACGTGATGTACTTAACCCTCCCACCGATTCAAGCATGTCTATTTAATGGTTAAGTTTGTGGGCCTATATGTACTAATATTACCTACCAACCCGATTTGTACTTAACCCTCCCACTGATTCAAGTTGATATATATTCTTGGTTAAGTGTTATCCATTCATACAAGTTAACTTAACCTGCCCACTCATCATGTTATATATATATATATATACATATTGGTTAAGTGTTCCCCTTGTGTTACTTAACCCCTATCACATATCATGTTATATATATATTTTGGTTAAGTGTTCCTCTTGTGTTACTTAACCCTATCACACATCATGTTATATATATATATATATATATATATATATATATATTGGTTAAGTGTGTCCTTTTAACTTAACCTCACCCACTTGTCTAATTAACATGTTATGACGGTTAAGTGTTCTAAATTTACTTAACCTCACCATCTAGTCTAGTTATCATGTTAAACACTTACTAAACCCTACCCGCTTGTCTAGTTAACATGTTATTATGGTTAAGTGTTCCCTTAGTTACTTAACCCCCCACAAATCTTGCCTTGTTAACATGTTAAGTTGGTTAAGTGTCCAAATTAACTTGACCCCTATCAATCTTGTCTAGTTAACATGTTGAATTGGCTAAGTGTTTTCTCGATTACTTAACCCCACTCTTCTTGTCTTTGTTAACATGTTATTATGGTTAATTGTTTCCCTAGTTACTTAACCTCACCATTTCTAGCTTGATTTATTCATGAGCCTTAATTAATTAATTAAAGCACCAACCACTCACATTAGACAGATATTGTTGTGGTTACTGGATGTGCCGGTCAGTTCCGGGCAGGTTTACACCACAACTCAGTCTAACCTCGGGTCTTTCTGGGTTTGATGCACTAACCACCCACATTAGACAGGTATCGTTGTGGTCACTGGATGTGTCGGTCGGTTCTGGGCAGTTTTACACCACAATTCAGTCTAACCTTAGGTTAGGCATATTCATCTTTTACTAAATTTACATATTTACTACTTATGTAAATTTTTCCGTAAACCAATTTAGCCTAGATCATATTCAATTGTCATGCAAATTAACATACTTATATTCTATGCCAAAACTTGATTTACCAATCAATTAACCCAACTTGCAGTTTATACCAATTTAAATTTAATATTCCCCTTTTCAATTCATGCCCAATCTAGATTAATATTCCAATTTATGGTTCATGTCAAACCTAGATTTACTATTCTAGTTTACCGTTTATGTCCAAAACTTGATTTACACGCCAATTACACACTTTGCGGCCAATTAAATTTATCAATTTATGCCCAAGTCTAATATGCATGTATATCATTCACTATTATAGCAAATTTAGATTATGCCAACATATTTTTTATGCCAAATTAACTTATTTAAGCTACGCCCAAATTTCTGCACCGTAATCATACGTATGACATGATTTCACAAGTTTCTAAGTACTCATTAAATGATACTAATAGCATCAAAGCAAGGAATAGGGGATAAGCAAGAGAAATGACATAAAAGAATAGCCATGCAAGAATGAACCAAATACAAAAATAATGGTTCCAATGGGTTTGATGTACATAACAGTGAATAGGAATAAACTAGACAAGTTACACCCCAAAAATGATATCCAACATAATTAAGGGAATAGGAATAGGTGATTTGGTCCAACATAATGCCAGTTTGAAGTACAACCTAATAGGTTAATGAGAATAGGCATAAGTTACTAACTATAATAGTTATAGGCAATTAACCACAATAGTCATGGGCGACTAATCACCATAATTTCTTAATCAATGTCATAGGCAATAGTCTCATAGTCATGAATCTTGGTAATAGTCTCATAGTCATGAATCATATGCAATAGTCTCAAAATTATGAATCATAGTCATAGTCATAGGCAACAGTCTTATAGTCATAGTCATATGTAATAGTCTCTTTGTCATGATCATAATCGTAGGCGATAGTTTCATGGGCAACAGTTTCATAGTCATAGTCTTAGGCAAAAGTCCCATAATCATAGTCATTGGCAATTAGCCACAATAAGTTCTAGGCCACAATCGAGAATCAGATCCAAAGGCATAGATAACGTTAGATTTGACATAAGCATGAATCAAAGATAATTAACTTGCAAATAGGCACAATTCTATATTTTAATTCATTACATTCACAATTCCAATTACATGTTCAAATATAAGGAATAACTGAACTTACCGTGATCGGTTTAGAAAAGGCGATTTGCTATGATTCGAGTGACGTTGCTTGAAGCGGAATGTCTATGGTCCAACTTGAAGCTTTAACTTGATTTGAATCTCCAATTTGAAGAAGAACTATAACTTGTTTTAATAAGATTTATTTTAACGGTGGTGGCTAGAGAGAAACAACATGTAGATGCCTAAAAGAATTTGTGTGGAGAAACCTTAGGTCTAGGCATTCTTTTATAGGTATAGAGAGTGTTTTAGAGCCATTAGATCGCCCTAGAAGCCATCTGGTCCGTCCAGAATAGGTCAAAATCATTGCAGTCCTGATCTGAAAAAACAAGGCAGGTCGACCCCCTGGTCAACCTATAGGGGCGAGGTCGACCCCCTGGTCGACCTATGTACACAGTTCGACCCCTAAGTCGACCCCCTGATCGACCTGAGTCCTGTGCGAGAAATTTCCCGCCCAGCACGAGTGTGTCTTTTGAATTCGAATTTTGAATCTGTTTTTATTTATTTAATTCTTGAAAATTCTGAAGGCCGTAACTTCTTCATACGTAGTCCAATTTACACAAATTCGGACTTTATCTCAAGTAGAATTTCGAGATGAACGCAGTGGCGTAACCCATTTCCCTTAATTCTTCTTCTAAAAATTATTTATACTTTAATTTCTGAAACTTAATGTTACAGAATTACGGGGTGTTACAAGATCAGATTTTAATTTCAAACAATTTTCACAATCAGAATTTTCTGATTTTATGACATTTGAAAGTTTTGATTCCAAATAGTTAATTTTGCTAGTCAACTCAGAATTCTTAGATTTCAGAGATTTATTTTCAGATTGGAGTTTATCAACAGATTTAGTTAAATCAACGCACATATAAACTAAATCTTTGTATGTGAAATTTTTAGTTTTAGCATCTGTTGATTCTCCATCGTTTGATCCATATGTTTCTCCTTTTAAGCATAGATCTGAATCTGAGTTGACATTTCGAGGTTTTGAGCAGTCGTCAGATTTTTCATGCAGCGCATTGAGAGTCCTCCTGATTTCCTACGCGGTTAAACAATGAGAAATAAGGCAATATTGGTCATCATCCATATAAGAATATAAAATATGAATAGCACGAAAATTAAATTCAATATCAACCCTATTTACAATATCGTATCCATTAAAATACTATTTCAACATTTAATATCAACAGATTTCAAATAGGATTCCATTTCTGATTTCCAATTTAAAAAATCGATACCACTAAAAATAGATGGAATGTGACTGGACTAACTCTCTATGGACTGACAACTAGGGATCACCATTACTCTAGAGTTAAACAAAATACCTGCACTGATACCACTTGTTGGATCTAGATTAACCCTAGAGGGGGGAATAGGGTTTATCACAGTTTTTATTGGATATTAAAAATTCACAGAACACAGAATGCAGTAGAAATAAAAAAGCAGAAAGTAAATGAAACAAGATATACCCAGCTTCGGCAAAATCCTGCTTACTGCTGCATTCCTAAGGTTTCTACTAGGTGATAAAACAGATCTCGCTTACAAGACCATGTAAACTCGCACTCCCTGCTCCTGCACTAACCCTAAGCTCAAAACCCTATACTGGTATATATCCCCTAGACTAATTTTTTTTTAGTTTTATAGACTCTAGTAAACTTCCTAGTTTTACAGACGAAACTAGGTAACCACCTAGATTTTACAGACTCTAGCAACTGTCAGTTAAAGCCCTACTTGAATCCCTAGATTTTACAGACCTAGAAAATGTTATTTTGTTTACAAAAAAGACAAAATTAAAAAATAATACAGAATAAAATAACACAAGCTAAAAACTCTAAGAATTAAAATAGAAGGGTCATCCCCTTATTCATTTAGAAACTTGGCCGGTCCAATTTTTTTTAAGTCCATTGTTACTCTCATTTTCCCGATCCTTTTCTCTGGAAAAGATGAAAAATGGCGACCACGATTAACTCTTGGATTTCCTTCTTTTGCTCCCAAATCAAATCGAGATGTCCGAAATTTGCTGAGATGCTTCTCTGATGATCGAATAGAATTGCTCCTTTTTGTCACTCAATTTGGGATTTGCTCGATCGAAAACAACGTGAGTAATCTGAATTGATTTTCTATGTTTTCAGATGAATTGTTGGAATGGTTTTCGAAACCTTACGCCAGTGATGAATTGGTTGTTAAGTAGGATTAGAAATCCTTAAACATCTCTGATTTCAAAAATGAATTCGATCTGATTTGGCGTGTTTCCTCTTTCGGTTCTCTTGATAAAAAATTTGATTTCTTGGCTTTGAAAACTTTCCTGATTTGTGGTGATGAATTTCGATACTATCCTGGACATGCTTGTTGCCTTTTAAAAAAGATTTTCCCTTCTTGAAAATAAGATCTTTCGACTTTGTTAATTCTAGAAAGAATTTGAAACAAGAAAAAAACCTATTGCCAAATATTCCAACGATGAATTCTGGAAATATACCTGTGCATGCCATATCTGAATCATTCATGACACATGCTGATATTCTGCTAATTAACACTTGCCAAAAATGATTTCCAAAAGTTTCCCACTATTTTCTTAAAGTAGAATTGAATATTAACCATAAAACGAAAACTTTCTAGCCAAATTCTGATTCTCTGGAAAGTAGTGATGCTAAAAATGTTGTCTTGAATTGCAAATTTTCTTCTGTAAATTGTTGTGCAATCCCAACATAAATCTTTAGCTTCCTGATTTCTTGGCTTGACTACTTTGCACTATGTTGATTAAGCTGCCTTGTGTATACATGTGAACACCTCGTTTTGCTGTATGTATGCTCTTCTATACACTGTGTATTCTAGCTGCCATGACAATTCATGTTTGTTGCTGAAACTGCTCACTTTGTTACTCTTGAAAATAAATTTGACTTGCCAACTCCACCCATGCATTGTGTTGACTGAATGCTTGACCATTTGTATATCACTGAACAGGATGAACTGATTTTGTAGCTGCTTCATTGTATTGTTGTCGAGCCATATATTTGTACACTTGCACATGCACATGTTGTTGGTTCTGATACTTGAACTGAATCGGCTGAGCCTCTTGCTTGTACACATGTTGTACCATTCCTGAGGAGCTTTTGCACACATATACTTTGATGTTGATATATACCATGTATTTTGTAGCTCATACATGCATTTGAATCCCACTTAGCTCGACCAGACCATTGTGCACCAGTTTCCTTTGTGCCTTGCCTCAATGTTGTGCTGTGTGCATATATGTATCCTTGCTGCATGTCCACATTAGCCTACTTGACCATTTTTGCATTATGCTCGATCATGAACTTGACCATTTGAACTAGTTCGAACATGAGCTTTACTGTGTTCACATTTATGATGGCTTATACTTGAGTTTGCACTTGTACTGATTTGTTTGGATTTGCTCATACACATGAATACTTGTTTTCTTGGCTGCACCATTGTATTTCCTGCTGTAACTAATAGTTTGACTCTATATGTAGCCTCCTACATTAGTTGTTTTTACCATGATTGTATTGACCATATGTACATGTTGTAAATGTTGTTGTTCTTTGTTTTGATTACATGCATCCACATACATAAGCTTGGCCACTTACATTTTGTTTTAGCTGCTTTGTCATTGATATTTTTGGGTTGCCTCGACCACATTGATTATTGTTGCACTGAGTCGAGATGGTCCACGTGGCTACTCCTCAGTTGCACATTGATTGGCGAGGCAGTGTACACGTGTATATCTATACACGTGTATATGCAGCCATCAGAAAAAAATTCTTGTCCATGTACTAAAATATTTTGTATATACACTGACTGCCTTATGGTATTTCCAGTGCACCACTGTGAATATTTCATGCTGTCTAGACAACAACGTATTGATTAATAAATCAGATCAAGCCAGAAAAATGATGAGAAACATACCGAAATTCTGAGGCAAATAAATTTTTATTTTAAAAATTATATTCGCTAGAAATTAGAATATTATTTCTGTACCATATACTGTGTGTGTTTCTGCATGTGACAGGTATGGATGACTGGACTGACAGTGCAGTGAAGACAGAAGTCTGAAGACAGAGTGTAGAGTCAATGAAAAAAATGAATGTGTCTGTATGTAAAAGAGTTGTGAATGAATGTATGTATAAAATTGTATAACCATGTGATAGAGTATTGTAGTGAGGAGCTGTGTATGAAATGAAAGAATTGTACTCATGTTTGTATTAAACAAATTTGATTAAAATAAAATATCATTTTATTGTGTAAAACAAATTTGTTTATTCTGTATATATACAAGTACAATATCATGTGAAGAATATACAAATTGTGGAGTTATAAAATTGTACTGTTTGAATGTTGAAATAAAACATTATATTTAATAAAATACTGTTTGAATATTTAACTCTTGTCCAGTAGTATTTTATATAAATATAATATTTCTGTCTGTGATATAGAATAACAGTACAGTAAAAACACATTTGAAATAATATTTATTTGGTTGTTATCATCAAATAAAATTAATATAATTGTGTATACAACACCGTTATATACAACACATACGTCCAAGTATACCTAACCACTACCCTAATCGATCGGCTCCCTACTCCGTAGTTATCCTGCGTTGGACCCACAATGGGAGGTATCACTTCCTAAAGTGGCAACCCAAGATGTGCACAACCATATCTATTGGTCTCACGGTCGTCTTAGCCCCCTCTGCCCAGCCCATGCTCGCACGTCCCCGGTCGGTTTGCGCCGCCCACACTGTCCATCTCGTTTGGATCTCTTACAATCAATCAGTAAGCATGCCCCTTCTCCGCCTAATATGGAGTTCTTTTTTTGATACCAACTTCGGGTTACTGACTGAAACAGGTCGCATACAATACGATACAAGCTCTCCCCCTTGTCTTGTATCCCTACTAGGTTTTCCACTGACTATGTATACCCTTAGGTGTCTTTAATTACATAGCCCTATACCGGTTATGCTTACCCTAAAAGGTGTCTTTAATTACATAACTTCATTAAATTATCTACTGATTATGTATACCACTAAGTGTCTTTAATTACATAACCTCGTTACATGATCTACCGGTTATGTATACCACTAGGTATCTCTAATTACATAACCTTATTGGGTTAAGTTCGTGGGCCTATATATAATTATTACCCACCCCTTCTAATTTATTTAACCCACCCACTACCCATCCACTTTTATTTAACCCAAACTTAAGTTCATAATCATACAATCTTTAAATTAGGTTAAATAGTCCAATTCTTTTACCATGTCCACTTATGGTTTTATAATGGGCTAGACCTCCCACATTAGGCCTACAACATGTGGATGTTGGATTTGTCGATTGGGTCCGGGCAAACTTATTCCACAGTTGGGCCTAACCTCGTGTTATATCCCGATTCGTATTTACGTACTTAGACCTCCCACACTAGGTTCAGCATTAGTGGCCGCTGGATATGCCTGTCGAGTCCGGGTAAACTTCCGCCACTAATGCAACCTAACCTCGTGTCATAAGTACAATTACAATTCCTAATTGTAATTACTAAACATTCCACTTTTTATCCAAATCTACCTATGTCATTATAGGTAATTATTTCTATGTTTACTTATTTGAATTAAATGTCCAATATTACATAAATTGTGCCAATTATAAACCCCTTTTTCCCCATTTCTTAACTAACGTATTCGCACGTATTTTGGCGGCACCTAGGCTATAAAGTAGCCTAACTACAACAATGAAAAAGGGAATATGACAAAGGATGATAGTTTTTCAATATGTCTTGGCATACACATAAACTTAACATAGTACAAGGTGAGTGGACATGTAATTTTTATCATAACAAGGTGTACATAAACTAATGAACTTGTGGCAACTACGATATAAAAGCAACGTAATGAAATCTAGTCCAACTATTTAGATCTAGCATAACTAGGGTGACATAGCAACATGTTTAGATCTAAAAATGGTTTCACATGTCAAGTTTACCACATATTTAAACTAGTCACAATATGACAGGTGAAAGGTGATTTACATAAAGAACTAGATCTAGCCAAGGTTACAACTGTCCAATAGATGTACATTCACCATAATACAGTTACAAGTTTAGATCCACATAGACACATAATAGAATAATCACAATTGTATTAGATCTAGGGAATTAGAATCATACTTTACAACATATCCAAGTCATAGTCTTTCAAAATTTACTTTCATTTATATAAACCTAAAAACAACTAGAAACTCATTGTGTTAGGTTTAGAGAATTGAGAAATCATAGATCTAGAATTATGAATTTGATTTGCAAAGTTTGTAGAAAATGGTTCAGTTCGCACTCCAGCAGCATATAGCCTCCATGACTTCCAAAGAAGAAAATATGAGAAATAGACACATATTTATAGCTGCAGAGCCCTATGAAACCGACTGCAACCTCAGCCCTAGAGGTGTTGACACCTCTGTGGGTGGGTCGACCCCTAGCCGGGGGGTCAACCCCTAGGTCGACACCACTCTAGGGGGGTCGACCTACTAGAGCAGGAATTTTGCCGCTTTGACGAATTTTTTGAATTTGAATCTTTCTGGATAGAATTCCGACTCAGCTCTGACTCATACGTATGTATATAATTTTTCTACGCGTATACAAACTTAATACCCTCATAACTTCCTCATACAGTGTCCACTTTACGCAAACCAAATGTCTATCTTGACCAAAATTTCGAGACAGACGCAATGGTGCAGTCTGTTTCCTCTAACTCTGAATATTAAATTAATTACTTTTTTATTTATCTTCTTTTAGTGTTGGTACAAATTTGGGGGGTTACATCTAGGCACTATTCCTTACCTACTCCATACTTTTAAAACATGGTTTGGCCCTTTTCAATTCGCTTTTCTTTCAAAAGTTAAAAGTATCAAAACTTTATTTTCCTCATCAAAACTTACTTTTGCCAAACCATAAAAATATGTCATCTTAAAAAATGTAAATCATTAAGGACGCTTATTTTTTAATCTGGTTGATAACTTGTTCTTACCTATAAGGTCGGTTCAGTTACTTCCTACAAGGTGCAAACACCTACTCTATTCTAATTTCTACAACTTATTTTGTCCAGCCCACAAAATTTTCTCTTTTAATTTTTTTTATCAAAAATGATTGTTAAAAGAATAGATATTTCAAAACTTTGTTTATTAAAAATTCCTTATGCAAAACTGAGAGAATTTTATTTTAGAATTTTATTTTGTAAGAAATCACTATTTACAAAATATACCCCATTTTACTTCAAAACCTAATATGTACTTCTTTGCATATATTAAAACTATAACTTTTAAGAATAAAACTTGAAAACACCATAAACCATCTCCCAAAAGAGTTTATAATATCAAGTTCTTAAAGTTAGAAATTGGATTAGACTCAAAGCGGGTTTCCAATTTTTCTAGGCTTTCTTAGACACTCCCACAAAGTCAATTCTCTCAACTACATATATTCCTAATCCATTTTTCTCTTTTTAACCTTTTCCAATTTATAAGGTTTTACCGCCAAACCTACTAATATGAAATATCAACATATGGGATCCACCTTTCTCTATTTCAAAATATATTGTACACTACCCACCCAAATTTCCTAAGGGTCTCAAATTTCCATATTCATTCCTTTAGTGTACAAAACAATCACCCCAATTCTTACCATATTATACTCTTTCTATTTAGTGGGTTCCTCTGTAGATCTAGGTGTATACATATATACATAATACATTTATTTTTAAAAATTACAAATACGTTCACTCACTATTTGTACAGGATTCCTAAACCTAAGCCTTGATACCAGATGTAATAACCCGAATTTTGATTGACCGATTTTTTTTTCAAAATTCTAATCCATCGAAACACGTGTTGGTTGCTCTGGTATCCTGCAGAAAAAACAGAGATATAAATATACCAGAGCTCAGAAAATATCTCACAGCGGAATGGGTAAAGTATAATATAATCAAAGTATAGCCTTACCGTATTAATAATATTGTCTAACCAGTATCCAAAACTATCATATCTCTGCCACAAATCTAACCAGCGAGTATGTTATGAGGAGGAGGTCAGAGCACAAGTTCTGGTGACTGGATTTAAACTATACATTTTGGATAATTCTACATATACCGTTCGATCACATTTTTTTATTTATTAGGTTACTTGTCTTAACAGCACTCAAGGCTACACACATGTAGTACCCATTTACTCCGTAGTGGATTATCCTAGTAAAGTATAAATGTAGCTACCCCCAAATTAAGGTACACCCCATGGTACCCTACTTGCATGGTCTCCACCATAATGCCACAGAAATGTATGCAGTCCCTCACCCTACGCCGGAGTGACATACAGATCTTTATATAACAATGTTATGATCCACATATATCTGTCATTACTTTGCTACGTAAGCGTACGGACTACCACCTTCGATCGAATCAGAATCCATCATAGAGTAATGCCCTCAAGTCTACGACACACCACCCAGAGTAGATATGCATGTATCTAGACTTTCCCACGTATGTATCATCAATCGTATTCGATGCCTTAACCACACATAATGTCTAATGTGCACCGAGTTCCATGGCAGGGTTGTGCAAGAAACACGGAACTCTGTCGGGAGCTTTTGCAAATCTGTACAGGCCTGCCTTTAAGAGCCTCAAAATACAGATATCCTTCAGGTCTGTTTTTCATGGTGGCTATGGCCCCACCTCGGCCCCTCCCTCAACTAGTAAAGACAATAAAAGCTAAGTGACTTGCCCCTAACGAATAATCTAAACATCCAGTTGGCGTCTCCCATCAACCACTGTACCAAGATAGTGAAAGGTGAATGACGTCTTGGGTTTAGCTCTAGTCTTTTCACATCCCATTAGCACCGATGATGGGTACTGGATGATCTACTATCCTTGTTGGTCCTGACCTCGCCTCCCGTTGAGGCGATCGCTGAATCACCCTAGTGTCACCACGTCACAACATTATGACTGCAAAGGTACTTTTGCAGTTAAGGCCCACCCACCTGGTAGTAATGCGCAGGCCCAACCTCTGCGAGCACAGCCTGAACATCTGCTACCACACAGAGAACTACCAAAAGCACCTTATGTATCTCAGGAGGTCGCGTGCTTCCCCCTCCAGTCCTTCGGAGCTAACCGAATAATCAGATGGACGTGTTCTCCTCTCATGCCTTATGACACCGCGATGATCTACCCCATTGGGTTATTCACCTTAAACGTGCGGACTGGTCCAAGCGCCTTATATTATTAGGCCCTATGTCTAAACACTCTACTATGCACTCGCTCTTCCTCGTCGGGTTTCCATTTAACTTGGTTATTCACATTGACCTTTTATTCAAGTTACCAAGTTCCTCTTGCTTATTAATTTCAGTCATATAACTTAACCCATTTAAGTTTGTTAATAAGTCCATAACATGTTATTCCCTTGATTGTGATCCAAGGTCCGTAATCCACAATCTCTTTATATTATTGTCTGACTTCATAGTTACAATAACATGTTCTACTTAACATGTAATTAAGTATATCTCAATTCACATGTTTTCTGCTTAACATGTCACTTACTATTTATGATTAAATGTTACTTATTTCATTTCATAAGTTTGCTTCATTCTTTTTTATTTAATTCTATTTTCATTTTACACTATCACTACAAATTATCGTTGTTTAATTATTAACTTAGTTCTCTTAACTGAGATTTACTAATAAGTTTCCTTTCCATTAATATAACTTATGTTGTCCTAATCAGTAGATTTCAGATTCTCGTTCTTATAGATAACTTAATTTAAAATTAATTACAACTTATCTCATTACATAAGTTATTCCATTTCCTTTATCATTTATTATAACCTAAGTTATAATTTCCACTTGTCCTTAGGACAAGCCTACCTATTATAACATTATTAATGTAATTTATTTGTAATAGGTTATTATCATTCCCCGTTCATTCCACTTCTTTTACTGTTGTAATTATCTTTCATTCCCATTATTCGTTTCAATTAGTCACAATTAGTGTCATTTATTTCTTTCCTTTTATATACATATATTCATATATATGCTTATGTACTAGACCTCTCACATTAAGCCTACCACTTGTGGATTTTGGATTTGTCGGGCGGTTCCGGGCAGACTTCTTCCACAAGTTGACTTAACCTCGTGTCTTAGCACCGTTACATCTTTTATTTTACGCACTAGACCCCTCACATTAAATTAACAACTTGTGGACGTCGGATTTGCCGGGTGGTTACGGGCAGACTTCTACCACAAGTTGAATTTAACCTCGTGTCTAAGTGTAGTTACAGTTTTTTATTTACTGTAAATTTTCTATATAATTTAAGTGTGTCCATTCTTTCAAATTTTTATTGTAGTATATATTTTACATGTCATCATATTAAGCCCAATTTTATGTCTCATGTAATTGACTCTATTCTATCATGTAATCATTTAATCATGTAATTGTTCAAATCTAACAAATTAACATGTAATTTTCTCAATTCTATAGTTAATAATTCAAGTACATAATATGCCACAAGTTAATCATGTAGTATGTATACAACTGTAATTGATATACATATTTTAATAAATTTACATTTCAACGTTTGAACATTTCAGCATGTTAAACGTTTCAACATATGAATTTTCCAACATATTAATATTTTAACATGTCATATTAGCATTTCATCACTTTAATCATTCTATTAGATTTGCATTGCATGTTAACGGGGAATGTGAAATGATAACATACCATTATCAAAAATGATATAACTTAAATCCACTCACCTAGTTTGCTTTCCAAATCCTAAATCTGGTCCAGATATAGTATTCCATGGTCCTCCTAACTGAATTTAGAACCTAACAACCATGGATCCACAATTCTTACTAAAAGAAAAAGGGAAGGAAGAGGAAGAAAAATGAATAGACCAGATCTAAGAAATTACCTTACTTCGAACATGATTCTGAACATCATCTTATTAATATTCATTCTTTTCCTCTAGATCTTGATTCAGAATTTTCCTAAACTAATTATCTATTTTTCTGAAGAGAATTGAGGAGGAGGAGGAGGAAGAATGGCAGAGATTAGACGTTGTCTCAAAGAATATGAGATTTAGGCTAGGCTCTACTAGCCTATTTATAGGTGTTTAGGATCTTATCGTACAAGCAGTGCTGAATCAACATTGAACCGAGTTAAGAAAATAGTCCAGGTTCGTAGTTGAATCTCGCTAGATCTGGGGGGTGCCGACCCTTATGTTGACCCCCTATAGGGGTATTGACCCCGATCGAACCCCTATGGGTACCGTGAGCTATTTTGGCGCAGAGATTTGATTTTCGAATGTTTGAATTTCTAGAATTTATTTAACTGTTATATTCACATGTAATCTTCTTATATGTATACAAATCTTCTAATGACCATTTTACGTGTGTATATATATATATTTCTACACATATATACATATATATTCTTATATATATATTACTTCCTTATACACATATTTTTCCTAATATGTGCGTTTATCCATATTTTTTCTTTAGAACATGTGTTATTTTTAGTCATTCCCTTAAAACAAAAATATGACGCCGGTGAGGATCGAACTTTGTACCTCTTGTATGCAAGCCACATGTTCTAACCAACTAGACTACTAAGGCTATTGTTAACAAGGCTTAGAACAATGGTAGTTATTGTTCTCTTCTTACTTCTCTTTTTGATGTTTGTTACAATATTTCATTTAACCCATTGCATGAATCTTTTTCTTTTATTTCTCTTTTATTATTAATGCATAATCAGTGCATGCAACATATTTACACCGCGTGCAACCAATCCTTTTTTTCTTTTAATGAATGCATTACATTATATTTTTATTTGCATTAATATTTTCTTCTTTTAAATGCTTATGTCTATGCATATATATGCACATATGCATTATTTAATTATTAAATTGTCATGAAATGCGGGGTGTTACAGCGAACAAGTGGTACATTATAGCAAGCAATGCCCTCGAAGCAGGGATAGGGGGCAGGATCATCCGGAATACAGGTCCATGCGCTTGATCTGACTCAGATTGGTAGTGGCAGCCAAGGCCGAGGTAGGAAAACCACCGTAGAAGGTTTTATTTCTCTTTTTGACTCTCCTGTTAGGACTTTGTTAGATTTTGGTGCTTCTCATTCTTTCATATCAAGTTCTATTGTTGACAGTTTGCACCTAGACACTTCTATAGTTTCTGATCCAGTAGTTATCTCAAACCCCATATGAGGTACAACTCTCCGATTTATGACGTGTTAGGGTTTGAGGATTCCTATTCTTAGCACTGAGTTTGAGTGCGTAATAGGTTTTATGGGTTACGGGCTTATTCTAACGATGGATTGGCTAGCCATGTATAATGTTATCCTTGATTGTGAGAGGAGAGTTGTTTAGCTGTTGACATGCCACGATAGGGCCCTCGAGATTTCTTGCAACCCACGAGGGTCGGTTATGCTCAGTTTATTAGATTCCCTCGATGCTTCTGTTGACGATATCAGTTTGGTACCCATAGTTAGAGAGTTTTCGGACGTATTCGAGAAAGTGAAAAGGTTACTTCCTAGGCATGAGATAGATTTCCGGATGTACTTAGTGGATAATGCTAAGCCTGTCACTTTACTAGTCCTCCACATGGCTCCAAGAGACAGGAGGGATCTCAGTAAGAAAGTGGGTGAGTTGTTTGAGAAGGGATTCATTAGACAGAGCATTTCTGAGTGGGGAGCACCAGTCATTTTTGCGACCAAGGCAGACGACTCTCTCTGTCTATGTGTGGATTACAGGGAGTTGGACAAACTTACCAAGAAGGATATACATCCACTCCTATGGATTGATGACTTGTTTGACTAGTTAATGGGCGCTTCGGTTTTCTCGCAGTTGGATTTAGCCATAGGTTTTCATCATCTTAGAGTAGCAGATGACAGCATAGACAATACTGCTTTTAGGACTCCCGATAGTTTCTTTGAGTGGATGGTTATGCCTTTTAGGCTAACCAGTGCATCAACATACTTCGTGGATTTGATGAGTCGGGTATTTAGGGAGTACCCGAACAGGTTTTTGGTGCTATTTGTCGATAATATCTTGGTTTTCGCGAGGAGCGAGGAAGAGCACGTCATGAACTTTTGAGTGGTTCTCCTTACTCTATGAGCACATAAGTTGAAGGTGAAGTTTTCTAAGTGTCATTTCTAGTAGAATAAAGTAAGTTTCTTAGGGCATGTTATCTCTAAGGAAGGTATAGCGGTGGACTCCTCTATGGTTATCGAACTCCAAAATTGGAAAGCCCCTAAGAATGCGACAAAGGCTAGGAATTTCTTAGGATTGGCTGGATATTATCGGAAGTTCATTAAGAATTTTGTGCAGATCTCGGCTCCGCTTACCCGTCTGACAAAGAAGAACCTAATTTTTGCTTGAGATGTAGATTGTGAGGATGCATTCTTGAGATTGAAGAAGGCTCTTACATCAGCTCCAGATTTGACTTTTCCTCATGGTATGAAGATGTTTACCGTTTATACTAATGGAAATACAGAAAGGGTTAATAGGATTAGTGAGGAATTATTGAGGCTGTGTATCCCTAACTTCAGTGGGACTTGGAAGGAGCATCTCCCATTAGTAGAGTTCATATACAATAACAAATATCAGACAAGTATTGGTATGGCTCCCTTCGAGGTGCTTTATAAACGACTCTGCCGGTTACCTACATGTTGGTAGGAGTCTACGGACAGACTTCTACTTGGACCTGAGATGGTTAAAGAGACTTCAGAGAAGATAGACTTGATTCAGAGGCGGATGAAAGCAGCTCAGGACAAACAGAAGACATTTGCATATTAGAGGAGGACAGATCAAGAGTTCGAAGTATGAGATATGGTCTATGTTAAGGTTCCACCTTTGAGGAATGTTGTTCGGTTCGGCTCAGTAGGGAAGTTGGCTGTGAGATTTGTAGGGTCATTTCCTATAGTAGAGAGGATAGGTCAAATGGTCTGCAGAGTTAGACTACCGGAGAGACTGGCAGGTGTTCATGATGTATTCCATGTTTCACACTTGAGGAAGTGTCTACATGATTCCGCAGTAGTAGTAGAGATGAGTACCCTTGAGGATATTGAGGTAGAGAGGGAGGCATCAATCAGAAGAGTTCCTACTCGGATACTAGGATCTAAAATTAAAAAGCTATGGAATAAGGAGATCAAGCTAGTTAACATATAGTAGGGAGAAGATAGCGATGACACGACTTGGGAACCTGAAGATATGATTCATGCTTATTTTCCTTTTCCCTTTAAGAGTATGCTCTTAATTCTTTTCTAAGCTTTTGAATTTTAATTTATCTTCCTATTGTTTGAATCATAATTCTTAGGTAGAAGCCTATTGATGGTAGGGAAATAGTTTAAAACATGTTAGTAGAACATGCTATGGTTAAATCGATTCATGTGGAAGCAAGTGTTTGTTAGTGGATGCAACGGATGCATATACGCACACTAGACACTAGATTAGGAATCGACTGAACTAGGACACTTTCATATTGCATATGGATGTGTGCAAATTTTAATTTATTATAAGTATGGATGAAAAATGGTTGAATCATCAATTGAATGTTGCATTTTGGCGAATGATTTTTGCGCACATATAGAATGTATATGTGTCATTAGGATTCTGCATACATATTGGATGCATGGCACATACATGAATTGCATTAAGGAGGTCAACTGAATCAGTAGATCGCCTGATTTTTGCATTAGCCTAGGAACATATACACAGCACTTTGCTTATGTTCATACCAATCGTTAGAGATTATAAGGACAATGGGTGCTAATGGTTGATGGTTGAGTAGATGGGTGTAGATGATGGTTGATAACATTCTTTTAGCCTTGGAGATTTCAGGGACGAAATCCTTTAAGTAGGGGAGAATGTAACACCCTGATTTTTAATGAACAATAATTAAATAAAGAAATTTAATAAATCAAATTAAAATAATAACTAGAATTGGTCTAAGAGAATTTCACCTTGCGTTGGTTAAAAAATTCCGATTCAGATAGATTTTTAGTTTGCATAAATCGTACGAAAAATGAATAAGTTACAGTCAGTTAAAGTTTGAAATTTAAAATAGAAAATTTAATATACAACCAGAAATTAATCAATGGTGTATGGGCGACCCAGCCTTTAATTGGGTCGATCCATGTGTTGACCCAGGGGTCGACCCAGTGCGAGCCAGGCACAAAACCGTGCCCAGCCGATGTCGAGCCTACTATGTTTATATTCTGCAATCTTTTTTGCTGATGTGTTGTAGTGTCTTCTAAGGTTGAGATTAAAAACTTAAAATCCTAAGGCCTAAATTATCCTTCCACATCTAGAAATAGACTGCTACTCTTCACTTTTCCCCCATACCTCTTATTCATTTTCTTAGCCTCCACTCCATTATGCTCTAAAATAAAATAAAATTGGGGAGTAAGTCATAGTGCTGTCAAATTATAGATCTGAAAGGATATTCTTCTTTTTGCATAGCCTGTTTCTAGATCTACAATATTTCTCTATGAGTTTTATGTGATTTTTAGATCAGCAGATTATATAAAAAGGATTAAGGTAGTAAAATATATTGCATATGAAAGTTTTACATTTACAGTGTTTATAAGTTTTTTACAGTGTTTATAAGTTTGACTTCTACAAATTATTGTTCAATTTATTTACCGTCTATTTTCTATTCCTCTTCAGTTTTTATTTATTTATAAGCAAATTCTTCTTCTTCATCCCTTTCTCTGTAATTATTTTATTTAAAGTCTTGTGATTCCCAATTTGTTTATTTTGTTCATTTATGAGTCTAAGCCTCACGAGTAGCCTAGGCCAATTTCTCCTTTTTTATTTGTTTTTGCGCCGAGCCTAGGCCAATGAAAGCCTTGGCCTTTACCGTCTAATTTGCGTAAAAATGAGAATAATATTGAAAGAATGTCAAAAAGGGAATTTTGAGCATATTCAGAATTGATGAACATTATATTACAAATTATGGACTGTATATTGGGATAAATTCTAATGGAAGAATAGTAAAAGTTGTGAATTGGAATACAATACATTTAATTGTACATTAAGTAACATGTAATTGTAAAACATCTAAATAGTGATAGATATGACTTGATTGGACAATAAGTGACATGGGGAAGTGTTGTATAAAAGATTGCATTTAATTAGAAATGTTAATTGCATCCTAGGAATATAACATGTGGTTATATTAGGCTTATTAATGAACTTAAACCTGTTAAGTTAATTCTATGATTAACAAGATAAGGGGTCCATACCAGTAGGATATAAGGGGCTTGTAGAAATCATAGTTATAAATTGGGGGCTAGTTCTAGGGGTGATTTGTGTCAAGTGCATTTTTATGGGAATTTGTATCAATCAGTATCCCTATTGTTATCATCGGAGTCTTGCACTAGGTAGAGGCAAGAGCACGCTTTACAGAACTTGACAGTAAGAGGTTCAAACGAGGTGGGTACAGACACGTTCCGGTGGAACCATGAGCGTGCATTATTCCGATGAGGAAGATAAGACGTTGTAACGTCTGTGATTAAGGTTGTGTCTTTTTAGTTGATGGGTTCAGGGCTGATAACCTCGAATTCTATAGCTGGCACAGGTTATTCACATCTGGGTAAAGAAGCCGATCGATTAGCAGAAATTAAACCTAATTATGATATTTTGGTAGTTGGTGCAGAAATTTTTGGATATGAACAAGAAGCCTATCTTATTTCTTTTCTACTTTACTATACTTTCATGTCCATTACTATTCATCCATCTAAATAGTTCTTTATCTTGTGCTCATGATAGAAATTACCAGGACTCACCAGAATTATGTCTGACCTAGTTTGTTTTCTCCTTCTCTCTTCCTTTCCTCCCCGCTAGGTTCTTAGGGTGGAGGATCGCAACCGTGACCATTAATCTTTTGACTCAACTTGGATTCAGACTATTTCTTGCTTCATGTATTGCTTCAGTGCTTTCTTTATAACTATTGCAATGACTTATGAGGCAGATGACTTTCGTGGTTTTATTGTTGTACTCTAATGTTTTTCTTCCCACGAGACAGTTTGTTTTATGTTAATGATTCCATGGTATTTTGAATTGTAATCAATGTTGCGTCTAATTTAACATTAAATGTTTTAAAAAGTTTTCACTGTATTTCACATTTTTATCTTGTGAATTGTAGTCTCTGTGTTCTTACTTTATACCTTAGCGCTTCACAAAACTTAATGCATCCTTATAAGGGTGACGTTAAGGGATGTGCCGTGTCACATTTTATGTAAGGATATTTTGGTTCAGGGGAGTTAGTATTTGGTATCGTCATACGATTCATTGCTTTATGTTTCAGTTACAAATATAGGTATGTAAATTTCTTTTTCTAATCAAAAATAAAGTAATAATTTTTTCTTTGCACTCTGGTTGTTTGAATATTAAACGTTTTGATCTCACTAAGGAATGACTAGTTGGAAACAAACATGTGTATATCACATTTCATGTAATTTCCATGCTACATATCAATGATTGATCTATGTCATTTGATTGTATTAATATATGTGACCATTTATGGGTTTAGTTATGATAATCGTAACGAATGTCGCTTTGATCCTTTGTCAACACAATTACTGGACGAGATTGTTTCAGATACACCATATGTTATAAATAACAAATTTTGGAGCTCATAAAGTTAAACACATTTTAAGGTTATTTCATATGTGACCCGAGGTAGATTGTTGGAATATTTCGATAATTGGGTCATATATGTAAAATAGAATGTGTTGCGCTATTTTAATGTAAAGCCTAACGAAACGATTTAATTTTAAATTATAGTTAAAAGGCTTAAAGCTTATATTATCATGGGCTTAATGTGTAAAAACCAAAGCGTTTTAATTTGTTGAAGGGCCAAATTACAAAACGTCATTCTTATAAATAAACGGTCATGGTCCCTAAATTATACCAGCCTTGGCAACTCTCTAAGCCTCTTCTATTGAGAGCTAATTTCAGATCTAGGGTTTGTGTCAATTTGGTAGATCGAACCAAATCTATCTTCTTAGTAACAATCAACTATGGAATTCAGGAACTGTAAAACAATTATGGATTCAGGTACGCTTTCACAAATTTATTTATCAGTTCTCTAACTTGTTCTCAATTAAATCAATATGGTTACATGTTTGGATCAAGGGTTTCATGATGGAATGTTGCTAATATATATTGAAATCCTAACAAATGAGTCACAAGTTCAAAAATTAATATTTATTTTTAAGAATATAAATTCGAGTAAGCTTATTTTTGTGCTCGTATTACACATGTATAATATTTGAATTTAAACAACTATTTCATAACTTCAAAAATATTCATATGCCACATTTTATTTTTAATGTATCAATACAAGAAGTTATACAAAAAGCTATCTTTTTTCCATGGTCAACCATCCTACTTCCCATTATAAACACAGTAAGCATTTACATCTTGTATATTACTTCGTCTTAAACGGTCAAAAAAAATTTGACAGCATTTCCCTTTTTATTCCCTGCGTTGTACATGTAACGACCCGCATTTTACGTAACGGAGGATCGTAAAATATTTTTATTTTGTTCCCCTAGTGTTGGATCATTCTCATATTTTGATATATTGGTTGTGGGGATGTGAGACATGTCCATAATTTTTATCAATTTTATTTGTGACCGTTTTGCACCTATAAGTTTTGTACAGGCATAACTTTTGATTGGGATCGAATCAGGTGCTGAGATCAATTTCATTGAAACAGAAATGATGTTTCAAACTCTGTAGAGTGGCCACATTAAAGATTTGGTTCATCGGTTTGGGAGGAATCGTTGTTTAGTGTTACACGATTTCTATCCAGGCTAATTAGCAATTAGTGGGCTGATTTGTGGGGCCTGCTAAGGCTTGGGCTGTTGGCTATAAATTGGGGGTGAGGGCATGGAGAATAGGTTAGTTTCTTTATTTCTCTCATTTGGTTGAGCTCGTGATTCTTCTTGCTCAATCAAATACATCTTTCCTCTATTAAATTCTAGATCTACGCATGAAGATTGAAGATCTACATCAAGCAAAGATAGATCTAAATCAAGTGAAGGGAGGTCGCATCAAATTGAGAGGTTTGAAGATCATTATTCACTGTTCGGATTAGGAATTTAGTGATTTCAAGTTATTTTGAAGATTTGGTGAGTGATAAGCATCTCTTACACGAATTCAGTCAAGTATATGGGTTGTTTGATCTTATTTTCATCAATTCAAGTTGTTTTCACCTAGATCTACATCATGGTAAGTATATTTTCAATCGTATCACCATACGATCTATTCTAACAACTTAAACTGGTAATTCTTATGTTAATTCATATGTTTATGCAAGTTTAGATCTATTATTTTGTTTATTCATTGAAAAATCATGATTTGGTGAGTTTCATATGATTGTATGATGATTAATTGTTGTACAAGTGTGTAACACCCCACATCCATTAATGTCACTCACAAAGGGAATGCATTAACTTTCATGGGGTAATATTGGTGTATAGAACAGGATATAACAAGACAGATACATATATTTGTACTTGAAAATTTTAAAACAACTTTTATTGTAGCGGAGAAATAGTTTGGTTACAAAAACATCAAAAACCAACAATAAAACCAAGTACACTTAATATCCATCTTGACAAATTGTTTTCTGAGTACATAAAGTAAAAAGCATAACCCCAACATAAGTAGCCATAAAAGAGATAAGCTGAACTTTACTTTCAGCAATCCAAGAACTTCCAAAAGAGAGAGAAAAAGAGATCCAAATCAAGCTCCACTAGCACTAGTTCCACCCTGAGAACCTGGGGGAAAAAGGAAGAAAAGAGGCGAAAACAAAGGGGGTCAGATATAAAGTCTGGCGAGTCCAATAACTTTAACAATATAATTATTAAAGTAATTAGGATAAGGCATAAACTGGTAAAACAAGGAATGACTATGAAACAAATGGGCATGACAAAACCAACAAGAGGAATAAGATAACGTTAATTGCGTTCCTAATCACTATAGGATAATTACTCTATTGCACTAATACTAGTCACCCTAAAAGTTGATCCCGCCTACTGAACATAATAATCATAATGGTAGTTTCGTGTACCCCTAGCTGTCTTCATAGGTGTCGCCTGCCCCTATCTCCACTAGTTGTACCCACTACCCCATGCGATCGGCTCCCTAACTCGTAGATACCCGTGCTGGTCCCACAGTGGGGTGTATCACTCCCTAAAGTGGTAACCCGATACTACTCAAAGATGCACGTCTTATATCTACACGATGCAACAACGTCTTACCTACCAGCCCGGGCCCACGCACGCACATGACCCCTTTGGACTTACGTTGCCACCGCTAACCCGTTTTGACCTCTTACAATCGAACCCAGTAAGCGTGTCCCGCCCTCGATCTAACTCGAGCTCATAAAGATACTTAATGGGTTACTTGTTTGAAAAGGGTCCCCATACTTGACATAAGCTTTCCACCTACGCTTGGTCCCCACTAGGATTTCCCACTCAACCCCTTGTTATTCATGTCTTCTGACGTGTTTCAACTTGGTTAAGTGTTTCTAATCGTATTTCACATGCCACCCATCTCACCCACTTAACCCCATGTCCCACTACATGTTATTCTTGGTTAAGTGTTACTTAATTCATTATAACCGTAACCTTGTAAGACCTCCCACATTAGACTACCATTTGCGGTTGCTGGATTAGTCGGGCGGGTCCGAGCAGACTTATACCACAAACGAGCCTAATCTCGTGTCTTTACAATTGTTACGCATTTAATTTATGCCTTTGACCCCTCACATTAGACTACCGTTTGTGGTTGCTGGATTTGTCGGGGGGTCCGGGCAGTCTTATACCACAAACGAATCTAACCTCGTGTCTTAGGCGTTTATTATTACACATAATTATTTAACCCCAATTTGAATTAATATCCCTATTCAAATTGTCAATAATTTCCCAATTAATCTATGTCCATAATTGTCACATAAATTATGTCTATAATTTTCACGTATATAAATTATACCAATTAATGTCTCAAATTAATTATATGCCTTTAAAGCCATTTTATGCCAATTCTCAATATGTATATTTAATATTTTCCCAATGTCTGCACGCCATTCATACGTTTAATATGAAATATGTTAGAATCGCAAATAGTCTAACTCATAAAAAGAAAAGAAACATCACAACTTGCATAACACATAAAATAGATCTAACTTGCAAATAAGAATTATAACTTAAATTTGCATAGCCAATAACTTGCATAGGCAATGGACATATGGAATATAAATTTGCATAAACTATGTACTGCCATGGATCTAAATATAGATCTAAACATAAAATTGTGAACTTGCATATATGACTATGGTTTTCACCTAAACTTGCATATGGGTTCCATACAAACTTGCATATGAATTTAAACATGCAAACTAATATCACATGTTTTACATATAAACTCACATACATATATATAATTGATTCACATATAAACTTGTGTATAATTCGCATACAGACATGCATATGATTCACATATAAACTAGCATATGATTTACATCCAAATTCGCATATAAACTGATGTCATAAAATGAATTATGTTAAACATATGTGATTGGTCATATGAAATAGATCCACTAACATAAGTTAACAAAATTGTAATATGTTCACAAACAAACAAATTAAGTAACGTCACATGATTCAACAGACATGTTCTCATAATCCAAATTATAACTCATCATAATTAGTTTATTAATTATTTTGTGAAAGAAATTGCCCTCACAAAGACGGATTAGAGAAGAGAATAATTCGTTCGTCATTTGTATTAGAATCCTGACTTGCAATTCCTAAGCTTTAAGAAGAAGATGAACTATTTCAGCAGCATAAGGACGTCTTTAACTTATTTTAATTAGGATTGAGGCATCATAGCATTACAATGGTTTGGTGTGGAGAGAAAGTGGGGTTTGGGTGTGTTAAAATAGGTCAGGAGCCAAAGAATCTGTCCAGAAAACAAGTCCAAGTGTAAAATCCCGAATCTGCCTCGGATCTGACCAAATCAGGGGAGGTCGACCAAAAGGTCGACCTGTAAAGGGAGGTCGACCTGGCCTGGGGCGAGAAAAATCCCGCCCAGCCCGCTTCTATGTTTTCATTTGAATTTTGAATTTGAATTCGAGCTGTTTTAATTTATTTAAATCCCTGAAACTTCTGAAGGCCATAACTTCCTCATATGAAGCCCGATTTATGAAAACTTGGACTCTATTCCAAGCAGAATTCCGAGACGAAAGCAATGGCGAAACCCATTTCCCTTAATTCTTCTCCTAAATATTTAGTGTTCTTAAATTTGTTAATTTTAATATTTAAAATTACGGGGTGTTACATTCTCCCCTCCTTAAAGGATTTCGCCCCCAAAATCTCCAAGTTAAGGAGAATGTATATCCTAACATCCAATCAACCATCTACTCAACCATCAAACACAGGCATCCATTGTCCTAACAAGATTTCTAATGCCGTATGAACATATGCAAAAAGTGTGTGTATATGTTCCTTATCCAATGCAAAATATGGCGGTCTACTGATTCAGTTGACCTCCTTAATGCAAATCATGATAGTGTCATGCGTCCATTATGTATGCAAAAGAATCCTAATGATACATATTATTTCTACATGTGTGCACAACCATTCATCAAATGCAGCATCCATGTGATAACACAATCATTATACATCCATTAATTTAAATATGCACACATATTTATATGCAATGTGAAAGTGATTGAGCCGATCTAATGCCTAATGTGTGTGTACATGCATCCACGAGCAACCACTAGCAACCACTTGCATCCATTTGCATCCACCAAACATAACATGTCTCAAACACATGTTTACAACCATAGGGTTTTTTCTAACTAAAGATCAAAGATATCATCGCATAGACATATTAAACGATATGACAAGTATCAACAAAGCGGTAAAGAAAGGAGAAGTGAAAAAAACATACCCTAAAAAAGGAAAGGGTACAGCGTACGCATCTTGTCTTCCGTCTCCCAAGTCGCGTCTCCTTGATCATCTCCCTATTGCACTTTGACCAACTTGACCGCTTTGTTGCATAGCTTTTTGACCTCCGACCCGAGAATGCGTGTAGGAGCTCGTCTAACCATGGCATTTCGCTCTACTTCCACTCCTTTGAGCGTGCTCAGCTCTCCACCACTTCCGCCGTATCATGTAAACACTTACGCAAATGCGAAACGTGAAAAACGTCATGAACACCACTAGCTTCTCTGGCAACCTAACTCTATATGCCATCTGCCCAATCCTCTCTGTAATTGGAAAGGGTCCTACGAACCTCGGTGCCAACTTCCCTACTGATCCAAAATGGACTACGTTTCTCAATGGTGACACCTTAATAAAAACCATGTCCCCAATATTGAACTCAAGATCGGTTCGTCTCTTATCAGCGTATGACTTCTGTCGGTCATGCGCCGTCTTCATTCGCCGTCGAATCAAATCTATCTTCTTCGAAGTCTCCCTAATCATGTCGGGTCCAAGCAAAGCCTTATCCGTAGATTCCCACCAACGAGTAGGTGATCGGCATGGTCATCCATAAAGAGCCTCAAAGGGTGCCATGCCAATGCTAGCCTGAAAGTTGTTATTATAGGCGAACTCCACTAATGGAAGATGTTCTTCCCATGTTCCTCCAAAGTCTAAGATGCATAGCCTCAAAAGATCTTCTAGAATCCGATTTACTCTCTCGGCCTGACCGTCCGTCTGAGGGTGATAAGCGGTACTTAAGCACAATTGTGTTCCAACCGCCTCTTGTAAGCTCTTCCAAAACTCGCTAGTGAAAATGGGATCTCTATCGCTCACAATGCTAGAGGGTATGCTGTGCAGACGAACTATCTCTCGAAGGTAAACAGATGCTAACCATGCGGCAGTCCTCCTACTTTTAACGGGAATAAAATGGGCATTTTTGTTAAGTCTATCTACAACTACCCAAATCCCCGTATTACCCTTCCTTGATCTTGGCAACCCATCTACAAAATCCATGGAAACACTTTCCTATTTCCACAGCGGAATCGCTAAAGGGTGGAGCAAACCACCAGGCTTCTTTTGCGCCGCCTTGACTTGTTGGCACACCAAGCATCTAGAAACGAACTCAGCCACGTCCTTCTTCATTCCGGCCCAAAAGAAATCTCGCTTCATATCCCTATACATCTTGTCACCACCAGGATTTATGGTCGTCTTAGAGCGATGTGATTCTTCAAGAATTGTCTTCCTAAAGCTCTCGTCTTGTGGCACGCAAAGTCTCCCATCTCTACGCAACCAGCCTCTCTCATCTATAGCATATCTATTAAGATGACTCGAAGACTCCCCTCCTATAAGCTTGCCTACTATCTCAACCAACTGTGGGTCATCTCGCTGTGCCTCTCCAACCCGACCCAAAAGTGTAGGTTGTACCTCTAGCGATGCCAACAATCCGGGTACATAATCGATAGAGGGTCTGAAGTCAAAGGTAGATATATACTCCAAACTCTGCCTTTCTACGAACAAAGGACTCAAAGTCAACTTCTTTCTACTTAAGGCATCAGCTACAACGTTACCCTTGCCAGAGGTATATGCGATCTCAAAATCGTAGGATGCCAAAAATCCATCCACCTCTGTTGCTTCAAGTTTAGATCTTTCTGAGAGAACAAGTACTTTATCGACTTATGGTTTGTATACAACTCAAACTTCTCGCTAAGCAAATAATGACGCCATGACTTAAGCGCAAAAACTATGGCAGCCAACTCTAAGTCGTGGGTAGGGTAATTCTTCTCGTGGACTTTCAACTGCCTTCCACCATAGCATATCACCCTTCCCTCTTGCATTAAAACTGCGCCAAGCCCTGTCCCGCAAGCATCGGTATATACTGTGAATGACTTACTCCTATTTGGCAAAACTAAAACTGGAGTTGTCGTCAAAGCCCTCTTCAAATGTTGGAAAGCATCGTTACAGTCAACATCCCATGAAAAAGTCAAGTTCTTCTTCGTCAACCGAGTAAGTGGGGCTGATATCTTCACGAAGTCCTTAATGAACTTCCTATAATAACCAGCCAGCCCTAAAAAGCTTCTTACTTCTGTTGCGTTCTTAGGAATCTTCCAATCTTGGATTGCCACCACCTTTGCAGGATCCACAGCTATCCCCTCCTTAGGGACCACGTGTCCTAAGAACCTCACTTCTTTTCTCCAAAAATGGCATTTGGAGAACTTAGCTTTGAGTTGATGCGCTCGTAGGGTCTCTAAGACTTCCCTAAGATATAGGGCATGCTCTTCTTCGCTTCTAGAGAAAATCAAGATATCGTCCACAATGACTACCACAAACTTCTTTAGAAACTCCCTAAACACCCTTCTCGTTAAGTCAACAAAGTATGTGGGTGCATTCGTCAAACCAGAAGGCATGATGAGCCACTCGAAGAAACCGTCAGGAGTTCTAAATGCAGTCTTATCTATGCTGTTTTCAGCCACCCTTAGCTGATGAAATCCTGTAGCCAAATCCAGCTGCAAGAAAACCGAAGCACCAACCAACTAATCGAATAAATCATCTATCCTCGGAAATGGGTGTCTGTTCTTCTTTGTGAGCTTATTCAACTCTCTATAGTCCACGCACAATCTAAGTGAACCATCAGCCTTCGTAGCAAAAACAACTGGAGCACCCCATTCCGAAATACTTCTTATGAACCCCTTCTCAAGCAACTCTTTAACTTGCTTACTGAGTTCTCTTCTCTCTCTCTCGGAGCCATGTGGCGTACTGGTAATGCAACTGGCTTTGCATTAACTACAAGGTATATACAAAAGTCTATCTCGTGCCTCGGGTGTAAACCCCGAACTTCATCGAAGACGTCACCATATTCACTGACCACACAAACAGATTCCGAATCATCGTTGGACGCGTCAAGAGATTCTAGGTAGCTAAGCATCACCGGACCTCTAGGGTCACAAGAAATATCAAGGGTCTTGCCACAACGAGTCAACAATCTAACTATCCTTCTTTCACAGTCTAGGATGGCACCGTATCTGGCTAGCCAATCCATGCCTAGAATCAAGCCGTAGCCCATGAAGCCAAGAACGAAGGCGTTGCATTCAAACCCAACGCCCAAGATAGACACTCTCAAATGTCGACAAATCATTGATAGATGAGCCGAACCACCAATAGGATTTCAGACTACTATGAGATCCATAACTAGACTAGTATTTAGGTGCAGTGTTTCAACTAACGAAGCAGATACAAATGAGTGTGGAGTGCCAGAATCAAACAAAGTACGAACATGATGATCAAACAGAAAAATCAAACTTTCAACAGAGATGTTTCTACCTCTCTCTTGTCCTGGGGCCATGAGAGCATGAACCTGCCTTGGTGCCATGAGAGCCTGAACCTGCCCTATAGAAGTAGACCCTGACCTCTGCCCTTGCCGTTGTCTTCTCAGGCAGTCTTTAATCAGATGTCCTGCCTCACCACAGTTGAAACAACCAGTCTTCTTCTTTCTACAGTCCTTGCTCAGATGGCCTGGTGTTCCACAATTAAAGCACCTTTTCTTTCCTTTGTTATTGTTATCCTTACCACCTTTCTTGGGTTGCTGCTGTGATTTCTTTGGATCCCCTTTCTTCTCCGGTGCCTTATTAGCATTAGAACCTTTCTCCTCTTCATGCATAAGCGCCATGTCAACCAGTTTCTCGAAGGTAGCCCCCATAGGAATGTGGGTCATAGCCAACCCGTGTAGCGACTCATTCAAACCTTTAACGAATCTCAGGGCCTTCTTATCAGGTGTGTTCACCAAGTCTAAGCCAAATCTTGCCAACTGATTGAACTTGTTGACGTACTCCTTTACTAATAAATTCCCTTACTTCAATGCCAAGAACCTCTCCATGTATAAATTCTCTTCTGCTTGTGAGAGAAATTTCATCTCGAACATATGCCTGAAATCCATCCATGTCTCCACTGGACGCTCTCCATTCGTGACCTCCATCTAAAATGAGGCTTCGTCCTTCATTAACCAAGCAGCTAATTGGACCTTCCTTCCATCTTCTATCTTGAAGATACCAAATAATTCATCCACCTCCTTAAGCCAATTTTGAGCTTCAATAAACGTCTCTGACCCGTGAAAAGGTTTCCCGCCCATCGCCCGAAAGTCCTTGCATATCTTTGAAAAAGTATCAACACGGGGAGGGGGAGCGGCTGCAGCTGGGGGAGGAGGAACGTCTGCTGGGCCTGCGGCGGTGGCCTTAGCCTACAGATACCTTCTGAACCAGGCTGGTATCGGTATGCCCTCGGGTATCTCGGGTTCCCCAGACATGCTGAAAAAGAAAAAGGAAGAGATTCAAAACGGAGATTCGAAGGAAAGATATATGGCTCTTGGGGGTTATGTTTTTAAAATAAACTTTTCTCTTGAAAATACTCTCCTTAAAACGTATTTTTGAAAGTATTTCTTTATAAAATGCTTTTGAAAAAACCAGTTTTTCAAAATCTCTTATCTGTTCTGGTAACCTTCAACTCTGATACCACGTGTAACACCCCACGTAAATTAATGTCACTCACAAAGGGAAGGCATTTACTTTCATGGGGTATAGAACGGAATATAACAAGACAGATACATATATTTGTACTTAGAAAATTTTAAAACAACTTTATTATAGCGGAGAAATAGTTTGGTTACAACAACATCAAAAACCAACAATAAAACCAAGTACACTTAATATCCATCTTGAAAATTTGTTTTCTGAGTACATAAAGTAAAAGGCATAACCCCAACATAAGTAGCCATAAAAGAGATAAGCTGAACTTTACTTTCAGCAGTCCAAGCACTTCCAAAAGAGAGAGAAAGAGATCCAAATCAAGCTCCACTAGCACTAGTCCCACCCTGAGAACCTGGAGGGGGAAGGAAGAAAAGAGACGAAAACAAAGGGGGTCAGACATAAAGTCTAGCGAGTCCAATAACTTTAACAATATAATTATTAAAGTAATTAAGATAAGGCATAAACCGGTAAAACAAGGAATGACTGTGAAACAAATGGGCATGACAAAACCAACATAAGGAATAAGATAATGTTAATTGCGTTCCTAATCACTATAGGATAATTACTCTACTGCACCAATACTAGTCACCATAAAAGTTGATCCCGCCTACTGAACATAATAATCATAATGGTAGTTTCGTGTACCCCTAGCTGTCTTCATAGGTGTCGCCTGCCCCTATCTCCACTAGTTGTACCCTTTACCCCCATGCGATAGGCTCCCTAACTCGTAGATACCCGTGCTGGTTCCACAATGGGGTGTATCACTCCCCAAAGTGGCAACCCGATACTACTCAAAGATGCACGGCTTATATCTATACGATGCAACAACGTCTTACCTACCAGCCCGGGCCCACACACGAACATGACCCCGTTGGACTTGCGTTGGCACCGCTAACCCGTTTTGACCTCTTACAATCAAACCCAGTAAGCGTGTCCCGCCCTCGATCTAACTCGATCTTATAACGATACTTAATGGGTTACTGGTTTGAAAAGGGTCCCCATACTTGACACAAGCTTTCCACCTACGCTTGGTCCCCACTAGGCTTTCCCACTTAACCCCTTGTTATTCATGTCTTCTTACATTTTACAACTTGGTTAAGTGTTTCTAATCGTATTTCACATGCCACCTATGTCACCCACTTAACCCCATGTCCCATTACATGTTAGTCTTGGTTAAGTGTTACTTAATTCATTATAACCATAAACTTGTAAGACCTCCCACATTAGAATACCGTTTGCGGTTGCTGGATTTGCCGAGCGGGTCCGAGCAGTCTTATGTCGCAAATGAGCCTAACCTCGTGTCTTTACAATTGTTACGCATTTAATTTATTCCTTTGACCCCTCACATTAGACTACCATTTGTGGTTGCTGGATTTGTCGGGCGGGTCCGGGCAGTCTTATACCACAAACGAGTCTAACCTCATGTCTTAGGCGTTTATTATTACACATAATTATTTAACCCCAATTTGAATTAATATCCCTATTCAAATTGTCAATAATTTCCAAATTAATCTATGTCCATAATTGTCACATAAATTATGTCCATAATTTTCAGGTATATAAATTATACCAATTAATGTCTCAAATTAATTATATGCCTTTAAAGCCATTTTATGCCAATTATCAATATGTATATTTAATATTTTCCCAATGTCCCCACGCTGTTCGTATGTTTAATATGAAATAGGTTAGACTCGCAAATAGTCTAACTCATAAAAAGAAAAGAAACATCACAACTTGCATAATACATAAAATAGATCTAACTTGCAAATAAGAATTATAACTTAAATTTGCATAGCCAATAACTTGCATAGGCAATGGACATATAGAATATAAATTTGCATAAACTATGTACTGTCATGGATCTAAATATAGATCTAAACATAAAATTGTGAACTTCATATATGACTATGGTTTTCACCTAAACTTGCATATGGGTTCCATACAAACTTGCATATGAATTTAACTATGTAAACTAATATTACATGTTTTATATATAAACTCGCATACATATATATACTTGCTTCACATATAAACTTGTGTATAATTCACATACAGACTTGCATATGATTCACACAAACTAGCATATGATTTACATCCAAACTTGCATATAAACTAATGTCATAAAATGAATCAAGTTAAACATATGTGATTGGTCATATGAAATAGGTCCACTAACATAAGTTAACAAAACTGTCATATGTTCACAAACAGACGATAACAAAATTAAGTAACGTCACATGATTCAACAGGCATGTACTCATAATCCAAATTATAATTCATCATAATTAGTATATTAATTATTTTGTGAAAGAAATTGTACTCACAAAGACGGATTAAAGAAGAGAATAATTCGTTCGTTGTATGTATTAGAATCCTGACTTGCAATTCCTAAGCTTTAAGAAGAAGATGAACTATTCCAGCAGCATAAGGACGTATTTAACTTATTTTAATTAGGATTGAGGTAGCATAGCGTTACAATGGTTTAGTAGGGAGAGAAAGTGGGGTTTGGGGGTGTTTAAATAGGTTAGGAGCCAAAGAATCTGTCCAGAAAACAAGTCCAGGTGCAAAATCCTGAATCTGCCTCGGATCTGACCAAATCAGGGGAGGTCGACCCCAAGATCGACCCCCAGGTCAACCAGTATAGGGGAGGTCGACCTGACCTTGGGGCGGGAAAAATCCCGCCCAGTCCGCTTCTGTGTTTTCCTTTGAATTTGAATTCGAGCTGTTTTAGTTTATTTAAATCCCTGAAACTTCTAAAGGCCATAACTTCCTCATACGAAGTCCGATTTACGAAAACTTAGACTCTATTCCAAGAAGAATTCTGAGACGAACGCAATGGCGTAACCCATTTCCCTTAATTCTTCTCCTAAAAATTTAGTGTTCTTAAATTTGTTAATTTTAATATTTAAAATTACAGGGTGCTACAAAGTGTTATTTGATGATTGCATGAAGCTTTGGTGTTTGAATTGGTTGATTAGGATGAGTTGCATGCATCGACATATTCATTTGTTGATGAATCAAGTCGGATTGTGGATCCTTCGGGTCGTTTGGCTTGTTGCTCAAGAAATCGATGGGTCGTTGGTGGCTTTGGGTCGTGGGTCGTTGGTATATGGTGCTCGTTGGGTCGATTTGATCTAGTGCTAGATGGGTCGTTTTAGGTATGGATTGTTTTTGGCTATGGGTAGTTTTTCATAGCGGAAAGGCTGAAGTGCTATGGATTGAATGTCGACCAAAAATGATGATTATTTTGGTTCGAGAATTGACATGGCTTCAAAGTGAATTCAAGTTGGAATGTTCGAAGTGTTGTAAAGTGTTCGTTGGTCGAGGAGATGCAACGAACATGAAGACGACTCAAGTGTGATTTGAGCTTGTGGATAATGATTTCTCAAGAGGTTTCTGAGCTTGTGGATTATCGCCAGTGATGACGAATCAAAAGTGATTTGAGTTCGTGGATAATGGTTGCTTAAGACGGTTTTTGAGCTTATGGATAGTCGCCAGTGATGACAACTAGAGATATTGGAGGCCGAGGGATTACCGTTAATCGGAGGTTCTAGAAAACTCAAAACAGTAGTATAATTGGGACGCCTAAAAGACTAGTTCGACTAGTCGAGTACCCTGGGTACGTGAATGCCTAGTTGTCTTATAGGAAGACAAACATACGATCGTGTATGGCGTATGGAGTTTTGCTAGAATCGGGGTTGCCATTAGCCTTTGACATAATGGCGTAATGTAGTCAGCCAAACGATTAGCGATGGTTTCAGAGCAGGATAGACGATAATAGCCAAAGTCATGGAGTTGATTGCTTTGCTTGTATCGTCATGTGTGGATTATTCAACATCGAAGGAGACATCTCTTGGGTACTTGTATGATGTTGGTTTAGGCCTTCCGTGCTTGTGCTTGGGGGATGTTAATCTCGATTAGGATGGTCTACACTAGATAATTAATTACTATGTTTGTTATATTTTTCTATCTGCTTGTTTGTAAAGGCTATCACTGTCAGATGTAGGGGAAGACAGTTTGGGTTTCTTCTCTGTTGTTGAGTTGGTAGATTAGTTGATTGATCCACCTATTTCTCATATACTTTATTGATGATGTTAGATAGCTGTATATCGCTCATTAAGACTACTGTCTGACTTAAGATTTTATGTCTCCCTCTTATTACCTTGGGTTGTTCATCCATGTTTTAGATGGTAAACTGAGTAGCAGCTAGCAGGTAGTAGATCTTGACGAGGACGATGTTGTAGAGCGATGACGAGCAGGAGGCTGACGTACTATTTCCTACGTACTATTATATGTTTCCGCTGTTATGGTTGTTATGATACTCTAAGTTATTATAGTGAGGCTTTTTGTATATAATTTGATGATGTATTCTTGTGGTACTACGTATATCCTTTTGATGATATGAAAGTTTTAAAATTCTGCGCAATTAGGCTTCGCTACTATTGCCTGTGTATATGTTCTATTATATTTTATTCTTGTGCTGTGAGTTTTACGATAGGTTCTGCTTATGTTATCCTACCCTGATAACCATCCATAGCTGCCTGGCACGTCTTTCAGTGCATTATTTCCCTTGTTAAGTGCAGGAGTTGTGGGCGGTTGTCACATTTGGTATCAAACTGGTTAATCGATTTTAGCCAAAGTTCGAAGACGTAATGACATATAGAGACGTATTTATAGATTGTTGATGGATGTATACTATATTATAGTGTATAGTATAGTAGCGCTTGAACTCCATTTGTAGTTTTTCTCGTATGTGGACTAATCATTCTACTTTTCAGATTTAGAATGAGTTGTCGAACGACGAGATATACTGCTAGGGAGGGGACTGTGCCTGGAGGAGGAAATGGTAGTATACCATATTGCCCAGCTATGTTCGAGGTCATAATGGCAACGATCATGAGAAGGGTCCCCGCTCCAGAGACAGCTGCGGTAGATGCAGGGGTTCATGTGAAAGTGCTTAGGGTTGTGAACTTCGTGAAGTTATGCAAAAACTTTACTACTATAGGAGGAAAGCCGTTCAAAGGGACAGACCCGATTGAAGAGATTCAAGAGTGGCTTAATATTTGCACTTGGATTTTCGGAGACTTGGGCATTGATGGTGTGACTAATAGGAATCTTGCATCGAGACAACTATAGGGCAGAGCTATAAATTGGTGGAACTATGTCATTCTAGAAACTCTGGAAGATAATATTTCATGGGAGTAATTCCAAATCAAGTTTGAGATGAAGTCTATATCTACCATTCAGAAGTCTATTCTGTTCAAGAGGTTTGTTGACTTGAAGCAGAATGGTAGGCAGTGCTGGAATATGTTTCTGACTTCGAAGCTTTGTCGAAGTATGCTCGTTCATATGTCGAGACTTCTTATCAAAAGAACGAGAAGTTTGTGATGGGTTTGTAAGCATCTGGGGAATCGGCTAGTTGATCATTTGGATGATACTTATGAGAAGACCGTGGAGAAAGCTTTAAGGCACGAGAGTTTGTTTCCCAAGGAAGAGACTTTTGTTGCAGCTAAGGAAGAACCGAAACCACAACAGGATGATAACGACAAGAAGAGGAAGCAACAACAACAGAAAGGAAAGGAGGGCCAGAAAAAGCCGAAATTCGAGGTGATTTGATTTAACCGCCAGTAGAAAGGCCATTTTTCCAGGGATTGCAAGGATCCGAAAGGTGAAAGGAAGTGTTTTAATTGTGGAAAGCCTATGCATGACAAGAAGGGTTGTCCAGAACAGTCGAAGGGAAAGCAGATTGTGAAGGCATATGCTTTGGAAGTTGTTTCATCTTCTTTGAGGGCTCCTACGATGGAGGAGAAAGGGAAAAGCATTTTCATTCAAGGTACTCTTCCATTTGAAATGTTTTCAGTTCGCGTATTGATACTGGAGCATTGCATTCTTTCATAGGTTATGAGCTTGTGTACAGCTTGGGTATGGAACCCGAGATTTGTGGTAGACCATCGGTGGTGACTAATCCAGTAAGGGGTTCATCCAGCTTGTGTATGATTTGTCATGGTCTAGTGTTGTCAAGTCATAGTTGCTCATTTGTGTGTGATTTCTTTGTTTTGAACTTCGCTGGGTTTGGGATTATACAGGGTATGGATTGGCTCAAGAAATATATGGCAAAAGTGGATTGTGAGAAGTTAGAGGTAACAGTTGGGAATATGGAAGGGCGAATGGTTGTAATTCGATGTAAGCTCGAAGATGGTGTCTTTGTAAGCTATTTATATTCGCTTGTGATTCCACGGGAGGACTTTTCATTGGTGCCGATCGCTAGTGAGTTTAATGATGTCTTTGATGAGGTCAAAGGGTTGACGCCACATCGTGAGATTGAGATTCAGGATCAATTTGGTCGAGGGTATTAGACCTATCGTTATGCTTTTTAGGCGGATGACGCCTAAGGAACAACGAGAGTTATAGGTGCAAGTACAAGGCTATTTGGGAAAGGGATTCATTCGGTGAAGCGTGTTTGAAGGCGGTGCACCAGTTTTGTTTGCAACCAAGGCCGATGGATCTTTGAGATTATGGGTGGATCATCGTGAGCTGATATAAGTGACTAAGAAAAACAAGTAACCATTGCTGAGGATAAGTGACTTGTTTGATCGGCTTCACGAGGCCAAGGTGTTTTCTCAGATGGATTTGGCAATGGAATTCCACCAGTTGAGGGTGGCAACGGATAGTGTGCCTAAGCCTGCTTTTAGGAACCATCTGGTTTCTTCGAATGGTTAGTGTTGCCATTTGGGTTGACTACCGCACCAGCGTACTTCGTGTATCTTATAAATGAGGTTTTCAGAGATCAGTTTAACAAGTTTGTTCTTGTGTTCATGGACGATATTCTGTTTTACTCCCAGAATGAGGAAGAGCATAAGATGCACTTGCGAGTTGTTTTAAAAATCTTGCGAAAGCATCACCTGAGAGCTCAGTTTTCATAGTGTCACTTTTGAAATGAGGTTTTTAGGCCATGTTGTTTCTGGAAACGGAAGGGTTGACCTCGCTAAAGTAGCAGAAATCTAGGACTGGGATAGACCTAAGAATGCGACGTATGTTCGGAGTTTCCTTTGATTGGCAGGATATTATCGCCGTTTTATAAAGGATTTCTCCAAGATAGCTGCACCATTAACAGGATTGACAAAGAAGAATCAAGTGTTCACATGGGATGTGAAGTGCGAGCAAGATTTTGGAATCCTGAAAGAGAGACCGACGAGTGCTCATGTTTTGATGGTTCCAAGTAGGAATGAAGAAATGGGGGTATACACGGATGCATGTGGTACTGGACTTGGAGCAGTGCTGATGCAGAAGGATAGAGTTGTGGCTTACGTGAGTCGACAACTGAAGCCGCACAAGAGGAGTTATCCAACTCATGATTTGGAATTGGAAGCGATCGTGTTTGCTCTGAGGATAGGGAGTATTCGAGTTGTCAAGTTATTGAAGTATCTTTTCTCCTATAAGGATCTGAATCTTCGGTAGCAACGGTGGTTAGAGTTTTTAGTATCGTACGTTTTAGGAATAGCTATAATCCTGCTTAAGGTAATGCAGTGGCTGAAGCATTGAGACGAAGACATGCAAGTTTGGGAGCAATGTTTTCAGAATGGAAGCACATGAGTATTTAGCAGGATATGATTTCAACCCTCCGTGTGAATTAGACCTTGAGATGTCGGTGAGCTTATTGATAAGACCTACTCCCATCGAAAGAATTGGTGAAAGCCAGAAGCGTGATACAAAGCTTATCGAGGTCATCCAGAAGCTGGAACCAGAAGATAAGCAATTCGAGGTTGATCGAGATGGTTGGCTTAAGAAGTAAGGGAAAGTTAGCTCTAAGGTTCGTTGGACCATTTTCGATAGTCAAGCAGATTGAAAAGCTCGCATATAGATTGCATTTACCTGAGAAGATGCTGAATGTCATGATTCGAATGTGGTGGTGTCTTCGGAATAGTACGATGACCTAGAAGTCGAGTCTGTGGTTACGAAACCTTGTAAGTAGCTTCGGGCTGTGGGGAATGATACGAAATAGCTTAAGAAGAAGACGGTTAAGCTAGTTAAGGTGCAATGGAGTGAGGATGATAACGACTGTACATGGGAAATGGAAGAGAGTATGAAGATGATACATCCAGAACTCTTCGTTGGAATGACCCAATAATGCCGTGTCATCTTAAACCATTGCAATTTGTGCAATTCATGTTAGAATTCTGCGTGCTAGGATAAGACTATGGATGCATGGCTTGATGGATGCTAGTTTGGATGGTAAATTGGCTTCTTGTGGATGATAGGCGTGCGGAATTGCTTTGCTTGCTTGCATTTGTTTGGAATTTCGAGGGCGAAATTCGAGGGGGGGGGGAAGGGGGGAATGTAATGACCCGCATTTTACATATCGGAGGATCATAAAATATTTTTATTTTATTCCTTAACGGTCAAATCATTTTCATATTTTGACATATTGGTTATGGCGATGTGAGACATATCCATAATTTTTATCAATTTTATTTATGACCATTTTGTCCCTGTAAGTTTTGTATAGGGACTTTTGATTGAAATCGAATCAGGTGCTGAGATCGATTTCATTGGAAAGGGAATGATGTTTCCAATCCCGTAGAGTGGTCACATTAAAGATTGGTTCAGCAGTTTAGGAGGAATCGTTGTTTTAGTGTTACATGATTTCTGCCCAGGCTAATTGGTAATAGTGGGCTGATTTGTTGAGCCCGCTAAGGCTTGGGCTGTTAGCTATGAATAAGGGGTGGAGGCATGGATTATTGTTTAGTTTCTTCATTTCTCTCATTTGGTTGAGCTCGTGATTCTCCTTGCTCGATCAAATACATCTTTCCTCCATTAAAATTCTAGATCTACGCAAGAAGATTGAAGATCTACAACAAGCAAAGCTAGATCTACATCAAGTGAAGGGAGATCGCATCAAATAGAGAGGTTTGAAGTTCATTCTTCGCTGTCCGAATTGGGAATTTAGTGATTTCAAGTTATTTTGAAGATTTGGTGAGTGATAAGCATCTCTCACACAGATTCAACCAAGTATATGAGTTGTTTGAACTTATTTTCATCATTTTAAGTTGTTTTCACATAGATCTAAATCACGGTAAGTATATTTTCATTCCAATCACCATAGGATATAATTAAACAACTTAAGCAGGTAACTCTTATGCTAATTCATATATTTATGCAAGTTTAGACCTACTATTTTGTTTATTCGTTGATTTAACATGATTATACGAGTTTCATACGATTGTATAGTGATTAATTGTTGTGTAAATGTTGTTTGATGATTGCACGAAGCATTGGTGCTTGAATTTGTCGATTTGGATGAGTTGCGTGCATCGACGTAGTTGTTTGTTGATGAATCAAAGTTGGGTCATTTTAGTTGGGTCGTGGATCCTTCAACGTTTGGCTTGTTGCTCAAGAGATTAATGGGTCGTTAGTCGCATCGGGTTATGGGTCATCAGTATGTGGTGCTCGTTGGGTCGTCTAAAGTCGGATTGGTCTGATCTGGCGCAAGATGGGTCGTTTTTAGATATGGGTTGTTTTTGGCTATGGGTCTTTTTTTTTGCTATAGGTCGTTTTTGGCTATAGGTCATTTTTTTGGCTATGGGTCGTTTTTCATAGCGGAAAGGCTGAGGTGCTATGGATTGAATGTCGAATAAAATTGATGATTATTTTGGTTCGAGAATAGACATGGCTTCGAAGTGACATTACACCATATATGCTAATTAAGCTGTGTTTTTAGCCGTATCTAAAGCAGTTAGGCACAACAAAAAGCCATATCAAAAAATGGCATGTTAAATTTTTAGGTACGGCTATAAACTGTATCGCACTAGAAATAACATACGGCTCGTAGCTGTATCTAAAGCGTACTCAAACACGGCGTTCGACCGTATCTAATTATATGTGTGTATACATACATATACATATATATATATATACACACATATATATATAACAAAAACTGTAGCACATATTTTCATAACACGGCATATATACCACAATTTATACACGAGAATAACACAATTTATATACATATATATATATATACACACACACACACACACTCAAAGCATTAAAAGATTTTTCATAACACGAACACAATGTATAAAATACAAACATATACAAGGTAAAAACATATGATCAGCCTGATATAACTCCAGTCGAGGCTAGGAAGATTGAGTGTACGTGTTGAACATGCCAATGAAATCCATGCATTTGCTGTAAATCAAAGTAGTATGAGAATAAGCTAGCTGGTGCTGATAAAGTTTTATAACAGCATAAATATTTATATATACATATATACACATAGTTTAAAACAAAAGATTAAAAGGCCAACCTGATGATTGGTAGCAAAACCGAATCGTGATAGCCAGCCTGAGTTCCAGCAGCGCAAAAGCACCAAATCTATAGGAAAAAAGAAGTGAATTTATGCCTGATTGCACACAAAACTAGTCGACTAATTTCTGTCCATGTGCCCAAAATTCATAAAAAAGGCAAGTCAGGACTTCATGTCAATGGTTCAATCTAGATTACTCGACTAGTCGATGACTAGTCATGACTAGTCGAGCGCCGTATTGATAATAGTGAAGATCATATCGTGTCTTTGTGCTCATGTGTGCATATTTGTCAATTATATCTATAACATGTTTATGATGCTACTGACATGATTTAATGAACTTGTAACCCAGAAACAAACTAGCATCTCACATGCTTTGTGGTTTAACGTGATCTCCAACATCGTATATAGCCGATACACCTCCCCACTTTTTCTGTTTTCTCCAATAGGACTGCATATAAATTCATTAAACAAGTTACAAGTACTTCACTGGATAGGAGATCGACATTGTAATTCATTAGCATACAGAAATGAGCTAAAATGGAACTTGTTTAATGACATATATATAGAAATGATATGTGGACCGAAACGTCTTATATTATTATGTACTGACTGAGTTTAACTCAAATTACACTGAAACAAGTCAAAAATAGCACTTTAATTACTGACTGATAATGTCTTCTATATTTAACTCAGTCAGCAAATTGTAACAAGTCAAAAATAGCACTTTAAGGCCCATCCATGTGTTTGTGTAGCCAGTAAGTATATGTCTCAAAGATGAATGAAATGTCAGTCGTTAAAAATGCAAGGCATTGTCCATGTAAGATACTACATAGAGATAAGTGTAAAATAATATATACATGCTCCAACGTCTAAAGATATCGAATCATCATCTTCGGATGACATACATATTTGACTTTCCGATTAAGAATTTTACTGGGCGGTCCACTAGGTGGCTGCATTTTAGCTCATGCGCAGGGTCAATAATCCATGCTTATTAGCTTCATTCAAATGTCGAATGCCGCTTCACTTAACCTTTGGAAAAACTGCTTTCACTTGCAACTTTCAGTTTTTTTGAAGTAGAGACTGTAGTGCAAGTTAACTTACACTACAGTCTCTGCTGCAAAGTATGGGAAAGTAGCTAGTGAAAGCAGCTTTTTACTAAGGTTAAGTGCCGTAGCATCCGTCATTTGGATGAAGCTAATAAGCATGAATACCCGACCCTATGCATGAGCTAAAATGCATCCACCTGGTGGATCGCCCATTAAAATATTAATCAAAAAGTCGAGTAATCATCCATCTACCAAAATTTTCAGCAAACCTATTAATATATTTTCTCTCAAAACAGAGTAGCAATCACTACTACACTAATACACAATTACACTAAGAAATACCAATTAAAACCGGTATGATTAGTAACAGTAATACATACCAATTAAAACCCTGTTTAATATTGTATAGTAATACACTTAGACAACCCAATTTAATACAGTAATACACTAAGAGAACTGAGTTATTTTGCCCCCGAATTCAGAGGAAGACTAGGAGATGAGAATAATGTCTTTGATAAAATTCAGCATAAAACAAACAATCAAAACAGCCTAATTTGGGTTTATGATTCAGCATAATTCATAGGAACACTAGGAGATGAGATTAATGTCTTTGATACAATTCAGCACAAAACAAACAATCAGTTCAGCATAAATCAATGAAAACAACAACTTGAATTGAAACTTCTGTTGATTGATGATTGACACAGGAAGCAAGATGGCAGGAATCTTGTGTTTAGGATGCAAGAGGAGGTGATTCTAGAGAAAGGTGAAGGCACGTTTTGGTGACCGAAAACCCTAATTTGGGTTTTCTGTCACCATTGAAGTAAAACGAATGGAATGAGGAGCGGCCAAAATTTTAATTCCAAGTGCCCAAGGGGATGAACAATATGATACACATTCGATTTGGTCCTAAGCCGTATCAAATTTACCGTGGAGCAGCCAAAATTTTAATTCCAAGTGCCCACGGGGATGAACAATATGATACGCATTCGATTTGGCCCTAAGCCGTATCAAATTTACCGATCTGGAGCATTGGCGATGGACAGTCAAATTTGGGGTTTTTGGGGTGGTGCAGATCGCAAACTGGTGTTTGATACGGATCTGAGCATTAACAAATTTGATACGGTTTTTAGCCAAATTGTATATCTGCATCCTGCTGTGCCAAATTTGCTGATATGGTGTAGTGTGAATTCAAGTTGGAATGCTCGAAGTGTTGCGAAGTGTTTATTGGTCGGGGTGATGCAACAAATGTGAAGATGACTCAAGTATGATTTAAGTTTGTGGATAATGGTTTCTCAAGACGGTTTTTGAGCTTGTGGATAGTTGCCAGTGATGACAACTCAAGTGTGGTTTGAGTTTGTGGATAATGGTTGCTCAAGACGGTATCTGAGCTTGTGGATAGTCGCCAGTGATGATGACTAGAGATATTGGAGGCCAAGGGATTATCATTAATCGGAGGTTCTAGCGGACTCAAAGCGGGAGTATAATTGGGATGCCTAAAAGACTAGTTCGACTAGTCGAGTACCTTGGGTACGTGAATGCCTACTTGTGTTCTGGGAAGACAAACATACGTTCGTGTATGGTGTATGGAGTTTTGCTAGAACAGGGGTTACCATTAGCCCTTGACATAATGGCGTAATGTAGTCAGCTATATGATTAACGATGGTTTTAATGCAGGATAGGCGGTGATAGCTAGAGTCATGGATGTTGATTGCTTTGCTTGTATCGTCTTGTGTGGATTGTTCGACATCAAACGAGACATCTCTCGGGTACATGTCTGATGTTGGTTTAGGCCTTCGGGGCTTGTGATTGGGGAGATATTAATCTCGATTAGGATGGTTTACACTGGATAATTAATTGCTATGTTTGCTATATTTTTCTATCTGCTTGTTTGTAAAGGCTATCACTGTTAGATGTGGGGGAGACCGTTTGGGTTTCTTCTCAATTGTTGAGTTGGTAGATTAGTTGATTGATCTACCTATTTCTCATATACTCTTTTTTTCCAATCAAATAAAGTAATATCTTAATAAATAGAAGGAGAATCTAGCCATTCTCCAACGGCTCACATAAACATATTTGTAGAGAAGTCTACAGAATCTATGCACACACAGATACAGAGAAAATAGAACAAAACCAAAAAAACAACAGAGATAAGGCAGTACAAGGGGCCAATCCAATCAAGGCCACAAAAAAAGCTCTCCTAGCACAAGGAAAAAAACCAAGCGATGACAGCACCCCTAGATCAAGACAAGCAACATCAACCCAGAGATGAACAACAGTAGCAGTATCTCGGAGAAACCCTAGTCTGTTGCATCCAGAAGGTTGACCCAGAGACAACCATATCACGTCTGCTCCAATTAAGATGTCCATCTCAGACAAGCCTACCAATCTTCCAAAGCATCGGAAAAGAAACAGGAACCAAAGGAAAGCTCCTAAAGCTCCAGCTCTACTAGTTCCACTAATCTAGCTGGAAAACACTAGCAGACAACATCACATGATCAAACTGAGACAGATTCGGGAACCTAAAAGGTAGTCCCTACAGAACTAGCAAACAACATAAGCTCCGGGAGGGGGGCAATGTGAAAAAAGTGAAGACATAAGGGTTAAGCAAAGCGAGTGAAAAAAAAGAATCAACCAATTCTTGCTCTGGGAGGAGTAGGTTCCTTGGTAACGCCAAAGGTACATACTAACCGCTCAGACCGGGATCCAATAGCACCCTTGAATAGCCTCCCTCGGAATGTAAGAAATACATCATTTCTTACCTTTCGGATAATGGTAGGAGGATGCATCGGCACATTGTCAAAAATTGCCTAACTCCGCGAGCACTATATATGCCAACAGATAAGACAAGGGATCGGACGAAAGAGAGTAAACCGAATTGACTTACTTGAGATGCCAGTCCACCAGAATCTTAGTAAATTAATGAGAGATGTGGCGTTACCTCGGCAATCCATCAGAATCCCAAAGTAATTCCAAACAGCCCTCATGCAAGACCGGGAGATAAACACATGGACAATGGATTTCGAACTACCATTGCTACAACACCTGCACCGAGAAACAAGTGGGTGCTTATCCGCTGAAAGTCCTCGTCTGGTAACCCATCATGCATGGTTTTCCACGTAAACAAGGAAACCTTCGGCGGAAGTCAGACATACCAGATGAAAGAAAAGAGAAAGAGACGAGAGGCTGGATCCCAAATCGAGTTCCACACAGCCTTGCTCGAGAAGGGGCTGCCATCCCAACCGGTTCCACCACTATGAGAATCGGACAATGCCTTCACGAATTGCATCTGTTTCCATGTCTCACCAGCGTAGGGCAGGATACCGATGTAATTCATACCCGAAAGTCTGTGGTACTTATCGTGGAGAAAAGTCGCTCAAAGGGAATCGTTTGCTCCAAACCTCGCCCACAACTTATAAGCAAAGGCAGCACAAAAATCCTTAGGGTTACGGTGGCCCAGTCCTCCCTCACTTTTCGGACGACAAGCGATGTTCCAAGAAATCCAATGATGGCGGGAAACATTATCCTTGGTACCCCAGAAAAAGGAAGAGGACAAGAAATGGAAAGAATGAAAGAAGGAAGAGGTGAGAGTCATAACAACAAATACATAAGAACATATGGAGTCAAGAACGAACTTAATAAGAACAAGTCTGCCTGCCTGAGAAAGGATATTTGCATTCCAACGGATGATCTTACCCCTGGCTTTGTCAATCAGGGAATCGAAGAAGGCGTTGAACTTCCTGCCTCGATATAATACAATGCCGAGGTAAGGAAGTAGGAGCAAGGCAGCCTTGAAACCAGTAACGGTCTTGATCCAAGAAGATATAACAAAAGTCAGATCTTTCGCGGACACAAAGCAGCTTTTATCAGAGTTTTCTAATTGTTTGGAGCATCTCTTTACTGCCAAACAAGACAAAGAACGCGACGGATGGACTGACGCGAACCATTTGTAAAAATGGTGATGTCGTCAGCAAAAGACAAGGAAGATATCACAGGGCATCCCTTGGGATGCCACACATATGAAGTTGTCCATCAATCATCAGAGAATGAATGCTACGAATAAAAGCCTCAGCAGCCATGACGAAAAGAGAAGGGGAGAGGTGGTCTCCCTGACAAAGACCCCTATCTGCCTTGAAAAAACCGTTGGTCAATTCCTTGATGATAATGAAAAACTAACAGTTGGAGATAAGCCTCCAAACAAAGTCGATGAGGGTTTCGGGAAAGCCGAAAGCCCGCGGGACCTTAATGACAAAAAACCAAGACATACGATCATAAGCCTTTACTATATCCAACTTGAAGACCACATTAGAACCTCGAACCTTCCTATCGATTTGAGAGACCATCTCCTGGGCTAAAAGGACATTATCAGTGATCAAACGTCTTTTTACAAACTTAGCTTGAGAATAAGAGATAACACACTCAAGAAACGGTGCTAGCCTAGTGGCCAGGTCCTTAGAAATAACCTTGTTGGAGAAGTTGCACAAGATGATAGGATGAAAATCCGCACAAGAGTGAGGATGTTCGCATTTTGGAATGAGGACCATGTTTGTGGAGGTCCAACCCATAGGAAGCTCTCCACCAGAGAAAAAGAACTAAATAGCAAGACAAAAGTCTACCTAGATAATCGGCCACACACTCCGGTAAAAAACCCCGTTGAAACCATCAGGACCACTCACACTGTTCTTACTCAGAGCAAATACACAAGCACGTATTTCCTCCATGGAAGGAGGCGCGACAAGATCAAAGCTTCGGAGGGAAGGACCAATCTTGGAATGAAAGCAAGGAGGTTTGGGTCAGAGATCGACTCAGAGGGAACACCTAAGAAAGATTGGAAGTGGGACAGATAGTATCTTTGACTTCGCACGGCGTGGAAGCCAAAGAGAGATCAGGGCGCTGAATATGAAGAACAGAAAGCAGCCGATTCTTCTTACAGATGGAAGAGCTAAAGAACTTGGAGTTCGTGTCACCTTCAACAACCCACTTGATCCTTGCTTTTTGGCGAAGATGGTCATGTTCAATACGAAGCTCCGACGAGAAAGCCAATTGGGGAAGCGCCCAAGCTACCTTGTTATCAGTAGAAGGATCCTCATCAAAGGCTGACTCTGCTAAAACAAGAGATTCTTCGGCAAACCGAATGCGATCGAAGATGTTCTTGAAAACAAGAACATTCCACGCATTAAGGCAAGCCTTAATACGCTTCAGTTTACGAGAAAACACAACACACGGAGAACCTAGAACTGGGGAGTTCCAGGAATTTTCCACAATGTCACGGAATGTGTGGTGTGTTCTCCACATACTCTAGAAACGAAAAGAGTAAGGGTTAGAAAGCAATATGGGGAACAAAAGAGAATCATGGGAGTATGATCCGAGAAAGTACGATGCAGGTGAGAGACAGAGAAAGTTAAAGGGAGGCTGAACCATCCTTTCGATGCAAACACACTGTCAAGCCTAGATATAATTCGATTTGACCGTCTTAGTTGTTACACCATGTAAAGGCCGAACCTATGAAAGAAACTTCCGAAATCCCAAACTGATAATGAAGGCATTGAAGTCTGCTACCACCAAACGATTAACGGCATTGCCTCCACGTTTCTCAGCTTGGTAGCAACAACATTGAAGTCGCCTGCCAAAACTACAACAAAAAATCCAAAAATAGAAAGAGAGAGGATGTCGGACCAAAGGGTCAACCTCTCTATCCTATCTCACTTAGTGTAGAATGTCGAGAATAAAAAGGACGAGGATAAGGGAGGAAATTAACAAGCTATCGAAAGCAGCTGGTCGGAATCAAAAATAGGGTGGGTGATGACGTCTTTGGACTAAAGGATCCAAATTTTGTTGGATAAATTGGCTACATCACCACCATAGCCAAGGGATAAAACCAGTTTGATGATCGTTATGGTCCCACTAAAGGTTCCAGAAGTGCCACAAAACAAATAGAATGCTTCTAAATAATGCGCTTGAGTCTAGCCATAGACACATCATTGCCTATACCATGAACGTTCCAATAAAGGAAAGTTGCCATGTAGGACTCAACAAGAAGGGCCCATAGATAGACAGAAAGACAAAAGACAATGCCCCGCTCAGATCAGATAAAGCGTGTGTTGAGTCAATCTAACGATCTGCTCGGATGCCGCTATGGAGCATATGCGATTCTCATATACTTCATTGATGATGTTAGATAGTTGTTTATCGCTCATTAAGACTATTATGTGACTCAAGGTTTTATGACTCCCGCTTATTACCTTGGGCTGTTCATCCATGTTTTGGATGGGCAGACTGAGTAATAGGTAGCGGGTAGTAGATCTTGATGAGGACGATGCTGCAAAGCGACGACGAGCAGGAGGCTAACATATTCTTTCCTACATGCTATTATATGTTTTCGCTTTTATGGTTGTTATGATACTCTAAGTGATTGTAGTGAGGCTTTTTGTATAGAATTTGATGATGTATTCTTGTGGTACTTTGGATATACATTTGATGATATGAAAGTTTTAAAATTCTGCGCAATTATGCTTTGCTACTACTGCTGGTTTTATATGTTCTATTATATTTTATCCTTGGGCCGTGAGTTATACGACAGGTTCCGCTTGTGTTATCCTACCCTCATGATCATCCATAGCTATCTGACACGTCTTTTAATGGATTATTTCCCTTATTAAGTGAAGGAGTTGTGGGCGGTCATTCATAAGAGCAAGATGACCCTCGGACATTTACAAAATATTTCCGCTAACCACAACATCCCGTGGGGGAATGTCCACCTTCCTAAAGAACATTGGTCGACCAGCTAAATTTAGGATCGATTTTTCTGATTTTTATTGTTTTCCCAATGAAGCCGGCTCGTTTAGTCACGGGTCGGCATATCAAATAGTCGATATTTGACCTAATGTCAGTCGAATCACAACATTTAGCCATTACAGTTAATAAGTCAGAGCAGGAAATGAGCCTTTTATTCACAAACTATTGCAAGCGACAAGTCACTGCTTATTACAATACTAAAAAAAATAGTAAAGAAACTAAAAGTCTTAAGAAAGATAAGATCGTAAGTGCTTTGCGTTCCATGCTCTATGAAAAGGCTCGCTGTCAACAGTCGATAGCCTAAAGGTTCCGTTATCAAGCTTATGTTGAATTACGTAGGGTCCTTACTACTTGGGTCCCATATGTACGGGAGTTGGGAAAATCTGCTTTGGGACAAGATCACCAACATCGAAGGTTTTGTGTCGAACCTTCTTATTGTAATATCGAGAAACCCTCCATCGGTGAGCTTCGGCGCGGAGGTTTGCCTCTTCTCTTTTTTCGCCAATCATATCCAGTGAGTGCAAGCGAAGGGCTTTGTTAAATAATGGATCATAATATATGGTTCTGTGGGAAGGAACTTCAAGTTCGATGGGAATGATAACTTCAGATCCATAAGACATAGCGTAAGGAGTGTGCCCAATAGTGGTCTTATGGGTAGTCCGATATGCCCAAAGAGCTAGAGGAACCTCGTCGACCGATTTGCCTTTAGCTCGTTCCAGTCGCTTTTTTCAGGATGGATCTGATGATTTTATCGACCGCTTCGACTTGCCCATTAGACTGTGGATGAGAGATCGCAATGTATTTCTTCTCGATGCTATATTTTTCACAAAAGTCTATGAATTCCGAGCTACCGAAATGAGTCCCATTATCCGTAATAATAGTCCGCGGTACCCCATATCGAAATGTGATATTTCTGATAATGAAGTTAATGACCCGCTTTATTGTGATTGTGGTTATCTATTGGGCTTCTGCCTACTTTGTAAAATAATTTACTACCATGATCGCATACTCCCCCCCCCCTTCGAAATGGGCAGGCTCCAATGATGTCTATCCCCCACATGATGAATGTCCAAGGGCTGACCATTTGGGTGATCTCAATTGGTGGGACTCGTGGAATCTGCGCAAACCTCTGGCACTTATCACATTGTTTAGAAAAACTGGCCGCATCCTTGCTGATAGTCGGCCAGAAGTACCTACTGCCGTACTTTCTTGGTCAGAGTTTGCCCCCGGTGTGCGCACCGCATTCCCCTTCATGCACTTCTCTCAGTATTATTTTAATATCATCATGGGTTACACATTGGAACATGGGCACAGAGAAACCCCGTTTGTAGAGCTGGTCTTGCTGGATAACATGCCTAGATGCCTACCATATGACAGCTCGTCTTTCATTTCTTTTTTTAGGAAGCATGCCATGTAGGAGGAAATTCTTAATGGAAGTCATCCAAGATTCTCTTTCAGCTTCGGTTTCAGCTTGGTCGATCTCCATCCGTTCGATGCTCAGGATGCTCAGAGTCTCTATGGAAACCAGCTCCTTTTCACTCGGGTTGTCAGAATTAGCGAGCTTTGCCAACTTATTCACTTTTTGATTTTATTCCCTGGGAAAGTGGGAGATGCTATATCGGTCGAAGTTATATAACAATTTCTTGATCTGCTTAAGATAAGAGGTCAGTCGAGCTCCTTTGGTTTGATATTCTTTTCGAGCCTGGAATACAACAAGTTGTGAATCACAAAAAAGTCAAGTGATGTTATTCTTAGGTCTTTCGCGAGTTTGAGCCCGACAATCAGGGCCTCATACTCGGAGTCATTGTTTGTTGCCAAAAAATTCAGTCTTAGGGTGTAATAAATCGATCGCCCCTCGGGAGATAATAACACTATGCCATCGCTTGAGCATCAGTCATTATGAGCTCCATCCGTGTAAAGTTTCCAAGTGTCTAACTTTGAGTCGATATCCAGGGGTTGAGTACTATCCTTTAAGTTCTCATCTTCTAGAGTTGTAAATTCATCTATGAAGTCGGCTAGGGCTTGCCCCCGGATGGATTTTCGTGGAACAAAAGTTAAGTCGAATTGGCTTAACTTAATGTTCCATGCAAGCAGTCTTCCGCTTGCCTCGGGTCGCTGCAGAACTTGCCGAAGAGGTTGGTCAGTGAATATTTTAATAAGATGAGCCTGGAAGTAGTGTCGAAGCTTTCTTAATGTAATTAATAAACTACAGGCGAGTTTCTTGATCTTCGGATAATTGTGTTCAGCCCTTGTCAATTTCTTGCCCACATAATAAACTGGTTGTTGCACCCGGTCCTCTTAACAGACTAGGACCGAGCTGATTTCATTTGCGGATACCGCTAAATATACAAATGGATCTTCGTGATCGATCGGTTTGGATAAGATGAGGGGTTTCTTCAAATGGACAAGCAAGTTTTGGAAGGCTTCGACATAGTCAGGTATCCAACCGAAGTTCCGTTTTCCTCTTATAATCAACTCAAAGAAGGGTAGCCATTTCTCGGTTGCCTTGGAAATGAATCGACCCATCGCTGCAACCTTACCTACAAGGCTCTGAACATCCTTGATTCTTTTAATGGCCAAAGTCTGGCCGAGACTGATTTCGATCTCTCGAGAGCTAACTATGAAACCCAGAAAATTTGCCTGATGCTACTCCAAAAAACATTTCAAGGGATTTAATTTCATTCCATACCTCACGAGAATGCCAGACATTTCTAACAATTCGTTTACATGGTCGGATGATTGTCTCGACTTTACCAACATGTCATCCATGTATATATCCATTGTCTTTCCTATTTGATAATGGAACATCCAGTTGACCAAATGCTTGGTATGTGGCCCCAGCATTTTTCAAGTCGAACGACATGACCACATAGCAGTATAGTCCAAGTTCCGTTATGAAACTAGTATGATCTTGGTCTGAGATGTGCATGGCAATCTGGTTGTACCCTGAGTAAGCATCCATAAATGAGAGGAGTTCATGACCTGCAGCTGAGTCGACCAACTGATCAATCCTAGGTAACGGAAAGCTGTCCTTAGGGAAGGCTTTGTTCAAGTCAGAAAAATCGATGCAAGTCCACCACTTCCCGTTAGCCTTTTTCACAAGCACTGGGTTGGCTATCCAGTTAGGATAGGTCGAGTCTCGGATAAACCCATTGGCTTGTAGCTTTCCAACTTCCTCCTTCAGGGTCGCAGACCTTTCGGGTCCAAGCATTCAACTCTTCTGCTTTATAGGGGTGTACTTCGGATCAATGCTGAGGGAGTGAATTATGATGGAGGGTGAAATTCCACACATGTCAGCGTGGGTCCATGCAAATATGTCAAGGTTTGCATGGCAAAATTCAGTCAATTCCCACATCCGGAGGGGATCAAGATGATACCCGACCTTCAAAACCCTGATGGGGTCGTCTTTATTGATCAAAATCTCTATGAAAGCCTTATTCGGGGCTGCCTTCCTACATCTTGGTTCTTTGTAACACCCCGAATTTTTGAATAATCAAATTAACTAAATTTAAGAATACTTAATTTCAAATGTGGGAATTAAGGGAAACAAGTTAAGCCATTGCGTTCATCTCGGAATTCTGGTTGAGATAGAGTCCGAGCTTGCGTAAAACGGATACTATATGAAGAAGATATGGACGAACGAAGTTAGGTGGAGAAACCAGAAGAAGAAAAAAAAGAACTGGTGCACTTGGGAAGCGCGCCAGTACAAAAATACACTGGAGCACTTCCCAAGTGCGCCCAGGCCGAGCAGAAAGCCTGCACAGCTTTCTGGTGTGATCTGATCCACACTGTGACTCATTGCTGAGTCCTTTCTGACTCCTTACTGAGTCCGTAGGACTGAGGTGTCACCCTATCCTGACTGAATGGTTTTGATTAACCCTAAGAGCATCCGACGTCTCAAATTAAATTGAAATTCTATACAAACATGTGTAGACTCAAACCCTAGAATCAAATAAAAATTGGATCAATGGCCGTCATACCGTCTCTCCAAAACCTAGAGTAGCTGCCACCAACTAGAAGCAAAGTAAAGCAGCTCAATTCTATTCAAATCAAAGTCCAATCTCAACAACGAAATTGTCTACAATAAGGGAACGCTAATCAATTACAGAATTCAGATCGCAGAACTCAAGACCCTCTTTTTCTGTGAGTTCTAGTCACTTTTAGGTTTAATTAGATAAAAGTGAATTGTGGTAGACTATGATTTGGGTATATGTTGTTTGTAGTTATACAAGTTTATTGTTGTTATGGATCATGAAATTATACAAGTTTATTGTTATTGTGGATCATGAAATTATGCAAGTGAAATTCATAAACCTATGCAAGTTATTGTGCGATGAATTCATGAACCTATGCTAGTTGTTATGTTGTGAATCATGAACCTATGCAAGTCACCTATGCAAGTTGTTATGTCGTGAATCATGAACCTATGCAAGTCACCTATGCAAGTTTTTATGTTGTGAATTATGAACCTATGTGAGTTGTTAATTATGTTGTTAATTCATGAACATATGCAAGTTGTTATGTTGAAAATCATGAACCTATGCAAGTTGTTATGTTGCAAAATCATGAATCTATGCAAGTTGTTAATTATGTGGTGAATCATAATTATATGCGAAGTTATCATGTCATTTTCCCTAGTTGTCATGCTTATGCCAAAAGTTGTACTGAAACAATCACCTTGTCATTCCCTTTATTTTATTATTATGGCGAGGCTACTTGTAGCCTCGATAATGCCAAAATGCACGCGATTACGCTAGTTAAGAAATGGGGAAAAAGAGGAATTTGTAATAGGCATAATTTATACAGTGATTATGTAAATTGGACACATGATTCTAGTAGGGAAACATATAAATAATTACTATTATGACATAGGTAAAGTTGAGTAAAAATGATATAATTTGAATATGACCATTTATGGATAGGAAATTCAAATTGTTAATAAAATAGGTATTGACACCTATAAAAAGGAAAGGATTAATTAATTAACTTAATTAATCAAAAGAGGAATGTTTAAGCAATTAAAGTCTGAAAATTTAATTAACACTTATGACATGAGGTTAGGTTACATTAGTGGTGGAAGTCTGCCCGGACCCGACCGGCATATCCAGCAGCCACTAATGTTGAACCTAATGTGAGAGATCTAAGTGTGTGAATACGACTTGGGCTAAGACACGAGGTTAGACCCAACTATGGAATAAGACTGCCCGGACCCGACCGGCATATCCAGCATCCACATGTTGTAGGCCTAATGTGGGAGGTCTAGCCCAATATAACCATAATTGGACATGTTAATAAGAAAAGACTACTTAACCTAACTTAATACATGTGGACTGTATGATGATAGACGTAAGTTAGGGTTAAGTAAAATGAGTTGGATTGTGGGTGGGTTAAGTACAACTGATGGGTAGGTGGGTAATATTAATATATATAGGCCCACAAACTTAACCATTAAATAAATAGGATTAAATCAGTGGGAGGGTTAAGTACAACTAAAGGGTAGGTGGGTAATATTAATATATATAGGCCCACAAACTTAACCGGATAAAAAGGGTTATGCAATTAAAGACTACGAATGGTATACATAACCGGGGCAAAATAGTAAAATTATTTATTAAAGACACCCTTAGGGGTACGCAAAACTAATGGGAATAGATAGAGTTATGTATTAAAGACACCTATAGATAAGCATAACCAATAGGTAGATTAAGGGTTATGTATTAAAGACACCTATAGGTACGCATAACTGATTGAGGGATATGTAATTAAAGACACCTTAGGGTATACATAGTCAGTAGAAAACCTAGTGGGGATACAAGACATAGGGGAGAGCTTGTATCATGTTGTGTGAGACCCATTTCAGTCAATAACCCGGAGGGGTATCAAAGTAAAGAACTCTGTACTAGGCGGGGAAGGGGCACGCTTATTGATTGATTGTAAGAGATCCAAAACGAGACGGATGGTGTGGGCAGCGCAAACCGACCAGGGACATGTGCGTGCATGGGCCGGGCAGAGGGGGACAAGACGACCGTGACACCAGTAGGTATAATTGTGCACACCTTGGGTTGCCGCTTTAGGGAAGTGATACCCCCTAGTTGTGGGACCAGCATAGGGTATCTACAGAGTAGGGAGCCAATCGATTAGGGTAGTGGTTAGGGTATACCCGGATGTATGCCCTAAGTCTACCAATTTATAGTAGGAGGGTAGTGGGTACGACTAGTTGAGATAGGAGAAGGCGGCACCTATGACAGCAGCTAGGAATACAGGAAACTACCACCATCGTTATCGTTATTATGGTTAGCGGAAGGGATCATCCCATCTTGATTTTACTAGTAATAGTGCAGAGTAGTTTGTAGTGAAGCATACATATTACCTTATTTGTCCTATCATACCTTCCATCTGTACCGTGAATCCTCTTATACCCTTTGTATGCCTGTCATGTTTACCTTTAATTTATTTACTGGCTAAAAGTTACTGGACTCACCAGACGTATGTATGACCTAGTTTGTTTCGCCTCTTTTCTTCCGTTCCCCCCTAGGTTCTCAGGGAGGAAACACCCAGGTTTAGTCAGGATTTGGATATCATCTTCTAGGAGCTACTTCTGAAGTATGGCTCGAGTCTCTGTCTCTTATATGGCTTGCTCTTTAATATGGGGAATGATGTTTTTCTTTTAAATACCTATGTACTCTGATGATGTAAGACAGAAGTGTTTTGTTGTAATGGTTTTATGACTCATGGTATTATGTAACAAAGTATTTTGGTGATTTAATAAAGTTGTTTATTTTGCGCTGCAAAATTTTTATATCTGTCTTGTGATATTCTGTGTCTGTTTACCAAAAACGCTCCACTGAAGTTAAGGCATTCCCTTTGTGAGTGACCTTAATGGAGGTGGGGTGTTACGTTCTTCGTCCTCTCTTGGGTCGATATCCTCCACTTCACAGATGGACGGTCCCGACCGGGATGTTTTTTGTAGTTGCTACGCTTCTTTCCCCTCCGTAGTGGGAGAAAATTCTTCATACTCTTTCCATTCTGCCAAGTAGCAAGATCGTCCTGTTACCTGATCTCCTCGTACTGTCCCGATTCCACCATCAGTCGGGAATTTCAAAAGAAAACACCAGGGAGCAATACATGCCTTGAACTCTGCTAAGGCCGGTCGCCCCAGAAATGCGTTATACTGGGAGTTGATATTCATCACAACAAATGGTAGGAGTCATACTCTCCTGCAGTCTCCATCTTCCAACTCTACAGATAACCTGATCTGGCCAACTGGTTCAGTGGACGCTCCATTGAAACCACGTATCTGGCCAGTGCACAACTCCAAGTCTGTCAACTCCGGCTTCATCTGATTGTAGGCTTGTTTAAATAATATATTCAACGAGCTCCCATTGTCAATCAGAACCTTTCGCACTGTAGCTAGGCTGATAACGACTGTTATTATTAATGGATCGACGGTTGGGGACTCTATACCGATCGACTCCCGATCACGGAAGATGATGTCGTCGGTCATCGTCTTTCTTTGTTTAATGGGACTTGCAGCTTCGGGGTGGCTTGTTTCTGCAACGTCCAGATGCTTTGCAGAATTTACATAACGCTCCATGGACCGGATGCTGTAGCCTGTGGTATGCAGTCCTCTAACAATGGCATTAATCACGATCCCTTTTCCCTTCTCCTGGGCGGTGGCTCGAGGTGTTGCCTGACTTTGTTTGGGTGCTGAAGTCCCTTAACCCCTGTCTCTCGGAGCTGCTTAATATTCATTGAGTTTTCCTTTTTGAATCAACTTCTCGACGATGTCCCGAAAATGTTGACATTCATTGGTCGTATATCTATAAATTTCATGAAACAAAGAAAACTTTCCAGTCGCCCGCTCCTTCTCAGTAGGTTCATGCGCAGGCGGCTTCTTGTACTGGACCGTGCTGCAAGTATCGAGATAAATATTCCCCAGCGCGTCATTCAACGCAGTGTAAGTTTCGAAAACCTGGAATCAGGGTCATTTTCTGGAATTCCCTCTTTGCCTAAGGTTTCCATTGGCTTCCTTCGACCCATCGCCATTTCGCTTATCATGGTTCCCAACGTTTACTTCTACCTTCCCTGAATTATCCCCAGATTGCTTGACTGCGACATTGCTTTGGATTGGTTTCGTAGATACATCTTTCGGCCCCTCCTCCTCGTCTAGTTGCGCACCCTCCTGCCTCACCCGGATGTTGGCGGCTTCCCGATTAAATATTTTCCGAACTCTGTCCGCTTATCAATGCCATCGACCATAGCCATTCAGACGACTTCATGATTAGGGTTGCTAACTCCGGTGGCAGCCCGGTTGAATAGATTGAGATAGTTTCTCAGGGACTCGCCCCTTCCTTGCTTGACCGCTGAAAGAGCCATGACATGCTTCGATTTGAAGGCGGGGAGACAGAATTGATTCAAGAATTTCTCAATCAAGTCTTTAAAGCTCGGGAACGACCTTGGGTGTAACACCCCACCTCCGCCAATGTCACTCTTGCAAGCACACTAGCTTTGGAGGGGCGTTAAACAAGGTAAACATGCATGCAGATATCACAAGACAGAACATATAAGTAAAAACAGAGTAAATAAAGCAGCGGGTAAAAACTAACATCTCAAAACCATAGTCAAGTTACATCAAAGTACTTGGTCATTATTTTTCCACAAAACAAAGTCTAGAAACATAAACTGAAAACTGGAAAAAAAACATAAAGTAACTATCCCGAAAGTAGAATAAAGCCATAGCCAGCTCAAGTCCAAACCGTACATGAGCTATCCAGAAAAGCAGCTAAAGATCCAAGCTAGGTGTTAATGTTCCCTCCCTGAAAACCTGGAGGGGGGGGGGGGGGGAACGAAAGAAAAGAGGCGAAAGAAAATGGGTCAGTCAAAAGACTGGTAAGTCCTACCTACTATTAGTATAAAAACTAATAAAGTTAACTGGACATGTAAAACAGAGATGAAACATAGGATGATAACTGGCATGGTGAAAAGTTAACAAGATATATCAAGTGTGGCATCGCATATACAAGGTTAAGTTTTTGCACCAAGTGTACTAGTATTCCAACCCATGTCAAGTATAAACAAGAAGTGATCCCTTGGCCCAATCTTGGCCCAATATCACGAGATGACCTAAATCAAGGTCCAACAACACGGTCTAGTCGATCGACTCCCTAAAAGCCTAACTCGTCAAGTGTCGGTGTCATACGGCCCAATCACGAGTGTAGTCAAACTGTGCTAGGTCCACCCTAGGGTGTATCAAGCCCTAGGGTGCCAACCACGGACACAAGTCAAGCACGCACAGTCTAAACCTACTGGTGCCCGTGTCTGCTTTTTCAACTCCGGACTATGTGCACGACCATAGTCCGCCTGAACCTACACCGGCGCACCTACTCAGCCGTCGTTTTGGTCGCTTACATGTCAGCCCAGTAACCGTGCCCCACCCTAGCCTAGTCCCTAGGGTATCATGATACAACCAAGAGGGTTACTGGTGAAAAGGACCACGTAACTAGGGTTTCTAACGGGTTAAACGTGGTTAACCCTATCCAATCAAGTATCAAGTTGGTTAAGTGTACCCAAGGTTCATGACTTAACCCTATCAACCCATCGTGTTTAATTGGTTAAGTATTCAAGTGGTCCATGACTTAACCCTATCATGTGGCATTAATTAATTTAATGCACCCAACCTCTCACATTAGACCTTGTTGTGGTTACTAGTTAAGCCGGGCGGGTCCGGGTAGCTTTACACCACAACTTAGTCTAACCTCGGGTTTCAAGTGCGACATGACCAACTACTCACATTGGGTCCTATTGCTTGTAGCCACTAGTTAAGCCGGTCGGTTCCGGGTAGATTTGTGCTACAAACTCAACCCAACCTCGAGTTGGCCATTCTCATGTTTTCTAGAAGTCATGTCCAAGTTCATGTTCATGTTTCAAGCATAATCACATGTCATATTTCGTGTCATCTTTTCAAGTCATGTTTTTATGTCATTTTAGTTTACCCATAACGTAACCCCATCACATGTAAGTTCGCATAAACGTAAATAGAACTCAAAGAGGGGACTTAGAAGCATGACATACTTAATAAGGTTTGGCCACAAGTTAAACATGGTGGCATATGAGGCAAATGTGTTCATAAACTTGCATATTACATTATAAGCCTCAAAACATGCATGATATCAACTTTAGCAAAATAGGTGAAACATGGTCATAAATGACATAGGATGATAGCTAGTGATTCACATATAACATCATATGCAAGATAACATAAGGGTTATGAGAGTTTCTACGTTGCTTTATGCAACATTCCAAATCAAAGCTCATAGCTTTCTATGCACAAATTCAAGGTGATAGCTTTTCAAACATGCATAGAATAAATCTATGCATAACATGATAGAATCAAAGCACAAATCATATTTAGGCCCAAACTCAAACTTGCAACATGTCATATTTAACTTCATAGTTAGAATCTAAGAGTAGAATAGGGCTTACAATGCTATGAAGACTTATAAAATAAAATAAGATTGAGACGAAGCCACTAGCAACTCTAAGAACCCCAAATAATAAGCTCCAATGAAAACCCTTGAGAAATAAGAAGAAGATCCTTGCTTTGATGGAGAAAGATTGAACTTTGGCCTTGAATCAAACTTAGAAACTCTCAAACAAGCTTAGGAACTCTCGTATGAATGAAGATGGAGACTATGACAAGAGGGTGGAGGCCATGATTAAACATTTTGGCATAACCTAGTTGTAGGATTGATTAATGATGGTTTAGGCTAGGTATTAGGGTCCTTTTATAGAAGTTTAGGTTAGTTTAGGCCATAGGATTAACCCTAATTCAGATCTGAGCCATTAAAATCCGTCACCAGCCCTAAAGCATGTCTTGAGGAACAAGTCAGGTACACCCAGGCCAGACTGGCCGACCACCCAAGTCGACTGGGGTGTCGACTGGGCAGTCAACACCACCTGGGGTGTGTCGACTCCCAAGTCGACTCCCCAGTCGACTTGGGGGTGGCGGGAATTTTCCTGCCTATCCTGCTTGGCTGAATTTGAATTCTGAGTTCAAATTTGAACTGTTTTTGAACTTGAAATTTTCTGAAACTTTGACGGGCCATAACTTGGTCATACGGACTCCGATTTCCGAAAACTCGGACTCTATTTCGCGTATTTTTCCGAGACGAACGCAATGGCACAGCCGTTTCCCTTGATTCAGAATTTATCATTTAATTCTGCCTTGATTTATGTTATAACATGTTATTCAAAATACGGGTTGTTACATTCTCCCCTCCTTAAATGATTTCGTCCCCGAAATCTCTAAGTTAGGAAGAACGTATCCTACCATCCATCATCCATCTACTCACAACATCATCCACAAGTAACCATTGTCCTTAACAAATTCTAAATGTTGTATGATCATATGCAAAGGTGTGTGTATATGTACTTATCTAATGCGAAAATCAGGCGGTTACTGATTCAGTAAACCTCCTTAATGCAAAGTATGCTAGTGAAATGAGTCCATATGTATGCAAATTCCTAACATAATTCATGATCTCTATATGAGTGCACATAACATTCATCCATATGCAACATCCACGTGATAGCATAACAAGTTTCAGCCATGAATAAGTATAAGCACTCATGCATATGCAGTATGAAAGTGTGTGAGCCGATCTTAGTGCCTAATGTGTATCATGCATCCACGAGTATCCACTTACAAACACTTGCAACAACTGGCAAACATCAAGCATAACATGTTTCAAATACATGTTTCATCCAAAGGGTTTCTACCTAAGGTTCTTAAGACAAGGTTAATGAGATAACAAGATAAACATGGATAGCAAAGGAAAGATATGCTAAAAAGGAAAAGAGATCGAGAATGTACCCTCAAAAAGAAATGGATAAGGCCCACGCATCTTCTCCTCGGTTTCCCAAGTTGCATCCTCTTCGGCCTCACTCCACTGAACCTTCACCAATTTGACTTCTCGATTCCTTAGCTTCTTGATCTCCGTTCCCAAGATACGGATCGGAGCTCTCCTCAAGGTTGCCTCTTTCTCTACCTCCATGTCTTCAAGAATGCTAGGCTCAACTACTTCGGCTGACTCATGTAGGCATTTTCGGAGATGCGAGACATGAAAGACATTATGCACTCCGGCCAGCTTCTCAGGCAATTCCACCTTATAAGCCATCTTCCCAATTCTCTCTATGATAGGGAAGGGTCCTACGAACCTTGGTGCCAGCTTCCCAACTGCTCCAAAACGAACCACATTACGCAAAGGAGAAACCTTCACGAAAACCATATCTCCAACTTCGAATTCCAAATCTGTCCTTCGCTTGTCAGCATAGGATTTCTGTCTGTCTTGGGCCGTTTTCATCCGTCTTCTCACCAATTCAACTTTCTCGGATGTGTCCCGTATCATATCGGGCCCAAGTATAAGCCTATCCGTTGTCTCCCACCAACAAGATGGTGACCTACACGGCCTCCCATACAAAGCTTCAAATGGTGTCATCCCTATCTAGCTTGATAGCTATTATTATAAGCAAACTCTACAAGAGGAAGGTGGTCTTCCCAAGTACCACCAAAGTCAAGAACACAAAGCCTCAAAAGATCTTCTAGCACTCTATTCACCCTTTCGGTTTGGCCATCCGTCTGGGGGTGATAGGCTGTACTTAGATTCAATCGCGTACCCATCGCTTCTTGCAAACTATTCCAGAACTGGCTAGTGAAGATTGGGTCACGATCGCTAACTATGCTAGAAGGAACTCCATGCAATCACACTATCTCTCGAAGATAAACAGATGATAGCCATGATGCGGTCCTCTTGCTCTTCACTGGAATGAAATGAGCACTCTTCGTAAGTCTATCAACTATGACCCATATGCTCGTATTCCCTTTCCTTGACCTAGGCAATCCATCCACAAAATCCATAGAGATACTTTCCCACTTCCATTGCGGGACCTCCAATGGATGTAATAGCCCACCGGGTTTCTTCGACTCGGCTTTCACTTGTTGGCACACCATGCACTTTGAAACATACTCTGCCACATCCTTCTTCATTCCAACCCAAAAGAAAATGCGCTTCATATCCCTATACATCTTATCTCCTCCAGGATGTATAATCATCTTCGAGTGATGCGCTTCTTCGAGAACTTTATGCACCAAGTCTTCCACTTGTGGAATGCATAGCCTTCCATCACGCCTTAGCCAACCCTTGTCATCAATAGTATATCTAGCAAGGTGACTAGACGTCTCACCACGAATCAACTTGTCCATGATCTCGACTATCTGCGGGTCTTCCTTCTGCGAAGTCCCTACTTGATCAAGAAGTATAGGTCTAAGCTCAAGGGATGCTAACGAACCAGTCATCGACTCAACAGCCGGTGTGAAATCAAAGGTTGCCAAGAACTCTAGGCTCTTCATCTCAACAAACAAGGGACTCAAAGTCAACCTTCTTCTGCTTAGCACATCTGCCACAACATTACCCTTGCCATGGGTATAAGCTATCTCGAAGTCATATGATGCCAAGAATTCCATCCACCTCTGCTGCCTTAGATTCAAATCTTTCTGCGAGAAGAGGTACTTGAGTGACTTGTAATCAGTATATAACTCAAACCTTTCGCCTAGAAGATAGTGGCGCCAGGATTTGAGTGCAAAGAAGATCGCCGCCAACTCCAAATCATGAGTGGGATAGTTCTTCTCATGAACTTTGAGTTGCCTACCCCCAAAGCATATCACTCTCCCTTCTTGCATCAGGACAATGCCTAATCCCGTGCCACATGCATCAGTGTACACGGTAAACAACTTCCCTCCATCGGGTAATGCTAGAACTGGAGCTGAGGTGAGGGCTTTCTTGAGTCTTTGAAAAGCAAGCTCACACTCTAAGTCCCATGCAAAGACTAAGTTCTTCTTCGTTAACTTAGTGAGAGGGGCTGAAATCCTAGCGAAGTCCTTAATGAACTTCCTATAGTAGCCTGCTAGACCGAGAAAGCTTCTTACTTTAGTTGCATTCTTGGGAGTTTTCCAGTCTTGTACCGCCACCACTTTAGCGGGATCAACAGCTAAGCCCTGCTTAGAAACTATATGCCCAAGGAACCGAACTTCCCTTCTCCAGAAATGGCATTTAGAGAACTTGGCTTTCAACTGATGAGCTCTAAGCGTATCCATAACCTCCTTGAGGTGTGTAGCATGCTCTTCCTCGTCCTTAGAGAAGACCAGAATATCATCCACGAAGACAACCACAAACTTGTTAAGGAACTCCCTGAACACCCTACTCATCAAATCAACAAAGTATGCGGGTGCATTAGTCAAACCGAACGGCATGACTAGCCATTCAAAGAATCCATCTGGAGTCCTAAACGCAGTCTTATCAATACTATCCTCAGCCACTCTAAGCTGATGGAATCCGATGGCTAGATCGAGCTGAGAGAAAACAGAAGCACCAACAAGCTGGTCAAAGAGATCATCAATCCTCGGTAATGGGTGTCTATTCTTCTTTGTCAGCTTGTTCAACTCACGATAATCAACACATAGACGAAGCGAACCATCCGCCTTAGTAGCGAATACCACCAGAGCACCCCATTCTGAAATGCTTCGCCTAATGAAATTTTTCTCAAGCAACTCCTTGATTTGCTTGCTAAGCTCTCTTCTTTCTCGCGGGGCCATGTGCCTAACAGGCAATGAAACTGGCTTGGCATTATCAACAAGATATATACGGAAATCTATCTCTCGTTTAGGGGGTAACCCCTTCACCTCATCAAAAACATCAGGATATTCTCGGACCACCCTCACAGATCGAAGATCTTCAATAGACGAGTCGAGGGATTCAAGATAACATAACATGACGGGATCCAGAGGGTTACAAGAAATCTCTAGGGTATTGCCAAGGCGAGTCATAAGCCTCACTACCCTATGCTCACAATCGAGAATGGCTACATAACTGGACAACCAATCCATGCCCAAAATCAACCCGTATCCCATGAACCCGAGAACATAAGCATTACATGTGAATTCTACGGTCAAGATAGAAATCCTCAAATCCGTGCAAATCATAGATAGATGGGCGGAACCCCCAATTGGATTTGAAACACTAACGGGATCCTCAACTAGACTAGTACTTATGTGCAAACTTTCAACAATGTCAGAAGAGATAAAGGTATGCGATGCGCCAGAATCAAATAAAGTTCGAACAGGAAAACCAGAAATGTAAACAAGGCTTTCTACAGAAATACTACCTCGGTCCGGAACTGGAGCAGTGTTGAGAGCATGCATTTGCCCTCCAGAAGGTCCTGCTCACTGAGTCTGTCCTTGCCCCTGCCCTTACTTCTTTGGGCAATCCTTGCTGAAGTGTCCAGTCTCTCCGCAATGAAAGCATTCTCCCAACTTCCTCTTCTTCTTCCTACAATCTTTGGCTATGTGTCCAACGATCCCACAGAAGTTGCACTTTCTTGTGTCCTTTGCCTTGTTGTTGTTGGCCTTGTTACCCTTGTTGTTCTTGTTGTTCTGATTGCTCTGGTTGCTCTGATTTCCTCCCCACTTGGAGTCCGCCTTCTTGGTTTGAGTCTCATTATGCTTGACTTCTTTCTTGCCATTCTCATCATCTCCCTGAAGCAAGGCCATATCCACTAAGCTCTCAAAAGTGCCCCCATGGGTATATGAGACATGGCTAAATCTTGTAATGGCTTATTCAATCCTCGTGCAAAGCGTAGAGCCTTCTTATGGGGTGTGTTAACCATGTCCAAACCGAATCGAGCAAGCTGGTTAAACTTATTCACATACTCCCTCACTGTCATGTCCCCTTGCTTCAAAGATATAAACTTCTCCATTTGCAGATTCTCCTCAGCAGATGATAGAAACTTAAGCCCAAACCTCATCCTAAAGTCGTCCCAAGTCTCTATAGGCCTAGTAGCGTTGGTGACCTCCCACCAATAAGCAGCTTCCTCTTTCAATAGCCATACTGCCAACATAACTTTTCTACGGTCTTCCACATCAAAGATAGCAAAAAGGTCTTCAGTTTCTTTTAACCAGTTCCTTGCCTCCACATAAGTCTCTGTCCCAACAAAATTCTTGCCACCCATCGCCTTAAAGTCCTTGCAAATCTTTGCGAAATCCGCTTGTGGACGCTGAGGAGGAGGAGGAGGAACCTCAGGTACGGTGGGAGTGTTTGCTGGGCCCGCATCGTTGGCCCTAGCTTCCAAGTACCTTCGGAACCATCCGGGTATGGGTACTCCCTCGGGAAGGTTAAGACCGGCCATGTTGAAAAAGGAAAAGATAGATTTAGAACGAGGAAACAAAGGATAGTGCTAATGGCTTTTGGGGAATAGCCTTTTAAAATAAACTAGACTTTTCTTGGAAAATACTTAATTGGTTTTGAAAATAGTTTTTCAAAAGAGTTTTTTAAAACTTTTGTCCGGTCTAGTAAAACCTTATGCTCTGATACCAAATGTAACACCCCACCTCCGCCAATGTCACTCTTGCAAGCACACTAGCTTTGGAGGGGCGTTAAACAAGGTTAACATGCATGCAGATATCACAAGACAGAACATATAAGTAAAAACAGAGTAAATAAAGCAGCGGGTAAAAACTAACATCTCAAAACCATAGTCAAGTTACATCAAAGTACTTGGTCATTATTTTTCCACAAAACAAAGTCTAGAAACATAAACTGAAAACTGGAAAAAAAACATAAAGTAACTATCCCGAAAGTAGAATAAAGCCATAGCCAGCTCAAGTCCAAACCGTACATGAGCTATCCAGAAAAGCAGCTAAAGATCCAAGCTAGGTGTTAATGTTCCCTCCCTGAAAACCTGGAGGGGGGGGGGGACGAAAGAAAAGAGGCGAAAGAAAATGAGTCAGTCAAAAGACTGGTAAGTCCTACCTACTATTAGTATAAAAACTAATAAAGTTAACTGGACATGTAAAACAGAGATGAAACATAGGATGATAACTGGCATGGTGAAAAGTTAACAAGATAGATCAAGTGTGGCATCGCATATACAAGGTTAAGTTTTTGCACCAAGTGTACTAGTATTCCAACCCATGTCAAGTATAAACAAGAAGTGATCCCTTAGCCCAATCTTGGCCCAATATCACGAGATGACCTAAATCAAGGTCCAACAACACGGTCTAGTCGATCGACTCCCTAAAAGCCTAACTCGTCAAGTGTCGGTGTCATACGGCCCAATCACGAAGTGTAGTCAAACTGTGCTAGGTCCACCCTAGGGTGTATCAAGCCCTAGGGTGCCAACCACGGACACAAGTCAAGCACGCACAGTCTAAACCTACTGGTGCCCGTGTCTGCTTTTTCAACTCCGGACTATGTGCACGACCATAGTCCGCCTGAACCTACACCGGCGCACCTACTCAGCCGTCGTTTTGGCCGCTTACATGTCAGCCCAGTAATCGTGCCCCACCCTAGCCTAGTCCCTAGGGTATCATGATACAACCAAGAGGGTTACTGGTGAAAAGGACCCCGTAACTAGGGTTTCTAACGGGTTAAACGTGGTTAACCCTATCCAATCAAGTATCAAGTTGGTTAAGTGTACCCAAGGTTCATGACTTAACCCTATCAACCCATCGTGTTTAATTGGTTAAGTATTCAAGTGGTCCATGACTTAACCCCATCATGTGGCATTAATTAATTTAATGCACCCAACCTCTCACATTAGACCTTGTTGTGGTTACTAGTTAAGCCGGGCGGGTCCGGGTAGCTTTACACCACAACTTAGTCTAACCTCGGGTTTCAAGTGCGACATGACCAACTACTCACATTGAGTCCTATTGCTTGTAGCCACTAGTTAAGCCGGTCGGTTCCGGGTAGATTTATGCTACAAACTCAACCCAACCTCGAGTTGGCCATTCTCATGTTTTCTAGAAGTCATGTCCAAGTTCATGTTCATGTTTCAAGCATAATCACATGTCATATTTCATGTCATCTTTTCAAGTCATGTTTTTATGTCATTTTAGTTTACCCATAACGTAACCCCATCGCATGTAAGTTCGCATAAACGTAAATAGATCTCAAAGAGGGGACTTAGAAGCATGACATAATTAATAAGGTTTGGCCACAAGTTAAACATGGTGGCATATGAGGCAAATGTGTTCATAAACTTGCATATTACATTATAAGCCTCAAAACATGCATGATATCAACTTTAGCAAAATAGGTGAAACATAGTCATAAATGACATAGGATGATAGCTAGTGATTCGCATATAACATCATATGCAAGATAACATAAGGGTTATGAGAGTTTCTACGTTGCTTTATGCAACATTCCAAATCAAAGCTCATAGCTTTCTATGCACAAATTCAAGATGATAGCTTTTCAAACATGCATAGAATAAATCTATGCATCACATGATAGAATCAAAGCACAAATCATATTTAGGCCCAAACTCAAACTTGCAACATGTCATATTTAACTTCATAGTTTGAATCTAAGAGTAGAATAGGGCTTACAATGCTATGAAGACTTATAAAATAAAATAAGATTGAGACGAAGCCACTAGCAACTCTAAGAACCCCCAAATAATAAGCTCCAACGAAAACCCTTTAGAAATAAGAAGAAGATCCTTGCTTTGATGGAGAAAGATTGAACTTTGGCCTTGAATCAAACTTAGAAACTCTCAAACAAGCTTAGGAACTCTCATATGAATGAAGATGGAGACTATGACAAGAGGGTGGAGGCCATGATTAAACATTTTGGCATAACCTAGTTGTAGGATTGATTTATGATGGTTTAGGCTAGGTATTAGGGTACTTTTATAGAAGTTTAGGTTAGTTTAGGCCATATGATTAACCCTAATTCAGATCTGAGCCATTAAAATCCGTCACCAGCCCTAAAGCATGTCTTGAGGAACAAGTCAGGTACACCCAGGCCAGACTGGCCGACCACCCAAGTCGACAGGGGTGTCGACTGGGCAGTCGACACCACCTGGGGTGTGTCGACTCCCTAGTCGACTTGGGGGTGGCGGGAATTTTCCCGCCTATCCTGCTTGGCTGAATTTGAATTCTGAGTTCAAATTTGAACTGTTTTTGAACTTGAAATTTTCTGAAACTTTGACGGGCCATAACTTGGTCATACGGACTCCGATTTCCGAAAACTCGGACTCTATTTCGCGTATTTTTCCGAGACGAACGCAATGGCACAGCCCGTTTCCCTTGATTCAGATTTTATCATTTAATTCTTCCTTGATTTATGTTATAACATGTTATTCAAAATACGGGTTGTTACATTGGGGGTAGACAGACGAACCACATGAGTGCCACTACGCTCAAGAAAATTGGAAAGGCTTTACATTTGATAGTGTCTGGAGCTACTGCCACTTCCATTTGCCACGAGTATCTCATCAAATGTTGTTGTGGATCGGTGGTTTCATCGTAATGGTTCATATGGGGCATATTGAACCTTCTTAGGAATTCAGCCTGTAAGATGTCATCAGTGAATGGCATATGACTTCGGTAGACTCCCTAGTCTTCATTCTTGTGCCCTCTGTTGTCATTCATGATCTACCGTACCATGGCAGTTGGGTTCAGAGGAATGACTGTGTCTTGATCGGTTTCCTCAACCGACAGATCTCTCCTGACTCTTTCCACATGCAATGTCGTCTGACTTGCCGTCCGAGCAGTCTTTTTTCCTCCCTCGACATCTCGGTCAATCACAAGATTCCGAAGGGGGATGAATAGGGGCTCAATCCGCCTGAGCAATATTTTGATGAGCAGGCGGAGAAGCTTCTCGGTTTTGCAGGGCTATAGGGTCGACGACTTCCATCTCGACCTGAGTCTGACATCCTGCCCCCAGCTAGTCTGAACGCCCTTCTAGATGCAATTGACGAATATTATCAGCCTTTTCTAACGGACGTCGAGATTGACGCCGACCTCCGCTCTCTGCAGACGAAGATAAGCTTTCCAAGTTTTGATCCAGTTGATGGGGGGAATTTGGTGATCCTTGAACTCTTGAGCTTGATAATTCCTGAACTCCTCCCATTGTTTCGACATGCGGTTCATATCCTGCCGCATTGTAGCATTCTCCCGACCGTGAGCTTTTAAGGCATTCGTGGTTTCCTGGAGCTGATCCAACACACTCATGAATTCATCACGGGTGGGAAAGCTGAGGAGGAAGTCGGGTCGGCCACAATGGGTTGCACTGGAGGAGGTAATGCATGTTGGCTCGAAGTAAGGCCAGGAGCATTCGATCCACCAACTGCATCAACAGAGATTCCGGTTTGCGGTTGTTTTCCGGTATTGCGAGTTGACGATTTTCCATCCATGACTCAATAATGTAGGAAAAAGGCAGGATTTTGTCTTGGACTTGATGATCCAAAAGTAAAGCAAAAATCCGTTTTATACTGAGAATATCAGTTCTCAGTGAAAGCACCAAAGTGTTGACACTAAAAGTTGGCACAACACCCAAAGAAGGGTTTCATAGTGAATAAGTGAAGATAGATGATTGTAAAACTGAAAATGGAGGGAATCACACACACGGTTATAGTGGTTCGGCGTTAACGAGCCTACGTCCACTTTATAATCTCTTATATACTTTATCAACTATTACAGTCGGAACAGTTACAATACCAAGAGATTGTCAAATGTCTACGAACAGAAAATACTATCAGTTCTCCAAAAGTCCTTTCTTCTGAGTCCAAAAAGGGTATTTATAGGTGATGCAATACTTTAATTGGCTGGAGTACGTGTAATCTGATCCAAGATAATAGGAAAGCATGAAAAGGTGTTCTCTTCCTATTGAATCGACATGATTTGAATCTATGATAACAGGTGGTAGCTGATCCGATCTATGTGGACAACGTGGAATAGATGAAGTCGGGAACGAGTTATTCTTCATGCAAATATTCGGTTTGGGATCAAGTATGGCTTGACTCAGTCAATCCGATAATGGCGTGTTCCAACTAGGTTGCGTGTTGATTCTCTGTATTGAGTTTAACGGGCTTGGGCCAAATTGCTCGCTAACCGGTCCATCTCTAAACAATAACCATCCCTTGCCATAGGTCCGCAATGCCAATGAGCCTTGATGGGCTCGCTAAAGGGCCCATCACAAATGTCATTGACTATTGCTATATTAAAATCATAACTAACATTTATCTGCTGAATCCGTGTGTGAGGCACATGTTCATACTAGTTGTATGCTATTATTCCATGCATGATGCTATTTTTCTTCTTTTGTAAATGCTTATTGATGAGGAAAAACTGTAATAAGAGGTGAGAAATAATGTTACGCGAGTGACATGGTTATTTCTAAAAAATAATATTTAGGATTTTTAGGGTTGATTTGATATAACGACAATAAGCAAGCGGTCGTAGAACGCAACAACGGAGGAGTGTTTAAAGGGAGAACGACGACATGAGTAAAGTTAAATGTGGTTGAATAGACAGAAGGTTGCGATTTGAGATAAAATTTTATACGTCATTCCATCTAAGTTCTAAAGTTGATAGCTTAAACATCTTCAATGTCATCTGCTTGCACTGTGAACTTTAACAATTTGTTTTTAATTTGCACCTCTAGTGATAGCATGAATAATAAATAGAGCAAAATACATCCATTTTATTGTTAGACATTGTAAAATCAAATGTTTATTTGTAGACATTATACTTCACATTATCAATTACCGACCGCCATTATTTTGATGACACATAAACAAAGTTAACCGCAATTAGTTTAATTTTACAAGCTTGCATTTGAAGTAATAGATTGTTAGTTTTTGTGATTATGAATGATTTTTTGCCACATTAGATGATGTCAGCAGCACCATACATACATTTATAATGTTATATTACAAGAGGTTTGAAGATTATCCTATAGATCAATGACGTAGATTTTGCTTTCTAAACTAAATTTTGGTTTAAAGAAAGAATTTGAAGTCATTTTAACCTACAACAAGAAAATTCAATTAGGGTTGCATGTTTTTATGATTGTTCAACGCCTAACTCCGTCTTAAGATATAAGACGTAAGATCCGTGTCCATACGCTTCTTATTTCAAACACGAATTATGAAAAGAAATAATGCACAAAAAGTATTCGTTCGAAAATATTTTCGAAAATGTTCGATGGATTTCTATTATCCGTCAGTTGTCTGATTCATACGAACACTGTTTGAACTTAAAGTTTGTCCGAGCTCTGTTTATTCGAATGTCTCATGGGACAAAGTTAGAGCATACTTTTGTCCAGTTCAGTTCGATCCGTTTACACTTTTATGTACATTAGTAGATGTTAGCACATCTTGACGCAGCAGGAGGAATCAGGTTTTAACTCGGGACAAGCAACTTCTATTTTGGTTTTTAAATTTTCAAACAACGGTAGTTTTTGGCGGTGCAAATCTTTGTTGTTTTAACTTGTTAGGTTTCAACATGGCGCTACGAATGATATTTTGTTGGTTTGAACAGAAACATGGAAAAAATGGAAGCGAAACGTGGGGCCACAAAAACAGGCTCCATTTCATGTTTTAAAAGCAACACGAATCACTATCGCTTCCCCCACTTTACTCAGTTTCACAGCATCAAAAGCAATTTATTTCAAGTTTTCCCCAAATTTGTTTCTAGGTCAAAACCCTAAACCCTAAAAATATGTCAGCCGTCGATACCGAGAAGAAGACCGGTGATACCGAGACCACCGTCTCAGGTGAACTCCTCTTCTGTGGCACCACAAAATGGGATGCCATTGGTCGTAAACCCATCTCACAAGACGAAAATGTCCTGTCTCCGACCAGGATCCGATCTCTTATGGATATTGATATACGCTTTGTTGCTGCTGGATGCAGTGAGTATATCTGGATAAAAGTTTTATATTTTTAAGTCATTATATAATCAGTCCCATGGTCTTGCTTTTGTTGTATCAGACTTAGAAGCTTGATTACTTATGTTAGATTAAAATCTAGCTAAAATTTACAGGTGCAGTTTAATGTGGAGGCAGTGTATTGCAGCTACAAGAATAAATACTTTAATATCAAGATCTAAGTTTTCAACTCATAGACCTTGTTATTTTATATGGTCCGATAGATGAAAGAGGTTTCAGTTTCCATGGATAAGTTTAGCTTTCCTCGTTCGTGATTATGAGCAATTTGGAGAAACCTGCGTTTGTTACTGCTCTCAAAACCTTTTTCCCCTCAAAATATAAAAGATGTCATAATTACCAACCCATTCAAATTTCATTTCATGTCTGGTTTCTCATTTTCATTTCAAACTCGTTTAAATTTCTATGTTCTTATAAATCTAATAATGTGATCATCTTGACACGACATATGTGTCCCATAAATATTTGTTGTAGTTTTACACCTTTCTTTTAAAAATATTCCTCCTTGTGGACTCATATGGTCCGCTGTAGTTATCTACTAATAAAAATTTTCTATTCTCATTTGCAGCTTCCTGCCATTGTGTGGCTTTGGATGTTCAAGGCCGTTGTTATACATGGGGCCGAAATGAGGTACAGTTGGAACAGTGTTTTTTTATGTTTTGTGTTAAGTTCTTACTCGAGATATGATAGCAGAAGGGGCAATTGGGACATGGAGATCTTCTTCAGCGCAATATCCCAACGGTTGTGTCAAAATTATCAAAGTATGTCTTCCAAAATGACACTTCACTTATCCTGTATTACACCTTGCATTATTGTAAGTATATCTGACATGATTTTCTTCACATATTTAGATATAAAGTAGTCAGAGCAGGTTCTGGGAGGAGCCACACAGTGGTAGTAACTGAAGATGGAAAATCTTTTGGTTTTGGGTGGAATAAGCATGGACAGTTAGGAACAGGTTCCGCAAAGAATGGTATGCCTAACAGCTTTGTGCATGAGATGGTATTTCTTATAATATAGATCCAACTTCTACATGATAGTTGGCTCTGAATTGAAGAAAGTTCAAACTAATTCTAACATACATAGAAGATAACATTGATGTATACAGTCAATTGTATATATACACACACACTCTTGTGGAACTATATTCTACAGTTTCAGTACATTTTTGTTTCTGATTCCCTTCACACAAATAAGACTATGACCCTGTAGGAATTAGTTTAGCGCTGATAATCCCAGGGTCTCATATGAGATGATATAATAGTTTGACTTTGATTTAAGTGATGTCACTGTGCAGTAACTTGAAAGAAGGGACTAAAGAAGGGAAGTATGCATCAGCATCCTTGTTGATAATTTTGCATAACCGCAAAATCACATAATGTTTCTAGTGTGACATAGTTTGTATTTTTTAGAAATGTCCTACTTGCGCTTGACCTAATTCACAATCAGGCTTGCAGAATGGTAAAATTAATTGACCATCAACTAAGTATACTAAGTTCATAGTTTGGATCGGATAATTGTAGGCATGTAGACTTGTTGTATCATGGTATTGCAAGAAGTATTCTAAATGCACATTATGTGGATTATACTCAACTCTGGCATTATACATCTGATCCATTGAAATGTACCATTTGCAATCTTCGTGCATGAGCATGCCAGTTAATTTAGGAATTATGCACTAAATGCTGATCATCTGCTTCCAAAATTAATCTGTGTCCGAAAGGAGTATGTGTGTGTGTGCGCATGTGTGTGTGTGTGTATATATATAGTGTGTGTGTGTATATGTGTGTGTGTGTGTATATGTGTGTGTGTGTGTATAATACTTTGGTGCCATTTTTTGGTGCAAATGTAAAGTATCAAAAACACCCTTATACATATTACAATTATCAATTTCCTTAAAAAATTAAGATCTATGAATTGAATTTCCATTACATATTCAAACATTTATAAATATTCATAACATAAAATATAACCTTACAATTGGACTTATCTTTCTTTAGTAATAGTTGTAAAATCTTTGGTGTCACATTTTTGTGTGTCTAAACTACCAAAACCACTTATATATAATATATGTATATTACAATTATTAATATCCCTTGAAACAAAGATATGAGAGCAACATTTCTATTGCAAATTCGAATGTTTCTAGATAGTAATATCTTAAAAATAGGATCTAACCTAGAAATAAAAAATCCAAGCAAATTACACATGATTTCAATGCAAAAATTTGTCTTTGTTTAAGTGTAAATCATTTTCTTTTGAATGTGTTTAAACATATAAAATAAAATTAAAAACATTTTACACAAAGAATGTATCAACATTTTGGCCCGAAGCACGTGCTGTAACACTTATATATATATATATATATATATATATATATATATATATATATATATATATATATAATGGTTATCACGGCGGTAAGTCGAGTCGATAGAGGTCCAATTAGTCGACTAGTGGACTAGTCAGACTAGTCGATAAATAAATATATACATATATAATTTGAAATTTCTAGCTAATACATGGATAAAATTCAAATATGTACTGACATACTTCATGTGCTTTTATTGATTATCATTGAAACATGTAATATTGTTCTGCCATCAATATTGTTTATCATTGAAACAATAGAAACACATACATTTTGCCTTAACATGACATACAGGGAGCATGAACATTTGGCTAAACTGATAAAGAATAAAAGCACAAAGATCGGCAAGTAGATTAATACTTATATGCAGATTGACATCGAGACTTAAACCTTAAATCGAACCTTCAAATCGGATTCACTGCTTTGCATTAACTTTTGAGTTCGAACCCTAAATCGAATCCTCAGATCGATTTAATATCGACTCAGATCGATTTGAGTTTTTAACCCTAAATCGAAGTCTCGATTTGAGTTTGAACCCTAAATCAAACCCTCAGATCGTCATCGAGACTTCAAATAGTAAATTTTAGGGTTCTAAATCGACATCGAGACTTCGATTTAGGGGTCCGATTTTAGGGTTTCAGTTTCAGTCGACGTTTGGCAAGTCGACGTTTCATGTCGATGCTCCAGCACCGACTAGCCGACTAGTCGACGAATAGTCGAGCGCCATAATAACAGTGATACACACACACTCTCTCTCTCTCTGATAAACATAAGAATTAATGTACGGTAAGCAAGTGTATGTACTAGCTATTGGTTCAAGTCCTTGCATTCCTGATTGTTGTATGGTCTATTGGAATATTTAATTCAAAGGCGGATGGTATTCCGAAGCAAGTAACCTTAAACACAGGCACATATGGAGATTTGTTTTCTGGTGCTATCAACTCTATTGTATTTCTGAACATATAACTTGTGACAAATGCATAAACCGTTTTCATTACTTGATACTGGAATGATGTAATCATCATTTACACGGTTGTAAGATGGGCTTTAAAAAAGAGCCATCTGAGTGTATTCTTTGAAGCAAAACTTCTGCCGTTATGATTAAGGATTTCAGTTAACAAGATTGACGCTTCATTCTCTAGTTGGATAAGTATATCAATGGAAGAAACTTCATCACTTAATTTTTGTTAAGCTTAAAATCATGTGTATGAGTAGCCTGTAATACCCTTATGTTGTAAGCAGTATTTTTGAAAAGGGAAAGGCTATTGAGACACAAAGCTTGGACCGTTGGATTTGTTTGTCTTTATGTGAAAAGTGGAATTCATGGGGAGATATAGTGGTTGAGATTTGTTGTGTCCAATTTTGTGTCATCATTTTGTGTTCAAATAGAGTTTCCTTTTTGAAAATGTATATGCTTATTTTACAGTTTAAATTTCATAATAATATCTTATTTCATTAACTTTGCAGAAGTCGAGCTATCTCCAGTTGCCTGTTTAGTTCCTGAAGCTACAAATGTTGCATGTGGTGGTGAATTTACTGTTTGGTTATCATCTGTAGAGGGATCTTCTATACTGTATGTTTATATTTTTCGTTACGTTCATCAATGAACCATTGGATGCTTGATATGAGCATTTACATAACGATTGTTATGGGTCACTTCACCAAAACTGATTTGTTTGCAGAACTGCAGGGCTTCCACAATATGGCCAACTTGGACATGGAACAGATAACGAGGTTGAACAAATTCATTTTTGATGATGATTAAATTTTTATTGTATTGGGCTGACATAAGTAAACTACAACCTGCAGTACAATACTAAAGAAAGCTCGGTAAAACTGGCATACGAGGCTCAACCTCGCCCAAAAGCAATCTCTGCATTATCCGAGAAAACTATTGTAAAAGTTGCTTGTGGAACAAATCATACAGGTTTTTTTTGCTGTCTGATTTGTCCATTTCCGAATATTTGTGAATTGAGAATGCTAACTTAGTAAACTGCACTTATTAATCCAGTTGCCGTCGATTCCAGTGGTTCTGTCTACACGTATGTATCCTGTTGATGTTTGTATATTATTATTACCTTTTTTTCTTCTATTCTAGTAATTCTGCATGCTATAGGATTTATACAATTAATTCTTTTTTCCACAAGCTAATGAATTTTGTATCCATGGTCATATACATTCAGGTGGGGATTTGGTGGATATGGAAGGTATACGTACAAATGATATTATCCATGACATTTGATTTGAAGTTTTGGTTGCTGATAATGAATGGAGAAAAACCCTACAGTTTGCTTGTATCAGATTTCTAAATGCAGTATTAATTAGACACATTGTACTAATTATTATCAATTTACGTAGACTGGGTCATAGGGAACAAAAAGATGAGTGGACTCCTCGCCAGGTTGAAGTGTTTCAAAGGAATAACCTTCTACCGCCAAATGCTGTAGTTTCAGCTGGTTCAGTTAATTCTGCTTGCACAGCTGGTATGTGCAGAAGTTAAATGATTTTTTTTGAACTTGACATATTATTTATACATCGAGCTATAAGACACTTTACAAAGGTATACGGTTGTGTATGCAGTACAACCAATTACCAAAATAATTTTGCACATACTTTGTTATTGTTAAAGTCAGTTGAAAACGGTGTTGGCTCATACTACTGTGTGCTTGTTTACGTACATAAAATTCACGATGTGTGTACGCGTGTGCTTTTAGTGCTAGCATGTCTAAATATTTTTATATGCTGATGTGTACTTGCTATTTAATTGCACGACGTATAGTCAGCCAATATCCTGTTGTCGAATATAAAAACACATGCAGTAATGCACTAATGCCAGAAGGATCTTTTTATTTGTTAACAATATATTCTTAATTTCTAAGCAGAAGTATCTTTTTTCATTGATCACTTGCATGCTTATTTTTATTTGTTAATAGTATAGTCTTATACTAGATGTATCTTAACTGAAAAAGCGACAACCTAGTTTGACTCATACTCTTCATACTGTTTAATCCATTCTAATACAATAAATGCTATTGAATAAATCTATAATCATAGGTGTTACAACATTTAGATCCTTCTGGGATTTTTTCTGTTGCAACCAGAGCCTTAAACTCGTTTCCTTGTCGGTAGTCTTAGACTAGGAAATGTACAACTAAGTGAAAAATATTTCCTCATTAGCTTATATCATATTTTTGGGTGATAATTGTTTTTCCAGCTGGGGGTCAGTTATACATGTGGGGAAAATTGAAGACCAATGGAGATAACTGGATGTATCCTAAGCCGCTCATGGATTTAAGGTTTATTTCCCATAGCTTTGTAGTGTAGTACTTGTTGAATTGTTTCCTTTTTATTGATCGTAAAAAAGCTCAATGCATATTTGCATCGCCATTACTGCAAATATTTTACATAAGATGAGCTGGTTGGTTACATCATAATGACTGACAGATGAATAATCACTTGCAAAGAATATTCGTACCGTACATATCAGCAAAGTTCCTACTGCATTGCATTTATCACATGATTTTTTGTTATCAGTTTGTTCTTTATATCCGTAATTCATAACGAAGATGAAAACCTGAGGACCAGGAGGTGGAGCTTAGTAGTTGTATGTGAAATCAAAATAAGAAATTTAGGGTGAAGTACTACAAATATTATGGAGCTTCTACAAGCCAAAAGAGGAGGTTATTAGGATGTCTCACATCCATGGTACAACGCTTATGGTTGACTCAGTATAATTCTTCTTGAAACATACCAAATACATAAAATTGAACTAGGGGAAAAAAAATCTAACACCTGGTAACATAGATCAAAGAGATCAACTATTTTTACTAAATACATTGATTTAATTGTTACCTATATTAGTGGTTGGAATATCCGCTGCATGGACTCTGGTAATTCGCATCATGCTGTTGGTGCTGATGATTCATGCATAAGTTGGGGTCTTGCACACCATGGGGAGCTTGGATATGGACCAACTGGCCCAAAGTATGCGGTTATCTTTCGTTTTTAATCTTTATATTTTATACCCCCTCTAATTGTCTTGATTTTTTTTTTTTTTTTTTTTTTTTTTTTTTTTTTTTTTTTGTAGGTCATCGGCAAATCCCAAAAAGATTGATACTCTTAATAACACGCATGTCATGAGGTACATAAGCAACAAACATCCTGTGTTATTGTTATTGTTTTTGTCTGTTGTTTTTACTTGATCCATATCCTTTTACCATTCAGTGTTGCTTGCGGACAATGTTTTACTCTAATCGTTGTGGATAGAACAAATGCTGCTGATAAACTGGCGCAGGTAATATTGTATATTTTAACCTAACAATTTGATCTGGTTGTCAATGCCCACCCTTAAATAAGAAAAACCTAAGGTAGCGTTTGGTTTGAGGACAAATTTTGTGTTTTCAACATGTATTATAAAATGCTCACTAGCAACAAACAGTCTTTTTTGATAATGGTTTTAGCATTTAAAACCAAAAATGGCTTTTTCCGTTTTTGTTTGCCTTTAGGAAAAATAATAGTAATCAAAAACCATTTCCCTTTGTTGAAATGATTAAGGGAAAATTCAGTTGTTCTCTCCCACAGCCATTTGACCTACTATATTGAAAACTCAAAACACAACTTATTTTCAAGTCAAATACTACCTCAATATTTTGTTTCATCTTGGTTCACTTGTTGCATCTGACAACACCAAATGGCTGTCTAAATGTTAAAAAATGGCTAGTCATCATAGCAAAACATGCAATGACTTGTCCTAAACAAGCTTGAACTTGAAGCTATTTTTTGGTACCTATATGGTTGTTAGAATGTTAATTTCTTGCTAATTTTGGTCAAACTTATAATGTTATTAATTCTTGCTTCTACAGCTTGAAGTCTATGAAGGGAGTGATGACGTTGAAGGTTTGTTCATCTTTCGATGGTTTTATGTGCATGCTAGGGAAAACCCAGTTGTAGAGCAGTATTATATTATGAATAATCAACAGGTTTTAAGCGACTTCTTGTTTTATTTAGTATTTTTGGAGGTGTTGGGCAGCATTACAATTTAATGAAACTGGCAACAAATTTTTTTTTCCTTTCAATTTTAAGTGAAGTATTGAACTTTAACATTTCCTTCGTCTATTTGTATGCCAGTTTCAGATACCTGTGAGATGTTAGCTTGTAAAAACTTACATAATCGAATTTTTGCATCAAGGTAGAGAAAATAAAGTATTGATTAAAGAAATATTTGAGAAACAATATGTTGGAACCAAATATAACATGGTAAATTTAACTGAAGTTGAGCAGGTGTGGTTGTTAGTATTCAAATGAACTGGCAGCCTTTTGTAGTAGCTTAAATGGTGCTTTTGGGTACCAAACAAAACCTTGATACATGAGTGATGTATGCTTTGTCAAATTTGACGTATATTCGCAAAAAGTAGAAACGTACTGATATTTGGCCAAAAACTGAAGCTTTCCATACCTTTGATAAATAAGATGTATTAAAGTTTCTATATTATACTGAAGCAAATGGTTACTTCCGTTTGTTGTTACATTGTGTATCTCGCTTTTATTATTGCACTGCCAAGTATAGTAATATTCTAACCACTGTATATTCAAATATCATATGGTAGTAGTAGAGGAACCAAACGGATCAGCTGCTAAAAAGAACAAATCTAACAAAAAAGGTGCTGCTGGTGCTGCAAAATCATCGTCAAATTCAAAGAAACGAAAGCAGCAAAAGGAACCATCTGAATCGGAATCAGAACAAGAGAAAAGCGCTGAAGAGAACGAAGACGGTTCAGACGAAGATGATGACGAGGAGGTCAAAACAAAGAGCAAGCGCGGGAAAGCAACAAGCAAAGGCAGAGGAAGAGGCCGCCCACCAAAGTCTCAACAGAAGCCTTCTGCACAGAAAAGTTCTGGCCGAGGAAGGGGAAAAGCTAGAAAAGCCAAGTAGATTTACTAGTCATTTTATGACGCATTACCGTGTGATCATATTTTGAGGAAGAACCTTTACTTAATGGCTTTTAGCTGTCCATTTTCGTGTTTTTGGTTAATTAATTTAATCCCTAGCTGTCTCTAGTGGAGAGTATCATAGGCACTTTGTATTTTTCTTAAGAATTGATGTGAACATGGATTGACTATGCAGTTAGATCTATCTTTGATTGAATATCATGCTTTTGCTGCTTCTGTTATACGTACTGTTCTCCAATTTTATTGCTTTTTTGTTTCTGAAGTTGATGTGAGCATTGGTTGGTTCTTATATAGAAAGTGCTATAGACAACAGAAACTAGCTTACTGATGCTCGAAAGCAAGCGAACAATTTCATTTCATTAGCTAATCTACCGTCACCCTCTCTGGTTTCCATATTGTAAAACCTGAAGGAAATCCTGAAGTAAACCAAGGGAACCATTTTCTTTTGTTTGATTTTCTTCACTATCTAAGCATAGAAGTCAATGATTTAAATACAACTTCTTCACAAGGAATGGTAATTCCCATCTCATGATGAAACCCAAACTCTTCTTCTGCTCTTTGGAGTAAATACTGAAACTCAGGATGCGTCAAAAATGAAATCGGCACGGTATATCTCTTTCTCTCTTCGCCAACGTAAACTGCAAAATGGCCTTTTGGCACGCATTGCACTCCACCATTCTTCTCGTTGTTTCTTCCCAAGCTCGAACATCTCTTCAATATTTGCTTTAGTGACTTAGCTTGTATGAGTTTGCTAGTGTTCTTGATAGCCATGTACTGATCTGTTCTTTTGAAAAATGGCCGGTGCAATTTTTGTTGTTGTTGAAGTTTTTGATCGAGTGACGAAATGAGGGTGGTGAAGGGCTCTATTTAAGGAGAGCCGAAACAGAGGAGGAAAAATCCTTGTCCATAAGGACAGAAAGGATTAGAAAACGATATATTAATAATGTTTTATCACTTTAACGTAGGAGACATATGGCCTTTATGTTTCCTTATTTCTTCTTGCATGTGTCCAAGTATTACTTGAGATAATCTAGGAGCAAAACATGGTGTTTAACTCAAAATCAAGTTTTGTCATACAATGAATCTTGTATGGCTCTGTACGTACGTGGACCACTTTCTTCTTCCTTGTAGCAAATTTCAAAAATCTTGTCTAAAAGTCATTGGTGTTCTCAACCAAAATTATGCATAGATGTCTTTTTAAGTAGATTAATTTGAGTTAACAGTCAATAATGCTGTACTAAGAAACACTTTCAATAGCATAAAATTTTAGTAGTTATAGATTGGTTAGTACTTTAAAATCTTTTCTTACTTGCACTCATTTACTTGGATATTTCCACGTACTATAATATCTATGAAGTCCCTTGTCTGATATCTTTCTTGAAGCAAGGGTCCTTACAAGCAAACAATGTAAACGGATACTTGTAAATACATGAGTACCAACTATATTCTATGCTAGAGAATCAAAGTAATATCCCTAGCAACAACAGTTAAGACGGTGATCATTAACAGTATTTTGTGATATATGTGCAACTTGATTTATGATACATATTACAACCATAGCAGACTAATTGTTCTCTAAAAACTGAAAGATGGTAGCGGAGCTTATAAGCTTCATTGAAGATGTTGCTGTAATAATTTCATATACTGGAGAACCAGGGCCATTGCCCATAATGATTTTCCTCGTAGTTTTCAACCTACTCATATAATATATCAAATAAATGCATAGTTTTTCCAAGGAGATATGAGGATACATCATCTTATCTTTTGCTTATCTTTTCTATTTTTGTTCCATAATACAAAAAGGCCAATTCAGCAAAAGCAATGATATCGATGTGTCAGATCAGAGACAAGGAAAGCATTCAATAACCCATGTTGTCCCCCCGTTTTAAGACATGGGAAGGATTTAGGGACCAGCTGCTCATTCTTATATCAGTATAGTTGTCGCGATGCCTATGATTTATTGAACCATTTGTCTCATACTCAACAAATGCTTTTATATATATTCCATGTAGAGCTTTATATTCGATATATGTAATCCAAATATGTAGTTATACAAGTATTCGATGAGCAAAAGCATAGATTTAAGGAGACAATATGTACTAACATAAGAACAACTGAATGTGGAGTAGTCTTACATCTCTAGTTAAATTACTGAAATGATAAACAGTAAATGATCTTTTTGTGGAAATAGACTTAGATAATTGAATGGTAAGGTAAGATATTCAAGAAAGAATGCATCAAAAAAGCAAATATAGATAAGATGGAATATAAAGATGGAGTATCGTCTAGCACACAATTAGCCAATACAAGTACAAACCTGTACAAGCCAACGAAGGGAAATAATTCATGCTCTGGATGGTCACATATTGACATTTGACACTGACCATCCAACTGATTTTTTTCTTATGTCATTAATGTGAAATCTTAGTTGTTATTGCCAGCTTGGTGTTTACAAACTGCCATACTATATAGTTATAAGGGTTCTTATTTATGATAGAGAAATCGTGCATTGTTAACAGATGTACACTAATGTATGCACCATACATGTACAGCTCTGCAAACAGAAAATATAGGTGTGTATGTACGACTTATTAGACTATTAGCTATCCATCTACAGATAAGACGGACTGCAGTACAAGAGGGGAAGAGAAGAAGACAGGAGAATGAAACAATCAAACAATGTCCCACACAGCCAGAGAATAATTTCAAATATGTTTTTAAGTATTTCCAGAGTATTGTTAATGCACTCCAAAAACAGTTAAAAGGAGATCATGTTTTGTTATTTATAAAATTTACTAATAGGAGGATCATTTAATATAGTTCTCCTTAACAATTTCTAAAACATAAACCAAAGATTAATTCTATTAGTACCCCTCGTTTTGCTTTTTCCACCCCACTACAATTTAGAAAATAAAATGATCAATTTACCCTCGTTTGTTATTAAATTTGACATATTCATAATTTCATTTTATTGTGTACTTTAATCATAATGGAATGGCAAAATAAAACGAGAACAATAAAGTTGATTGCATAACACAATTATGATTTACAGGAAAATAATGTTATATTTTAGATATGGTTTTTTTTCTTAACATCCTTTTTTTTTAAGAATTTGATTTATGGTTCGATCGTTTTTTTTTAATTAACATAATTTTTTAGATCATGTTGCTGATGAAAAAACAATACAGTAATTACGAATTGCAGTTTTGTTGTTTTTTGACTTCATTTCTTTTTTCATTCCACTATTAATATTAAGTTGTTTTTTATGTATAAAATAAATGGTACTTTCAGTATATTTTGGGGTGTGAAAAGCAAAATATAGGGTGTGATAAATTTTATTTAAATTGGGGTGGGAAAGGTAATAGTTGAGGTGTGAATAGATCTAGCCTAAACCAAAATGTCCTTTAATTATTTTACGCTGATTGCATTTTACTATTTATTAAACCATAATCATCTTCTTCTTCTCAAAGTAAACAATTAATCACTGCTTTCATGGAGGAACCAATTCCTAACGACATTTCTAACTTTGAAAAAAAAGACAACATATTTTTTTACTTTAAAAAAACAAATGACATATTGAATTTGTTGAAAAATCACCGAAAAAGTAATAATTTATTGGAAAAAACGGAAACTCATTTTCGGCCATTAACGTTATATTCGTTGACAGCGAGCCGAACTTAAACAATTATAACGACATGTACTTGCTGTATTTGGTGAACGCATCAGGTCATGACAATAACGCAAATTCAGCGACAGACCATCGAGTAAAATCGTGTTTTCCGATGTACCATCACCGAATATGTAGGGTTTTAATTTTTTTTCAGTTAATCTATTTTCGACGTGTTATTTCCGAACTTTATACCGAGTTTCGGTACGTCCATGTTAATTTTTACCGTGTTTTGTGTATTTGAATGAAGGGTAAAATTAGGTTCTTTTATTTATTTTTCTATTGGGTTTGGCCTCCCCTTAACAATTTAATTTTAATTGGAGTAAAAATAAAATATGACCCTCCCTTATCCAGTTTTGAAGTGACATGAACAATACTCATATGTATTAGAATTAAAAGGCCAGTTATGTCACCGCCGTCCAATTGACTAAGCTGGGTTTTGGACAAATGATATTATTTTCAGTCTTTTAATTTTGACCGAATAGAGGTTCTTTTATGTCAAGAACAAGCCCCCTTTTTTTCTTAACCAAACTCATGTCAAAGTTATACCAGCTATTGTCACAACAAATTACTTCATTTTCAATTTAATAGTGTAGGTTTTCAACGCATACTATGAACAAAAAATTTAAACCATTAAAACAATGGAGTTGCAACAGAAATGAAGAATTGTTTTTCATACTTATTATTTTCCAAAACACTACCTTGACATGTTAATTTCATATGTCAAATTGATTATATTTCCAAAAATATATACGATGGGCATTTTTGTTTGAACGAAACATCAAAAGTAAAGATGAAAACCATATGGGACCTACCAATACAAGGAATACTGTTTATAGCTACGTTAGGAGGTGACAGTCGTTGATAATTGTTTCGACGGCTAGCGATGACTCATTATTCTTTTTTATTTATCAAACTAATAAATTAATTTGTTAAATTCTCGTTATGCTTTTAAAAAGTGTTCAAATAGTAACTGAATTCCTAATAAATGAACATGATATTCTAGCACAATATTATAAAGTATTGTTAAGTAATTTATTGTAAGTATAATTCGATATCTAAATGTGACAACCCGAAAATCCATACATATTGAACCGACTATAAACCGCACAATTCCGGTCCAAACGATACAAACTCGCGAATCACACTAACGACATGGATTTTCGTCCTTAAAAAAATCAACACCTAATACATCTTTGGATGAATCAAATGTCGGAATCTGAATCACTAGGGGGTAATACAAGGAAAAACAAAACAAATAGGGTCTCACAACGGATGGAATAAAATATATTATTGAACATAATCTTTACAGTGGAAAATCATTTACAAAATCAGAGTTAAGAATAACCTGGATAGTTACAAATGCCTATCCTTACAACAAATGATAATAGATAATTGAATACACTTCTACGTTGGTGAAGTTCTTCAGCTCTTCTGTGGAAACTTCTCATGTCTTCAATCTAAACCTGAGACAGCTCAGATCTAACGGAAACAAATTTTATATGTATTTATTGAATTCTCTTTGACAAATAATGGAAACGATGAAGAAATTCCTTATCTGTGTAGTAAGTGAGCATATTTGAAGCATACGATCCCAAATATGGCTAAAATACATTTGTGCCAAACTGTTTCATGCCGAATTGTTATGTATGGAGTCGTCATGGAGAGCATTTAGCACATAATCTTATAGAGCCAAAGGAGGAGGTGGGTAATGACATTGATGCTGTAAATCCCATAAAAGATATAATTGAAAATGCAACATGGCTAATGTTCCCTAGATTGAAATTGATGGCAACTATGTAGATGTCCAGGAAGAGCCAAATATTAGAGAAAATAAATCTATGATTTATTGGGTGTTGCTAAGAAACCCCTTGGGGATGTATGTAAAAACGACATTCAATTATGAGTAACTGCAAAACACATCATAGTGAACCTAAATTCAACTTCATAAAAGACAGAATTACAACTGTTGTAAACTAAAATTTATGATGTTGCACTTCTGTTGATCAAGGGAAAAGGCGAAGTATCGAACTTTGTTTCTTGATATTCTACTCCCCTACGTTTTTTTTGACTTTTTAAGCTTATTTCGAAGCGTATATAGCTTTGTTTAATTTACACAACATTGTATCTTTCCCTGGTTGATTGAACCCTGATGGCTATTATGTACACACTTCTTCTTGAAGGTTTCTATTTAAGAAAGCATTATTTACATATAATTGTTTGACGTCTCATCCTTTATGTAATTCTATGGTCAAGATCACTCTTATGGCGGTTGGTTTCACGACTGGTGAAAAATAACCATAGTAATCGAACCCATGTTGCATGCACCCTTTTGTCACTAGTCTTATTTTGTTTCATTGTACTATTTCATCAAAAATTTTCTTTAATTTGTAGGTCAGTTTGCATACAATTATGTTTTAGTGCTTAGGTTGTGATACAAGACACTATGTCTTGTTTTTCGTTGAAGCGTTGTATTCCTCATTTATTGTCATTTTTCAATTCTCATTGTTGCATGCTTACTCATATGTTTTTGGTTCTGCACTAATATCGTATGTTGTGTATAACTTTGGTTTGAAGATACCACTTTAGACTTTGTTACCATTGGATGACTTCTAATCACTTGATCCCGATGTGTGCTTGTTGATTGTTTTATGCTTTGTTCTTGATTACTCTCTCTATTATTGATCCGTCGACCACTTGTATTTTTTGAAGTATGAGTTTCAGGCTGAGGTTGTTTAGATTCTTATTGATTTGGTCTGTCGGTGGACAACGTGTGTTGCATATCTAAACTGCTTTGATTTTCCTCCATGTATGATAATTTTTTATTGTTGATACGCATTGTGCAAGTAGTATTGATACCTTTAGATTATATGATTTCTATGTAGTTTTGACACTTTGTGCAAATGGGAATATGTGTTCGTTGAACACATGCTTCGATATAAATAGTTATCAACTACTGTCATGGCACTTATAAACTTTTTGATTTACATCATAATATAAAAGTGTACATGATGTAGATCTTAAATTCAGTTTATGTGAATCATAGGGCCTTAGATGAACGTAAACACCTAAAGGTTCTTAAACTCTTTAGACTTTATTCAAATAAGATTTTCAGTTGAATTTTTCCATAGTTTACTTAAGTAGGTTGTCTATTAATTAAATAGACTGTTGTCGTAAATGCATCAGACTAAAACTTCAATAGGTGTGAATTTTGTGCTAATAATATAAGACTGGTTTCAAATATATTTCTATGTTTTCTCTTAGCTAATCCACGTGTCATGATGTATAAAAACAAACCATTCTATGTACAATTCCTTTCATACGAAAATATTCTTTGAGTGAGATGTGCTTTGTACCTTCATCAATTTACATTAAGTTACCACTTTTCGTGTTTCAAATTCTAATTTTAGAAAGAAAATCCAGATGTAGCTAAAATAAGCAACTACAAAATATATATAATATCTAAATCCATAATCTGAGTTTATAGAGGTTGGTCCCCATAAGTCAGTTTCATTAAGTTGCAATGGCTTATTAAAATTATATTGTTATTCTATAAAAGCCAGTTTAAGAGACTTTCCCCTTTGATAATAAGTAGAAATATAAGAAAACGCTATATATATCTAACCACTGTACTATTTTCAGTTAATACACTTTCTACGTTTGGATCATGGGATGTCCCAATTTACATTGTTATACGTCAAATGAACTTTTGATAGATCGAGTTGAATCTAATTAAGCTAAGTTGCAGCATTCTCTTGAATTGTTTGAATAATACCATTTAGTTTAGAAACTTCAATATGTACAGTCCGTTATGGTTTCATCATGCACTAGCATTAGTTTACTTTGAATAACTTCAAGTGGACAACGCGTTGGATAAAATTCAAATAATACTCCATTGTCCTGAGAAAATTGTGACACACAAAAAAGGTTTTTCTTTATCAAGGGACTCTCAATAAGTTATTAAAATGTAAAATTCTTATACCACTAATTTTTGTACTACCAATATGTGTAATATTAATGCAAGAAGCATTGCCCATACAAATTGATTGTTTAACTTTGTATTCCCTGTTGCCAATGTTCAGGTTTTGTAGATTGCTTGATGAGTTATTCCTGAGTCAACATCGATAGGGATGCAAAATAAGATCTTAAGCTGTATCAACACTAGTAGGTGGGTTGTAACATCCTGATATTTTGCGATAATTTAAAATATTAAATTTAATGTGTTTTTGAACAAAATTACTTTAAATACTAAAATTAATGAATTAACTAATTTTTGAATTTCATATATGTTGGAAATTTTAAATGAATTAATATGGTAATAATATACATTCGTTGTTTGTATAATGAAGGTCGACTGGTAATAAGTGTCATTATTTATGTGGATTTAAAATATAAATTATAAATTGATTTGTATGGTAATTATTGAGGGTTATTTGGACTTAATTAAGTCAACAAATTTAGAATTAAGCTTTAAATATTGAAATTGTATTTATGCATGGTGAAAACTTAAATAAATTGTTTAAGTGATTAATTTTAACTTATTTTGATAATTGTAGCATGTATTGATTTTAAATAATTTTGTGATCTTGTTTATATTGGTTAACATGGAAGGTTGGAATTTAATATTTATATATTTAATGAGATTGATTGATGTAATTAATAATTTATAATTAAAATAAAATTTGATTTACTAAGTTAAAATTAAATTTATTTTGATGTAAATAAAGTTGATTAGTTTTTGAAATTTAATTAAAGATAATTATATGAATTGGGAATTTATAGCGAATTTCACACGAACGTTAATTTAACAGGTTTCCATATGTTATTTTGCTCGCATTAACACATTGAACACAATGATATTTTATTTCGTGTGTTTGGACGTTCGGTTTGAACTGCGTGACGTTGTTTTGAACTGACAACGTTCGCATTATAGAATCTTGGTTGGTTATTTGTTGGTCTATATTAAGTATAACCAAATAAACCAAAGTTTTGTTTTAATATTTTCTTATATATGAACTAAATTTATCAAAATTGAATTGTTTACCCATCTTTGATATTACTTTAAATTAAACTGGTTTATAGTAATAATTGAACTGTGAACTCGAGATTGTATAAACAAATAATTCAAAGTGAGAATTATAATTGAAATTTAATTATTAAATCGAATTGTTGAAATCGAACTGCTGAACCGAATTGAATATGAATGGGAAGTCAAATCCTTTTAAATTAAGATATCAAAATTTAGTCGAATTGATTTGAAACTGAAATATGATTTCCTGTTTGATTAAATTTTGAAGATATGATCCTAATTCCAACTATAGTATTTTAAACCATTTTATAATAATTATTTCTATATAAACTATTTTACCTTATAACTATTTTATTTTAACTTATATATATTAATTATTTTAAATAAACTATTTTAATAGTTAACTATTTATTTTATAAACTACTTTAATATTTTCACTATAGATTTAATTAAATTTTGATAATTCTATTTTATATATAACTATTTATCTCAAACCTTTCTTAAATTATATATAAACTATTTTATTATACTTTTCAACTATTTTAAATATTTAAAATATTTTAAGATTGGAATTGTTTCGAGATTTTAAATTGGTTTAAATGGAGATTTATTTATCAAATATATTCTATCTTGAATATTGAAATGAATTTTAAGAAAATATGATATTTTCGATATGAAGTATGAACATCTTTGAAATGTAAAAGAACCAACCGGTGTGAAAAATGTAAATGTTTGGTTGTTAAAGAGATCGGGATCGGATATTGGCATACTCTCTACCAATACCGAAAACCACTTTAACAACTGTGTACGCGGTGGAGTTCCAGAATGAAGATGAATGGATTTGAAGGCGATTACTGGATTTGAAGAGAGAGAACGATGATGGATAGCCTTGACCTTCGGGTCATAATTAAAATGACTAAAACATGAGCCATACCCAAGTTAATGTGCGCTAGCTCCTCTTAGCAGACATGCTTCTTCGATACCATATATATTATTTTGTGATTCATTGGCGCCTTTGATCTTGGGAGTATTGTCTGGGGTGGGCCAGGTTTAGCGATAACCTTGGCTCTATTTGGGATTAACTCATTAGAGATAGGGTAGTAATAGCCTAGAATGAGTTTGAGTGTATATGAGAGAGCATACTTGTAATTTTGATGTAGAATGATTTTGTATTATGTTGATTTGTTCTGTTGAGTTTTTATGAATTCTGGTCGGTACTTAGGACGCTAAGACATCGATAGGGATTTCTAAACACTCGAATAGGGGCTATTGACATAATATTGTTTTGAATTATATTTTTGTGTATATATATATAATTATTTGAAAATTTATGAATTGTGATTTTTGTTGATGATAATATTAGATCTTCTTCATTTAGCATTCAATTTGATCAATAATTTAGAACTATTGGTTATTGAATGATTTAAGAAAATGAAATATTGAAAATTAATTCAGTAATGAAATAAGAAATTAAATATGAATTTGAGAATTTAATTTCGGGTGGTTTTGTAATATTGATTAAAAAATCGTTTTGAAATAATATATTTATATTTTAAAAAGTTGTTTCATATAGAAATTGTTTTCAAATGAATTTTGAAAAAAAGTGTATATGTTCCCCCTTGACTTTGGAAAATGATCTCGGTAATGAGTGCACGCATTATCGACATTATTTTCAAGTGACTAAATGGGGAGAGACCACTTATAATTTTTATACTTTGTTTGGAAATTTGGATTCCATTTAAATCCTTTAAATTATGGTTTGATATAAAAGATAATATATATATATATATATATTATTTCAAAGTTGATTTGGAAATGAACCCAAAGTTGGAATTTTAAGTTCTTAAATAGTTAATGAATTTCAAATTGTTGAAATGAACTAAAATTGAAATTATAGAAATTTCTGGATTATATAATAACAAAATGAACCCAACAGAGTTATAATTAAAATAAAACTCTTTGTAGTTTGAAACAATGAATTCGAAATAAACTGAAAATAATGAACTTGTATAAAAAATCAAACATTTCCATAGCATATATTGAACTTACCACTTAATCAAAAGTTTACATGTTATTGGAATAAAATTGGATAATGTACAAGTACTAGTATGAATAATAAAATTTAAGTTATGAGATGAACGATATATACTTGTTATGCTTGAAATTGAATTTAATTAGGTAATGAAGATAAACCAAATCAATGAAATAAACTATTAAAATAAATTGTTTGATTATGAATTAAATTGTATAGCTATTGATGGTTAGATATTCGACGACTTAGGATAATCGATATTTTCAAGTCGAAAATAAATGTTAACTTGTTTTATGAAAATAAAAGTGGTTATAAATTATAAACTTAAACGAAGATTGAACGAATTAATTAAATTTAATTAAAACGAGCTCGTCGCGAAGCTGTAGTTCGTAATTTTAGGAATTGAAGTTTAAATGAATGTATAGGATCCAAAATAAGTCGGAATTCTGTGAACAAGAATCTTTTGGATCTACTGGAATATAGTTTACTAAAGAAAAAGAAAATTTTGAATTTTGACTTGTAAATTTTAAGATATGTGTAATTCAAATTTTCAGAAAAATCTTGGTTTGGTAATTCACGATTCTAAACTAAAATATTATGAAATTGGTAATGAAAACTAACAAACGAGACAAGTTGAATAAGAAATTATACGGCGAAACATATATAAATTGACAACTTTCTTACTACGCCCTTTTCGAGGACGAAAAGTTTTAAGTGAGGGAGAGTATAACATCCTGATATTTTGTGATAATTTAAAATATTAAATTTAATGTGTTTATGGACAAAATTGCTTTAGATACTAAAATTAATGAATTAACTAATTTTGGAATTTCATATATGTTGGAAATTTTGAATTAATTAATATGGTAATAATATACATTCTTTGTTTGTATAATGAAGGTCGACTGGTAATAAGTGTCATTATTTATGTGGATTTAAAATATAAATTATAAATTTATTTGTATGGTAATTATTTAGGGTTATTTGGACTTAATTAAGTCAACAAATTTAGAATTAAGCTTTAAATATTGAAATTGTATTTATGCATGGTGGAAACTTAAATAAATTGTTAAAGTGATTAATTTTAACTTATTTTGATAATTATAGATTGTAAATAATTTTGTGATCTTGTTTATATTGGTTAACATGGAAGGTTGGATTTAATATTTATATATTTAATGAGATTGATTGATGTAATTAATAATTTATAATTAAAATAAAATTTGATTTACTAAGTTAAAATTGAATTTATTTTGATTTGAATAAAGTTGATTAGTTTTTGAAATTTAATTAAAGATATTTATATGAATTGGGAATTTATAGCGAATTTCACACGAACGTTAATTTAACAGGTTTTCATAGGTTATTTTGCTTGCATTAACACATTGAATACAACGATATTTTATTTCATGTGTTTGGACGTTCGGTTTGAACTGCGTGACGTTGTTTTGAGTTGACAACGTTCGCATTATAGGATCTTGGCTGGTTATTTGTTGGTCTATATTAAGTATAACCAAATAAACCAAAATTTTGTTTTAATATTTTCTTATATATGAACTAAATTTATCAAAATTGAATTGTTTACCCATCTTTGATATTACTTTAAATTAACCTGGTTTATAGTAATAATTGAACTGTGAACTCGAGATTTTAAAAACGAATAATTCAAAGTGAGAATTATAATTGAAATTTAATTATTAAATCGGATTATTAAATCGAATTGTTGAAATCGAATTGTTGAATCGGATTAAATATGAATGGGAAATCAAATCCTTTTAAATTAAGATATCAAAATTTAGTTGAATTGATTTGAAACTGAAATATGATTTCCTGTTTGATTAAATTTTGAAGATATGATCCTTATTCCAACTATAGTATTTTAAACCATTTTATAAAATATTTTATAATAATTATTTTCTGTGTAAACTATTTTACCTTATAACTATTTTATTTTAACTTATCTATATTAATTATTTTAAATAAGCTATTTTAATAATCAACTATTTATTTTATAAACTACTTTAATATTTTCACTATAGATTTAATTAAATTTTGATAATTCTATTTTATATATAACTATTTATCTCAAACCTTTCTAAAATTATATATAAACAATTTTATTATACTTTTCAACTATTTTAAATATTTTAAATATTTTAAGATTGGAATTGTTTCAAGATTTTAAATTGGTTTAAATGGAGATTTATTTATCAAATATATTCTATCTTGAATATTGAAATGAATTTTAAGAAAATATGATACTTTCGATATGAAGTATGAACATCTTTGAAATGTAAAAGAACCGGCCGGTGTGAAAAATGTAAACGTTTGGTTGTTAAAGAGACCGGGATCGGATATTGTCATACTCTCTGCCAATACCGAAAACCACTTTAACAACAGCATATGCGGTGGAGTTCCAGAATGAAGATGAACGGAATTGGAGGTGGTTACTGGGTTCGAAGAAAGAGAACGATGATGGATAGCCCTGACCTTCAGGTCATAATTAAAATGACTAAAACATGAGCCATACCCTGGTTAATGTGAGCTAGCTCCTCTTAGCAAACATGCTTCTTTGATACTATATATATTACTTTGTAATTGATTGGCGCCTTTGATTTTGGGAGTATTGTCTGGGGTGGGCGGTAGTCGCGACTATGCGTTACCACCGGCCTGGGTCCGCAATCCGGTAGAATCCTACTGATGGGTATTGCCTCGATGCCTTGTCATATTTATCCTGATCGAGCCCCCTATGACTTTGATTTGTACCCTACCTATGGAGTGCCCTCTGATAGCCACTACGTACTGTGGACTTTACGGTATCTGTATAGACTACGGTAATATAAACGGTGTAAGGGTGAAAATGTAATCCCGCTTACCTTATTTTAGTATTTTATATTTAACTGTAGACACTATTATAATAGCGTATTTTATTATATAGTATTTAGTTTAACGGATCCTTAGGAGATGGAAATTCCCATAACACATCTCTTAAGTTATTGCACTCATATTATCGCATGAATTTGATTTAACTAATATGAGAATATTTTAGTTCTGATCCGAATATTTTTATCTTTTCATTTGTGCTCGGGTCATCCTGAGTTTTCAGTTATTGAAGACAATGTTATGAAGATGAAGATGCAGCTCAACAGACATATTTATTATTATTACTCCGCTGCAAATATTGGTATGTTTATTATAGTTAACTCTGATAATCGTTGTAAGTATATAATCAAATGTATGTTTTAACAGCTTCATGAACAGTTATTTAATTATTATGTTTTGTCCTTCCGTTGCGATATTCTGTGTTTGTTTTTCTTCTTCTCTTCTTTTTCTTCTATAAATGCCAATAACTATCCGTAATTTTGATTTGTTTATGTCGACATTTTAGGATCATTATCGATTTGAACGGTAAAAAATCCTGGATGTTACATTTGGTATCAGAGCTGGTTAGAGAACGTGATAGGGGGTTCTCGTTCGGCTGTTTTGGTGGCGAGCAGGAGACTCTTACCCCTACACGTCCCAATGGGAAGATTGGGTTGTTTGTTGCAGTCGAGAGGCTGGCCGTAAAATCGGTTCTGAGGTGTCACTATATGCCACGGTGGGAGGTTAGCCCATTGCCTGATGGTTGCAAAGCCTAAGGTCGTTACATTTTGGTATCAGAGCCAGGTTTAGCGATAACCTTGGTTTTATTTGGGATTAACTCATTAGAGATAGGGTAGTAATAGCCTAGAATGAGTTTGAGTGTATATGAGAGAGCGTACTTGTAATTTTGATATAAAATGATTTTGTATTGTGTTGATTTGTTCTGTTGAGTTTTTATGAATTCTGGTCGGTACTTGGGACGCCAAGGCATCGATAGGGATTTCTAAACTCTTAATTGGGCTTATTGACATAATATTATTTTGAATTATATTTTTGTATATATTTATAGTTATTTGAAATTTATGAATTGTGATTTTTGTTGATGATAATATTGGATTTTCATCATTTATTATTCGATTTGATCAATAATTTAGAACTATTGGTTATTGAATGATTTAAGAAATCACTCGCAATTGGTTTCCAAGAACAATATAACCTAACTTAAGGGCCATTAAGTCACACCTTTATAAGTTGTTTGATCTCGTATTTTTCTACAAAGAATGCATACTTTGATCTTTCTATCTTCATTACAATTGCTCCTATTACTCAGAATTGCACTTTGATCCTGATAAAATGATGAGAGTTTGATGTATAATCTACTGAGAGTTGAATTGACTTGATTTGGTTTGAAAATCGACATCATATAAATATAGACTTGTTAGAAAATGAGAAAGGAGTGAGTAAAATTAGAGTTTTCTGTTATTATCTCGTTTCTGGAAGAATACTATTAATGTGACAACTGCCCTGTACCAGCTAGCACCCAACGAGTTGCGCTGTGATGGTGCTCGACTAATACAAGACGATCATCAAAGTTGAAATTATAAAACCCAAGTAACCTGCCATATATCTCAAAGCGCATGGAATAAAATATAATAATAACATAAGAAATGATATAAAACAGACGAGATAGTGTAAACTAAATAGATCACAACTCAGAGTATTGGATTCATGTCATAGCTTAAGTACCAAATTAAACAAATATAGGTACATCTCCAAAATACTGTCTCTAAAACAAAATACACCACTTATGCCCGAAGTTGTGCTCAACAGAATAAAACAAGGATAAGAGTATATATAATATGTGGGAGCCTCCTGCTCGTCTTCAATCGTCTACTCCAGCGCATCAACCTATCTCTAATCTGCTCATTTAAGTGCATCCAAGTAATAAGAAGCAAAGCATAAAACCCCAAATTAGACAAAGTATGGCGTGAGTGATAGTAATCTCAATCACTAAATAGGGTAACGTGGTAGACGTGGATAATTATACCTAACCTGGTACTGCATCCAAAGAGTTAGCACATATAATCATGTACTCTACTCTAAGGTAATCTCAATACTGAGTGTAGATGGAAGCGTGCATGACGTAATCATAACAAACATCCAATCGTGTCAAGCATCCTCACATTCTCTCACTCAATGCCTTGGGTATACGATCATGTTTGGTCTGTATGGTACCCTATGGATAAGGACCTGAACCTGGTCCCATGCATCACTCATTTTCCCATTCCCGGAATAAGCCTCTTGAACCTGGAGAAAAGGACCCGAACTTGTTCCAAGTGACCCTTACACTAAATACTATCTACCTTGAGTACCATATCAACCTTGCTCACCGATAACCCTTTCGCATTACATATCCACGAAGAAGTCCATCCCGGGAGTCACCTCGATGGTTCCCATTCAGAGCTTTTGAGGTAACATCCCACTTAGACTTTCTTTATGTCTAGGATTAGTTAGTCATATTAGAATGCTGTCAAAGGAGCCTGATCGTCATTAGGAAGTAATTTCATGCCACGCGGTATGGTAAGGAACCCACTCTCCCTGACCATGCTCAGATCGACCCTTCCCGGCTCGGTATAGTCGAGTCGGCAAGGATTACTATTCCTGGATCGAATATATCGATCTGGGTTTAGGTCACCTCATCCGAGACGGCGGCTGACCCGGGTTTGGTCACCCCCTCCACATCGACAAAGTCGATCTGAATCATTTGATCCGAACCTGGATCGAATATATCGATCTGTACCTGGATCGAATATATCGATTCAAACTCGGATCGAATATATCGATCTGGATTCTGAGACTCCAAATGAGTTGGGCCACCAGCTCAAACATCGAGCCGGGACCCCTTCTCTGTTGCTTTCTCCATTGCTTCTCCTCGACCTGAATCAAGCTGAACTGACCTAGCCGACTCAACCTAGTTGACCCGAATTTTGGAGCTCTATAACTTTATCTGCAAAACCCCAAATGGCTTGAGATTTTACCTATAGTCTTCTGGGACCTTCCTTGTCGTCCCTTCCAATTTTCATGGAGTTCTAGTGAAATTTTGCTGGCTAGGTATAGTCGAACCTACTCTATTCGACCCGAGACCTGAACCCATTCCAAAGAATTTTCTATCATTATATTATGCCATTCATTGGTATTTTCATCTAATCTAAATGTAACATCCCGCATTTTTACGGTTAATTAATTAATTTAACTATTTAAATAATGATTTAGAGATTTATATGATTGTTTAATTAAATAATATTGAACATTTAATTAATATTAATAATTAAATAATATATTTAATTTCCTAAATAGTCGGAAATAGTAGAATTTGCAATGTTGTGTGAATCAGATGATTTAACTAATTTAAATCAGTTTAGAATTGAATTATAATAACGAATATGAATAATAAACGATGGTTGAATGTATAAATTATATTATAATTATAATCAAGCCCGAAATAGCGCGGCAATTCGTAATTTGGCGATTTGAACTTTAAACGAATATACAAAATCCGTTTTAAGTCGGATTTCTGTGAAACCAGAAACGTCCGGAGCTGATGAAGTATATTTTTATAATGGAAGAGAAAAATCGAGATTTCGTCGTGTAGATTATGAGTTGTATCCAAATCAAATTTTCAAATAGTCGCTATGGAATCGTTATGAGCCATAACGATGTATTTAATTATGATTAAATTTTGGCTTTGAATTTGGATAAATCCTTTTAGACGTAGTTATAATTTAAATTTTAGGATTTTTCTATAATTTTTATTTTGGAAAATAAGCACTTTTTATTTTGGAGTATTTTGCACCCTATATCAACATTTTGGGGTTTCACGAAATAAGTTAATGGACCTATATTATTATATTTTTGGGATCGTGGTACCTTGCTGGTCACAATGATATTTTCATTTTTGTCGATAAGGGTTCGTAAACGAAGGGAGTTTTAAATAACGCGTGAGCTAAACTTAAATAAATATATATCATTTCCTTAGCTTGACCTGACACTATTCGATCTTCACAATGCACAATCACGTCGGCTATCCATTGCTTAGTTACTAAGCATACAAGTATATATTTATATATATACTCCATCAAAACGCAGAGCTATATGTTAAGTCATATCAAAACATAATGACATCTGTAAACCTAAGGGAGAAGGAACATACATCCTACTACTATTGAAACCTTAAGGGCGAAGTAATCCAACACTATATTTATACAAATCCACGTCCTTTGTTTTCTTTTCTTCCTGTCGCATGGAAATTAAAACAAGCTCAAACTTCCCTTAAAAAACATAGATCAAAGGTGCATCTATCAACAAAAAACGGTCCCCATGGTTCGAAGCTGCTGTGAGTATAAAAGAAGAAACTCACTTATTTATTTTACCACAGTTTTAAAATGGTGAAGAAATGTTTGGATGTGAGGAAAAGCGAGTAATAGATGCGCGGTGTTATGTATGTTTACCGAGGATGATAAAGGAGGAGTGGAGTGTGCGTATTAATGGGGTACCTAGTCACGTGTTGAGAGATGGAAGGGTGTTGGTTGAGGTCAAATGGTGTAGAGATGGATGCAAAAACCAGGAAGTATTCGATGAAATGGAGGGGAGAAATCACTGAAGAGTGCGTGCTTTCAGTTTGGGGCTTTGTTGAAGGATGGAGGAGCAATGGAGATGTAAACGTAGGCCAATGGGGGAGGAAAAATATCTGGAGCGTGATGTTCATGGGAGTAGGAAGATGGCACTATACATTTGTGGATTCATGAAGTAGAAATGGGGGGCGCGGTGGAGTTTAAAGATGATGAAATGGCCGTGGTTCCCTATTGTCTGTAAAACGATGGGGGGGGGGATGTGGAGTCTAACACAGTTGGTTTTGGGAGAGAGAGATTTTGATAATAGGAATGGGAATTTAAGTGACGGAATGGAGGTGTTTTAAAGAAGAATCACAAGATGGCTATTGGATAATCTAAAGCAAACTATCGGGGAGGAAGAAGGATCTTAAGTAGGCTGGTGTTATTTCTAAATGGGCCGGAAGGGAAAAAGGTTGAGCCCAATTCAAATAAATCAAGTTATATTAAATTTAAATGTATATAAACTTCGAAATTGAATAACTTTATCATACGATATAGGTTTTCAGCGAAACAAGATCCGTTGGGATCGTATGGACGACGGCTACACACTGGAACTGACTGGGAGTGAATTGGAGTTCATTACAATTTATAGCGAAATAAACTGCCTGATATGAATCAATGATCGATTATCGTTATTTAACGATAACCGTCCAATGTGAGTAAATCTCACTAACTCTGTACAGCTTATATTTTTATAAATATAATCTAGTATTGATAAATGATGATTGATTGTTGTGTGTTGATTGTTTGGTTGAATTGATGATTTATTGGTTGAAATTACAGATAATGATATATATACACATACATATATACATATATATATATATATATACATATTTACATATATATATATATATAAATCGTTAATCAAATATTGATTCTGTTTATCAGAATATTTCATATTGAAATTAAATCGATGTTATTTATGTTGTTTAACATCTGTGGATGCATGGAAACAGGTTGGAGGGATCCAACTGGATTCCTCAATATTTATAATACTGTTTGTTTTCATATATTGTGATATAAAACATGTGATTGATTATGATGACACTAGTCTGGTTAATTGGTATTTTATATACCATAAGAAATACTGGAATGTAAAAAGGGAATTTTTAAAGTGTATTTTGAAAATGAAATATTTATAGGAAATAAATATGATATTGAAAATGAAATATTTACTTGGAAAACAAATAAAATATTATAGAGGAATATTTATTTGGAAAGTAAATAGAATTATAAAAAGAAATATTTGAAAATGGAAAATTTTTATAAGAAATAATGAATAGAATTTTATAAAAGGAGAATTTTACATTAGGAAGAAGATTTACACCCGTGCTTCGCACACGGATATAACATGATATGGATTTAAAGTAGATATTAACTAAAAATCTGTTTTAACATATATAAATTGGAAAGATAAAGTTATAAATGATATTTATAAATAAAATAAAATATTTATCATTGGATAAATTGGATATATAAATCTGAATTTATATAGAGGAGTGAGAATCGGTTTTAACACCGATGTTTTTAATGGAATTTGAACTTAGCATTTTTAAAGGGAATTAAATGAGATTTTAGTGTTAGAAGTATAAAATAAGTTTTTATATGAAAATTCTATAAATAGAAGTATGAAAAGAAATTGGGTTTGGGATATTGTTTTTAAAATATGAAATCAAAATGTTTGATTATATATAGACATGTTATTCACATTCTATGTGAAAAGTTAGATTAAAGTAAATATTTTGCAAATAAAATATTATAAAGGAATTTGGGGTTTTGAATTAGGAATTTAAATGGAATTATCGAAATTAGATACTGATAGGAAATTAGTTGAGGTGAATGGCTTTCTGGGTATCGATCTGATGTTGGTTTCGGCCTTTGGGGTTTATGCTGGGGAAGTTGTTCTCTTACTAGTTTACAGTTAGAGACTGATAGAGGTGGGAAGATATTGATGCATGAATCAGAAATGGAAACGTTTTCCAAAGTTAATAATGTATATTTTCTAATTTTAGAAAATAAGAAATTTATGGAAACGATAAATGGGAAATTGGGAAACGAAATGATGATTGATCGATTAGATTTCCATTTGGGAATACGACCATTGTTTGTACACATGTTTTCCTTTGATAGTTAAATCACCGACTATCAAAGATTTTGACCATTTTCGTTGTCAATACGGAGAGACCGGGATCAAATATATTATCTGAAAACCCCTCCTTATGGCATTAGCGTTGCGAATCAAATATGATGAAGATAATTGGAGACGGAGTTATGCAAGGGTTATTCAGTAAATCCTAGGTAGAAATTGCCTAAGATGGATTTACAGAATAGTACCTTCGGTCTGTCCAGTCCTAGGACGACCTGTATGGAAGAATGTCTGACAGAGTATATTTAATAGATCACGTAAGTTGATCTCTTCAAACGTATTTACGTTTGGTGGTAGAGGAATTCGTTTCTCTTAGCTGTATACCCGTGGTATGTTTGGGGAAATCAATTTGTGATTTGGCGGGTATGACGATGTGACATTCAAAGTAAATAAAGATGTGATCTATACGTTATGGCCTCTAGCCTCACACCCAGGAAATGGTATAAAATCGGGTAGGTCGCATGACTAAGTGGTTAGCTACCAATTAGGGTGTACTGTCACCTGATCTAGAGAAATTCGATTTACTTCTATAATCTATTTCGATGCTGTCCCTTTCGAGAAATGGTTGCTGATCCCAACCGTTGGTGATAATACTTCGGTACACTCAAGCGAAATGAGTGACCGGTCATGTTTAGCCTGTGTTACAATATGTTCTTGTTGAACCCGGTGTATTCCTTTCTAGAGATACACTATCGGAAGGTGGTCCCATACCTTGCCAGTTGGAACCCATTATCCAATAAGCACCCGCGGTTTTTGATTATATATTATGTATGTGGAACGTGAGATGAAAGCGTTCTGCTAGATAATTATTATATTGTGATTGATAGACACTATTATAATATCAAAAGAGTTTTGATATAAAGATTTTCGTTTCTTTAAAAAGGATTTTTGAAAGTTAAATCAAGTGTTTTGAATTCTCATAAGGGAAAAACTGTTCTGTTATACGGCGTGGTCTTATGAGATATCTTTTAATTGCTCAAACTGTTTTAAATTGTTTACTCATACCAGTCCCATGACTGACCCAAAGTTTATTTTGTTTTGTTTTCCCTAAACTCTTGGGTGCCCAATTTTGTACGGGCAGTCAAGTAGTCAAGATTTTACAGATATACTGAGAGCTTGGAGCAGGAGGCTTCAGGATTTTATAGCAATTGTTTATTTCCGCTGTGTTGTAAGCGTTGTACTCTGATAAATGTAATTGTATACATATACTGGTTTTATTTCAAAGTTATTTATCTACTGAATATTATTCGTTCCGCTGTGAGATTCGTGTTTACTTTGATGTTGTATGTTCTTCTTCTTCTTCTATTCTAAGTTTCTATCTTATCTATTCTCACCCTCTAATTTCTTTCATTAACTATCCGATATTTACGATGCTTGAATAGTCGACATTGAGTTTATGTCGATAACCAAGGTCGCAAATTACCCGGGTCGTTACACTAAAGTCCCTAGACATCATACAAACATGTTAAACACATGCAAGTAGTATTTAGGTCAACAAAATTAGGGAAATCATCACAACACGGTTAGGGAAACACTGTTGTTTTGGTTTCCCAAATTTTCGAGATTAACAAAATTTAACCAAATCAATCCAAATTTATATGTGTGCTAGAACATTTTAAATCATGATTTATAAGCATTTTTCTATAATTTTAGGTGATGATTATCATATAATTAACCCTAATTAGTGAGTAATAATGCTACTCACTCACTTTATTTGCCCTAAATAGCTGGATCTGGAGTTGATGCTGATTTGGCTCGGACTCCAATGTTATGCAGCAACCCCAAACTTGATTTAAAATTGAAATGATACAATCTTTGCTAATTTTTGGTTCAGGCTAATTATACCACAAAACATGTCATTTGTGTCGGTCATTTAACCCTTTTGTGTCAGTTTTACAACCAACACAAATGAAGACGACACAAAAGACAATTTTTTGTTGTGTCGGTTAGTTGACCGACGTAATTAAATATTATTTGTGTCGGTTTCTTATAAACGGTGGATGCAAAGTAGCTTATGTGGTGAAGCATATCCCACTTTCTTGTGTCGGCCCTTATATATCAGCCGAAACAAATGATATTAGTTTTGCGTCTACTCTTTATTGACGACCGACACACATGATTGATATTTGTGTTGGCCATTATTAGTTTGTCGGCCGAACACAATTGTCAGACAATTGTATCGGTCATCCTTGAAGTAACAACCGACACAAGTTATATTTGAAACAATAAAAAAATTGCATTGTAACCATTTCAGAATATAAAAACAGCGTATGAAATTGAATTAAAAAATTTCACAAATGAACATTACTATGAAACTGATCGAACATAAAATATAATTATATTATCCATCAACATAATTCATATTCACAGACCAAAAAATGCACAAAATAGCATATAATTTGTCACAAACATAACGTACATAATAAAATACCAACGTGCATTACAAAAGATCAACGTACACAATAAAAAACAACTACATCCAATTATACATGATATAACTAACTAAATTATCCCGAACCTCATTATCTCTTGTTGGCTATAAGAACCGTCTTGTACAAAATTCTGCAATTAAAAGAATTATTATAAAAATGAGTATGAACTCATAAGGCTTGAAAATACTTATGTTTTGATTATGGGGTAAAATTTTGACATGCTCGTGTGGTACTTAGGATAAAATACTATGCAAACAAATTCAGTAGTGCACCAAGGACTTGCTGTGTATGACAGTATAATAGTATGGGTAAACTGAGTTAAGCCAATACAGATAAAGTACTGTATATGCAAACAATTTCAGCAGTGCACCAAGGACTTGCTGTGTATGACAGTATGGCTAAACTTTAATAATTGGGAAGCTTACCGAACTGGAGTGTATGCATGTACAATGGGTGCATGGTTTGCAGATGCTTTTACATTTAGGAAGCTTATCAGCCTAGCAAACTCAGATATTTATAGATATAACGCGGACATAAAAGAAGTTTGGGAATCCTGAAATTGAAGAATAGAACAATAATGATGATAATAGTTTATATGGTCATGTAGAAAAATTCGCTAATGTTCATAGCCAAATAAGTGCTACTGAAGAAATTTTAGCAGCTTCCGGTGCTGAAAATTATATCTTTTACTTTCAGAGATGGTACTTGAGTCTGAGAGCTAAATCTCTCCAACTCATTGTTGATATACTGCAGTTTCTTACGTAGGAACAACATAATCCAGACTCGATGGCATTTGAATTAGACATGTTTTCATCTAGATTAAATACTATAGCAAAAGAATACTATCCTCTCTTTGTATCGTTCATGGATATCGACTATGGAAGTTTTATATATCTAACTAGGCAGGCTCTCAGCTATTCAGTTTTAGCATTTTGTGTTTCTTTTTCTCGCCCTATAAACACAGATGATATTGCAAAAACTTCAAAAATTACTGTTTTAGTGGATTTCCTTTTTATGTTTTGTTTTGACAATTCTTAATTCTGGACTCAAGCATTTATCTAAAACCAAACATTTATCCATATCCTCCTTCTTTTGATTCTCATACAAAATCTGCTCTTTATAGATTAAAACGTGGGGTTAGGAGGAACTTTAGAGTATATTTCTGATCTCTTGTATTCTAAAAGTGGTTATACACATTCAAAGAAATACAAGAGATCAGAAATATACTCTAAAGTTCCTCCTAACCCCATGTTTTTATCTATAAAGAGAAGATTTTGTATGAGAACCAAAAGAAGGAGGATGTGGATAAATATAGCGGAATAACTTGGTTCAATCAATTCTGAATTCTTATTTAACACTCCGTTCACCAAATGTTTAACGGAAACAAACAAACAGATTATCGTCTACTTAATTGCGTCGTCTTGCAGATTGTAAAATGTGTCATTATGGAACCTCATTAATTGGACATCCATTTCAGTTGAAATATACTCATTTTTGTTCTAAGTTTAAAACCAAAGGAAAGCGTATTGGTACCAATATAATTGTCATTAATAAAATATTCAGTCAAATATTTATTCATTCATATGTGAATTGATAAGTAAAAGTTCTTGTAATCGTTTGATCTTACCATTTTTGAAGCGAATATAATGAACAGCTATTACTACACTGATGGTAATATTTACTTTATTTAAGTTGTATTCATTGAAATATAAATAATAACAAACTCAACCAACAAGCATAAGCATATGAAACATGAAGAAAATGGACTCAAGTACTATAAAATTGAAAGCTTCTTGTTTTAATAACTTTGAGGTGGGTTGTGGTCCATCCATACTGTATGCTATTTACAGCCCTGACTGTACACATTGTTCATAGTCACTCTAGTTTAGTGCTGAACAACAATTTTTGTCATGCTCAAAGTTTCAGATATAGTATTCATGTCTCTTGTTACTAGCGGCTTTTTGCAAATTTGATTAATTTATTGGCAATCTCCTGTATATTTTTTGGGCAGTTCTATTGTATAATACATGTTAGAAGCATTCTTTCATGATTGAATTACAGTCACTACAGTGGATTTTTTTTTTAAAAAAAAAATTCAAAAACAAAAGTTTCCCAAGTCAGATCCTACATTTTTTATTTCCAATCTTCAAAATTTCAAAGTCATCGCAGTGAAACTAAACATAGGCTGTATTTGGCTTACAGGTTGAAAGGAAATTCAGTATTACTATAAATCTAGAAAATACAAAAAGCACACCTAATAAGAGGCCTCAATAAAAAATTCCAATTAACAGAATTACCACCAATTCTATAAAGTAAAATAATAATCAATGCAAGATAAATAAAATCATACTCGAAGGAAAACCTCCCTAGGATGTTCTTTAAAGAGAGAACATTGACAAACAAAGGCTGTTTCTTTCTTTTACTTAAACAATCAGATGGAACCGACCACACGACATTTGCTAATGATATAATCGAAGTTGATAGCACCACAACATCTATATCTGATTCAATAAAATCAACAATATCTCTACACAAGGTATCAAATACTATTATTTGTGATAGGTCATTTTTGTATAGTTATGGGGATCTAGAATGCAGAAATACCTGTAAAATCGAATAAGCATTTGAGAACAAAGAGCAGAATGATTAGAACACGAAGTGGCTATTAAAGAGTGGCCCTGCTCGTGCATTGTTTTAGCCAAAAATTGAGTGAAAGGACCAAATTCTATAATGCCAATTTTCGAAAGGGATTCCAATGAAGATGAATAATTCATTTTCAAATATTGATGAAATAACTACTACTCATCTTCAACGCTTGATGTCTATATGTAAAATTGCAAACAATTGGAAGCACATAATAGAAACAAATCGATGTCGAGTTGATAGAGCCTCTTCTGCTTTATAAATATTTTACAGAAAGCATCATGCATGTTCAAGAAGATTTGAAGGAAGTGAAGGATGAAAGAGGTCTACAAGGAATTAAGCTTATTTCTTCTATAATTATAAGATGGATGGAGATACCATATACAGTACCAAAATACTACTTCAGAGTAAGGTATGAATTCAGGGTCTTTATCATCCACTGAATAACACATTCTCGCTGGTCTCTATTGAGCTAAGCAAATACAAGTTTACACGTATTACTCTAGCTGCATTTTCCCCTGAACCCAACTCCTACGTCAACACACCATTCTCCTTAACGTTCCACCACCATCTTCCCTACAAACAAACCACCACTGTCTACTTTACATTCAACCTTAATTGAACCTTCATCTCTACTGTAACGTCCCGCATTTTTACGATATAATAATTAATTTATTTAATTATTTAAATGATGGTTTGTTAATTTAAAATGACCAGAATTAAATAACTTTGAATATTTAATTAATATAATAATTAAATAGTATATTTAAATTTCTGAAATAGTCGGAAATAGTAGAATTCACAATATTGTGTGAATTGGATTATTTATAATATTTAATTCAGTTTAGAATTTGATTTATAATAACGAATATATTATTTAAACGAAGTTTGAACGTATAATTATATTACAATTATAATCGAGCTTGAAATGGCGCGGCAGTTCGTAATTTGGTGATTCAAACTTTAAACGAATATACAGAATCTGTTTTAAGCCGGATTTCTATGAAATAAGAAACATTCGGAGCTGGTGAAGTACATTTATCTAATGGAAGAGAAAATTCGGGATTTCGTCGTGTAGATTTTGATTTATGTCCAAATCAAATTTTAGAAAAGTTGCTATGGAATTCCTTTATAATTTATAACGATTTATTTATATTATAAATGGATTTTTAATATAAATTGAATATCGATTTAATCTGGGATTTTAATATATGGAGTTATATAAATCCCGATATGTTTATTTTGGAGCCGGATATATTCTATGTGAATATATACAATAATATTAATTTATTAATATTTAATTTAATTATTTCTAAATATATTTATATTTAAAACGGGTTTATTTTGAGCTGTAAAAATAGCTTTTTTTGCAAATGACCTCCGTTTTCGACGAAACTAATTTTGTTAGATTCGGAATATTAAATTATTGCTAGATTTCAATTTTCGTTATTTTTGGAGTCCGTATGTGGCCGTACGGGATTTTAATGTGAAAAACAGTCGATAATTTGGCTTTAAAAATATGTTGTGTGAGCAAACGGATTTGGAATTCGACAAAACCAGTTTCGTTGGGTCCGTAATGTCGAACTGTAGCTGTATGTCCATTTTTATCGAATTTGGATATTGTATGTGACCGTAGGAATTTTAAAGGTCAAATAGAAACAGCGTTGTAATAAATTGAAATAAAATAATCGAATATTAAAATAATATAAATCTACTATTAATACCCCTTACATCCCAAAACCTAAACCTAATGTTTCTTTAGTCAATCCTATTTCATGCCGCCAACCATCCTTCTTCAAAACATCAAGAATCCGCCTTCGTAAATCAAGCTAAAATCATAGAAAAATCTGTTAGTCTCGAATCTATTGTATGTGTAATCCTCATCAAATTATCTTCATGCTAATACCCTTTTTTATCAAGTTCGATCTTATTTCCATTCGCTGGTTGTGTACAGTGCGGGCTAGGGTTAGAAGTTATCGAAGGTTTGCACCTCGATTTGCAAGAATAAGCTCGTATTTGGCTCGAGGAGATGAAATAACACTCGCTCGAAAAGAATTGGAGGATTCGATGATAATTCTGTGCTACCTGTAGCATGCTTGGGTACTGGAGCTATTCGTCGCGGTAACCATGGCAAGGCCTAATTCGATGGTATGGTGACGAGGTAAAGGGGGTGCAAAAGGGGGAGTTGATGAACTCCACCGCGTTGACATTTGTTAAGGAGTGGGAAGGGTATGGAGCTACTGGTAACGAGATTTTTGTTCGATGCTTTCAGGAAGGAGTGGCGGGGTACTTTGATTAATATGAGAGGAGTACGGATTTGTTTCTTTGAACTAGGGAAGGAATATCTTATAAGTTTCTTTGTTGTGTGTTGACGTCGAAAGTTGGTCACTAGTGACGATCAACCCCCAATCGTGCGATCAACACACGAATAAAGATTAAAAATGCAATAAAAGTAAAAGATCGGGGAGCACACACAGAATTTTTATAGTGGTTTAGCAAAGACAATGCCTACGTCCACTTTATATATTATTTCTCTTTTTTGATTACAAATACAATGCTTAGTTTGAAGAAAGGAAAGAAAATGGCTATTTCCCTTCTTCATCTTCTTGAGAAAGATTGAGAGAGATGAACTTCAAAATTGAAGTGCAACGGAACTGGCAGAAAAAAGAGAGAGTTCTCTTTTTTTTTAAGCTTAGAGATATTTATAGGCGGAGAATGTAGCTTGGGCTGTTGCGATATGGTCCGGCCATTTCGGGAAGGCTTAGACATGTGGAATCCATCTGTTGGCTTGAGTTGCGGCTGGAAGACTGATTGCACTGTTCATAAATAGTATCCTCGGAAGTAGTGGCTGACGTGGCATCCACGGAGAGGAATATCAAAAGTAGTGCTTTGTCCGGATATGGTTTGACCGTCTTTACTGCCTTGAAAGTCGGGATATTAGGTGGACTAGCCCTGTAGAAATCTTCCACGCTGGCCCGAGATAATCCGTCGATGCATTCTATCTGGAAGCGAAAAACTCGGTCGACCAGGAGACCTATTCTTCCGGGGTGAGCAGTCACTCTGGCTAGTTTGGTCTTGGGCCGATATGTGACTGCTTTGGATTGCGTCTCGGCTGGACTTCCTGAAGCGCGGCTTATGTGTGTTTTCGCGTTTTGGGCTTTGGTCTGGCTCATTGAGACTCTTGCCAAAAAAGAGGGTTAACACTTTGCCCCTCAGAATATATCTTCATCGATAGAGGGAGATGTGTTCTGAAATCTGGACCGAAGCACAAACGCTCGATCTGCCATGGTCACGCCGGACCATGTTAAGGCCAGAAAACCGACGGTCCGATGTTGTATTATGGCCAGAAAACCGACGACCATGCCAGGTCGTATTAAGGCCGGAAAACCAACAACTATCGGGAACCGTATTAAGGCCGAGATGATGATCGCCACTTGTATGAAAGTTGTTCCTGCAAATACAAGACAAACCATCCTCGTTTCGGAGGAGGGTGATGGGTCGAGCATTTTATTCCACTTGACTTTAGAGGGTGGTGAGCATTAACCATGCTCGGCTTAGTGGCGAACATTAACCATGCTCGGCTTACTAGCGAGCATTAACCATGCTCGGCTTAGAGAGAGGGCGAGTATTAACCATTTTTGGCTTAGTGGCGAGCATTAACCATGCTCGGCTTAGAGAGAGGGCAAGTATTAACCATACTCGGCTTAAGGCAAGTGTTTCTTATGCTCGATTCACATTAGGTTAGTTAGCCCCGCGAGCTATGCGTGCTCGTGTTGTGAAAAAGAAAAGGAGTATAATCTATACTCGTGTTTAGAAAATGCGACCCCATTCGCTTGAAGGAGTTGGTGTTTGGAATGGTGGTGGGCTTTCGCGATGACCACACAAAACAGGAGGGCGAGCATTATCTTTGCTCGGCTTAGAGATTTTACAACATGATCTATGTTTGCATAAAATAAAATTCATAACTGCTAAGCAACTATTACAAAGAAAAGAAATTCTACGGGGACAACGATTGATTCCAAAACAAGTCTAGGAGCTAAATCCTAACCCCACTCATGTGTATATCAAAGTGTCCTTATTATTGAAAGAAATACATCGAAAGAAAAGATAAAAAAAATCTAATTAATGATAATGCCACGGGTGCTAGTCTCAGGGTCCTTTCCATTTCTAGGAGGTCGCAGACCAGCCTGAGGAGCTTGGGCAGAGGGTCACGGCGGCATGGTCGGGGCGCGATCTTTGACATATTCGACGAGCTCCCCTTTTCTAACTTGTCCTTCGATGAGATCGCGCAGATGTCGGCAATCATTTGTATTATGTCCAGCTACGTTGTGGAATATACAATGCTTGCTAGAGTCGAGCTTCATCTGAGTCGGTTCTCGTCGAGATGGTCTGGAAGAGGGCAAGGACTCGCGTATATCGAGGTAGATGTCGAGCAAAGAGGAATTGAGCTAGGTGTATTGATCATATTTGTTTTCATTTTGAGGTCACACACTACGTTCGTTCTTCTCCGAGGTCATTCCTCTTCCTTTTTTCTGCCGTTGCCATTGTATGGACCTTGTTGCTTGGCTACTAGAACTTCAAGGCTCTCCATTTCAAGGCTGGCATCCTCTTGTCGGAGGAATCTTTCGGCCTCGGAGTAAAAATCATCTATATCTTTGGGAGGATCTCTAGTTAAGGAGTTTGAGAATTCGGATCTCTTCTGGACTCCCGCGATGGCGGCCATGAGTACCACCGATGGCTCAGGTCGATCGACAGATGTCACGACCGCGTTGAATCTTTCAAGGAAGGATCTGAGCGTCTCTCCGGATCGCTGCTTGATGGTAGATAAGAACATGACACTTTTCAGTTGAGAAATATGTACTCGGAACTGTTCGATGAAGCGGGTGACCATAGTGTCCAACTACTGATTGACTCCGTTGTTAGCTGCCGAAACCACATGTCGGCTATATCCGTGAGAAAGAGGGGAAAATTCTTAGCCATGAAGCTGGTTGAGGCACCAAGTACTTCCATATGTCGCATGTATCGCATGAGTTGAATGGTCGGGTCAGTGCAACCATTGTACGGCTCAATAGTCGGGAACTTGAATTCCGGAGGGTTTCGAGAATTTCTGATTTCCGTGGTGAAGGGGTTACGATTGACATTGCCTATGTCTTGCTGCGAAGAAATTGCCCCGAGTGAAGCGTCGGATGATGCTGGCAAGCTGACTCTCATCTCCGAGGAGTCGTTGCCATGAATTTAATTCTGCATCCTGAGGGGGTTCTGCGCGAGGATCTGACAAAAGCATGCTCGGAAGGGTGGCCGTTGGCTGGGCTCGACCTCCGAGAGTTGAGTGAAGGTGTGAGGGAAGGTGAGATCTGGCAGGTAGTTCTGGGCAGAATGGCCCCTCTGGAACCCGATGAGTTGTGGTTCGAGCCATACCCGTAGCAAAGGGTCTAGGTTGATTCAGCATAGCATGTGATGTTCGGAGGCCGGAGTTGCCCTCGTTTGGAGCGAGGTTAGGAGCGTCTACGATAACGTTGTCTTCCGCCACGGTGAGGACCGACATAATAGGATGGCTTCCTTCGTTCGAAGGGAAGGTTGTGCCAGCTCTTTGCTGAAGGGAAAGAGTGGTTAGACTGGTCTACGGTAAGATTTCGGGTTGTAATAGGAATGGCATTGATTCTGATGGACCCGGTGGGAGCTCGACCAATTCGATAGGTCGGGATATTCCAGAGAGCGGAGGCATATTTGCCAGACGACCTAGATCTTGATCGCCCGCCTCCTGAGGTTCTGTGGCCACAGCTGTGCTGGTCGCTGGAAGTGATACCTCTGGTTGTGCTCGAACTGTTGGTGGAACTAAACCAGGATGAAATAAAAGTGTAGCCTGATCAGTGGCCTGATTTTGCATAAACTGAAGGTCAACTGCTGACCCAGTCTCGGCTTGTGGAGGAAATTATGTTGAAGCATTCAATCCCATTTCCAGTCGACCGAGAAGGTGATCCATCAACTGCTGTTGTCGTTTGAGGACTCTACCCTGAGATGTCATATGGTCTCTGAGCTCGACCATGATTTTGTCCATGTCGTCTCGGGTTAGGATCGAGACATGTCGTCATGAGAAGAAACTTCGTGGCTTACTTCTGTAGCATCTGCATCAGCTGCATCAGTGTTTGCGGACGAGAGGATGTGGCATCTTTCTTTCGTTTGTTCGCCATGGGATAAAGTGTTCAGAGGCTCGATGGCGATTTAGGTGTGCAGTCCCCTTCCTGGCGCGCCAAAGTGTTGACGTCAAAAGTTGGTCACTAGTGACGATCAACCCCCAATCGTGCGATCATCACACAAATAAAGATTAAAAATGCAATAAAAGTAAAAGAACGGGGAGCACACACAGAATTTTTATAGTGGTTCGGCAAAGACGGTGCCTACGTCCACTTTATATATTATTTCTCTTTTTTGATTACAAGTACAATGCTTTGTTTGAAGAAAGGAAAGAAAATGGCTATTTCCCTTCTTCTTCTTGAGAAAGATTGAGAGAGATGAACATCAAAATTGAAGTGCAACGGAACTGGTAGAAAAAAGAGAGAGTTCTCTTTTTTTTTCTTTTTTTTAAGCTTAGAGGTATTTATAGGCGGAGAATGTAGCTTGGGCTGTTGCTATATGGTCCGGCCATTTCGGGAAGGCCTAGACACGTGGAATCCATTTGTTGGCTTGAGTTGCGGCTGGAAGACTGATTCCACTGTTCATAAATATTATCCTCGGAAGTAGTGGCTGACGTGGCATCCACGGAGAGGAATATCAAAAGTAGAGCTTTGTCCGCATATGGTTTGACCATCTTTACTGCCTTGAAAGTCGGGATATTAGGTGGACTAGCTCTGTAGAAATCTTCCATGCTGGCCCGAGATAATCGGTCGATGCTTCTATCTAGAGGCGAGAAACTCGGTCGACCAGGAGACCAATTCTTCCGGGTTGAGCAGTCACTCTGGCTAGTCTGGTCTTGGGCCGATATGTGACTGCTTTGGACTACGTCTCGGCTGGACTTCCAGAAGCGCGGCTTATGCGTGTTTGCGCGTTTTGGGCTTTGGTCTAGCTCGCTGAGGCTCTTGCCAAAAAAGAGTGTTAACATTGTGTTAATCATTTATTAGTAATATTTGGTGAAGGGAGAGAACTTGAACGTTGGGTATACTTCTGGAGGAAGTTTCAAAATGCTTGGAGTGACCTGATAGTTCAATGAAAGGTGACGACATGCTATTGTGTTTAACAGCAGTTTGTAAAAGTATTGTTTTTGGTAAAGGAGTTTGGGGTATGGTGGGAAATAAATGTTTAATATTGGTTTAGCATGGCTTGTGGGATTTTTGTTTAAACCTGAATGAGAGCACGGATTTGCGTGAGTGTGGATTTTATGAAATGGGATTTATGTCAGTGAAAGAAACTGCAAGTTTCCTATGTTATGATGGAGGAAGAAACAATAACAGATGGGTAAGTGGAGGTTTTAGATTAGAGGTATGTGGTGAAATTGGTTAGGCATTTTGTTGATCGGTGGGGATGCCAAAGGAACTGGAGGTGTTCGAAGATGATACTAGTGGGTGCAGGATTTTCCTTAGATCCAAGAAGAAAGGTTACAACGGCTTAATATGTTTAATATGTGGACAAGCACTAATTAAATATATTAACCAAGGTTTATAAAACTAACTAACATCACTAATGAATTATGTATACTAATTCTTGTAAGATCTTGTAATAGTTATAACTTGGTCATACGTAAACAGATCCAACCAAACAGGTCACTCTGGAAATCGCCACAAAGAAATCTACATTGTGGAATTATTTTGGTAGGAACAAAGCTATCAGAATTTCGTGACAGAATCAAATGTCTATTTGATTTTAAACAAATAAAAGCAGAAACGTCAACTGCGAAACAACGTGAGTAAAACTCACTAACTCTGCCAGTTTATATTTTTATAAATATAATCTAGTGTTGATAAATGATTATTGATTGTTATGTGCTGATTGTTTAGTTGAATTGCTGATGTATTGGTTGAAATTATAGATAACGATATATATAAATCGTTAATCAAATAATGATTCTGTTTTTCCGAATATTTCATATTGAAATGAAATCGATGTTATTTATATTGTTTAACATCTGTGGATGCAGGGAAACAAGTTGGAGGGATCCAATTGGATTCCTTAATATTATAATACTGTTTGTTATCATATATTGTGATATATGATGTGATATAAAATTTGTGATTGATTATGATGACACTGGTCATGTTATTTGGTATTTTAAATACCATATGAAATACTGTATTGTAAGAAGGAAATTTTCAAAGTGAATATTGAAAATGAAATATTTATATATGAAATAAATAGGATATTATAAAAGGTAATATTTGAAAAAATATATTTAAAAATATAATTAAGGAAATATTTGGGAAATAAATAGAATTATTTAAAAAGGATTTATATAAAATGAATAGGATTACATAAAAGGATTTATATAAAATAAATAGAATTATATAAAAGGATTTATAGAATAATATAATTATATAAAGGAAATTATAAATGAGATTTAAGTGTTAGAAGAATAAAATGAGATTTTAAATAAATAATTCTATAATTAAAAGTATAAATAGTAATTGGATTTGGGATATTGTTTTAAATACGAAATCAAACTGTTTTGATTGCAAAGAAGAAATATTATTTACATTTAATGTGAATAAAGGATTTAAGTAAATATTTTGCTAATAAAATATTTATAAAGGAAATACGGTTTGAAATAGGAATTTAAAATGGAGTTAACGGAATTAGAAACTAACTGGAGATTAGTTAAGTTGAACAACTATCTGGGTATTGATCTGATGTTGGTTTCGGCCTTCGGGGTTTATTTTTGGGAAGTTGTTCTCTTACTAGTTTACAGTTAGAGACTGATAGAGGTGGGAAGATATTGATGCACGAATCAGAAATGAAAACGTTTTCCAAAGTTAATAACGTATATTTTCTAAAATTAGAAAATAAGGATTTGATGAATATATGGAAACGAGAAATGGGGAAATGAATAAATGTTAATTGATGATTGATCGATAGAATTTCTATCTGGGAATAATATCGTTGTTTGCACACTCGTTTTTCTTTGATAGTTAAATCACCGACTATCAAAGTTCTTGACCATTTTTCCATCGTCAATACGGAGAGACCGGGATCAGATATATTATCTGAAAACCACTCCGTACGGCATTAGCGTTGCGAGTCAAATATGATGAAGATAAGTGAAGATGGAGTTATGCAAGGGCTATATTGTTTACATAATAGTGCCTTCGGTCTGTCCAGTCCCAGGACGACCTGTATAGAAGAATGTCTGAAGGTGTATATTTAATGGATCGCGTAAAGTTGTTCTCTTCAAACGTATTTACGTTTGGTGGCAGAGGAACTCATTTCTCTTAGCTGTATACCCGTTGTATTTTTGAGAAATTAATTTGTGATTTGGCGGGTATGACGATGTGACATTCAAAGTGAAGAAAATCGTGGTTTGTGAAAGGATACGTTATGTCCTCTAGCCTCACAACTGAGAAATGGTATAAAATCGGGTAGGTCGCATGGCTAAGTGGTTAGCTTCCAATTAGGGTGTATTGTCACCTGATCTAGAGTTTCATTTACTTCTATAATCTATTTCGATGCTGTCCCTTTTGGGAAACGGTTGCTGATCCCAACCATTGGTGGTAATACATTCGGTACAGTCAAGCGAAATGAGTGACCGGTCATGTTTAGCCTGGGTTACAAGATGTTCTTGTTGAACCCGGTGTATTCCTCTGTAGAGATACACTGTCGGAAGGTGGTCCCATACCTTGCCAGTTGGAATCCATTACCCAATAAGCGCCGCGGTTTTTAATTATATATTATGTATGTGGAACGTGAGATGAAAGCGTTCTGCTAGATGATTATTATATTGTGGTTGATAGACACTATTATAATATCAAAAGAATTTTGATATAAAGATTGTTGTTTCTTGCAAAAAGATTTTTGATGTTAAATCAAGTATTCTGGATTCTCATAAGGGAAAAACCCGTTCCGTGTTATACGACGTGGTCTTACGAGATATCGCTTGTTTTCCCAAACTGTTTTAAAGTGTTTACTCACACCAGTCCCATGACTGACCCAGAGTTTATTTTGTTTTGTTTTCCCTAAACTCTTGGGTGCCCTAATTTGTACGCGCAGTCAAGTAGTCAGGATTTTACAGATATACTGAGAGCTTGGAGCAGGAGGCTTCAGGATTTTATAGCTATTGTTTATTTCGCTGTGTTGTAAGTGTTATACTCTGATACTGTTACTGTATACATATACTGATTTTAGTTCAAAGTTATGTATCTATTGTATATTGTTTGTTCCGCTGTGAGATTCGTGTTTACTCTGATGTTGTACGTTCTTCTTCTTCTTCTTCTATTCTAAGTTTCTATCTTATCTATTCTCACCCACTAATTTCTTTCATGGACTATCCGGTATTTCCGATGCTTGGATCGTCAACATTGAGTTTATGTCGATTACTCAGGATCGCGAAAACCCGGGGTCGTTACATCTACCTACAATCTAACTGAAAACATCTAAAGTTACACAAAGCAAACAGATAGAAATAACCCCAGCTCATGTTAGTGACAAGAACCACATCTGAAACCTCAACTTCAAAGCAGCAGGCGATACCTCAATATGAAGCGAAAACAGGGTTTGCCAGATCACCAAAGCATAGGACGCTGCCAGAGTATAAAACTCCTTACTCGATAAACACAAATTTGAACACCAAAAGGTGGAACGCCCAACTTCAACGGCAACCAGTGACCAAATTTCATTTTTAGTAGGGGAAAATTTTGAAAATAGTTAAACTAAAGAAAAATTCTATATATAACTAGTATTATATTCGATTTTTACATTATATCAAAATGCTAGTTACAATTTGTACTATATTCAATTTTAAAACTGTCCTTCATTCTAGTTCTTTTTAAAAGTTTATCTCTATGTCTATTTTCCACTTTACACATTCTAACCCGAAATATGTTGCATAAAACATTCCCTTGAAATAGCATAACAGTTTCTGAATTTGGTATGATTAATGCTAGAACATTCTAAGTGTAAAACATTCAACGCGTCCACACACTACTAGAACACGTTTAGGAGATGTACATATGGATTCTGCGCTACCACATAGAGATTGAATGGAGTCTACGCTACCACATAGAGATTGAACTCTAAATGCGATAACTCTGTGTTTCTTGATGACTTATTATGTGGTAACACTATCGAGAAACTCTGCTAATTTCTACATTTTTAATTGTCATTGAGCATTTTGAGTTGAAGCATGTGTAACTTCCCTTATCCCGACCCAAAGATGAAACCTCAATGTGGAGCAGTTATCTTAAAATATTTTTTGGTGACAAAGATGATATTAGTTATGTTAAACATTTTGAGTAACCTGGCAGATATGCAGAAAATGAAGCATAATATTACAGATTAAGTTTAATAATTTGGATCCCAAAGCCTTGCCCACACAATGTCCAAAATATAATAAAACATAGTCACTAGTGCGCTATACTCAACGTATGGAGATGCTAACACATATACTAATCATGAAAATAAAACATAAATTCAACACACAGGCCTCCTAATTCATCTTTGACTTGATTTACCTGAAATCCAATCAACCTATAAGCAACCCATAAGATAAGCGTACTCAATGAACCAAGATAAATGTTAATACACAACTACAATAACATTAGAATTCTTCTAACTAGCATTGTAGCAATGATTTGATCGAAATTTACCTATAATGTAACTGATTTATAATATGAAGGAAAAAAAACTAAAGTAGTACCTTTTGTAAATCGATGCTTTGACTGTAATTTTTCATTATGTCATGCATATACCTCATCACATAATATACATAGTCGGTTGCTTCTAACTGTTGAGGACACTATAGCAATATTACAAGATAATTTAATAGTTAATTTAAAATGAATTCATATAGCAAACAATATATTATATTTATTTTATTTTTTGTTAGAAAATCAATTCACCTTAACATGCTTCCATTTTAAGGTACTTCCACAAGACTTGCCATCGAGTGCCTTGTAAATTTTGAAGGCTCTACTCATGCAAGAATTTTTTTAATAACTACTCGGACACACACATTTACATACACTAAATTTTTAATTGTACCACATATACTAACTTCACATAAGAGAGAAATATATACAACTTACGTGCTCACTTGCAGCTTAATTTCAAGTTTATTTTTGCGTTCAGCCTGAGGATGAAAAACGTAAATCTCATTCATTTCTACATGAAAAACAAGAAGTATACAATGTTTCCTGCATTCCAAGATTTATGGTAAGTTGAAATTGGCATAAATTATGTAAATTAGTTATTAAAAGTTTAAGGTTCATACCCTTCGTAATGTGGGGGTTAAAACTAAACTTTTAGGTTGCAATGCTTTCCATGTGCTCGACAATATATATATATATATATATATATATATATATATATATATATATTCTGGATGTTATCGCACTTGAGAAAGATTTTTGGGACACATAAACTCAATGGTCTCCACTTTGAGATCATTGCACATATGATTTAACGACCTATACAATTTTAAACATATATTATTAGTTTTCTAAAAATTGACTATTCATCAAAAACTAAGATGGTTATATATGAAAAAAATTGATAAGGAAAAAATGCTCACATGATGTAAAGCCGCAACCATGATGCATTTAACCACGTCATACTAAAGAATTGGATTGTGTCATCCATCGTGATATGAATTTCAAAGTCCTCATCATATGTGAACAAATCCTTATTCACTTGAATTGCATTGATGGCACTATCATTAGATAGCATCTGAAGTACTAGATCGTGGAAATATCTGCATTCGGTCATTAAAGTTTTGAGAATTTCTTCATCCACGATTAATTTGCTTTTTGCAGTCACATTTGCCATTGTATTCACGACCTTGTCATTATTATTTTCAAATAAATCCTTGTTTGGTTGAGATGTAGGCACCTAATTCAAAATTGTAAGTAGATGTCTAAATTGATTTAATATAAGAAAATTCATAATTGTAACAGTTTGGAAATCAAGTTGTCCTTCTATTTGAAATTGCTGGTTGATATCGCAGCATATGAGGTAATGATAACCATACAAAATGAAGCAAATGGATCATTTTGCTTAATCATAATGATGAGTTAGTATTGTATGTTCTTTTTTCATCATAAAGTAAAGCATGACTCTACAGATATGAAAGCAATATCTCTAGATTTTCATATATAGAGGAGGAAAAATGCACAGAGGAGGAAGCAGTAAAGCATCTAAAGAGAATGGCTGAGGAAGCTTTTAAGGAATTGGCATGGCACAGAGGAAGAAGTAGTAAAGTATCTAAAGCATAGTCAAGTTCCAAGATGTTGCAAAAGATTAATGTTGAACATGGAAGAGTGACTCGTTTTTTACTTAACATGGCATCAGCACCACAGTTATACAAAAAGAGAATCAAACATGAAATGGAAAGACAGTTTTCTTATATTTAAATTTTTACTATGCTAGTATGCTATTATATTGGATTATTATTTTTATTATTAGTTTTAAATGATTGTAACGTGCCAAACCTCGGATGATAGTCCTAGATATAGGCATGGAGAAATTTAAATTATCAATTGACATACAAGTTCCTACTTACATTCTAACTTGACTTGATTATAGGGTCTGTATGTATTCAACGTATACCATTTTACCCTTCGCGTATTGTAAATATATACAGAAATTCCCATATATCCTTCAAACCCCAATTAATGTTAAATATATACAGAAATATATACTTACATTCCATTTATAGTATTGATATTAAATTAATTGATGTTTAGTAGTTTATTGTTGGTTAGAAAAAATCAAAAATAAAATATGTATTCATATGCTCCTATGAGCAAATTTAAAATACACTTCAAACAGTGCTACGTGACACTAAAGACATATTACAATAAGCTACAAATTCATGAATACTAGGAAAAAAAGAATTGCAAACGACTTTTAAAATCAGCTTATTATGAATTCAAAGTGAACTCAATATAATTAAATGCATTCATTACCGTATCATTATCTCTTAAAAGCACAAGACTTTTAGGCCATTGAACAAAACTCCTTACCGCTTCTCCTATCATGTTGTGATGTCTAGTTGGACCAGGAAGTGGGGTTCCTTCATAACTAGAACCACTGCATCAATTCCAACCTTTACATGATCGACCAAGATTTGTTGATTATGGCATTGATCACCGGGCCTTGAAGAGGGATGTACCATGCCATGACCCACTACGACAAGTTTGAAGTCCATATTCACAGCCAAACGACATTTAATAGGTTTCTAAAATGACAAGTACACAACCCACATTTTTCACTTAGCATTTGTCAAATACATAAAATCATATATGTTTATAAATTCAACTTTGAATTGTTTACCTGAAAGTCTGCATAGGGATCCGTCTCTTGAGTTTTGTTTGCATATCGCAATTTGCTCAGGTGCATTGATTGACAACTACTACGATGATCAGTTAATGGTGTGTTGTTGATCTCCACATCCTTAGGCATATTCCTCATGCTCAAAATGTTTGCAACCTGCTCTTGAACCATTGTACTCATCTCTTGTCTCAATTTTTGGCTCAGTTTAGCGTCTATTTCCTGAGTGATAACATACAGCTCATCAACTGATATTACACCGCTTCGACCTTTCCTTTTCTCTACCTCTCCAAATATGTTTTTTTATACCCACCGTCCCATCAATCCATCTAACTTGACCGGAATGCTCTTTTTTTTCAAGAGCACGACTCAAGACATCATCACGCCTATCTAAAACCTATGATCCTTCAATGGCTTTTCCTCTCCAATCATTCTGTCAACCAGAAATAAATAAATTAAGATGCAACACATGACAAATGTTCATGTAATATAAACACTCTACATGAATTTTGGTCTTCTACATGTAGACACACTTATAAGTCATTAGAATTTCCATGGTGTGTGTCATGTCATGAGTTCTCCTTGTCCATACACCGCTAACAAATTTTGAATCAATTCAGTATATATGTACATCCATTTAATAACACAAAGATTTAATATAGAAGATTTTTTAAATTGATAAAGCAAGTTTATCTGTTAGATCTAATGATATAATTATAGCCTAATTCAAGATAATGGAAACTTCATAGTAACCATAGCACTAACAGAAGAAAAATAATGGAGCAGGGAAATTCTGATACGGCGATTGACTGCAAAGATAAATCATGAAAGGAATGCAAGAACACATGCAATTATTAACTGAAATAAAACAGTAAATACTTCATAATGCATGCCTAAACACAATTACCCTATTGGCACAAAGACCATTTTTTAGGATAGGTTGTTTCAAACCCATAATAGTTAGTCAAATCGAATGCAAACGAAGCGAAACTTGTCAGAATTTTGATGGCGCAAAACTTTGGTATAAAAGGTTAAAGATAACAATGGGTCAGAATGAATGAACCCAAAGACCATAGATGGAATACTCTATGGACCCATGCTTAATAAGAATACAAGTTCTAACTCCTAATAAGATACCAATTACGACGTCTCATATGGTTTTGGTCGATAAAAGCATCTCGCTTTATCTCGAAAATAAAGCTACACTGCTTTAAGTTATAAAAATAATAAAGTGGCTTGAGGCAACACAAAGCCACTTTGATTCTTTTCCAAACCTTTTAAAGACCATTTGCGTCAAACTTGGGAAGCGACTAAGATTTTGTTAAAACAAGATCATTTTCGATCACTTATGAGGTTGCCCGCAAGAAATTATCTAGAAAATTGTAAACAATTAACCAATTGCACATGCAAAATTGTAAATAGAAGTCAACTCTGAGTTAATTTGGCCACATTAACCAAGTGCACATGCAAAACTTACTTTGAAGAAAGTTCAGCCTACTGTTCACTCCCTAAAAAAAACTGCACTATAAATAAATTGAATAACAAGGAGAACTGTACTATATAACTCCCATGCTTTTTCTAAACATATTTTATAAGTAAATTTTGATCAAATTCAATAACAATGAAAACAACAGCATATTTCTAGCCATTTTGTTCAGTCAATTATAAATCTTTCAAACCCCTTTTTTCGAGTATTACTCACGCATACAGTAGTTATAAAATATTAAAAGAAAAAATAAACTATTAAGGATGTCTCCTAAATTAGTTTAAAAATTGGCAAAAACAAGGCATTTTAAAGTACTCGTATAGGGATCTTCTCGCTGTAATATTTTGCAACTTTGGTCCACAAGTGTTGATGCTTAAAATTAGTAATAAATAAATAAGCAATGTTGGGTAGTGTGTGTTTTCAGTTTAAAACATGTAAAGCGGTAATATACATGGAAACTAGTCATAACATTTTATCTGCAACCATCTTTGTTTTCTCATTAGGGATGGCATAATTTCCATCAGATCCTTTTTTTGATAGTGCCAAAATCCAATCTTTACTCCGATCCATAGCAGGTCCACCTGGCAATGTGATAGAAGAACCATGACCTTCAGTTATCCATTTAGCCTTCTTTCCTGCATACTCAGCTTGTCCTAAGTAGTGAGGATGTTCGTTGCATGCCTGATTCTTGCTATCCTTCTCACTTATTAGTTGTTTTATGACATTAATAATTCTAGCGTAAATATCAAAAAAATTGAACAAGTCGGATATGTTAATTCTTTGAGATTTAGCGCGAAAACTGCAAAATCAAATCGGTTACATTAAAAAAAAATCGTAGATGAACACAAATACATAAATGATATATTTTTTTTTTTAAATTTTAGTATTTGATAATTTGGAGCTTTTTTGTCATTATTTTGTTTTTTAAAGTTAGATGAACACATATCTCATATATGATTGAGTTTCGTATACTATTCTTTGAAGTGGTTATGAACTTGGCTTTGTTTCACTGTCTTTTTAATCAAAGTGATTCCACTATAATTTCAAAGTCTTTATTATACGTACCAGAATCTAAATAAATAGCAAAACTTAACAAAAAGTTCAGATATCGATCAAGACAAAAAGCAAAATAACTATTCTGAAATATTGCTTGCATGCAACAACAGTCAGTACCGCTACCTATAACGGGACAAATAAACTTTTGTATGACAATAATCTTTATCCAAAGCTTTAACTTTTATTGCATGTAGATGCATGAATAAACTAAAGCCACGATATCAATATGAGGATTTGATGTTTGTAGTGATTTAAATAAATTGTACAGGTGTGTAAACGGAAAGAGTAGCTTTTGCGATTTAACTTGGTCCGCTGTTTGATTCCAAACATATAATTCTAATTTCTCAGGTTCATGGTACATAAAACTTTAGAATTCTCGATTTACAACTGTTTTTCCCTTTTAAAGGAAAAAAGAAGGAAGATTGTCATCTCATGGTTCAAAAATCTAAAGAAATATTATTCTCTACATGATTAAGATACTCTGGATTTTACTGTTATAAAATTTTAATATTTTGTAACGTCCATCTATCCATGCAAATATTGAATTTAAATGATCCAAAATATGCATGAACTACATGGCAGTAATAAAGCTTATAATTATTAAAGAGGAATGTGAAACAAAACATGCACTTTTATATTGCATCACAGCAGGCTAAACAAACATGCACTTTTGTATTGCGATTATGTGTAATGGACTTTAATAGAGATTTTATATTTTTCCCGTGTTAATATGCTAGTAAAATATGTAGTAGTATAACACTTTTCTTGTTTGTAAATCTTACAGCATAAAAAATGTAAGCCGAATGTATGAAGATATGGTTCTCATATTGCAAAATCACTGAAATAGCTGGTGACTTGTAGATATGGCATAAAAAAAACGTACCTTAAACTCCTCAGTTTCACAATACTTCTTAAATATCTCCCATTGCAATTTTGTAATACCATCATAAAATTTGTATGGATCTTTATGGTTTTCTGGAAGCTTTCTAGTTTTCGTAATCCAACCACTAACCAATTTTGTTTTAAAATCCTTCCATGCTCCATGAACAATTTTTAACACATTCTTTTTCATTTGTTTGTCGATGTGGTACTCGGTCTGAGATAATAAAAAATAAAAAATAAACAACGTCAACGCAGTAAAAATGAATCTGATAAACAATGAAAGTGGTCCATGACTCTAAACACAAAGGATCTAACTGACAATTTAACAAGGGAACAAATTAATGTATAACACCTTAATGTCTTCCCAGATGGTATCCTTAAGCCCTTGACTAACGCTAGCCCAATCTTTGATATTGATATCAATTCTAGATCTTGTTGTATCGCCTACATACGCCATAAAAGACTTCATCCATTTTCCAATAGGTTTGTCATTATCACACCAATCAATGAATTTTGGCTCGGGTGTTCTGTATTTCTTTTCGGTTGTTGGACCTCTTTGCCTCCTCTTAGATGATGGCTATGAAACAGGAAAAGAACTGTTTTGCTCTTCACTGTGTTCATATGGTTGTATTTTCATTATTCCTGTATCACATATGAGCATCCGAAAGTTATAACATATTTCATGCAAAAGAAGGAAAATCCAGCAATCAAACATGTAGATATCATGCGGACCATACATGTAGATATTAGCAATTAAAAAATAGTAATTATCTCTTTTATTCCTGTTTACATCTTGAGAAAAATCAAAGCCACCAAGATAAGCTTACAGATCCAAGGTCAGTACAAAAGTTGAAGAAAAAAAAGAAATGCAGCAAAAGACTACACATGCAATTGAACAGGAAACACTAGATGTGGAAATGAAAAACATTGATATAAATGATACATCTGAAGCACGCTTGCAGCAAGCACAAGCCGCAACATGTACTTCTGAAACCTGCAATAACATAGTGCTTGACAATATCACCTTGCTATTTACTTCAGTTCAGTAAAGCATGTATCATCATGGTATTTATTTTAATCTGCTATCTCAGGTTAATCTAATACAAAGATCAAGCAACATATGTATAATCAAGTTCAAATTCAATTCAATTTTGGACTAGACTATAACACCACTAGTCAATTTTGCTAACTGTACATCTTTAACTCATGGCTGTTTTTAACCTTCTCTAAGCCACTAGATATACATATAATGATTTGTTTAATAGCGAAGCATAAAGGGCTATAAATCACTTTGAATTCCATATAATAACCATGTAGAACTCATGGTCATTTTTACTTACATGAAAACAAAATTCATAAAAACAAACGTGTAACCATTTTTATGAAAGCCTGTAGTTATTTAGATATACAAAGAGGCTTGTTTCAGCATAAAATAGAACACATCTATTTGTGTAATTGGATGGAAATAGGACCATTAATCATAAACATAAATTTGTATTTGAAAGTGTAGTAAGTATCCAACAACAACTAAAATTGTTAAAATTGAACAAATATCACGACATTGAATAAACCATAAAAGTATTCGTTTTGGTCTTAAGTGTAATAAAAAATTGCAATTGAGTCGGTTATTAAAATAAATTAAAAAACCTTGGTAACACGACTAAATTGTGGATATAATATATAAAAGAAATGCAAGAATTCGTAGGAAGTAAATAATGCAAAATATGTTTAAGAGTAACCCTCTATTGCTTTTCAAGTTTAACATAATTGTGATAACTTAACTCTATGATATATCGGCTTTATCACACTGGATTACCACAATCTAACTCTTCATACAAAATAAAGCTCTTCTTTAAATATTAAATAGCAGTATAACATTCTTACATAAGAAAACATTTAAGGAAAACAACAATTCTTAAAGAAATCATTGAATGTGTACTCGATGTTAGTATCAAAACAATAGACCTAATAGCACATCCAATATCCTTAATGAAAAAAATTAACATAGAAACTAGATTAAATTATACTTGACTTTAATGCCTACTACAAAGTAAAAGCATACAACATGATACAAAAAAACATGAAATGCATGGGAAAGTATTCTTAATGCTATCTTCTTTCATTATGCTATATCAAATATTTGATAACTTGTATTTTTCGACCCATTTTGTAGAAAACAAACATGGTATTAAGTGAAATTTTAAAGTATGCAGATGTTCTAATAAGTATTTTTTAAAACCAAAATAAAAAAGCCTATAATTACAATTTAAAATAAGAAAAAAAATCTAAGGGAAAAGTGCTCCATTTTATTTCATTTAGAAAATGTAAATGTTCTATATATACTAGATATATAATGTAAATATAGAAGTTAATTTATTTACAAAAAAACAAGCTAATGTAAGTGTTTTACATGATCATGATATTCATCTTTTATTCTTTCATATTAAATTTATTTCTGTGTTAACCAACTAGATGCCTACTCCCTTGGTAATATTTCTATAAGTAAATACAAAGAAAGATAGACGTGTAGAAAGAAAAAGGAAAAATTTAGTGAAGCATTTGGTAATATTTTATACCAATTAAATAATTCTATTATATTAAATACTATAATTTTGTTATCTTCACAAGGAAATCTTGTTTTTACTCACCTAATAAATTAATTATGTTTGGCTTATGCACTTTAAACAAAATATGCATTATATAAAATATTAACATTTATTTATTCAAATGTGCAACTTATTGTACGCAATACAGATTCTCTAAAGATATGCTTACAATATTAGTGAGTGGTCATTATGCAAAATTGCATATCGAGATCTTCGACTAATAATTTATGAAGGAGGGTAAATCAAAAATAATTTATGAAGGAGGTGGCTTTGAAGATAAGACCGTTGTTGTGCTACCTTCTATGCTATTCGTACGAAACAAACAATAAAACATTTTTTTACTACATTCTCCATGTGATCTCCACTTTAACTTAGTAAGTTTTGTTCTTAAATCTTGAGATGAATTTAGCAACTTAAAGCATAAACAATGGGTTTAAGCAGCTTGTACATAAACTACTACATAATTGATCTTCCTTGGGTTGCTAACATGTGGGTTAAGTACACAAATTAAACTTGCTATGATGTTATGTTAGAGAATCACTTATTATCATAATACTATTTAAGGAGAGAGTGAGAGAGAGTGTGTGTATAGTATAGTGTGTGTATGTGTGTGTGTGTGCATACATGCACACACACATGTTCTTCTCAACAAACATATGAGTGGCAAAGTTTTTTGACATAGAGCTATTCCTAATTATAAACACATAATACATATATGGCATTCATATATCCAACTGCAAAGCAAGTGACATATTTAAAAGCTCCTTCGGACTTACCTCTAAAAGTTGCACTTTTTCATCTAGAATCAGACAGAAAGAATGAATGAAAGAAAAGAAAGACAATATCTTTATGTCTACTTTTATACTTTTGAAAAAATACCATATTAGAAGGTTAAAAAAATTAAGTAAAATGGTGATAATATTAGAAGGTTGAAAAATTACCTAGCTATCCAAACCCCTTCATTGTGATCAGAACGTGCATAATTTGCATTTAAATCGACTTCTTCTAATAGACTTACGCCGATGGAAAAAGGTGGATTCTCATCAAATTGATTATACACTTCTTCATCTATCACGTCGCTGATCCCAACAATGCGTCTTTTTCCAGGAAGGACAACGGACCATTTATGATCAATTGGGTCAGTGACATAAAAAACTTGTTTCACTTAAGATGCCAAGATGAGTGGATCGTTATCATGACTCGCTCGATCAGAGTCAGCAAGTGTGAATCCATGTTCATCCACTTGTACAACACGATGGTTATCGGCCCATTTACATTGAAATAGAGGAATTGTGAAGTCTTTATATTCAAGTTCCCAAATATTCTCAATTACCCTGTAATATGACATTGTCGCATTTACTGGTTTGTTATCTTTAGCACTAGCAAATTCTCTTGAAGATGCTACGACACTTACTCCACTATTTTGCATTTTGCTCTTTTCATCCTGACGTTTCGTATGAAAGACATAACCATTAATAGCGTATACTTCATAAGAGCTAATTTGAAATTTAGGCCCATACGCCAACCATCTTATTGTATCAGAAACATTATGATTTGTTTAAGACAATTGAGTCATTACCGTATTTGTAAACCATATAAAGAATGAGCGGTTATGTTCATTTGTCAACCATCTTCCATTCTTTTGAAGGATTTTGAGACTTTAGAATCGTCATATGCTCTTCCAAATAAGGATGAACCTCACTAAGGTGTTGTAAAACAAGTAGGTGGGATTTGTGAAACATATCATCACTAATTGACATCAGTTTAAACCCCATTATGCCTTGACCGCCAAGTCGCCCTTCATGTCGAGACTTGCAAAGTCCAACAGGTTCAACGCCAGTTAAGTATTGAGTGACAAATTCAATAACCTCCTTGGCTATGGTACCTTCTACGATACTAGCTTCAGTTCTATATCTGTTCTTTGTTTTTCTTTTTAAAGTTCCCATGTGCATTTCGAACGAATACATATACCTCATAAAAACAGGACCACAAATCTTGATTTCTCTTACTAGATGAACAATCAAATGTACCATAACATCGAAAAATGAAGGGGGAAAATACATCTCAAATTGACATAAAATAACAATAACATCATCTTGTTGATTATCCAACATATCAAGATCAATCGCCTTACTACAAATTGCATTAAAAACAATACAAAGTTTTGTAATAAAATGTCTAACATGTTTTGGCAATATACCTCGAATAGCAACAGGCAACAAATGTTGCATCAACACATGACAGTCATGAGACTTCATGCCCGTCAATTTCAAATCTTTCATTGATACACAACTGCTAATGTTTCAAGAATAACCTGACAGAACCTTGACACCACGAAGACACTCGCATAAACTAGTTTTCTCATTTTGGACAATGTATAGCATGCATGAGGCAAATATATACGTTTAGCATTCTCCATTGGTTCTAACTCCTTTCGAATACCCATTTTCAACATATCTTGCCGAGCTTTATCACTATCTTTTGTCATACCAGGTATATTCAAAACTGTTCAATTATACTATCACAAACATTCTTTTCTATATGCATTACATCTAGACAATGCCTAACTTGTAAATGTTTCTAATATGGAAGTTCCCAAAATATAGATTTTTTCTTCCACATGCCTTCTTGAAGAGGAAAGGCTTTGCCAAATACATTTTCAATATCCTTGATCTATTCATATACATCAATTCCTGTTAATGGAAAACGAGCAACTCTGATTTCTATCTCCCCGTCGAAAGGTTTCTTCTTTTTACGATAATGACGACTAAGAGGGAGGAATCTACGATGATGCATATACACATTTTTCTTGCAAAAATGCAAGCGCTCAACAACCATGTCATCTTGACAAATTGGACATGCTTTAGCACCTTTTGTACTATATCCAGACAAGTTACCATATGCGGGGCAATCATTTATGGTACAAAAAAGCATGGCGCGTAATGTAAATTCACTTCTACTATATGCATCAAATACGCACATACCTTTATTCCTCAAAAGTTTTAGATCATAAATAAGAGGAGCTAGATAAACATCGATGTCATTTCCTGGTTGTGGTGGCCCCGAAATCATAAGAGACAACATAATGTATTTGCGCTTCATGCTCAAGTGAGGTGGAAGATTGTAAATCACCAAAATAACTGGCCAAGTACTATGTTGGCTGCTAAGGTTGCCAAATAGGTTTACGCCACCTGTGCAAAGACCAATCCTGAGATTCCTTATTTCTTCGCCAAAACTAGAATACATGGTGTCAATATTTCTCCACTACGGAGAATCGGTTGGATGTCTTAGTAATCCATCATTCTTCCTCACATCTGCATGCCATCTTAAGTTTTTTGCAGTTTCTTTATTTGCAAATAAACGTTTAAATCTTGGTATAATGGGCAAATACCATAAAACTTTGCTGGAGACCGTTTCTTATCTGAGCCATTATGAACATTTTCTCGTGACTTGTAATGGGACAATCCACACTTAGGACACTTATGCAAGCTCTCATATGCATTTCGATACAATATACAATCATTTGGACATGCATGTATCTTTTTGTACCCTATGCCAATTGGACACATAATTTTCTTTGCCTCATAATTAGAAGTAGGAAGCTCGTTACCTTCTGATACCATGTCTTTTAAAAGTTCTAACAATGATGTAAAACTTCTATCACTCCATACCTTCTGGTACCATGTCTTTTAAAAGTTCTAACAATGATGTAAAACTTCTATCACTCCATCTGTGTTTTGCTTTTAAATTGAAAAGCTTGAGCACAAAAGACAGTATTGTAAACTTAGCACAACTGGAATACAAAGGCTTATTAGCATCAACTTATATTTTTTCGTACAACTTTGGCTCTTCCATCAAATGTTCTTGAACATCATCAAACATCTCATTAACATGGTCGATCTCATCTTTCTCATCATTTACCTCATTATTCACATTACATTCATGGTCATCCTCATCATTGTAATGATTACTAGAACTAGGTGCACTAAGTATGCTTTCACCATGCCAAATCCACAGTGTATAATTTTGCCTGAACGCATACCGAATTATGTGATCCCTGATCTGATATATGTTACAAAATCTCCGTCTATTCTGGCAATGTCTACAAAGGCAAAAAATATTTTCCTCTCTTCTTGTCAATTGATCATCCAACGCACACTTGATGAATCCTTCCAATTTTTTCAATAACTCATCATCGCTACGTTTCACGTTATACATCCAATTACGATCCATGTGAAATTGCTAAAGACACAGTACGTAAGCAAAAAATAATAATATCATAATTGTTTCATTTAATTAATCCTCAAAGGTGGACTAATTTTGTATTACCGATAAGATGTTCAGGTATAGCCAAAAATGTTTTGGAATTCGGTTTAGAATTCAGTTGGAAACCAATTAATTTATATGATTTTATAGCTAACATGAATTTATTCGAACTTTATGGTATAATATTCATTTTAAATTGGTTGACTCATGAAAAATAATTTCCATATAAGAGATTGAAAAAATAAGTGAATATAATAACGTTTCTATGAATTTCTTATACATGCATGATCACTTTATACAGATTCTTTTTGTGTTTTCCTTTTGCAAAGAAAAAATAAGTGAATATATTAACGTTTCCATGAGGAACGAACAAGAGGAGAAAAATTAAAATTCCTAGCTTTTTCTTAAATTTTGTTTCATCGAAAGGGAAATTATCAAAGTTCTAGAATATCTTGAATGGAAAACGACAATTTTTCTTCTTCAAAGAATCAGCTAGCGCCCCCATAGAAAACTAAGTGAACTAGCTTATGGAATTAAAAATGCATTGTCATCTGAGGGTAATATTGCGATACTTAAATGATATGATTCTCGGTCCATCTCGGCCTTCATATAAAGGTGTGGTTTTCAGACTTAAATTTATTTTTCCAGTAGAGTATAAAAAGATTGCTCCTTAGTTTGGATTCCTTACAAAAATATATCATCCCAAATACAAGCACTGGAAAACAACTGATTAGCGATCTCAGTAATTGTGTTGGTTTGCTTAAAGTGCTAACTCAAAATTCAATAGGTCTCATCCTTTCAGCAATCCTTTCAGTCTGGCATGGTTCCTTCAATAGGTTGCTCGTTGGCATCAATCTAACCCAACACGACTTCAGCTTCCTAATGTTTTTCGATCTATTTTTTTTCCTTTTTAGGTGGGCTACTTTTTTTTTTGGGGGGAGGGGGCTTTATTTTTCTCATTCTTTTGTTTTTCTTTTTTGCTTTTTTAAGGCTTTATTGCTTTTGCACATTTGCAATCCTTTTTGTATTCTTAACATAAAGAAGTTTATCTTAACAAATATTTAAACATAATTGATAGGGACGTACAGTCACTATGACAAAATTAAAGAATTTTTTTAACATTAAACAAGTTCATTCTTTAATGCAAGGTTCAATGTAAACTTTATATTCGAGGAAGTATTAAAAGCTATAACACAGTCACGGAATGTGATAGTTTTCAAGTTTAATTAAATTTCCAAAAAATGATAATTGGCTAAAACTGAAAAACAAACTAGCATTCATTAATATAATACACAATGAGCTATTATCAGATTACACACCCCAAATTCAAATTTATTATGCAAATGACTCATTAAATTTCAAGCAATAAACACCAACTCTATAACAATAAATTACTGTCAACCTTGGACATTGCCACAAGTAATTTCCATTGATTCAAGGAGTAGCAACCTCAGTGTGGTTTTCAAGTGATTCTTTCTTAAATTCTAAGACAGACCTTGTTGCTCTTATAACTTTGTGGCCATCCACATAATATTGCCTGCACACTGGCATATACACATCAGCTCCACCAAATAGGACCAATGTGCCTTAATATGAGATGCTCAAAGTTGACAATTTCATGATGCATATAAACAGTGAAGCTATTCAAAAGTCTACAAGTAATGCGTAAAAAATTAGAAATAAAATTTAGGGTGTATTTTCTGCAAATTTGAGGCTACTTCATGGAATTTGCTTTTGTTTTTGTACTGGCAAAATTACTTACACCACATGTCATTTGTGTTTTTGAAATTCAATTGATGAAAAATTATCAATGCTGTCAAAAAAGCATGTGCATAAAAACTCAACAATAAAAATTGTTAATTGGCTTGCAAAACAATATTATATTTCATTATCAATATAACACTAACTCAAAAAACAACTAGTAAATTTCACCATAATCCAAGGAAGATGTTGCAGGTTGTTTATGTTTACAGTTAAAAAATTGTCATTGAATATGAAACTTACATTAATGAATTATTTCATATATTGCTAATTTAATCATTTGAGATACATCATATTCAAAGAGAACACGACTACCAATATAGAGCCCAAAGAAACTAGCACTTTATATGTTTCACTTTGAGTTCTGTTAAGCTGTCATACACGAATGTTTATTATTATTTTTGATTATAGAAAACATATGATTTAATTAAAGAAAATAGTTTGATAATGACCATTAATTATTAGTTATTTTAGTTATCTATTTTCAGAACTTCACTTTGGCAAGATATAAATGTTTTAGTTATCTTTACTAATTATGAATATAAATATGAGATTTTGAATTGTTATTTTCTAATTATAAAAAATCTATTTTACTTCACATTTTCATACCAGATCTTCTTTATATAACTCATGTGTACCAACAACGTAACTCAAATGATAGACACATTTCATAAAAAATACAATACTTCATACAATTTTGATCTTAAATATAAACCATGAAATTCTTTTATGTTGGCTATATTATTCATTTAATGAAAATAATATGCAAGAATTATAAATGTTCATATATTACTATATTAGAAAGCATAAAATCATATTTTTAGGTCAAAAAAGTATCAAAAATCAAATATAATACAATCAGATAACTTCATATGGAAATAAAGAAAAATGAAATTGCATTGCCATGCCACAGCTTATAGCCCATATGCATAATTCTGATATCAATTTTCCAAGTAATCAGGCTCATTCGATGTTACAAACATTACAATAAGTGTCTAGATAAGAAAATGTTCTATTTGATTCATTCTTGATACACATGGGCTGTAATAGATTTTCTTCAATTGAAAACTATCCTTGGTCCTTACGTTAATCTTTATATTCTTATTTTAGTCTGTTACTCATGTTTGGGCTATTACCGTGTGATCATTTTGTTGTGTATTTTGAAAAAAAAAATCATAGCTTTTGATTTGAAAAACAACAAGTGAATATCTTTTTTATCTTAGGAACATCATATGTAGGACACGCTTAGCTAAAGATCAGCAATTATCTTTCATTTTCAGTATTTTTTAGAGAAAGCTGTAGTTTTAGATATTTATGTTTTCAATATAGGTTCATGCAAAAATGAAACCTAAAACTCTTAGCATGATATTTAAGTCAAAGTCAGTACACAACCAAGTAAAACAAAATTTGAAAAAGAGCTTCTAATGGAAAATTAAAATTAAATGGCAAATTCATGAATAAATTGTTAATGAGGTTATGCTCTCTAGGTTAAGCTGTCAGCAGTACTTATTAAAATTTTATTTGATAAAACAATCAATTCATTGTGCTCGATCATTGGTCGATTTGCATGTTTAGCTATTCACTGTAAACGTTATATGATGGCTTAATGAATGTTTAGCTATTCATCAAAACAACACTTATAAATTTTCTAGATTTTGAAATCGTTCTCCATTAATATTTGATTATATGTTTAGTTTTGCATATTGCCAATGCTTTGAATCAGATAGAGTTTAACACTTGATATTAACTTCTTATGTTAACTGTTTCACGATACTGTTATGTTTTTGACACATTTATAGATTATAAGTCTAACAAAATCCAAATAAATTAAAATTTTGATTTATCAAAACCCTTTTTACTTGCTATCCTAACAGAATATAAGTCTAACAAAGTCTAGCAAAATCTAAATAAATTTGGATGATACAGAAGTAAGGGAACAAGAACAAATTCTAAGACAGCCTTATGAGGATCGCGCTCATCATCATAATCAAACCAGATGCATAAGTGAAAATCATAATCAACAATCTACAAAAGAATACAAAAAACGTAATCAACAATCTTGTAAATAATTACCTCCCCAATCGTAAAATAATCTTCGGTGTAGGGTTTCAGGGATATGCTGTGGAAGCTGCGTAAAGGAGAAACTGGAGCAGACGACCGCGGATGGAACGTAGTGAAACATGCGCACACGATTTTCTCTTTTTTTTTACTTTAATCGGTATCGAAGCCTTTTTGTGGCGAAGAAGGAAAAAGATAGGTCGGGTGTGGCAAATTCTTTTAGTTTCCCTCCTAAATTTTAGTTTCGTGGGAATAAAAATTAGAGGCGGCGTGGTAAGGAAAAGTGATCAGCCTTCCATACTTGTATCAGCTCAAATATAATAGACACAAATTTGTTTATTTGTGTCAAACCCCAAATTGAACTAATACAAGTAGTGTATATTGCCTCCATTCATTTGCATCTAACTTTAATAACAATCGACAAAAATTTAATTTTTTAAATTTTCTACTACTCCCATTAGTGAAATTTTTCGGTTGTTAATAAGAAACCGACGTAAATGACCATATTACTGTCGGTTTTAACTGCAATCGACACAAATGACACGAAGTAACAGACCTGTTTTGTACTAGTGTTAAAGAAGAGATCAGAAGGTGTTTAAGAGGATGAAAGCCATTAGAGGTTGATGGGACCTTTCTTGGGAGTTGTGAAAATGAGAATGAATGATTCTCCTACCCCATTCGGCCTCCACATAAACCTAATCCTGAAATAGACTTTGGTCCCTCCTCCTATGACCTTACCTAGCCCAGTTAAGCTGCCTAAACCAACTTAGAACTTAATTTATCCATTCCTTCCAGACGTTAAGTCTGTATTCTTAATGTGACCACTCTACGGAATGAGAAACCATCATCTGAATCCAATGCAAGTGGTTTCAGGATTAAACTCCTTACCAATCAAAAGTTACGGGCTAAACAAGATTCGCCAAGGGGGAAACAGTCACATTAAAATTCGACAAGAATAGTGAAAGTAGGAAATGGACCCAATAGTCATTTCCCAAAGTTATACAGTAATACTACCCCATATGAAAATAATATAAATATTCTACAATCCTACGATACGTGGAATAAGGGTCGTTACATTCTCCCCTACTTAAGAAATTTCGCCTTTGAAATTTCTTAAGTAACAAATTAGATTGTCCCGCAGGCCTATCAACCGTCTACAAGCAATCAAGCACACACATAGCAAGCATGAAAACAAAACAATCAAAACCTAGTCTAGAATGCGAGATACTAATACAAAAAAATGATGATATTATGGATGAAAATTTAAGAGTGATGTATACAAAGTTACCAAGTAAAGAGCTCTGGATAGGATATCCTCATACTCTCCTCGATCACCCAAGTACAATCATCCTCGTTTTCGCTCCATTGAACCTTAATAAGCCTCACAGTCTTCCTCTTTAGCTATTTTGTATCATGTCCAACAATGCGAATTGGTTTACGGACCACAATAGCTTCTGGTTCCACCTTAATATCATTCAACTGATCTGGTGTGATAGTTTTATTGGAATTATGTACGGACTTCCTCAAATGGGAAACACGAAATACATTATGTACCCTAGCCATCTTCTTAGGCAGCTCAACCCTATATGCCAAATTTCCAATCCAATCAAGGTCTGGGAATGAACCAACAAACCTCGATGCCAACTTTCCCCTACTACCAAACCGAATCACATTCCTAAAAGCAGAAATCTTTACAAACACTAAATCACCAACATAGAACTATAAGTCTCTCCGTATCTTATCGGAGTAACTCTTTTCCTATCTTGAGCGTCTACTGAATGATTTAAATCTTCTTTGAAGTTTCCCTAATCATATCTGGTCCAAATATCAATTTCTCACCAGCCTCCAACCAACATGAAGGAGCTTTGCACGATCTCCCATATAAGGCTTCATATGGAGCCATGCTAATGCTTGCGAACTCAACCAAATGCAAATGGTCATCCCATAACCTTCCAAAATCCAGGATACACACCCTCAAAAGATATTCCAATATGTGATTTACCCTTTTTGTCTGACCTTCTGTTCGAGGATGATAGGAAGTACTGAGATGCAATTCCGATCCTAAACCTTCTTGTAAGATATTTCAGAATCCGCTAGTAAACAATGGATCCCGGTCACCCACAATGCCTTTTGGTACTCCATGAAATCGAACAACCTATTTCACATACAACTCTGCCAGTTTGGTTGCCGTCCTACTTGACTTGATGGGTATAAACCCAACGCTCTTGGTCAATTGATCCACAATGACCCAAATACTATCATGTCCCTTCTGTATCCTTGGCAAACCATCAATGAAGTCCATCGAAACTTGCTCCCGTTTCCACTTAGGGACCTCCAACGGTTGTAACAAACCACTAGGCTTCTTCTGCCCAATTTTAACTTATTGGCAATTCATGCACATGGAGATAAATTTTCCAACATCCTTCTTCATACCTTCCCAGTTGTACATTTTCCTTATGTCCATATACATCTTGTTACCACTGGGATGTATGGTCAACTTTGAGTGATGACATTCCTTAAGCACTTCATATTGTAGTCTATCTATGTCGGGTACAACCAATTTCCCGTTTTTCCAAAGCCCACCTTCACGGTCGAGTTCATACATGGTCTTAACCTTATCATCTTCACCATATTTTACTTTGGTGATAGTCTCCAATAATCTAGGATCTCTCCTCTGACTAGAACCGATCCGTTTAACAAAATTTGGTTTAATCATTAAGCATGCCAACATCCCTGGCTCCAATACACATCTAAGCCCAAAATCATACCCAACGATATATTCTAGTTTCTTCCATTCTAGGAACATGGCCATGTCTCCTACTAAGTGCATCTGGGATTCCATTACACTTTCCTAGGGTGTATGCGATATTAAAATCGTAGGAAGCCAAGAACTCCAACCACCGCTGTTGATGGAGATTTAAATATTTCTAAGAGAAAAGATACTTCAATGACTTGTGGTCAGTAAATAATTCGAATTTTTACCCCAAAAGGTAATGTCTCCACATCGCCAATGCAAATACAATCGTTGCTAGTTCCAAGTCATGCATTGGGTACCTCCTCTTATGTGGTTTCAGTTGCCAACTAACATAAGCGACAACTTTACCCCTTGCATTAATAATGCACCTAAATCGGTACCACAAGCATCAATGTATATCGTCATCCCTTCATTTCTTTTCGTAATAACCAACACTGGAGCACACGTCATCCCTTCCTTCAGACTCTTGAATGCATCCTCGCATCTTTCAACCCAAGTAAAAGCTTTATTCTTCTTAGTCAATTGAGCTAACGGTCCCGTATCTTGGAAAAGTCCTGGATAAATTTACAATAATATCTAGTTAACCACAATAAACTTCTCGCATCGGTTGCATTCTTGGGCGTAGACCAATCTTATACTGTCGCCACCTTTGTAGGATTCACTACAATACCATTCTTAGAAGCAACATGGCCCAAGAACCTCACTTCTCTCCTCCAAAAGTGACATTTAGAAAATTTATCTTTAAAACGATGTTTCCTTAACACCTCCATCATAATTATTAAATAATCCTTGTGCTCTTCTGCCCGCGAGTAGATCAAAATATCATCTACGAACACAAGTATGAACTTATTTAATTGATCCTTGAAAACATGATGCATGAGATCCACGAAAAATGCTAGTGCAGTGGTCAGTTCGAAGACATAATCAACCACTCATAAAACTAGATGGCGTTCGAAATGTAGTCTTAGTGTGACTACCGCCCCGTACCATCAAACATTTCCCCGAAATGCACTGTGCCAACCCCCGACTAGCACGGGACGATCGTCAAAAGGGTTGAAACAATGGATTACCAAAGAACCTGTAGTATATCTCACAGCGCATGGAATAAAATATAATAATAACAAAACTTGATGTAAAATAGGCGAGACAATATATAAGCTGAAAACTAAACCATATCCATCCGAGTGGCGGAAACCAAAATACAGCTTCATATCCAATTATTACAACTTTAAAGTGCTATCTCTAAAAGAAAATAAAAGAGGTACTCTACTAATGCCTGAAGCAGTAACCAACAACAACACGGAGAGAATATATATAGTACATGGAAGCCTCCTGCTCGTCTCCGGACAGCTACTCGTGCATAACCACCTAACCTGCCTCTAGTCTGCTCGTTTAGGAGCACCCAGAGTAATAAGAAGAGACATAAAACTCTGGGTCAGACGAAAGTCTGATGTGAGCGATAGTAAATCTATGTAACTAAATAAAACAATAATAAGTATAAATAACCATACCTGACCTGGACCTGCAACCAAAGAGGTAGCACAACAAGATGTACAATACTCTAAGGTAACATTAACATAGAGTGCAAAATGGAAGTATGTGTGTCATGGTGATAACAAGCATCAAACATAGTAATCATTCCTCACATCTCTCACTCAGTGCGTAAAGCGTACGATATCCACCGCTTTGATCACCAAATCCATTGGGGCGATGACGGGTCCACACCACCCTGGACACCGTACAACTATTGCTATGACCATACCGCCCTGCTCTATAGTCAATAACCCTACCCAGTCCACACCGCCCTGGCTCCGGGGTGTGGGCCAACCAGTCCACACCTCCCTGGATCTGTTTCGTCTACATGCTCCCTCTTTCAATGGTGAACCAAAGTTATAGATATCAATAACTCATTTGCACACGTCCCGCAGCTAAGCCCAGCTCTTGAAGTTAACTCGTTGGTTCCCAGCTGGATCCTAAGCAATAACTTTCCGCTTGGACTTCCTTTGCATCTCGGGTTTTGGTCGAATTGGAGTTGATCTTCTGAAGAGTTCACGATCGTCATCGCGTGGTAGAAGCTCAAATCTGGTTCGGTTCGTAGTCACCATCACGGCTTAGTTCATGGTCATCACTGGCTCGTGATCACCATCAGCTCATGGTTACCATAAGGGTCATGGGTCGTGATCCACCATCGGGGTCGCGGGTCATGGGTTGTGATCCACCATCGAGGTCGTGGGTCATAGGCCGTGATCCACCATCGGGGTCGCGCGTCGTGACCCACCATCGGGGTCGTGGTCCACCATCAGGACCCACTACTACAAAACATGTCATTTGTGACGATTGTTAGCGTGATTTGTGACGGTTTAACAACTGTAGCAAATGCAGACGTCACAAATAGCAAAAAACTGCTGCGATGGTTATAAAACCATCGCAAAAAGGTGTTTTGATGACGGTTTTAATTAAAAACCATCGCAAAAATGTTTTTTACGACTGATTTTAATTAAAAGCCATCGCAAGAAAAAGTTGTTTGGCTTTGAATTTTTCCGGTATGCTATGAAATTTTAAAAACCGTCGCAACAATCTCTTGTTTTGCGACTGATTTTAATAAAAAAAACATCACAAATAAACATTATTTTGGTTTTGAATTTCCTTGATATGCTAAGTTTTAATAACCGTCGCAAAAATGTCATTTATGCGACAGTTTTAATTAAAAATCATCGCAAATGATCTCAATTTTGCTACGTCTTTTAATATTGAAAGTCCCAAGTTTACACAACCCTACATCTACCAAAAATCATTGATATCGTAAGATTTACATCCATATGGATTTAGTATCCCATATAACTCGACATAAACTACAAATGAATGGACATTAAACATACTTCCAACAATCAACATTCAACATAAATCAAAATAACATCAATGGTCACATTTACAATAATTAACACAAATTCACATGTTAAACAATTTATCATTAACTTCATAATACTAAGATTGCATTAGCTTACTTTTACAAAACAACATGAGTCCACGTATTCATAATAATCTCCCTAGCAACCGATGAATAATCAACAATCCAAAATCATTTGATGTCATATCCAAATCCAAAAATGTTGTCGCTTCCAAGAGATCATAGATGCTGCATGCCCCTTCATCATGATAAAACTGCATAAACACAATGACTTAGAATGATAAGACTGCAATAGGGTGGAACATAAAGGATTTAATAAACAAGAAAACAAAAGGTTTTATTAACTGTATTATTAACTGTATTATTTCAGTTAAACTCATTAAACCTGAATTCTCAGGTATATACTATATTTATTCAGTTTACCAAGCCATAGGCTTAGTTTACAAACTAAGCCATAGTGTCTTAGGTAAACTGAGCCATAGGCATAGTTTACCTATGTCACTTTGATATATCAGTTACTACCGATTAGTATGTTCATCTTGCTATAATCAAATTTGGCCTCCTAGATTGAAAATATGTGTCCACGTGCTTAATAAGATTATTTTACCACATTAACAACTACTGTCAAGATTAAGGAATAAAGGGGTACACTGATTTAAAGTATCACATCTTGTTCATCTGTATTTTTGTCCTTTGTTCTTTTCCCTTGTCTTTTTCGTGTACTAGGGGAAAAAATTTCAGACATTATGTCCTAACATCTAGAATTACTGTGTCGTCTTGTTGTAGCTACATATCTCTATTTTTTTAAACTCAATTACTAATATGTTATACCAGACCCAATCTCTATAATTTACACCGACATATCGATTAATTATCATGTACCAAGTACTAAAATAGCTGGATGAGTTAGGTGGAACATGCTCCAATAAAATGGTTTGTACATCAAAATGATTATATTTTCTACCCCTGCTGTAGTGATATTTCTAGAGAACTTAATCTACTGACCAAACATTACCATGTACATGAATAAAAGTAATGACTGTAGTACGTTAATAAACATTGCCATAGGCAGACTTGTGGAGGTTAAGGAGAAGAGTAAAATAAGAAGGTTTTGGCATAAAAAGCTACTTATGTTCTTATGGTATATAGAGATGATTGAATTTTAGTGCTTAAAAATGTCAAAACAATTTACTTTCGATGATTTCCATGTAGTGCAAGGATGATGTACGGTTGATACCCATGTTGGTGTCATCTCCTTGTTAAAAAAGGCTATATGAATCATTACAGTATATTAATCACTATCAACAACAATGGCAACATTGGCTTTAAGCGTTTCTGTTGTTTGACAGAAAATAATATGACATTGCTTAAGTATCTGAAGGTACTTCATATTAAATAACTTAAAATAATAATGTGTGTGCATTCTACATTACCCGCCTGTATAATGTTGTTAAGATTCATAAAACTTCTGCATTCACACCATGCAAACTGCATTTTTATCCCACATTAAACCAGATGTACACTAAATGATACTACCACCGTGTCGGGCTCAAGCACATAGGTGCGATGCGTTTTTAAATTTACATATATCCATATTTGCATATTAACTTCTTAACTCATGTAACGATCCAGAATATTTAACCAATTTAAAATTGGAACTTTTATTACTTAATTTGAATTTAAATTTGAATTTGACATAAATATATATGGTTAAGAATATTTAATAATTTTGATAGATTTTATTTGAATTATAAATGAGAATAATTATTAATGAGTTTGGATTTATTGATACTATTTGTCGTTCGATCGGATTTGTCAAACCATAACATGAATTAGTAGCATTAAGTGTTGCCCTTAGTTTTCATAGCATTTAAGGGAAAATGCTACCAAAAGTCCACCTTCTCTTCTTAAGACAAGTGTATAGACACTTGTAATTTTGCATGTAAGCTTTCATGCATGGTTTCCACTTGTTCCCTTATGTGTCTTTACCTCCTTACTCCTCCTTTCCTATATAAGGAGCTCTTTACTTCATTTTTTATCATCCATTTTCATTGTTCCTACCTTCCTTCTTCTTAAGCTTATGACCATGGTTTCCATAGCATAAGTCTTCCTATTTTCCACCACCACCTTGCCAAAGTTCGTCGTCATCCTCCTCCTCCTTCCCTTATAAAGAGAGAGATTAATATATAGTGTATATATATATATGTATGTATGTATGTATTGATGAAGAAGACGTTGTGCCGAAATACTGTCCGACGGTTTGCTAGCTAGGCTCGTCTACCATGAAGATTTGGAAAGCTGTTAGGTGAGAACTCTTTAACCATGGTTTATATATTTAATTAGTATTTAGACTAATTTAAATATAGTGATGAATTATTAATGGTTAATGATGATTGATGTTTGTTGTGATGGATGCTTAGTTTAGAACACACACACTATTAAGCGTTAGTGTTACAACGCTTGTGCACAGTTATGATTTATTTAATTATGATGATGATGGTTGCTATAGATGTTTATAATGGTTGTTGATGTTGTTTTGCACACACTATGACAAAACAAGTATGGTATCACATTGGTGATCGACAAATCTCCTTCGTAATTAGAAGCAATATCACTATTGAAATTGAAGGTTAATAATTGGGAAAGTCCATATGTATGAATTTATATATATTGATAAAGTTCTTTAAATGAATGAATAAATAAATACCGTAACGTTCTAGGATGACAGAGAGGATAGTGTCAATGCTTGGGTTTAAAAAATATAGTTTCCTTCTCTCCTTGGCTATCCCTAACTGATCCAACGAATGAGATGGTTAATCTGAAATTATTCGAATTTAGAAATGAATTGGAATTTAAATTATTAAGTAAAAAATAAAAGTTGAATTTTGAACCTAAAATAAATTTGAAAAGTCAATGTAAATTACTTTAAATGGTTTTAAACAATTTACATGAGTATATAATGGTTTTCTAAGGTATTTTGAAGTACTGAAGAATAATTTTTATTGCGTTCAAAATAGAGCTTGTCGCACAATGACAATTTGCGTATTTTAGTTACAAACTTTAAACACTTATAACTTTTGCAATCTAAGTCGGATTTCCAAGAAATGAAAAACAATTGATTTATATTAACAAGAACTTTTAAATGAGTGAAAGCAGATTTTAATTTCGAGTTAAAATTTTCAAGTTATGTTTAAACCCGTTTCGGGAAAATATCGTTGTAGGAGAAGTTATCGACCATAACCATAAACGACCATTTTTAATGTTTTTAAAAATATGGAAAAAATGGTAAAATCATTATAAATTATGTAAAAATGTTTTGAATTGTAAAGTTTAAGTTTTAACTAAGATAAACGATATTTTGATTGAGGTAATTAAGATAACTGTTTTGTAATGCTTTTGAAAAATACTATTGTAACGCTTTCTTTGGAAACTATCTATTTTGAAGTTTTTAACCGCAAACTATTTTTCGAACTATAAGTAATCATTTTTAAATGATTTGTGGAATGTTTTCAAAGGTTCAAAAGTATTGGAAATATTTTATTTGGAATTTAAATTGATTTATTTAATATTAAAACGGGTTTTCCATTTTTGGATATAGTTGGAGATAAATCTTCGGATGTTTGATATTAGTTCATTAAATGATGACTCTTACTATTTGAGGAATTTAAAAGGAAGTTCACCATTATTCCGCTTATAGTGTGAGTTGGATACAAAGATTAATATTAAGGACAAGTTGATGGAATTTCTATCCAGATCTAATGTCAAAGAGTTGGATAAATCTTTTAATTAAGATACGAGTTTCCAAAGTTGATTGGGATAAGTTGGATACAAATAATCTTCAGATATTTGATATGAAATTCTGTGGAGTAAACGTATACTATTTGAGGAATTTGGAAGATATTATTATTATATCGTTATTCCACTTATAGTATTCGTTGATTATGAGAATTGATATCGAATATAAGTAGATACAATTTCTGTGTAACTTATGTTCAATATCGATTGATTTGGGATTTGTCGTGAATCGTATTTACAATAATATCATTCTTGAAACCCAACGAGATTGAGTTATGGAAATTCATATCGTAATTTAAGGATTTGATCAGATCTTCGATTTGAGGAAATTAAAAGTGAGGAATTGGAAAGAAAGTATAATCTTTTAGTTAAGATTAAAAACTAGAATATTGAAAAATCAATTTAATTGGAAACTATGGCTGAGATGTGGATTAAGGATTTTCAAAGGAAATTGGATTTCGATAACGAATTAGTAAACGGATAATTAATTAAGGTTTTGAAGGTAAATTATGTTTGATTTAAGGGATGTGTTTTAAAAGAGAAAGGATAAATATGGATTTTATTATAATTAGAGAATGGATTTAAATAAGTTTAATTTGACAAAATCCAAGACGGAAAGAGATTGGTAGAAAGCATGTGTGTTTCGTAATTGTGTTTTTAATAGCGCTTATTATTTGGAAAAACCGGGATCAGAATTATGTCTGAAACCCATTCCAAGTAATAATACGACGTTGTGGAGCAATTGAAGAACATTGGAGATGACATTGAAGATCGAGACCCTTCATGTCGTAAGGATGACTTGCTGAATGTCTCGAATGGCTGGCTCCCATTCGTAGATGGATTTTATATATCAGTTAAGTGGAAAGAAGCCTGAACGTATGTGAAGGAATTCTGGATTGTTGTTTCGTTCAGACCTAGAACAGACATGTATGGATTGTGTGTCTGACATTGTAATTGACTGCGTAACACTAATCTTTATTAATGTATCTGTTTGGTGGCGGAGAATTTATTCTCTTGCTTAACACCCTTCTCTAAGACGTATGAGCTTAGAGGTTATATATTGATAGAAATCAGTGATGTGTAGTGAATTGACAATGTGGCATACTTAAGTTATGTGATGAGCTATGGATGATCAAAGCATGGCTTTTCTAAGCGTAGCTTTGTGTATATCGTGACCTCGACAAACCTCACACCCCGGATTGATGGTAAACCCGATGGTCAGATTTATATGTTCTTTTCGTATGTTCGGTGCACCGAGATGTGATGATGAAAGGGTACTACGAAGTCCCCAGTCTGGGACGCTATTTGTTGCGTACTCTGATTTATGTATGGTGGGTTAGTATAACGGAGTCTGAGTCTGGACGATATCTACGAGTACTGGGATGATGCGCGCAAGAAAGCTTGTGACCCTACGAATGGTCTTTCATACTAGGAACCATCATGTTGGAAACCCAATCTCCACTATGAACCCGTACGGTTTTGATTGTATAGCCTGCTGGTTACCGGCATGGTTGTCAGTATTATTGGATGAAGCATTATGCTGGCTAGGATTAATACATTTATTTGATAAAATGGTTTTCACACTATATATAGTAGTAAAAGAGGATTTTCACGTATGAAGGCATTTTTGGTTATTATAAGGCAAAACTCGCCCACCTGGTGTGCGCTTGCATTGTGTGATGTGAGACGAGCTTATGTTAGCTTCATTTATCAAAAAGTCATTGCAGATTTCTATGCACTGGCATTCACATGGAGTAAACCCGTTTGCATTAGCGGCGTGGTCCGGTGAATTACCTAACTTTAAAATAAACCCTAAAAACAACTGTTTTGAGTTCTCACACTAGTCCTTGTTTGGCATGAGGCAGCGTGATAGGGGGTTCTCGCTTTTGGTTTGGTGGCGAGCAGGAGACTCTTACTCTACACGTCCCAAGAGGGGTTGGTTGGGCATGAGGTCGCGACAGTCGAGAGGCTGGCTGTAAAATAAGGTGCTGAGGTACCATTGTAATGCCACGACGGAGTATTAGCTGTTGGCCAATGGTTGAAAAAGACCAGATCGTTACAGATTTGGTATAAGAGCTTTGATTTATACATAGCAATGGGGTACGACACATTTGAACAGAAGGAAAGACTCATCAGAGTTAAATATATCATTAGAGATAGGTTTAGTAATGCCCTAGAATGAGATTTTGGAATATAATATTTGAAAGAGCATATTTGAAAATATGAAATGAGTTTTGAAAAGTTATATTTTAAGAAAGAAACATATTTTGGAAATATATGGTTAATTATAACCTAGATACTTAATCAAACGATTAAGGTTAAGTTTGCATTTTCTGGTTATAATTACACATAAAATACTTCTTATGACATGGTAATTAACCCCTTCCACTGATCAGGAAAATGATCTGAGTACAAATGCCTTTTGGATTTAATTTCACTATTGAGTAACATTTCGAAATATCGATAAACTTGGGTCAAATTTGTTAACTAATCAGTATGGCTAGAAATTAAAAATTAGAATTTGAGTATTTTATTTGATGTTGAGGTTGGACTATCGAGTATAAGAAGATTTTGCATATACGTCTGATCAATGTATATACGAAGTCTTAAGTATACTAGATAGATATAGAATCACACTCCAGTCGGTTGAAGATGATTCTGTTGATGACTGAAGCATCATCAGTATGTATTTTTGAGTTTCGAAAGTGGGATGACTATATGATTCTGATTAAAACATCAACATATACTTAAACCCATTTAGATAAGTGCTTGAAATTGTTTGAAAATTTGATGTGAACTTAAGTAGAAAAGCAGGGCATGTAGTCCAGGATTGTCATTTAAAGAAGGGAGAAGCACCAGCTAAAGTAACACCACTCGCAGTCATAAGTGAAAAAGAAGGAACGCAAGAAATATGTAATCAAAGAAATCTCTTGGACCCCTAGGGAATTATCTCCGAAAAGTTGGATGCATGAATAAATGTATGTATATGATGTTAATTATTACATATATAAAAAAACTTCTTTTATAAATCTTTTTAATATATTCTATCATATATCCAAATAGATCCTGTTCTAATGAAAAAGTTACTGAATTTAATTAAAGGCATAGATAGGAAGAATTGAATTATCGACGATTTTGGATTAGTCGATAAGTTCTAAAGTATATTATGGCAACAAAAGGAACTGTTTAAGTGAGCATGAACACCTTGAGAATTAAGTTTCACAATTGGATTAAAGGATATTTGGCAAGCGGGAATAGTAAGAAGAAATTACCTAAACTGAAAGGTTTAGACAAGCCGAGTTCGGAGATGATCAAGTTTTTTGTGTAACGAATAATAATAAATTTTGGAAACTGAAAAGGAATAAGTTTCATAACCTTTGTATTTGTAAGATAAGATCTAAGAGAATAATTTATACCTCTGATTTTTTTTTGAAAGCAGTAAATGTTTGAGTATAAATAATTGGCCCAGTAAAGATGAATCGAATATAATGGGTAACTGGAGGTTATCGTTGGAGGACATGTAGATATGGTTGTACGTAAATATGTGTGTTATAATATTCTACCTGGTATATTCATTATGAGAACAGGGAGCTTTGGTATAAAGAATTTTAATCTTAATTCTGAAAATCTACAGATGTCAAATGAGTTGTTGTGATTCCCTTTCCTTTTCGAGGACGAAAAGTTTTAGCGGGGGTGAATGTAACTATCTAGAATTTTTAACCAATTTAAAATTGGAATTTTTATTACTTAATTTGATTTTAAATTTGAATTTGACATAAATATATATAGTTAAAAATATTTAATAATTTTGATAGATTTTATTTGAATTATAATGAGAATGGTTATTAATGAGTTTGGATTTATTTATACTATTTGTCGTTCGATCAAATTTGTCAAACCATAACATGAATTAGTAGCATTAAGTGTTGCCCTTAGTTTTCATAGCATTTAAGGGAAAATGCTACCAAAAATTTACTTCTCTTCTTAAGACAAGTGTTGGACACTTGTAATTTTGCATGTAAGCTTTCATGCATGGTTTCCACTTGTCCCCTTATGTGTCTTTACCTCCTTACTCCTCCTTTCCTATATAAGGAGCTCTTTACTTCATTTTTTATCATCCATTTTCATTTTTCCTACCTTTCTTCTTCTTCTTAAGCTTATGACCATGGTTTCCATGGCATAAGTCTTCCTCTTTTCCACCAGCACCTTGCCAAAGTTCGTCGTCATCCTCCTCCTCCTCCTTCCCTTATAAAGAGAGAGATTAATATATATATATATATATATATATATATATATATATATATATATATATATTGGTGAAGAAGACGCTGCGCCGAAATACTATCCGATGGTTCACTCAGCTAGGCTCGCCTACCGTGAGGATTTGGAAAGTTGTTAGGTGAGAACTCTTTAACCATGGTTTATATATTTAATTAGTAGTTAGACTAATTTATATATAGTGATGAATTATTAGTGGTTAATGATGATTGATGTTTGTTGTGATAAATGATGGATGCGTAGTTTAGAACACGCACACACTATTAAACGTTGGTGTTACAACGCTTGTGCACATTTATGATTTATTTAATTATGTTGATGATGGTTGCCATAGATGTTTATAATGGTTGTTGACGCTGTTTTGCATACACTATGACACAACAACTATGGTATCACATGGATGATCGACAAATCTCCTTAGTAATTAGAAGCAATATCATTATTGAAATTGAAGGTTAATAATCAGGAAAGACCATATGTATGAATTCATATATATTGATAAAGTTCTTTAAATGAATAAATAAATACCGGAACGTTCTAGGATGACAGAGAGGATTATGTTTAGGCTTGAGTTTGGAAATATAGTTTCCAGCTCTCCCTGGCTATCCCTAACTGATCCGATGAATGGGATGGTTAATCTGAAATTATTTGAATTTAGAAATGAATTGGAATTTGATTTATTAAATAGAAATTGAATTTTGAACCCAAAATAAATTTGGAAAGTCAATGTAAACTACTTTAAATGGTTTTAAATGATTTACATCATATATAATGGTTTCTAAGGTATTTTGAAGTACCGAAGAATAATTTTTATTGCGGTCAAAATAGAGCTTGGCGCACAATGGCAATTTGCGTATTTTAGTTACAAATTATAAACGCTTATAACTTTTGCAATCTAAATCGGATTTCCAAGAAATGAAAAACAATTGATTTATATTAACAAGAACTTTTAAATGAGTGAAAGAAGATTTTAATTTCAAGTTAGAATTTTCAAGTTATGTTTAAACCCGTTTCGGGAAAAGGTCGTTGTAAGAGAAGTTATCGACCATAACCATAAACAGCCATTTTTAGTGTTTTTAAAAATATGGAAAAAATGGTAAAATCATTATAAATTATGTAAAAATGTTTTGAATTGTAAAGTTTATGTTTTGACTAAGATAAACGATATTTTGATTGAGGTAATTAAGATAACTGTTTTGTAATGCTTTTGTAACACTTTTGAAAAAACTATTGTAACGCTTTCTTTGGAAACAATCTATTTGAAGTTTTTAACCCGCAAACTATTTTCTGAACTATAAGTAATCATTTTTAAATGATTTGTGGAATGTTTTCAGAGGTTCAAAAGTATTGAAAATATTTTATATGGAGTTTAAATTGATTTATTTAATATTAAAACGGGTTTTCAGTTTTTGGATATGGTTGGAGATAAATCTTCAGATGTTTGATATTAATTCATTAGATGATGACTCTTACTATTTGAGGAATTTAAAAGGAAGTTCACCATTATTCCGCTTATAGTGTGAGTTGGATACAAGGATTAATATTGAGGATAAGTTGATGGAATTTCTATCCAGATCTAATGTCAAAGAGTTGGATAAATCTTTTAATTAAGATACGAGTTTCCAAAGTTGATTGGGATAAGTTGGATACAAATAATCTTCAGATATTTGATATGAAATTCTATGGTGTAAACGTATACTATTTGAGGAATTTGGAAGATATTATTATTATTATATCGTTATTCCACTTATAGTATTCGTTGATTATGAGAATTGATATCGAATATAAGTTGATACAATTTCTGTGTAACTTATGTTCAATATCGATTGATTTGGGCTTTGTCGTGAATCATATTTTCAATAATATCATTCTTTAAACCCGATGAGATTGAGTTATGGAAATTCATATCGTAATTTGAGGATTTAATCAGATCTTCGATTTGAGGAAATTAAAAGTGAGGAATTGGAAAGAAAGTATAATCTTTTAGTTAATATTAAAGAATGAAATATTGGAAAATCAATTTAATTGGAAACTATGGTTGAGATGTGGATTAAGGATTTTCAAAGGAAATTGGATTTCGACAACGAGTTATTAAATGGAAAATTAATTAAGGTTTTGAGGGTAAATTATGTTTGATTTAAGGGATGTGTTTTAAAAGAGAAAGATCAAATATGGATTTTATTATAATTTGAGAATGGATTTAAAAAAGTTTAATTTGACAAAATCCAAGACAGAAGGAGACTGGTAGAAAGCATGTGTGTTCCGTAATTGTGTTTTTAATTGCGCTTATTATTTGGAAAGATCGGGATCGGAATTATGTCTGAAAACCATTCCAAGTAATAATATGACGTTGTGAAGCAATTGAAGAACATTAGAGACGGCATTGAAGATCGGGACCCTTCCTGCCGTAAGGACGACTTGTTGAATGTCTCGAATGGCTGGTTCCCATTCGTAGATGGATTTTATATATCAGTTAAGTGGCAAGAAGCCCGAACGTATGTGAAGGAATTCCGGATTGTTGTTTGGTTCAGACCCAGAACGGACATGTATGGATTGTGTGTCTGACATTGTAATCGACTGCGTAGCACTGATCTTTACTAATATATATCTGTTTAGTGGCGGATAATTTATTCTCTTGCTTAACACCCTTCTCTAAGATGTATGAGCTTAGAGGTTATATACTAATGGAAATTAGTGTTGCGTAGTGAATGGACAATGTGGCATACTTAAGTTATGTGATGAGCTGTGGATGATCAAAGCATGGCTTATTTAAGCGTAGCTTTGTGTATATTGTGACCTCGACGAACCTCACACCCCGGATTGATGGTAAACCGATGGTCGAATTTATATGTTCGGTGCACCGGGGTGTGATGATGAAAGGGTACTACGAAGTCCCCAGTCTGGGTCACTATTTGTTAGGTACTCTGATTCATGTATGGTGGGTTAGTATAACGGAGTCTGAGTCTGGACGTTATCTGCGAGTACTGGGATGATGCACACAAGAAAGTTTTTGAGCCCACAAGTGGTCTTTTGTGCCAGGAACCATCATGTTGAAAACCCAATCTCCACTATGAGCTTGTACGGTTTTGATTGCATAGCCTGTTGGTCATCGACAGGATTGTTAGTATAATGGGATGGGGCATTATGCTGGCTAGGATTAATACATTTATTTGATAAAATGGTTTTCACACTATATATAGTAGTAAAAGAGGATTTTCACGTATGAAGGCATTTTTTGTTATTATAAGGCAAAGCTCGCCCGTCTGGTGTGCGCTTGCATTGCGTGATGTGGGACGAGCTTATGATAGCTTCATTTTTCAAAAAGTCATTGCAGATTTCTATGCACTGGTATTCACATGGAGTAAACCCGTTCTGCATTAGCAGCGTGGTCCGGTGAATTACCTAACTTTAAAATAAACCCTAAAAACAACTATTTTGAGTTCTCACACCAGTCCCATGACTGACTTGGAATTTATTATTCCCACACCTAAACTCTGGGTGCTTATAATTTTTACACGAGCAGTCTAGTAGTTTGGTTCACAGATTTAGCCTTGGAGTTAGTTGGAGCAGGATTCTAGTTTTAGCTGGAGCTATTATGTCTTGGAGCATTCACATTCTTCCGCTGAGTTTAGTTATCTTTTCCGCTGTGTAACCGATGTACTTTGATGTACCTCTGGTAACTCTGATGTAATATTATTTTAATGATAATGGAAAAGTTCGTTTTATTTTGTGCAAATGTGTAAGTGCCCATAACAATCCGTCTTTATGAACGGTTTAAGTTGGTTTAATTATTGTCGAAAACCGAGCAAAAAGCCGGGTCGTTACAACTCACATATGTTAATTTGTTTAATTTATTTTTTTAAGATCAGCAACACTGATTTCTTTGGTATGCAAGAATTATTTTTTATTTTAGCTCATTGTAATGTTCAAAACGGTATTAAATATTGAAAAGTAATTCATCACATTAATATAATTTAGGATCAATAGTAGCATGGAAAAAATCTATATATTCATTATTAATAATAACTCTGCCGTCTATATCCTAGCTCAAGCATAAGCTAATTTCTAACTTACCAACCAATAACTCAAAAGTACAGACAGGCACTAAAACCTAGTTGGTCTAAAATACAAACAATGTTTTTTAATGTTAAATACAAAGATGGAGGTTGTAGGGATAATAACCTTTTTGCTTATCCTTTTCCCCACAATATGATCACCCTGGTGCATTGTTTCATGGGCTATTTTTGCAACCTTATTCAGTTGGTAGGGAGTGTCTTCAACCACCAAATCAAAGAAACATGCAAAATTAGCTATAGTCTGCAAAATTTAACAATTAGCCTAGTTGTTTATTAAGCTCATAAAGAGCAAAAATTATAAAAATAAGCAAGAGGTCCCAGGATTAAGTAAAAAGAAATTACAGTAGTACATTCTATATAAATTATTTCTAAGCGAATCAGAATCATGACACATTAAGCTATATTCAACTAAAAAGGATTTTCAGTGAAAATGAAATGAACAATTATTAAAGAACTTAAAGAATTAAGATAGAACTTATAGAAATACATATGATAAAATATTTATAAGGGGGCTTCAGATATATTGCAGTGCTACGTGTAGTGTAAGAAAAGATGAATGCATGGCCGAAGACCTAGACAAAATATTGAACTTGTTATGTACCTAGACATTTCCTTTTCTTGATGCTTATGACAAGAACAGTACTTGAACTCAATCAAAAGTCAAAATTCAGGACATTAACCAAGCATTATAACCAAATCCCAAAAAACTCAATCAAAGATAGTAAATCATATGCCTGGTATTGATCAAAAATCAAGCTGAAGGAAGCTGAGACGACAATCAATGACAATAACAAAGGAATATGGGATGTCAAAGATTAATCAAAAACCCTCAATCAAAACCCCAATCCAACCAAAAATCAAAACCTATTGAAAAATTAGATCTAATAGTAACAAACAATATGTACCTATTATTGATCGAATTTAGGTATTTTTTCTTGAACTTAAGTGGAAGAAATCTAATCAGTAAGTGTGTGGTTACTCAAGTGCTTGAAGCTACTAATGCAATTAAAAATTGCATAAAATCATATACATGCGTAGAAAGTTAAAGATTATACCTGCATCCAGTATTTGGCATCATCTTAATTTTAAGCTTTTCCTCGTAGAAAAGATCAAAGAACATTTTGGTCATTTATCTTACTTCTTTGATTAGGGAATCTGGAATACAACGACCAGTCTAATATTATATATCTATATATATATATATGGGTGTGTGTGTGTGTTAGAAATATAACATCTATTACAGAGTAGTTATATGGGTTATTGAACAGGAATTCAAGATGAGCCGACATCCCATGACTTCATTACCAACTTATTCACGGTCCGTTTTTAAATACAAAGATATGAATTAACCTAAATTTCTATACATGTAAACGTACATCTTTTTAGTGTTATGTAGTAATTGACCTAAATAGAAAGATATGAATTAACCTGCTGTTTTGGAGCTCCAGAACAAGGTCATCATTAGGGACTGCTTTTCGGATTGGTGAAATTTGGTCACCAGTGGTAGATATTTTTACTGTCTTTTGTTCCTTGCATCGTTTTGATTCTCTTTGTTTATGGGGACAACACTACTATGCTTTTTCTATGTAACCTGCTGTTTTGGAGCTGCTTTATTCAGTTTGGTGGACCAATGGGTATCTCAGATACGGAACTGCAAAGTCAAATATTGTACAAATTAAAAAACAAAAATAATTTGGAAATCTGATTTATATTATGCTTTCTTGTGGATTGCGGAGAAATATTCCATTTTCTACATATGAACTCTGACTGATACCAATCTATTGTGCATCAGACCAAAATACAACTTATCCTTGCGCATCCATAAATAACAATAGGAAGTAACAGAGTTTTTAATTTCTAAGTAAAGGAGCAACAGTCAAACCTTAAAGCGTTAGTTGACTTAATTTCAACATCTGGAGGAGTTAAAGACGAATTTTGCCCATCCCCGTGGTTTGCAATACACCATTTGGATTTTTAATGTTTTTCACCAACAGAGTCTATGTTCAGGAACAAAGGCACATTTAACTCAGTACGAGAACACATCCTGAATACGGTTAAAGAAGGGATAACAGAGATTATCTCTACTATTGAAGTTAACTAGTAATAACCGGGAACAAAAGGGGGGGGGGGGGGGGGGGGGGATTTCTACCAGATGTAAACAATCTCATACGGATGCTAGTTACTATAAAATAGTAACAAATAACAAACTATCTCATATGTATACTGAGTACTGAATATTAGTACCCTTTTTGGATCAATGGACTATAATACCCCTTTTTAACTCGTATCATTTTTAAGTCTACCAGTAATATTACAAGTTACATCTACAATACGGAATCTCAACCTTTCATTGAGCTATTGGCCTTCTACCTAATTTATTAATATGCCATTGTTATCATTGATAGAGAGAGAGAGAGCACGCAATCATGAGCTAACCCCTCAACTTAGTCCCTAGTTTCAACCATAAGCTTGTATTTAATCAAAAATAAGTTGTGTTAAGAGAAAGAAAAAATGAACTATAAAATTCAAACATTTGGATAAAATTAGGAGGCTAAACAGATAGAGGTGTTGATGCATACATGCACACACATATAGTCCCCATTAAGCATATTATAAACAGTAAAACGAGTTTACAAATTTTTCTATAAGTATTGTGTGTGATGTAAAATTGTTAAACAACGTGAGTTATGTTAGAGATAATCATCAAATATGTTTCCTTTTATTTATGAGTTATATTAGGATTGTATTATTTATGAGTTATATTATGATTGCATTAATTAGGAGTTATATTAGGATTGTATTAATTTGGTCTATATTTGGTATAAATTCAAATATGCTAGAGCATATTCCATTCTAGAATGCTCTCTCCCATCTATAAATATGTTATGTAATTATGTAATCAAGAAATACAATTCTATTTTCTGTTTCCACATGGTATCAGAGCGCCATTAAATAAAATACACTCTTGTCTTTCTCAATCTCTTATCATGGCTAATGAAAACAATAATCTGACAACTCAAGAGTACAACAAGTTGGCTGCTCCCTTGGCCAAAGATGAAGTCGGTGAACTCTCGGCTAACTTAGCAGCTACAATTCTGTCATGTATGTCTTCTTGTTGGATTATAGATTCAGGTGCATCAAATCATATATTCACATCACTATCAATTTTTTCTTCATATGTTCCATTGCAGAAACATAAGTCTGTTCAATTACCTGATGGCACTTTTGCATCAGTGACTCACATTGGGATTGTTAAACATTCAAAATCTCTTATTCTCAAAGATGTATTTTTTATCATATCATTCAAATTCAATTTATTATCTATCTCACAATTAACAAAACAACTTAATTGTGAAGTATTTTTTTCTAAATCTCAATGTCGTTTCCAGGACCTGTTGACGAACAGGACGATTGGTCGGGGTAGAATTCATTGTGGTCTTTACTACTTGGAGGATATTCCCCATTTGAATTCCGCTTTTTCATTTCAGCACTCAGATAATTTTGATCTTTGGCATTCTCGCCTTGGTCACCCTAGTAGTTCTCGTTTTCAATTTCTCGTTAATAATTTTTCAGATATATCCGCAAATAATAATTTTATTTGTGATGTTTGTCCACAAACTAAGCAATCTCGTGCTTCATTTCCGCAAAGTGTATCTCACTCTTCTGTATGTTTTGAATTATTACATGTTGATATTTGGGGACCATTTAATGTTCCATCTAAAAATGGTTCACGTTTTTTTCTCACCATTGTTGATGATTATTCAAGATGCACTTGGGTCTATTTAATGAAATTCAAGTCTCAAACCTTTTATATGATAAAACATTTTTTTAATCAAGTTAATAGATAATTTGGACTGTCAATCTCCACTATACGATCTGGTGATGGTGGTATTTTTATTCTACAACTTCAAGCTCTTCGATCTGACAATGGAACTGAGTTTCTTTCATTAGAGTTTCAAATTTGGTTTCATTCTCATGGTATAATCCATCAACGAAGTTGTGTAGCCACTCCTCAATTGGTATTGTGGAACGTAAACATCGACACTTACTTGATGTTGCTCGCTCACTACGATTTCAAGCTAATCTTCCCCTCTCTTTTTGGGACGAATGTGTTCTCACCGCTGCATTTCTCATAAATAAATTACCCATACGTACTCTTAATTTCAAATCTTCTCATGAAATTTTGTTTGGAAAGGTTCCATCTTATTCATCTTTACGTGTGTTTGGCTATCTATGTTTTGCAAAAAATATGCATATTAAAAATAAATTTGATGCACGAGGTAAGCCACACATTTTTGTTGGTTACCCTTATGGTCAAAAAGGATATCGACTTTATGATCCTTATTCTCATCGCATAATAGTCTCACGTGACGTTATTTTTCATGAATCAGTTTTTCCGTATAAAAACATTTCAGATCATAAATCTAACGACATTTCCATCACTCCACTAGATAATGATTCACCTACAAATTTCACACCATTTCAAAATAATTCATCAGTTCCAACTAATATTTCTTCATCTAATACAACTGAAAATGGTGAAAATTCACTTCAAAATCATTCTACAAATCTGATTCCAACAGAAATCGCTGATTCAAATCAGTCTCAGCACACTAATAATAATTCTTCAATTATAATTCCCACGAATACTACTGATTTAAATCGTCCTCAGCGAATTCGACGAAGGCCATTATATCTCAATGATTATGCATGCAAAGTCTCACCTTTATCTACTTCTTTTCCTTTATCCAAATATTTCTCTTTGGAAAAGTTTAGTCATTCTCATCATGTTTTTTGTCCAAAATTATTAATCATGATGAACCTCAAACTTATTCTCAAGCAGTTCAATCTTCTGCTTGGCGTGATGCAATGTCTGCTGAAATTCATGCTCTCGAAGCAAATAAAACATGGTCTGTTTGCTCATTACCACCAAATAAAACACCAATTAGTTGCAAATGGGTATATAAAATTAAATATTGCTCTGATGGTTCTATTGAACGATATGAAGCACGTTTAGTAGCAAAAGGTTACACTCAAGTTGAAGGAATTGATTACCATGATACTTTTGCTCCAGTAGCAAAATTGGTCACCGTTCGTCTACTTCTTTCTATCGCTACAATAAAAAATTGGTCTCTTCATCAATTAGACGTAAATAATGCTTTCCTGCAAGGTGATCTAAATGAGGAAGTTTATATGAAACTTCCTCCTGGTTTTCCTCGTCATGGTGACAATCAAGTTTGTAAGCTCCATAAATCTATTTATGGACTTAAACAAGCTTCACGTCAAAGGTTCTCTAAGTTTTCTTCTACTTTAATTCAACGTGGTTTTCGTCAATCTAATACTGATTACAGTCTCTTTACGTATATTCGTGATCATATTTCAGTATTTGTTCTTGTTTACGTAGATGATATTATCATTACAGGAAACAATGAATCTTTTATTTCCATGACAAAACAATTTCTCGCCAAATCTTTCTCCATTAAAGATCTTGGGCGTCTAAGTTATTTTCTTGGTATTGAAATTTCTCGTTCCAAAAAGGGATTATTTTTGTGTCAACGTAAGTACACACTTGACATATTAAAGGATTCAGGTATGCTTGGTTCTCGTACAACTCCAATTCCTATGGAACAACATTGTCGACTTCTTCCAGTGACGGTAATCCCTTGCCCGATCCGTCTCTTTATCGACTACTCATCGGTCGTCTCTTATATCTTACAGTTACTCGTCCTGACATTCAATATGCTGTCAACAAACTTAGCCAATTTATGAAAATCCCTCGTTACACGTATTTTGATGCTGCAAATAAAGTCCTTCGATATCTCAAAGGTTCTATTGGTAAAGGTTTATTCCTATCGGCAACGAGTACTTTTTCTCTGGTCGGTTTTGTTGATTCTGACTGGGCAGGTTGTCCCGCCACTCGCCGTTCTACTACCGGTTATTTTACAATATTTGGTTCTAGTCCCATCTCCTGGAAATCAAAGAAACAACCGACTGTTTCTTGATCATCTGCTGAAGCTGAGTATCGGTCTCTTGCTGCTATTACTGCTGAAGTCCAATGGTTACATTCAATATTATCAGAACTTGGTTTCCCACTATCTGTTCCTATACCAATACATTGCGATAGCCAAGCTGCAATTCATATTGCATCAAATCCCGTCTTCCATGAACGAACTAAGCACATCGAAACAGATTGTCATTTCGTTCGTGAAAAGATTCTCTCCGGTATTATTACTCCTTCCTATATTCGTTTTTGCGACCAACTAGCAGATATTTTCACAAAACCACTAGGTGCTGATAATTTCAAACGATTGCTTAGCAAGTTGGGCGTGATCGACATTTCTCTCCCGGCTCCAACTTGACGGGGGGTGTTAAACAACGTGAGTTATGTTAGAGATAATCATCAAATATGTTTCCTTTTATTTATGAGTTATATTAGGTTGTATTATTTATGAGTTATATTAGGATTGCATTAATTAGGAGTTATATTAGGATTGTATTAATTTGGTCTATATTTGGTATAGATTCAAATATGCTAGAGTATATTCCATTCTAGAATGCTCTCTCTCATCTATAAATATGTAATGTAATTATGTAATCAAGAAATACAATTCTATTTTTTGTTTTCGCAAAAATAAAGTTTTGAAATGATAAATTAAGAAGATATGAGTCAAAATATGTATTAGATGATTGTTTCTTTGCACATTCATTTGTAATTCTATACAAAACTAAACCAAAACATAGTTTTTAAACCATAAAATAAATGACATACATTAGCACATCACCTGTGTTATGGGAAGTGTATTCTTACCGCAACATATGCAATTGCAGTAGCAAGTATGCCAAATATGACATTACACAATATAAAATTGTAGATGAGTGATTTGTGCATGTAAGGTAAAGTTAAACATCATCATGATGTTCATTGTTATCTTCGAGATCCCCTTTTATCCAATTAAATCAGAACATGTAGTGAGAGAGGTATATCAAAGAGATACTCTTAGTTTTAAACTTGTATCTACTAAGGTTATTCATTAAGACTGTATTTCGAGGTTATACTAAAAGAGGTTAATATACAACTTTATAATGCCAAGCCTATACACAAACCCATATGCTGAATTATACGCTCTTCTATTACTTATGTAAGAGTATACCAAGATTCCAATGCTACTTTTCCATCACTGGTAGACTTGCATACAGTAAGATGGACAGAAGAAAACACTAACTGCAATATTCCTTCCTCTGCTAAACTGACCTCTGCAAGCATATCCAGGCATTTGGTCCAGTATTCACAAATAATTATAATATATAGTTCAAAAGTATATATTCATTTAGCTATTGATATATTACAGAATTCAATTCATGATTTAGCACTGTAATTATAATTTCCTAATAACCAACCAAGTTTTCTAGCAGTCAGCAAGTCACTACATTCTATTAAAATCTAGTTTTCTAACAGTCAACAAGTTACATGTATGTACTACTACGTATGTATACACACACATACATACATTAATACGTGTTTGTGTGAATGTATGTGCGAATAATATGCATGTATCGATGTAATACATATTTTTATGTGTGTACGTATGCATACATAGAGAGAGAAAGATAATATAAAAGCCAGACAATTGTTGTTTAAACACCTAGTTCAGTTGAGAATCATTACAATTAACCTCTTAAGGAGATATTTGTTTGGGATAATGGACTCACTTCTCTATTTCTTCTATTTTTAAGTAATGCAATGCTAGCTGCATCCGGTGAACACTTGCAGTTTTCAAGTTCCACCCTGTGATACTCACAATTGTTAACTGTCTAAAACAAGTCATAATAAAGTGGCCAATAATTAAAAAATGAGGTGCAGATAATCATTATTACCATAAAAGGCAATATAGCTGACGTAATGCTATAAATTTACACATAAAAAAGAAAGAAGTGGTGACAATTTTGACCTCATGAAAGGGATCTGCCAGAAAGATTATACAACTTAACAACATGGAAGACTGTTCTTTTTTTAAAATGAAAATTTAAGTTTACTGCACAAACACGATGAATAAATTTATTGCACAATGCTTTAAAAAAAAATCTAGGACTTAAGTAGATGTAGCGTTTTATTCCACAAAACAGCAATTACGTCCACACATCTATTTAGGTAGCGTTTGATTTGTTAACTGGGCAGTTAATGTTCGTGTTTGCGTCGGACGCGTCCGACGCGTTCAAGGTAGGTCCTACACTTTTGCCCCTTCAAGACGAACGGTTGAAAAGGTGGCTTTCGCGTTCGACGCGTCGGACGCACGTCTGACGCCAAGAAATTTCCAGAACAGCCGATTCCTTTCCCTCTCACTCTATATTTGCTTCATTTCATTCCCCTTCCATCACCAAAACAACACCAAATCCGAAAATTTCATCTCCAATCACAGTCTACTCGTCGATCTTCTCAGGTTTTTGCTTTTATATTTGTAATTTTTTGCTTCTTTACTCCCATATATATTTTATTCGTAATGATTTTGGTTTTTTCTTTTTCAGAATGGCCGCAAGTCAGTATTCGTCTAATCGTTCCATTGCCGAATGGAACAACGATACGACGAACACTTTCATCGATGTGTGCATGGAACATCTCAATTCCCGTGCACATAATGTTGGAGGATGGTACCAGGTGATTGCACATGCGTTTAACGAGCGGACCGGGTTGGACTACAACGCTGGTCAAATGAAGAACAAGTTTGACAACATGAAAAGAGATTGGGCTCCGTGGAGCAGACTGCTACAGTTTGGTGGAGGGGGATGGGACGAGCAATTGGATACTGTCACAGGAACGGATGATTGGTGAGCGAGGTGCCAATACCGATGCGCAAGTTTAAGAGTGGGTCTCCAGCATGATTCAGGGAGTTGGACTCCATGTTTGTAGATGCATCTGTACCGATAGATGTCAGTACGCAATTCCAGATGCTCCACCAGTTCATCTGCAAGAGGCTCAGCTCTTTGGCGATATCATTCGTGGCGATAATGTGGAGATCTCGAGTCATCCGACTCGTAGGCCGGTCAGGTTTGGTGCTGGCCCTTCTCGTTCAGCTCCTTCGCGCATGAACCGTGACGAGCTTATCGATTTATGCATGTCTGTACTCCATGAGGAGAATGACCATCAGGATTGGGAGGTGTCGGTTATTATGTCTACACATGACAGATTGGGCCACAACCCATTTTATTCTATGCTTGGCAAGCCCGAACAGCTTAGGGCTTGTGTTATTCGTTTTGTTACGCAGCTGAGGGCTGGAAAGATGTGATGTTTTCTTTTATGTGGGTGTTGTAGTTGTGTTGTTTTATTTTTTGAATGTGTTGTGGTTCATGATTGTGTTGTGATGTTTTTTTTAAATGGTGTTGTAATGCGTTGTACTGGCTTTTGTAATCTGCAATTTAAATTCTGCAAGAGGCATTCAGTAATTTTTGTATTCTGCAATTTGCATTCTGCGTTCTACTATTCTGTTCAACAATAAACACACACAAACACAAACAATTAGAAACAATATATAAAAAAACAATAAAATAATAACTCTGCCCCTTCCAAGATGTCCCTTTCATAAAAAGAACACATTCCCCGTTCCCAACAATGCCCCTTCCAAATGCCCCTTCCCGTTCAAAATCAAACGGACCCTTAAACAAATTCACCAAAACCAAAAAGCCACAATCAAAATTTTAAATTTAAAACATATGTCGTTACCTGGTTTAGCGATTTCGATGGACAGATTGGGTTAAATCATTTTCCCCCCAAATCGATGATAACCAACCCTAAATCAGTTGCATCCATTCTAACTATGGTGATTGTCGTTACCTGGTCGTCTTTAATGGAAGTGAGCAGCATCTATTAGTAAATCATTTAGAATGATTTTTAGGGTTTGGAGGTAGAAAAAGGGTCGAGAGATTTTTTTTATTGGATGCCCCAGAAGAGACGAGTTGATGGATTACTTGGTAGTGAAATGATGAGGGCTAATGAATGTGTGACTATTAAATATACCTATCGCTTACCGGCCCGTTAGTATTTTAAACACCTATAATTGACTACGGTTGTTAATATGACCGTCCCAATGTTGAAATATTTGTTATGGCTTTTATAAAAAGCCGTCGCAAATTAGTCTAATAATGTTTTCCATATACAATCTGCTACGGGTTTCAAAAAACCGTCGCACAAAACCATATTTGCTACTAGTTTTTTCTAAACCGTCGCAAATAAGGTGACGCAAATAAACAGTTTTGCACTAGTGACCCGAAACCCTGCAGATTTTCCAACAAACTAATTTCGCCAAAAGTCGACATTTTCTACCATTCTAACTTTTCTGTGCAATCACAAAACGTATCAAACAACAGTAGTAACATGTAGAATCAACCAAAAACATCAAAACAATGATTTCATATGTTAATTTAGATCAAACATATCCAAATCCATGATTTTCCCCTTAATTCCCTAAAATTCGGAATTAACAAAATAAATCCAAATCAACCCAATTTCGTATATGTGACATAAAATATGATCTTAGAATTTATGCATATTTTTCCATAATTTTTGGATGTGTAATTTCGTTAATTATCACTAATCACCCATAATTAGCATTAATTAGTGTATAAACATGCAAATCACTCATCTTAGCCAATAATAAATGATAGATCTGGAAATTTTACTGATTTGGCTCGGATTCCAACGTGATGCAGCTCTACCTCGATTTTGGTGTTAATCCGGCTTGATTTGATGTAGATTTGATTAATTAGTGATTAGACAGTGATTAGAGAAGGATTTAGAAGATGGAAGCCAAGATTAGGGTTTGAGAAGGGTTTGTGGCAGCTAGAAAAATGAAAGGAGATGATTCTCCATCTCCTTTTAGCCCTCCCATAACTCTAATCCCGAATTGGTTATGGACCTAACTGCTAATCGCTATATTCAGCCCAATTAGGCTGTTTTCCATATTTCAAATCTTATTTTAGCCATATCTCCTAAACGATAAGTCAGTTTGATTAGTGTGACCACTCTACAGAATGAGAAACCATCATCCAAATCCAATGGAAGTGGTTTCAGGTCAAAACTCCTTACTAATCAAAAGTTAAAGGTGAAACAAGATTCTCTAGGGGCAAAACGGTCATTTTAAACATGGAAAAAGTCGTGAATGTGGAAAATGACCCCAATAGTCATTTCCCAAAGTTACACGGCTATATGACTTCGTATGAAGATAAAACAAATATTCTACGATCCTCTGATATGTAGAATACAGGTCGTTACACTCTTCCCCCTTAAGAAATTTCGTACCCGAAATTCCTTAACCAAGAAAACATAAAATAGTGTCCTGCATGCCTATCAACCATTTACAAACAATCAAACATACATAATAAACACAACAAGCCTGCCCTAATGTGCAGTTTACTAACAAAGGAATAACTATATCGCGATTAAAATCTTACCAGGTAAAGAGCTTTGGATACAACTTCCTTATGTTCTCCTTGGTTTCCCAAGTACAGTCATTCTCATTATTACCTCCACTGGACCTTAACCAGTTTCACCATATTCCTTCGAAGTTGTTTCGTATCGTGTCCGACAATACGAACCAGTTTGGGGTTTCCAACTACCTCGGATTCTACTTCGACATCATCCAACTGATCTGGTGAAATAGTTTTATCGGAATCGTCACGAACTTCCTTAACTGAGAAACATGAAATGCATTGTAGACTCCCGCCGTCTTGTTAGTGTAACACCCCACCTCCGCTAGGGTCACTCTTTCGGGGGCACTAGCTTCTGGGGAGTGTTAGAACTGGGTAAGCATGCATAATGATATATCAAGGCAGAACAGGAACATAAATATATATGTATATCAGAGTAAGTGAGAATAAAACAGCGGAATATCTCAAACCATCTCAAAACAAGTTTAGTACATCATAAAGTCAACTGCCAAAATAAACATGTCTAGTACATCATAACAGAAATACTGAAATACATAGTGCTATCCCCAAAATAAAGATGATAAACCATAGCGAGCTCAATGTCCAGTCATACATGAGCTATCCAGCAAACAAGCAAGCGATCCAAGCTAAGCACCACTATTCCCTCCCTGAGAACCTGGGGGGGGGGGGGGGGAACGGAAGAAAAGAAGCGAAAGAAAACAGGTCAGTCAAAAAGACTGGTAAGCCCTACTACGATCAGTCTATAAACTAATAAAGTTAACATCATGATGGGAACTGAGATGAACATACTGGCAATAGATAAAGGTGTCATCACATAGGGAAGATTAAACTTTGCACCATAGTGTACTAGCAACTAACATAACAGGTATTGATCCCTCAGCCCAAACTTTGGCCCAATAACATGAGGTGACCTTAATACAAGGCCCAGCCCAACGGTCTAGTCGATCGGCTCCCTATAAACCTAACACGTCAAGTGTTGGTGTCCATATGGCCCACATATGGTTGTAGTTAGACTGTGCTGGGTCCACCTTTGGGTGTATCAAGCCCTCGGGTGTCAACCCCAGACACTGAAGCAATAATGCACAGCCCTAACCTACTGGTACCCGTGCCTCGAGTTTGTCCAACACCGGACTACGTGCACGTCCGTAGCCCGCCTGGACCCGCACCGCTGTACCACTCAGCCATCGCCTTTTGGTCGCTTACATCCGTCCAGTAATCGTGCCCCGCCCTAGCCTAGCCTCTAGGGTTGTGATGATACCAAACTGGGATTACTGTTGGAACAGACCACGTTACTAGGGTTTCCTAAGAGGGTTAAGTGTGATTTAACCCTTCACTAATCATGGATTAAATTAGTTAAGTGTAACCCACAGTTCACCACTTAACCCCATTCAATCCCTCGAACCCCCAAATTGGTTAAGTATTAGTGGACCCTGACTTAACCCTAATCATGAGGCATTAATTAACTTAATGCACCTTAACCTCTCACATTAGACCTTGTTGTGGTTACTAGTTAGGCCGGGCGGGTCCGGGTAGGTTTACACCACAACTTAGTCTAACCTCGGGTTTTGGCACCACATGACCAACTTCTCACATTGGGTCCTATTGTTTGTAGCCACTAGTTAAGCCGGTCGGTTCCGGGTAGAATTACGCTACAAACTCAACCCAACCTCGAGTTGGCCACGCTTATGTTTTCTAAGTGTCATGTCCACTTTTAAAACACAATTACAAGTTTAACAAATACTTGGGTAGACCTAACTTAATAGGTAAATTCCCAAGGGGTAGACCTAACTTAATAGGTAAATTCCCAATCTTATATTTTCATGTATTTTAAGTTTTTCCCCAAACCCCCCCCCCCCCCCCACGTCATTCTATCGCTTACATATTCGTCATAACGCATAGAGGATAGAAAGAGGGAACTTGGCACAACATACATGATGAATCTTACATATCATAATAAACATGCATAACATGTTGGACTTGCATAACTTAGCATAGTGAACTTGCATAAACATGCATAACTTGTTAAACTTGCAAATCATAGCATAGTGAACTTGCATAAACATGCATAACTTGTTAAACTTGCAAATCATGGCATAGTGAACTTGCATAAACATGCATAACTTGTCAAACTTGCAAATCATGGCATAGTGAACTTGCATAAACATGCATAACTTATTAAACATGCATAACATAGCATAGTGAACTCGCATAAGCATGCATAACTTATTAAACATGCATAACATAGCATAGTGAACTCGCATAAGCATGCATAACTTATTAAACATGCATAACATAGCATAGTGAACTCGCATAAGCATGCATAACTTATTAAACATGCATAAATCCCAACTTTCATCACACATTAACTTTAGAGTTTCTAAAATGAAGGTAAGAGGGCTTACAACTATTATGAAGACACAAATCTACTAATAAAGATTGAGAAGCCCTTTTTATGCAAGCATATAAAAACCCAAAGCAAAGCTCCAATAAGAAAACACCCAAAAACACTAGCTTAGCAAATAAAACTTGCAACTTGATGATGTATGAAAGCTAATGATCATTCATACAACTTAGAAATGCTTGTATGAACATCAAAATCTTCATAGGAATGATACATGAAGAGGTTGGAGGCTAGGGTTTTTAAGTGGAGGCCATTTGAGAAATCAATTTGACATAGTTTGGTTGCTAGAATGATTAATGGGGTTTTAGGGTAGGTTTAGAGGCTTATTTATAGAAGATTAGAGTGTTTTTAGCCCTAGGATAGTTTTGGCCCGTCAGATTTCGGAACTCTCTAGAACCAAGCCACACAACCCAGCCCAAATCAAAATGGTGCGCCAGGCAACATTGCCTGGCTACCCCCTGTCGACAGGGCTGTCGACAGGGCTGTCGACACCATAGGGACCCTGTCGACAGGCCTGTCGACATGTGGGTCCTGGCGGGAAGTTTCCCGCCTGCGCCAGTTTGCCCTATCCCTTATTTTTTTAATTTAAAATTTAAATCTGTTTTTCTTTAGGAATTTTCTGAAAACTTCAATGGGCCTTAACTGGGTCATACGGACTCCGATTTTCGAAAACTCGGACTCTATTTCGCGTATTTTTCCGAGACGAACGCAATGGCATAGCCCGTTTCTCTTGATTCAGATTTTTAAATTAAATTCTGCCTCGATTTTCATTATTACAGGTTGTTGAAAATACGGGTTGTTACATTCTCCCCTCCTTAAAGGATTTCGTCCCCGAAATCTTCAAGTTAGGAAGAACGTATCCTACCATCCAATCATCCATCTACTCAAAGCATCATCCACGAGCAATCATTGTCCTTAAAAGATTCTAAATGCTGGATGAACATATGCAAAAGTGTATGTATATGTACTTATCCAATGCAAAGATCAATGCAAAACATGTTAGTGAAATGTATCCATATGTATGCAAATCCCTAACATAATGTATAATATCTACATGCGTGCTCAATCATACATCCATATGCAACATCCATGTGATAGCATACGAATTTCATCCAAGAATAAGCATCAACACTCATGCACATGCAATATGAGGAGTGTGTGAGCCGATCTAGTGCCTAATGTGTATCATGCATCCACGAGTAACCACTTGCAAACACTTGCAACCACTTGCAACCATCAAACATAACATGCCTCAAACACATGTTTCATCCAAAGGGTTTCTACCTAAGGTTCTCATGATAAGATAGACACGATAAACTAGATAAATATGGATAGCAAAGAGAAAGATATGCTAACAAAAGGAAAGAGATTGAGAGTGTACCCTCAAAAAGGAATGGATAAATCCCACGCATCTTCTCCTCGGTTTCCCAAGTTGCGTCTTCTTCGGCTTCACCCCATTGAACCTTCACCAACTTGACCTCACGATTCCTTAGCTTCTTGGTCTCTGTCTCCAAGATACGAATCGGAGCTCTCCTCAAGGTAGCCTCTTTCTCCACTTCCACATCTTCCAAAACACTTGGCTCCACAATCTCTGCTGATTTATGCAAACACTTTCGGAGATGCGAGACATGAAAAACATCGTGTACTCCGGCAAGCTTCTCGGGCAACTTCACTCTATAAGCCATCTGCCCGATCCTCTCAACAATGGGGAATGGTCCAACAAATCTCGGGGCTAACTTCCCGACTGCTCCAAATCGGACTACATTCCGCAAAGGAGAAACCTTCACGAAAACCATATCCCCTACATCAAACTCCAAATCAGTCCTTCGCCTATCAGCATAAGATTTCTGTCTGTCTTGGGCCGCCTTCATCCGTCTTCTGATCAACTCGACCTTCTCGGATGTATCTCTAATCATGTCAGGCCCAAGTATAAGCTTATCTGTAGTCTCCCACCAACATGTAGGTGACTTGCACGGCCTCCCATATAAAGCCTCAAATGGTGCCATCCCAATGCTCGCCTGATAACTGTTATTATATGCAAACTCAACAAGTGGAAGATGGTCTTCCCAAGTACCACCAAAATCCAGAATACAAAGCCTCAATAGATCCTCGAGTACCCTATTTACCCTTTCGGTTTGGCCGTCCGTCTGTGGGTGATAAGCAGTACTCAGATTCAACCTCGTGCCCATAGCCTCTTGCAAGCTATTCCAGAATTGACTTGTAAAGATTGGGTCACGGTCACTGACAATACTAGAAGGGACTCCATGCAGTCTCACAATCTCACGAAGATATACGGACGCTAGCCAAGATGCTGTCCTCTTACTTTTCACCGGAATAAAATGAGCACTCTTCGTAAGTCTATCTACAATAACCCAAATGCTCGTATTCCCTTTCCTTGACCTCGGAAGCCCATCAATAAAGTCCATGGAGATACTCTCCCACTTCCAAAGTGGAACGTCCAGAGGATGCAATAGCCCACCGGGCTTCTTTGACTCGGCCTTAACTTGCTGGCAAATGATACATCTAGAGACAAACTCCGCCACATCCTTCTTCATCCCAGGCCAAAAGAAAATACGCCTCATATCTTGGTACATCTTATCCCCGCCTGGATGTATAGTCAACTTAGAGCGATGTGCTTCCTCCAGAACTTTCCTTACTAAATCTTCCACCCTGGGGACACATAACCTTCCATCTCTCCTCAGCCAACCCTTGTCATCAACAAAATATCGAGCGAGGTGACTAGACGTCTCTCCTCGAATCAGCTTATCCATAATCTCAACTATCTGAGGGTCTTCCTTCTGCGAAGCCCCAACTTGATCCAGAAGGGTAGGCCTGAGCTCAAGAGATGCTAAAGAACCGGCCATCGACTCAACTGCCAAAGAGAAATCGAAGGTTGCCAAGAACTCTAAATTCTTCATCTCAACAAATAGAGGACTTAGTGTCAACCTTCTTCTACTCAATGCATCCGCTACAACATTCCCCTTGCCAGGGGTATAGGCTATATCAAAATCGTAGGACGCCAAGAATTCCATCCACCTTTGCTGCCTCAAGTTCAGATCCTTCTGCGAAAAGAGATACTTCAAAGACTTATGATCAGTATACAGCTCAAATCTCTCTCCCAGAAGATAATGACGCCAAGCCTTGAGTGCATATACTATCGCTGCCAACTCCAGATCATGAGTGGGATAATTTTTCTCATGCACCTTAAGTTGCCTACCACCAAAACATATAACTCTGCCTTCTTGCATCAGAACGGCGCCCAATCCCATGCCACAGGCATCAGTGTACACGGTAAATATCTTACCACCATCGGGTAAAGCTAGAACTGGTGCTGAGGTAAGGGCTCTCTTGAGTCTCTGAAAAGCAAGCTCACAGTCCATATCCCAAGCAAAAACTAAGTTCTTCTTCGTCAACTTAGTAAGAGGAGCGGATATCTTCGCGAAGTCCTTGATGAACTTCCGGTAAAATCCTGCAAGACCTAGAAAACTTCTCACTTCGGTTGCATTCCTTGGAGTCTTCCAGTCCTGCACAGCAACTACTTTAGCGGGATCCACCGCCAAGCCTTGCTTAGATACTATATGCCCAAGGAACCGAACTTCCCTTCTCCAAAAGTGACACTTGGAGAACTTGGCCTTTAACTGATGCGCTCTAAGCGTATCCATCACCTCTACAAGATGCCTTGCGTGCTCTTCTTCATCCTTGGAGAAGACCAAAATATCATCTACGAAGACCACGACAAACTTATTCAAGAACTCCCGAAACACCCTACTCATCAAGTCCACGAAATATGCGGGTGCATTCGTCAAGCCGAACGGCATAACAAGCCATTCAAAGAATCCATCTGGAGTTCTGAATGCAGTCTTGTCTATACTATCTTCAGCCACTCTGAGCTGATGAAATCCGGTAGCAAGATCAAGCTGAGAGAAAACAGAAGCACCGACAAGCTGGTCAAAAAGATCATCAATCCTCGGTAATGGGTGTCTGTTCTTCTTAGTCAGCTTATTCAACTCTCTATAGTCCACACAAAGTCGAAGAGAACCATCTGCCTTAGTAGCAAACACCACAGGCGCTCCCCATTCGGATATACTTCGTCTGATGAAGTTCTTCTCAAGCAACTCCTTTATTTGCTTGCTGAGCTCCCGTCTCTCACGCGGAGCCATGTGCCGAACGGGCAAAGAAACAGGCTTAGCATTATCCACCAGATAAATGCGAAAATCAATCTCTCGTTTAGGGGGCAACCCCTTAACTTCTTCAAAAACATCTGGATAATCTCGGACCACCCTTACAGACTGAAGGGTTTCCTCTGACGAGTCGAGAGATTCAAGATAGCACAACATGACGGGATCCTTCGGATTGCATGAAATTTCTAAGGTGTTGCCAAGGCGAGTCACAAGCCTCACAACCCTATGCTCACAATCAAGAATGGCTCCATATCTAGACAGCCAATCCATGCCCAAAATCAATCCGTATCCCCTGAAACCAAGAACATACGCACTACACAAGAACTCTACACTGAGTATAGAGATCCTCAGATCCTCACATATCATAGATAGATGAGCAGAACCCCCAATGGGATTCGAAACACAAACGGGATCATCCACTAAGCTAGTACTAAGGTGCAAGCTATCAACAAGATCAGATGAAATAAAGCTATGTGATGCACCAGAATCAAATAAGGTACGAACTGGAAGATCGGAAACATAAACAAGGTTCTCAACAGAAACAATACCTCGTTCGGGAACTGGAGTGGTGTTGAGAGCATGCACTTGCCCTCCAGATGATCCTGTACGTTGAGTCTGACTCTGCCCTTTCTTCTTCGGGCATTCCTTGCTGAAGTGTCCAGTCTCACCACAGGAAAAACATCCACCACTAAGCTTCCTTTTCTTCTTCCTACAATCCTTAGCAAAGTGTCCAGGTATACCACAGTAATTGCACTTTCCCTTGCCTTTGTTGTTGTTCCCCTTCTTGTTCTTGCTCTGATTCCCCTGACTGCTTTGACCACCTTGATTGCCTTTACTCTGAGAATCAGTCTTCTTTGCTTGGGTATCACCCGACTTGACCTCTTTCTTTCCCTCACCCTGAAGCAGAGCCATGTCAACCAAACTTTCAAAAGTAGCTCCATGCGGAATATGCGACATCGCTAAACCCTGCAGCGGCTCATTCAACCCTCTAGCAAATCGGAGAGCCTTCTTCTCAGGAGTGTTTACCATATCCATACCAAAACGGGCCAGCTGATTAAACTTGTTCACATACTCCTTGACCGACATATCATCTTGCTTTAATGCAATGAACTTCTCCATCTGTAAATTCGCCTCAGCGGAGGATAGAAACTTGGCCACAAATCTAGCCCTCAAATCGGCCCAAGTCTCTACGGGCCTCGTCCCATTGGTGACCTCCCACCAATAGGCCGCTTCGTCCTTCAAAAGCCACACTGTCAATAAGATCTTCCTCTCGTCATCAATCCTAAAGATAGCAAACAAGTCCTCCGTGTCTTTTAGCCAATTCCTAGCTTCAACAAAAGATTCCGTGCCTAGGAAATTCTTGCCTCCCATCGCCTTGAAGTCTTTACAAACCTTCGTGAACTCAACCTGAGGATGCTGAGGGGGAGGAGGAGGAAGAGGAGCCTCAGCAACTGGAGGAGGGGGAACAGGAACCACTAGAGGAGGGACATTAGGGAGAGGATTCTCAATTACAGGAGGAGGAGTGGGAGTAGGGTTTGCGGGGCCAGCTGCCGCCCTAGCGTCTAGAAGTCTCCTATACCAGAGTGGTACGTTTACTCCATCTGGGATGGCAAGATTCTCAGCCATACTGAAACGAAAGATAAGATAAGATTAGGTCAAGGGAACGAAGGATAACGCTAATGGCTTTTTGGGGAATAGCCTTTTAAAATACTAGACTTTTCTTTGGAAAATACTTTATACTTGTTTTGAAAATAATTTTTCAAAAGTCTTTTAAAAACTTTTTGTTCTTTCTTGTAAACCATATGCTCTGATACCAAATTTGTAACACCCCACCTCCGCTAGGGTCACTCTTTCGGGGCACTAGCTTCTGGGGAGTGTTAGAACTGGGTAAGCATGCATAATGATATATCAAGGCAGAACAGGAACATAAATATATATGTATATCAGAGTAAGTGAGAATAAAACAGCGGAATATCTCAAACCATCTCAAAACAAGTTTAGTACATCATAAAGTCAACTGCCAAAATAAACATGTCTAGTACATCATAACAGAAATACTGAAATATATAGTGCTATCCCCAAAATAAAGATGATAAACCATAGCGAGCTCAATGTCCAGTCATACATGAGCTATCCAGCAAACAAGCAAGCGATCCAAGCTAAGCACCACTATTCCCTCCCTGAGAACCTGGGGGGGGGGAAACGGAAGAAAAGAAGCGAAAGAAAACAGGTCAGTCAAAAAGACTGGTAAGCCCTACTACGATCAGTCTATAAACTAATAAAGTTAACATCATGATGGGAACTGAGATGAACATACTGGCAATAGATAAAGGTGTCATCACATATGGAAGATTAAACTTTGCACCATAGTGTACTAGCAACTAACATAACAGGTATTGATCCCTCAGCCCAAACTTTGGCCCAATAACATGAGGTGACCTTAATACAAGGCCCAGCCCAACGGTCTAGTCGATCGGCTCCCTATAAACCTAACACGTCAAGTGTTGGTGTCCATATGGCCCACATATGGTTGTAGTTAGACTGTGCTGGGTCCACCTTTGGGTGTATCAAGCCCTCGGGTGTCAACCCCAGACACTGAAGCAATAATGCACAGCCCTAACCTACTGGTACCCGTGCCTCGAGTTTGTCCAACACCGGACTACGTGCACGTCCGTAGCCCGCCTGGACCCGCACCGCTGTACCACTCAGCCATCGCCTTTTGGTCGCTTACATCCGTCCAGTAATCGTGCCCCGCCCTAGCCTAGCCTCTAGGGTTGTGATGATACCAAACTGGGATTACTGTTGGAACAGACCACGTTACTAGGGTTTCCTAAGAGGGTTAAGTGTGATTTAACCCTTCACTAATCATGGATTAAATTAGTTAAGTGTAACCCACAGTTCACCACTTAACCCCATTCAATCCCTCGAACCCCCAAATTGGTTAAGTATTAGTGGACCCTGACTTAACCCTAATCATGAGGCATTAATTAACTTAATGCACCTTAACCTCTCACATTAGACCTTGTTGTGGTTACTAGTTAGGCCGGGCGGGTCCGGGTAGGTTTACACCACAACTTAGTCTAACCTCGGGTTTTGGCACCACATGACCAACTTCTCACATTGGGTCCTATTGTTTGTAGCCACTAGTTAAGCCGGTCGGTTCCGGGTAGAATTACGCTACAAACTCAACCCAACCTCGAGTTGGCCACGCTTATGTTTTCTAAGTGTCATGTCCACTTTTAAAACACAATTACAAGTTTAACAAATACTTGGGTAGACCTAACTTAATAGGTAAATTCCCAAGGGGTAGACCTAACTTAATAGGTAAATTCTCAATCTTATATTTTCATGTATTTTAAGTTTTTCCCCAAACCCCCCCCCCCACGTCATTCTATCGCTTACATATTCGTCATAACGCATAGAGGATAGAAAAAGGGAACTTGGCACAACATACATGATGAATCTTACATATCATAATAAACATGCATAACATGTTGGACTTGCATAACTTAGCATAGTGAACTTGCATAAACATGCATAACTTGTTAAACTTGCAAATCATAGCATAGTGAACTTGCATAAACATGCATAACTTGTTAAACTTGCAAATCATGGCATAGTGAACTTGCATAAACATGCATAACTGTCAAACTTGCAAATCATGGCATAGTGAACTTGCATAAACATGCATAACTTATTAAACATGCATAACATAGCATAGTGAACTCGCATAAGCATGCATAACTTATTAAACATGCATAACATAGCATAGTGAACTCGCATAAGCATGCATAACTTATTAAACATGCATAACATAGCATAGTGAACTCGCATAAGCATGCATAACTTATTAAACATGCATAAATCCCAACTTTCATCACACATTAACTTTAGAGTTTCTAAAATGAAGGTAAGAGGGCTTACAACTATTATGAAGACACAAATCTACTAATAAAGATTGAGAAGCCCTTTTTATGCAAGCATATAAAAACCCAAAGCAAAGCTCCAATAAGAAAACACCCAAAAACACTAGCTTAGCAAATAAAACTTGCAACTTGATGATGTATGCAAGCTAATGATCATTCATACAACTTAGAAATGCTTGTATGAACATCAAAATCTTCATAGGAATGATACATGAAGAGGTTGGAGGCTAGGGTTTTTAAGTGGAGGCCATTTGAGAAATCAATTTGACATAGTTTGGTTGCTAGAATGATTAATGGGGTTTTAGGGTAGGTTTAGAGGCTTATTTATAGAAGATTAGAGTGTTTTTAGCCCTAGGATTAACCCTAGGATAGTTTTGGCCCGTCAGATTTCGGAACTCTCTAGAACCAAGCCACACAACCCAGCCCAAATCAAAATGGTGCGCCAGGCAACATTGCCTGGCTACCCCCTGTCGACAGGGCTGTCGACAGGGCTGTCGACACCATAGGGACCCTGTCGACAGGCCTGTCGACATGCGGGTCCTGGCGGGAAGTTTCCCGCCTGCGCCAGTTTGCCCTATCCCTTATTTTTTTAATTTAAAATTTAAATCTGTTTTTCTTTAGGAATTTTCTGAAAACTTCAATGGGCCTTAACTGGGTCATACGGACTCCGATTTTCGAAAACTCGGACTCTATTTCGCGTATTTTTCCGAGACGAACGCAATGGCATAGCCCGTTTCCCTTGATTCAGATTTTTAAATTAAATTCTGCCTCGATTTTCATTATTACAGGTTGTTGAAAATACGGGTTGTTACAGTTAGGTAATCCAACTTTATACGCTGAATTCCCAACTCGCTCGAGAATTGGAAATGGACCAACAAACCTTGGTGCTAACTTACCTCTCCTACCAAACCGAATCACACTCTTTAAAGGGGAAATCTTGATGAATACTGAATCACCAATGAAGAATTTCAAATCTCTTCGTCTTTTATCAGCATAACTCTTCTGCCTCTCTTGGGTTGCCTTCATTCGTTGTTGAATAACCCTTATCTTATCTAAAGTTTCTCTTATTACATCTGGCCCAAGCACAAATTTCTCACCGGTTTCCACCCAACATGATGGTGAGCTGCACGGTCTTCCATACAAAGCTTCAAATGGAGCCATACCAATACTGGACTAATAACTATTATTATACGAGAACTCAACCAGATGCAAATGGTCATCCCATGACCCCTCAAAATCTAATATGAAAGCTCTCAAGAGAGCCTCTTTGTTTGACCGTCGGTTGGAGGATGGTACGCGGTACTGAGATGTAATTCTGACCCCTAAAGCCTCATGTAAGCTCTTCCAAAACCCACTAGTAAATAATGGATCTCGGTCACTCACAATACCTTTAGGTACTCCATGAAATCTCACTACCCACTTCATATATAGTTTTGCTAACTTAGTTGACGTTCTATTCGACATGACCGGTATAAACCTTGCACTTTTGGTCAATAGATCCACAATCACCCAAATACTATCATGACTTGATCAAGTCCTTGGTAAACCATTAATGAAATCCATTTAGACTTGTTCCCATTTCCATTCAGGAATTTCCAACTGTTGTAACAAACCACTAGGCTTCTTTTGCTCGGCTTTAACTAACTGGCAATTCATGCACTTGGATATAAACTTCCCAACGTCTCTCTTTATCCCATCCCAATAGTAGGTCTGCTTTGTTTCTCGATACATTTTGTTACCACCGGGATGTATAGTTAGTTTCGAGTGATGACACTCTCTAAGCACTTCATCTCTCAATCCACTAACGTTGGGTACTAGTCTCCCATTCTGTCGAAGCCATCCTTCTCGATCAAGTACATACTTGTTCATTCCCTCACCATCGATACCCATCTCTACCTTGGAGATGATTTCCAATAGATTAGGATTGTCCCTCTGACTGGAATCAACCCGCTCAATCAAAGTCGGTCTGATCGTCAAACTTGCTAACATCTCTGGATCTAATTCATACTTAGGTATAAAATCATATCCCGCGATATACTCCAGTTGCTTCCATTCAAGAAACATAGCCCCCAAACTGGCATGTCTCCTACTCAATCCATCAGCTACCGCATTGTCGTTCCCGAGTGTGTATGCGATATTGAAGTCATATGAAGCCAAGAACTCTAATTATCTCTGCTGACAAAGATTTAAATCCATTAGAGAGAAAAGATACTTTAATGACTTATGATTGGTAAACAACTCGAATCTTTCTCCCAAGAGATAGTGTCCCCACATCTTCAATGCGAACACGATCGCTGCCAATTCCAAGTCATGGTATGATACCTTTTCTTATGTGGTTTCAGTTGCCGACTAACATAAGCTACAACCTTACCGCCTTGCATCAGTACAACACCTAGTCCAGTACCACAGGCATCCGTGTATACCGTCATCTCTTCTTTCCCTTTAGGAATAACTAAGACTGGTGCACACGTTAGCTTCTCCTTTAGACTCTTAAATGCATTCTCACACCTTTCGTTCCAAGCAAAAGCTTGATTCTTCATGATTAACTGAGTTAATGATGCCGCTATCTTGGATAAATCTTGAATAAACTTATGATAATATCAAGCTAATCCCAAGAAACTTCTCATGTCCGTTTCATTCTTAGGCGCAGACCAATCCTGCACCGTAGCCACCTTCACAGGGTCCACAACAATACCATTCTCTGAAACAACATGGCCTAAGAATCTCACTTCCTTCCTCTAGAAGTGACACTCAGAAAATTTCGCTTTCAGTTGGTGCTTCCTCAACACCTCCACCACTATCCTCAAATGTTCCTTGTGCTCTTCCTCTGTCCTCGAATAAATCAAGATATCATCCATGAACATAAGAACAAACTTATTTAATTGATCCCTGAAAACCCTATTTATAAGATCCACAAAATATGCGGGTGCACTAGTCAACCCGAAGAGCATGACCAACCACTCATAGAATCCAGACGGCGTCCGAAATGCCATTTTAGGTATACTCTCAACTGCTACTTGGAGCCGATGAAATCCTATCGCGAGATCTAACTGGGAAAATCCTCTTGCTCCATTTAGTTGATCAAATAAATCATCTATCCATGGAAGAGGATACTTATTCTTTGTAGTCACCTTGTTCAACTCGTGGCAGTCCACACATAAGCGAAGGGAACCATCGACATTAGTAGCAAATACAACTGGTGCTCTCCACTCGGAAACACTTCTTCAGATAAATCCCTTCTTCAAAAGATTGCCTACTTGCACTTCGAGCTCTTACTACTCCTTTGGCGCCATACGACGAAGATGCATCACTACAGGTCTGGCATCTTTCACTAAATCAATCCGAAACTCGATCTCTCGGTGTAGTGGAAGTCTGATCACTTCCTCAAAGATGTCCGAATACTTGCCAGCAATAGGAACATCTGATAACTCATGATGCGGTATGTAGAGGGAATTTAGAAAACTAGCCATCACCCCATCACTAGGTAGGCAACCCAATACCACCCTCCGCCCATCATTCGCTCAAATGGTCACCGAAGACCCCTCACAGTCTACCACCACCCCGTACCTTTGGAGCCAATCGACTCCCAAAATGATGTCAAACCCAGTAAAGCCCAAAATAAAGAAATCGCAAGCAAACATACATCCATGACTCATAAGACTATATTATGAAAAATCATGCAAAGGCTAGTCGAACCACCGATTGGATTCGTCAAAACTAAAGGTTTATCGACTATCTCGGTTTCCAATCCCAACCTATCTGCCAGGTCACTAGATACGAAGGAATGGGAAGCCCCGGTATCAAACAATACTCAAATAGGAACATCATAAATAGAAAGCATACCTTGAATAACGACACCCTTTCCCTTCTCCGTCGCAGTTGGGGGCATTCAACGAAGAAGGAACATCGTTGATAGCATATGCTTTCACGATCTGCTTCTCCTTAGGGGGTTGTGGACATTTATTTTTGAAATGTCCCACTTGATCACAGTTGAAGCACTTTTTCTCCCCTGGCTTCGCTCGACAATCTCTGATATAGTGGCCCTTCTTGTCGCAACCAAAGCACTTGATATCATTCTTATTCTTCTTTTTCTAACCATCCTTGGTTTGGTTCTGTTTTCTCATATTATGGGACTTCTTATTACCCCCATCGCTTACCAACGGCTTTGGCTCCTCTGTAGATGTAATAGCAACCTCAGTCTTCGGATTAGGGTAAAGGCTCTCTAATCTTAATGCTTTGCCTACAGCAGATTCGAAAGTCGCATCGATATGGTTTATAAGACTTTCCCCCAAGTACTCATCTAAGCCAGTTATGAACATCTCGTTCTTCTTCTCGCAGTATCGATAAGACACAATCCATATTTCGATAAGGTATCGAATTCAACAATATATTCCGAGAGTGCCCTACCATTCTGCTTATGCTTTAAAAATTTCTGGAATAATTCTGATTTCTGAGCAGCTGGAATAAACTTATCACTGAAGCGAGTCTTAAACCGATCCCAAGTAACATGATCCTCGGGAGTAGCCGCTTTAATAGCATTCCACCAATTCATTGCCCGTCCTTGAAGCTGACGTCATGCTAGCTTTCTCTTCATTGCATCATCGATCCCCAGATCCTCGAAGATGCGCTCACAATTATTAAGCCAATCCTGGACCTCCGTAGCCGATTCTGTTGCGTGGAACGGCTTCCCACCAAGACTAGTATAATCCTTGCTAAGCTTGGCGAAATCGGCTCTAGGCGCCTGCACTACTGCACCACCACCGTTGGCAGCATTAGGAACTGCTCCCTGAGCATCCCTAAGCTTCTCTCACATGAAGGCAGCAAACATCGTCCTCATGTCAGGGACATTCCCATTATTGGCCCCTGAACCCGCTCCCTCTTCAACTCCCGGTGCGGAGTTCCTCACCGTATTCCTCGTATTTCGGCTCATCTTTCAATCTGTAAAGAGAAAACGATTAACCATCTCCTTAGTGGTACGAGTGCAGTGTGACTTCATCCTTAGATATACTAATAGTGTATATATATAGTTTTGAAAACCAAAATATCACAATTACGCGCTCTCATATACGTATACTATCTCTCCCTGATGTCTTCCCCTAGGTTAAACTACGCAACCTAGGTTCTAATACCAAGTGTGATGGTCGCCCCATACCATCAGACATTTCCCCGAAATACGTTGTGCCAATGCCCAACTGGCATGGGACGATCGTCAAAAGGGTTGAAACAATGAATTACCAAAGAACCTGTAGTATATCTCAAAGTGCATGGAATAAAATATAATAATAACATAACTCGATATAAAACAGGCAAGATAGTATATAAGTTGAAAACTAAGCCATACCCATCGGAGTAACGGAAACCAAAATACAGCTTCATATCCAATTATTAAAACTTTAAAATACTGTCTCTAAAAGGAAATAAAAGAGGTACACTACTAATACCAGAAGAAGTGACCAGCAACAACACAAAGAGAATATATATATATAGTACGTGGAAGCCTCCTGCTCGTCTCCGGATAGCTACTCGTGCATTACCACCTAACCTGCCTCTTGTATGCTCGTTTAGTAGTACCTAGACCAATAATAAGAGACATAAAACTCTGGGTCAGACGAAACTCTGGTGTAAGTGATAACAAATCTATGTAACTAAATAAAGCAATAACAGGTATAAATAACCATACCTGACCTGGACCTGCAACCAAAGAGTTAGCACAACAAGATGTACAATACACTAAGGTAACATTAACATAGAGTGCAAAATGGAAGTGTGTGTGTCATGGTGATAACAAACATCAAACATAGCAATCATTCCTCACATCTCTCACTCAGTGCGTAAAGAATACGATATCCAACGGTTTAATCACCAAATCCATTGGGGCCATGACGGGTCCACACAACTGTGGACTCCGTACAACTATTGTTATGACCACACCGCCCTGGTCTGTAGTCAATAACCCTACCCAGTCCACACCACCCTGGCTCTGGGGTACGGGATAACCAATCCACACCGCCCTGTCTCTGGTTCGTCTGCATGCCCCCTCTCCCAATGGTGAACCAAAGTTATAGATATCGATAACTCCTTTGCACACGTCCAGCAGCAAAGCCCATCTCTTGAAGTTAACTCGTTGGTTCCCATCTGGATCCTGAGTAATAACTTTCTGCTTGGACTTCCTTTGCATCTCGGATTTTGGTCGAATTGGAGTTGATCTTCAGAAGAATTCATGATTGTCGTCGTGTGGTAGAAGCTCAAATTCGGTTCGATTCGGGGTCACCATCATGGCTCGGTTCGTGGTAATCATCGGCTCGTGATCACCATCTGTTCGTGGTTACCATATGGGTCGTGACCATAGGGGTCATGGGTCGTGATCCACCATTGGGGCCGCGGTTCGTGGGTCGTGATCCACCATCAAGGTCGTGGGTCATGGTCCACCATCGGGGTCGTGGGTCGTGATCGACGATTGGGGTCGTGGTCCACCATCAGGACCTGAAACCTTGTAGTTATTCCAGCAAGTTAATTTCGCCAAACGATGGGATTTTCAACCATTCTAACTTTCTATGCAATCAAAAAACATACCTAACAGCAGTAGTAACATGTAGAATCAACCAAAAACACCAGAACAGTGATTTCATATGTTAATTTAGGTCAAACATACTCGAATCCATGATTTACCCCCTAATCCCCTAAATTCCGGAATTAACAAAATAAATCCAAATCAACCCAATTTCATATATGTGAAATAAAATATGATCTTAGAATTTATGCATATTTTTCCATAATTTTTGGATGTGTAATTTCGCTAACTATCACTAATCACCCCAAATTATCTCTAATTAGTGTATAAACTTGCAAACTACTCACCTTAGCCAATAATAAATGATAGATCTGAAACTTTTACTGATTCGGCTCGGATTCCAACGTGGTGCAGCAGCTCCACCTCGAATTCAGTGTTAATCCGACTTGATTTGATATAAATTTGATTAATTAGTGATTAGAAAGTGATAAGAGAAAGATTTAGAAGACGGAAGCCTTGATTAGGGTTTGAGAAAGGTTTGTGGTGGCTAGAAAAATGGAAGGAGATGATTCTCCAGCTCCTTTCAACCCTCCCATAACCCTGATCCCAAATTGGGTTATGGGCCTAGCTGCTAATCACTCTATTAAGCCCAATTAGGCTGTTTTCTGTAACAACCCGTATTTTTAATAACATGTTAAAACCATAAATAAAGGCAGAATTAATTTTTAAAATAAGAATCAAGGGAAACGGGTTATGCCATTGCGTTCGTCTCGGAATTCTGCTTGAAATAGATTCCGAGTTTGCGTAAAACGGATATCGTACGAAGAAGATATGGACGAACGAAGTTAGGCAGAAAACCCAGAAACGGGCCAGAAAGCACTGGCGCACTCGGGAAGTGCGCCAGAAAAAAATTGTACTAGCGCACTTGGGAAGTGCGCCCATGCAATTTTGCACTGGCGCACTTGGCAGGTGCGCCCAGGACGAGCAGAAACCTGCTGGTCAGGCCCTGGCTGGCCTGGTCGGGTTCTGGTCGAATTTCTAAGCTCTGGTGTGTCACTAGGGCTAACTTGTCACTTTCTGATTGGCTTCTCTTGAGATGGATGGCCTTGATTAACTCTAGCTTCATCGATGGCTATAATTAAATTGAAATTCTATATAAACAGCCTCCTAGCCTCATTCTCTTTACACCATTCTTCTCTAACCTTATGCTGCTCAAACTCTTGATGATCATGGCTTCTCCGTCTTCCTCTAAATTAAATTAAATTAAAAATAAAATGCGAAGATTATTTCTTGAAGACTACGGCTAGGAATTGGGGATTTGCTTCTACAATCAAGATTCAACAATTCAGCAATTCAATGACAAACTTTTAGACTTGACTTCTACATCTTTCTTAGACCACGATCTGTAAGTTCAAGTTACTTTTAGATAAAAGCTGTAAACTTAATATCCATGTTGTAAATTGGAATTGGATCTATGTATGGTAATTGATTCATATCTATTCTTGTTCATCTTGGATCTTGACTTTCATGAATATTGCTTTGGGCTTATTCATGTTGTAAATCAAACTCTCTCATATCTATAACCTTAACATGCCTATGACGTTGAAACTATTGTTAATGGCCAAGGACTATGACTGTGAACATAAGACTACGCCTATGCCTATGACTGAGAACATAAGACTATGCCTATGACTGTGAACATAAGACTATGCCTATGCCTATGACGGTGAACATAAGACTATTGCCTATGACTATGACAAGGACAATGGTGGCTAATCACCTATGACTCTTGACTATGAGAATCATTACTTATGATTATGAACATAAGGCTATTATCTATGACCATGACTTTGAAACTATTACTTTTAATTGCCTATGACTATTTGCCTAGAACTATTTTGGATAATTATCCATGACTATTTTGATTAATCGCTTATGGTTCATAATTATGAGATTTCTGCCTATGACCATGACTATGACTACTGGGGTTAATTGCCTAAGACTATTATAGTTGATTGTTCATGCCCATAGTTGAATCCCATGTTGTACACCAAATTTTCAGTTGTTGGATCTCATACCTAGGGTGTGACTTGCTTAGTTTATCCGCTATTATGTACACCAAAGCCATTGGATCCATTATCCTTATATTTGGCTTGCTCTTGCATGCCTATTCTTTTATGTCAACTTTTATCATGACTATCACCTTATCTTGCTAGATTTGAAATCCTATATGCTAGTGATGCTGTAACCAATTATCTCAAGTTATATCATGCTAGTCTTGTAATCCCTTTTATCGCTTTATGCTCATCCCTTTTGCTAACATAGTTTGGATGTTATTCCCTTTATTTCGAGATTTGGATTTATTTGTAGTATAGATCGATTCACGTTTACGTGCGATGGGAATACGATTTGGATAGATTAGGCTAAACATGAATGGTTATGAACATGAATTGTGAACTTGATAATAGGAAAAACTTGAAACATGAACATTGTTATAACTTGAATCTGGATGTGGGCATGAAACTTATCCTTGAAACTTGACACGAACTTGACATGAATCTTGAACATGGACATGACACTAGAATGAACTTGAAAATGGCCAACTCGAGGTTGGGTTGAGTTTGCAGTATAATTCTGTCCGGAACCGCCCGACAAATCCAGTGACTGCAAACAGTAGAATCCAATGTGAGTAGTTGGTCATATCGCGCTTGAAACCTGAGGTTAGACTGAATTGTGGTGTAAATCTGCCCGGAACCGCCCGGCATATCCAGTGACCACAACAACATGTCTAATGTGAGAGGTTGGGGTACATTAATGAATTAATGCCACATGATAGGGTTAAGTCATGAACATGAAAGACAACACTTAACCAACTTGAGACAGGATTGGTAGGGTTAGGTCATGAACTTGAACGACAACACCTAACCAACCTGACACGTGAATTGTATGGCTAAGTCACGAACTTAAATGACAACACTTAGCCAATTTGACATGCTAGGCTGATAAGGGTTTAGTCTCGAATTTAAATGACAATACTTAACCTGCTGGACGGAAACCCTAGTTACGCGGTCCATTTCAGCAGTAACCCACTAGATGTATCATGGTACCCTGGAACTAGGCAGGGTGGGGCACGATTACTGGGCTGATTGTAAGAGACCAGAATGACGGCTGTGTTGGTGCGCCAGTGTAGGTTCAGGCGGGCTATGGTCATGCACGTGGTCCGGAGTTGAAAAAGCAGGCATTGGGCATCAGTAGGTTTATCTATGCATTGATTCGTGTCGGTGGTTGGCACCCTAGGGCTTGATACACCCTATGGTGGACATAGCACAGGTGACTACATTCGTGATAGGGTCGTATGACACAGACACACGTTGAGCTAGAACTTGTAGGGAGCCGATCGACTAGTGGATCGTTTCGTTGGACCTAGAAATGGGTCATTTCATGATATTGGGCCAAGGGATTATTTCCTGATTTATATAAGACATGGGTTTGGGATTCTAGTACAGTTAATGCAGCGAACCTTGAATATGTGATGCTATACTTGATTTATACTTGATTTATCATGTTACCTTAGTCTATCTTGCCCATCTTGACAGCATCCTTATGTTTACTTTCAGTTTATACATGTCATGTTACCTTTATCTGTTTTTATGATGAAAGTCACTTGGACTTACCAGTCGTTATGACTGACCCGTTTTCTTTTGCCTCTTTTCCTTCTGTTTCCCCCCAGGTTCTTAGGGAGGAAACTCGAGCACTTAGCTTGGATTTCGCTTGCTTTTGATTCAGCTCATGTATGGTTTGATCTTGGGCTATGCTATGGCTGCATTTTCTGCTACCTTTTGGGAATTAAGCTACTTTTGATGTTTTAAGTTTATGCTTCTTTGTTTATGCAAGACAGAATTTATTGTAATGGAAAATAATGACCTTGGATATTTGATGTAAAAGGCTTTGACTCTTTTTGAAAGTAATGAAATTATCTTTTGATTCTTCCGCTATTTTATCTATGTTCTGTCTTGTAATATTTCTGTGTTTGTTTACCTCGATAATGCTTCTCCAAAACTAGTGCATTCCCTTTATGAGTGACCCTAGCGGAGGTGGGGTGTTACATTTGGTATTAGAGCAGAAGGTTACCAGACTGGGCAAAAGTTTTTAAAAAACTTCTGAAATTATTTTCAAAACCGTTTACAAAGAAGCATTTTTTTTCAAGAAAAGACTTGTTTTATTTAAAGGTTATTCCCCAAAAGCCATTAGCACTATCCTTTGTTTCCTCATTTGAATCTCTTCTTTTTCATTTCAGCATGTCTGGGAATCTTAACTTTCCAGAGGGCGTGCCAATACCTGGCTGGTTTAGGAGGTACTTAGAGGCTAGGAACAACGATGCAGGACCAGCAGATATTCCTCCTCCAGCTGCAGCGATTCCTCCTCCTCCGCCCCCTCCTCGTGCAATTGCTTTCTCAAAGATCTGTAAAGATTTTAGGGCCATGGGTGGAAAGGATTTCAAGGGAACTGAATCATTCGTAGAAGCGAGGAACTGGCTCAAAGAAACTGAGGATCTATTCGTTATCTTCGAGGTGGACGATAGGCAGAAGGTACAGTCGGCGGTATGGTTGCTCAAAGACGAAGCTTCCTATTGGTGGGAAGTCACTAACGCCGAGAGGCCGGTTGAAACATGGATGAATTTCAGAGTAAGGTTTGAGATGAAATTCCTCTCGCAAGCTGAACGAAGTCTACAGCTGGAAAAATTCTTATCTCTTAAGCAAGGAAGTATGACGGTCAAGGAGTACGTCCATCAGTTCAATCAGCTGGCTCGATTTGGACTGGACTTAGTAAATACCCCTCATAAGAAGGCTCTCCGTTTTGTCAAAGGATTGAATGAGCCACTTCACAGCTTAGCCATGACCCACGTACCTATGGGGGCTACTTATGAAAAGCTAGTAGACATGGCGCTCTTAAGTGAAGAAGACAAGAATGGCAAGAAGGAGGTCAAGGCGAATGAATCTCAAAACAAGAAGGTAGACTCCGAGAAAGGAGGCAAGAACAACAACAACAATAAGGATAACAAGACACATGAGAAAAGAAAATGCCACTTCTGTGGTATTGAGGGGCATATAGTCCAATATTGTAGAAAGAAAAAGATGAAGATGGGAGCATGCTTTCCGTGTGGTGATATTGGACATATCAGCAAGAACTGCCCTAAGAAGCAAGGGCAAGCCCCACAGGCAGGACCTTCTGGGGGGTACATCTTTAACTTCTTCTCCTAGATGCTTTGTTTATCTTGCTTATCTTCTCAATCCTATCTTGAGAACCTTAGGTAGAACCCTTTTGGATGTAAACATGTGATTGAAACATGTTATGGTTGACGTTTGCAAATGGTTGCAAGTGGTCGCAAGTGGTTGCTCGTGGTTGCATAACACACATTAGGCACTAGATCGGCTCAGACACATTTTCTTATTGCATATGCATGAGTGTTTATACTTGTCTATGGATGAAATTGAATGTGTTATCATGTGAATGTTGCATATGGATGAATGTTTGTGCACACATATAGTGTTTATGTGACTAGGACTAATTGCATGCATGTTGGATTCATGGCACTAAACATATTTTGCATTAAGAAGATCAATCAAGCCTTATCATTTGCATTAGATAAGGAACGTATACACACACTTTCTGCATATGTTCATATAGCATTAGAAATCTTTTAAGGACAATGGCTGCTTGTGGATGATGTTTTGAGTAGATGGTTGATTGGATGATAAGATGCATTCTTCCTAACTTGAACATTTCGGGGACGAAATCCTTTAAGGAGGGGAGAATGTAACAACCCGTATTTTTAATAACATGTTAAAACCATAAATCAAGGCAGAAATAATTTTTAAAATAACAATCAAGGGAAACGGGTTACGCCATTGCGTTCGTCTCGAAATTCTGCTTGAAATAGAGTCCGAGTTTGCGTAAAACGGATACGTACGAAGAAGATATGGATGAACGAAGTTAGGCAGAAAAACCAGAAATGGGCCAGAATGCACTGGCGCACTTGAGAAGTGCGCCAGAACAAAATTGCACTGGCGCACTTCCCAGGCAATTTTGCATTGGCGCACTTGGCAGGTGCCCCCGGGACGAGCAGAAACCTGCTGGTCAGGCCTTGGCTGGCCTGGTCGGGTTCTGGTCGAATTTCTGAGCTCTGGTGTATCACTAGGGCTAACTTGTCACTTTCTGATTGGCTTCTCTTGAGATGGATGGCCTTGATTAACTCTAGCTTCATCGACGGCTATAATTAAATTGAAATTCTATATAAACAACCTCCTAGCCTCATTCTCTTTACACCATTCTTCTATAACCTTATGCAGCTCAAACTCTTGATGATCATGGCTTCTCCTTCTTCCTCTAAATTAAATTAAATTAAAAATAAAACGCGAAGATTATTTCTTGAAGACTACGACTAGGAATTGGGGATTTTCTTCTACAATCAAGATTCAACGATTCAGCAATTCAACGACAAACTTCTAGACTTGACTTCTACATCTTTCTTAGACCACGATCTGTAAGTTCAAGTTACTTTTAGATAAAAGCTGTAAACTTGATATCCATGTTGTAAATTGGAATTGGATCTGTGTATGGTAATTGATTCATATCTGTTCTTGTTCATCTTGGATCTTGACTTTCGTGAATATTGCTTTGGGCTTATTCATGTTGTAAATCAAACTCTCTCATGTCTATAACCTTAACATGCCTATGATGTTGAAACTATTGTTAATGGCCAAGGACTATGACTGTGAACATAAGACTACGCCTATGCCTATGACTGGGAACATAAGACTATGCCTATGACTGTGAACATAAGACTATGCCTATGACGGTGAACATAAGACTATTGCCTATGACTATGACAAGGACAATGGTGGCTAATCTTACCTATGATTATGAACATAAGGCTATTATCTATGACCATGACTTTGAAATTATTACTGTTAATTGCCTATGACTATTTGCCTAGAACTATTTTGGATAATTATCCATGACTATTGTGATTAATCGCTTATGGTTCACAATTATGAGATTTCTGCCTATGACCATGACTACTGGGGTTAATTGCCTAAGACTATTATAGTTGATTGTTCATGCCCATAGTTGAATCCCATGTTGTACACTGAATTTGCATTTGTTGGATCTCATACCTAGGGTGTGACTTGCTTAGTTTATCCGCTATTATGTACACCAAAGCCATTGGATCCATTATCCTTATATTTGGCTTGCTCTTGCATGCCTATTCTTTTATGTCAACTTTTATCATGACTATCGCCTTATCTTGCTAGATTTGAAATCCTATATGCTAGTGATGTTGTAACCAATTATCTCAAGTTATATCATGCTAGTCTTATAATCCCTTTTATCGCTTTATTCTCATCCCTTTTGCCTAACATAGTTTTGATGTTATTCCCTTTATTTCGGGATTTGTATTTATTTGTAGTATAGATTGATTCACGTTTACATGCTATGGGAATACGATATGGGTAGATTAGGCAAAACATGAATTGGTTATGAACATGAATTGTGAACTTGATAATAGGAAAAACTTGAAACATGAACATTGTTATAACTTGAATCTGGATGTGGGCATGAAACTTATCCTTGAAACTTGACACGAACTTGACATGAATCTTGAACTTGGACATGACACTAGAATGAACTTGAAAATGGCCAACTCGAGGTTGGGTTGAGTCTGCAGTGTAATTCTGCCCGGAACCGCCCGACAAATCCAGTGACTGCAAACAATATGATCCAATGTGAGTAGTTGGTCATATCGCGCTTGAAACCCGAGGTTAGACTGAGTTGTGGTGTAAATCTGCCCAGAACCGCCCGGCATATCCAGTGACCACAACAACAAGTCTAATGTGAGAGGTTGGGGTGCATTAATGAATTAATGCCACATGATTGGGTTAAGTCATGAACATGAAAGACAACATTTAACCAACTTGAGACAGGATTGGTAGGGTTAGGTCATGAACTTGAACGACAACACCTAACCAACTTGACACGTGAATTGTAGGGCTAAGTCACGAACTTAAATGACAACACTTAGCCAATTTGACATGCTAGGCTGATAAAGGTTAAGTCTCGAATTTAAATGACAATACTTAACTTGCTGGACGGAAACCCTAGTTACGCGATCCATTTCAACAGTAACCCACTAGATGTATCATGGTACCCTGGAACTAGGCAGGGTGGGGCACGATTACTGGGCTGATTGTAAGCGACCAGAACGACGGCTGTGTTGGTGCGCCAGTGTAGGTTCAGGCGGGCTATGGTCGTGCACGTGGTCCGGAGTTGAAAAAGCAGGCATTGGGCATCAGTAGGTTTATCTATGCATTCTTGATTCGAGTCGGTGGTTGGCACCCTAGGGCTTGATACACCCTATGGTGGACCTAGCACAGGTGACTACATTCGTGATAGCGCCGTATGACACAGACACACGACGAGTTAGAACTTGTATGGAGCCGATCGACTAGTGGATCGTTTCGTTGGACCTAGAAATGGGTCATTTCATGATATTGGGCCAAGGGATTATTTCTTGATTTATATAAGACATGAGTTTGGGATTCTAGTACAGTTGATGCAGCGAACCTTGAATATGTGATGCTATACTTGATTTATACTTGATTTATCATGTTACCTTAGTCTATCTTGCCCATCTTGACAGCATCCTTATGTTCACTTTCAGTTTATACATGTCATGTTACCTTTATCTGTTTTTATGCTGAAAGTCACCTGGACTTACCAGTCTTTATAACTGACACGTTTTCTTTCGCCTCTTTTCCTTCCGTCTCCCCCCAGGTTCTCAGGGAGGAAACTCGAGCACTTAGCTTGGATTTCGCTTGCTTTTGATTCAGCTCATGTACGGTTTGATCTTGGGATATGCTATGGCTGCATTTACTGCTACCTTTGGGGAATTAAGCTACTTTTGATGTTTTAAGTTTATGCTTCTTTGTTTATGCAAGACAAAATTTATTGTAATGGAAAATAATGACCTTGGCTATTTGATGTAAAAGGCTTTGACTCTTTTTGAAAGTAATGAAATTATCTTTTGATTCTTCCGCTGTTTTATCTATGTTCTGTCTTGTAATATTTTTGTATTTGTTTACCTCGATAACGCTCCCCCAAAACTAGTGCATTCCCTTTGTGAGTGACCCTAGCGGAGGTGGGGTGTTACATTTTCCATCTTTCAAATCTTATTTCTGCTATATCTCCCAAACGATAAGTCTGTTTGATTAATGTGACCACTCTACGGAATGGGAAACCATCATCCGAATACAATGGAAGTCGTTTCAGGTCAAAACTCCTTACTAATAAAAAGTTATAGGAGAAACACGATTCAACAATGGTAAAATGGTTGTTTTTAATCCGGCAAAAATCATGAATGTGGGAAATGGACCCAATAGTCATTTCCCAAAGTTACATGAATATATGACTTCGTATGAAAATAAAACAAATATTCTACGATCCTCTGATACGTAGAATACGGGTCGTTACACTTGGGTACACTCTCCTCGGCTACCCGTAGCTAATGGAATCCTGTCGCAAGGACTAACTGAGAAAATATCTGTGCGCCATTCAATTGGTCAAATAAATCATCTATTCGTGGAAGAGAACACTTATTCTTTCTCGTCACCTTGTTCAGCTCACACTAGTCTACATATTATCTAAGGGAACCATCCGCTTTCGTGGAAAATACAACCAGTGCTCCCCATCTGGAAATACTTCTACGAGTATACCCTTTACTCAATAGGTCACTCACTTGCACTTCGAGCTCCCGCTATTCTCTTGGTGCCATCTATCGAAGAAGCATGACTATAGGTCTGGCATCTTTCACTAAATCAAATTGAAACTCAATCTCTCAGTGTGGTGGAAGTCCGGTCACATCCTCGAAAATATCTGAATACTCGCTAATAATAGGCACACCTAATAACTCATCGTGCATGATGTCGAGGGAATACAGAAAACTAGTTATCACCTCATCACTAGGTAGGCAACTCAACACTACCCTCAGCCCACCATCTTCCCCAATGGTCACCGAAGACCTCTTACAGTCCACCCCCATGCCTTTGGGCCAATCGACTCCAAGGATAATACCAAACCCAATAAATCTAAAACAATAAAATTACAAGCAAACATGACTCGATAAGACCAACCCACTACAAATCATGAAATGGCTAGTATAATCACCAATCCGGTTCGTCACAACTAAAGGCCAGTCAACGATTTCAGGTTCCAATTCCAGTTTATTTACCAGATCACTAGAAATAAATGAATGGAAAGTTCGAGTTTCAAACAAAATTGGAGCAGGAATGTCATAAACTGAAAGCATACCTTATATGACGATACCCTTTCCTTTCTCTTTCTTCGTCGTTGTTAGGGCATTCGACAAAGAAGGAACAACGTTGATAGAATATGCTTTCACAATTTGCTTCTGCTTAGGAGGCTTAGGGAAGTCCCTCTTGAGATGTCCTAGTTTGTTGCAGTTATGGCACTTCTGGCCTCCGACCTTACACTCTAATATAATGGCCCTTTTCCCCATACAGGTCGCACTCTACCTCTGACCTAGGCTTCCTTTTGTGACCATCCTTAGCTTGAAGTGGGTTTCTCTTATTAGGGAACCTTTTCTTCTTGCCTCCACCGCCATCCTATGGTTTTGGCTCCACCTTAGGGGAAATAGTAGCAATTTCAATTTTAAATTTAGGATAAAGGCTTTCTGACCTCAAAGCTTTCCCTACGATGGACTCGAAAGTCTTATCTATGTGATTTATAAGCCTCTTTCCTAAGTAACCATCCAACCCCGTGATGAATTTCTCATTCTTCTTCTCAGCAATATCAATAAAGGACATTCCATACCTCGACAAAGCGTCAAACTCATCAGTATACTCAGAAACAGTCCTACCATTCTGCTTTAGCTCAGCAAATTTCCAGAACAACTCCGATTTTTGAGAAGTCATAATAAAATTCTAACAAAATCGAGCCTTGAATTGATCCTAAGTAAACTTGTTTTCGGGGGGTAGCAGCTTTAACATCATCCCACCAATTCATGGCTCTGCTCTGGAGATGGCATGAAGCCAACCTTCTTTTTGTAGCATCATCGATCCTAAGATCGATAAAGATACGTTCACAAGTATTAACCCAATCTTGAACCTCCATAGTCGACTCCATTCCTTGGAACGATTTACAACCCAAACTGGTGAAATCCTTGTTTAGCTTAGCAAATTCGACTCTAGGTGCTTGCACCAGTGCACCACCGCCCTCAGCAACATTCGGAGCAGCTCCTTGAGTATTTCTAAGCATCTCAGTCATAAAGCAGTAAACATTGTCTAGATATAAGGAGCATTAGCATTTTTGGCTCCTGAGCCTGCTTCTTCTTTAACTCCAGATGCAGAGTTCCTAGCAGTGTTCCTCATCGGACGACTCATCGTTCAACCTATAAAGAAGTCGATTAATCGACTTTCCAAGGAACGCTACTTAGTGGTGCTTGTGCAGTGCAACTTTCTTAAATATACAAATACACGCACTCATATATATATATACTCTTCCCTTCTCATTACCCACTTAGGTTAAACTACGCAACCAAAGCTCTGATACCAAATGTGACAACCGCCCTATACCAGCTAACTCTCAACTAGTTGCTGTGGTGCTCGACTAACACAAGACGAGCATTAAAGTTGAAATAACAAAACCCAAGTAACTTGTCATACAACATAAGTACAAAATTAACCAAATATAGTTACATCTCTAAAATACCGTCTCTAAAAAAAAATACACCATTTATTCCCAAAGTAGTGCTCAACGGAAGAAAACAGGGATAAGAGTATATATAATATGTAGGAGCCTCCTGCCCGTCCCGATCAGCTACTCGAGCACACTAACCTGTATCTAGTCTGCTCATTTAAGAGCATCTAGAGTAATATAAAGCAAAACATAAAACCCCAAGTCATACGAAGTCTGGTGTGAGCGATAGTAATCTCAAACACTAAATAGGGTAACATAATAGGTATGGAAAATCATACCTGACTTGGTCCTACATCCAAAGAGTTAGCACATATAATCTTGTACTCTACTCTAAGGTAATCTCAATACTGAGTGTAGATGGAAGTGTGCGTGACATAATCATAACAAACATGTCATACATCTTCACATTCTCTCACTCAATGCCTGAGTGCACGATCACATTGGTCTGTATTGTACCCCATGGATAAGGACCCGAACCTAGTCTCACACGTCACTTGTTTTTTTTGAACTCGGAATAAGCCTCCCGAACCTGGAGAAAAGGACCTGAACCTGGTCCAAATGACCCGTACACTTAACACTATCAACCCCGAGTACCATATCAACCTTGCGCCCCGATAACCCCTTCTCATTATATATCCACGATGAAGTCCATCTCAGGAGTCAACACGACGGTTCCCATCCGGAGCTTTTGATGTAACTTCCCACTTAGACTTTCTACGCGTCTCAGATTAGTTAGTCGTGTTGGAGTGCTTTCGAAGGAGTCTAATCGCTTTCAGGAAGTAATGTCATGCCACGTAGTACAGTAAGGTACGCACTCTCCCTACCCATGCTCAGATCGACCCTTCGTGGCTCAGTATAGTCGAGATGACAAGGAGTACTATCCTCGGATTGAATATCTCGATCCAGGTTTAGGTCACCTCATCCGGGTTAGTGGCCGACCCGGATTTTGGTCACTTCCTCCAGATTGACAAAGTCGATTCGGATCATTTGATCCAAACCCAGAACAAATACCAATCCATATTCTGAGCCTCCAAATGAGTTGGATCACTAGCTTGAACACCGAGCTAGGATCCCCACTCTGTTGCTTTCTCCTCCATTGCTACCGTCGGACCCGAATCTAGCCGAACCAGCCTAGCCTTACATGCAGAACCCCAAACGACTTGAGATTTTACCTATTGTTGTCTAGGACCTTCCTTGTGATCCCTGCCAATTTTCATGCAATCCGGGTGGAATTAGCCCGACTCAGTATGGTCGAACCCACTCTATCCGACCCTAGACCTAGACCCATTTCAAAGGATTTTCTGTAACAATATTTCGCCATTCGTCGGCGTTTTCATCCAATCTAAAGTCCCTAGACATCATATAAACATGCCAAACACATACAAGCAGTATGTAGGTCAACAAAATAAGGAAAATCATCACAACAAGGTTAGGGAAGCATTGTTATTTTGGGTTCCCTAATTTCTGGGATTAACTAAACTTAACCAAATCAATCCAAATTTGTATATATATGTTAGAACATATTAAATCACGATTTATAAGCATTTTTCTATAATTTTCAAAGATGATTATCTTCTAATTAACCCTAATTAGTGAGTAATGATACTAATCACTCACTTTAATTTCCCCTAAATAGCTAGATCTGGAATTGATGATGATTTGGCTTGGATCCCAATGCTATGCAGCAGCTTCAAACTTGATTTGATGTTGAAATGATATAATCTTCACTAGTTCTAGGTTTAGGCTAATTAAAGAAGAGATTAAAGGTGCTAAGAGGATGGAAGCCATTAGAGGTTGATGGGACTTATTATGGGAGTTGTGAAAGTGAGTATCAACGATCTCCTACCTCACTCAGCCCCTACGTAACCCTAATCCTGAAATAGACTTCGTGTCCTTCCCCTAATGACCTAACCTAACCTAATTAAGCTGTCTAAACCAGCTCTGGTCTTAATTAAGCCATTCCTTCTAGACAGTAAGTCTATTTACTTAATGTGACCACTCTACGGAATGAGAAACCATCAGCCGAATCCAATGGAATAGATTTCAGGACAAAAATCCTTACCAATTAAATGTTATGGGAGAAACAAGATTTGCTAAGGGAAAAACGGTCACATTAAAATTCAACAAAAATGGTGAAAGTAAGAAATGGACCCAATAGTCATTTCCTAAAGTTATACGGTTATACGATCTCAAATGAAAATAATATAAATATTCTATAATCCTCCGATACATGAAATATGGGTCGTTACAATATGTAGAAGTGAAGAGAAGTGGTTGTCCGCAAATGGTTATGACGAATAGACATTTCATTCCGAATTTGAATTTTTGAAATGCTAGTGACTATGCCAACATACAAGGTATGCCAATGGCAACATACTCAGTGTATTTGGGAAATAAATTATTAAAAATATTTTGAAAATACAAAACTATATAATGATTTGAAACTTTGTCAAACTATGTAAACATATTAAATGTATATTTTAAGCATAATAAAACTTATGTTTGCTTTCATTTTGTCGTGTCCTCATTTTATTATCCTTATCAAGCTATTGCTTTGTTGTGGTTTTATTTCATGTGAGATGTTCGTGTAAGTTAATCCATGTCAAGCTTTATTAGCTGTAGTGTTGGAATGAAAATGAAACTTCCTATGCTGCAATTTGGTTGTTACTTTGTTGAGAAGCCTTCTCTTAAAAATGGGGTTGTTAGTGACTACTTTATGTTAGTTGCTAAGGCCATATGTGAGTCTGTATTTGTAATTTTGTCACCCTGTGCGGTGAATGTCATGTTTTTTTTTTTGTATTTTGCCATGTGTAAGATGTCTTTATAATGTGGTATGTCTCTTGACAATCTGTTATACTGTGTCGCTCTCTGCATGGAGCTATGAATATGTTTAGCAGATGATCCACTCTAAAAACTGTTTGTAGTTGATAGATAATTTGTCTATCTCTTGTACTTATTGTATTTGTTATATATTATAAAAAAAGTGTTATGGGTCACCATAAAAGCCCGTCGGCCTTGGCAAGAAAATTTAAGAAAACTTGTAAAAACACATTTTTAAAGAATCTAAACTAAATATAGCGTGTCTGTGTGTATATATCCAAAAACAATATATAATCAGTAAATTAAACTTAAAAATATAAATATCAAAACTATAGACTCAAATTATGATACCAAACCATAACTATTAAGTCTAAAATTAAGGGTGCTACTAATCGCATCCCGGTTTACACTTCCAGCCACCTTTATAAATTTAATACAAATGAATATATTTTATGTTCTTCTGGCCACCAAATCTTATTCTTTCACTCAGTTATTCACCACCATACTTCTCCAAAAAAACACGTACTTCTCTATAATTTCAAACCCCAACAAAAACAGATATTTTCTATGCCTATTAGAGCTGGAAGATGAAGACAAAAAAGAGATTAAAATTGCTTGATTTTTATTGTTTTCTATTATGATGTAGAACATATTATTAGGGTTTTGTTAATGGTTTCGGTTTTCCATTGCATTTCAGGATATTTCTTCCGTTTCATTGGAAATTTCAAGCTTGGAGGACATCAAATTTAATGACGTTGTAATAGAGAATGTTAATGTAAGTTTTGGCTTATAGGGTTTTTATCCGTATAACTTATATGTCTTATTTTACAAATTGTTACATTTATTTTATTTTATTTTTTGTCGTTCGATAGATGGAGTAGTTGAATGATGATAAATTGAATGATAATCTGACAGTTGTGATAATATGATGCAAGATGTTCGTTTAAATGACCAAAAAAATATAAATGTTGATATACGAATCATTTCACAACCGATGAAATAATTACTCATTTATAAAAATTAAAATTGCTAATGTAGTTATGAAATTGTATTATGTTATTTTTTTTTCATGAATTATTTGCATGCGTTTAGTTGAAGGAGTTGGTGGCCTCATTTTTTCGTTATTAAATTAAATGGTAGCCAGAGGAAAATTGTAAATGTCGGGGTGTTTTTAGTTTTGGTGGCCAGAAGAGTAAAACGGGGTGCGAACAGTAGCATCCAAAATTAAAATCTAAATTGTAATCAACAAGCTTCTTGCCTCTGTGAAATACTGGGATTGGCGTCATACTCTTCTCGTTTCCATCTCTCTTTCCTTCTTCTTACTCTTTTCTTTCCTGCTTCTCCGCTCTTCATCTTCTTTTTCTCTACCAAAATCGAATTATGCTTTCACAATGCCTGGTCTTTTCCAGAGGCTTACCACTCAATTCCCCATTCCTTATTATCAGATCTGACTCGCCTTTCTTCTATCTTGACTCTATTTCCGCTATTGATGATCCATGAGCTTATTTCCTTGCATGGTAACATGGTTATTCTTGGATTCAAACTAGGCCTTTCGCTTTCTATGTTGTCTCTCCCTCAAGATTGTTTTCAGTTGCCTAGAGGTAAGCATATTCTAGTATTAGGATCTAAGAAGTTATTTGTGTTGACTGTGAGTGATGTTGGTCTGGTGGCTTGCATCTTCGTGATTTTGAACTTTGGATTGTTGTTTTGGTGCTTTTTTGGGTCTTACTTTGCTGGGGTTGTCTGGTGTTTTGGTATTGCTTGGCCTGTAGTTAATTGTTTTTCATCACCTCTATCAGCGAAAAATGTGAAATATTGCTCTAAACTTTGTTGTTTTCTGGTGGCGTCTTTCACCGTTTTGCAAGCTTTTCCTTTCGCTGTCATAGTCTGAAGCTTATGTTTTGGAATTGTGATAGCCTTGGCGTGCTGTGGCCACAGTTTTGTATGAAATCCTTGCCTCATGGTTTGTTAATGTTACTATGTCAAACTTTCCTGTTGGAAATGTTTTATAACATTAAGTGAATTATTAAAAATCTTGAATAAGTGTATGAATGGCTCCTATATGGGAATAGTCCCACATCATGGAATTATATGAAAGAAGCAAGTATTTATACTTGTTTCTAAGAAATCATGTTGGGGCCTTGGCTCCCAATACATGCATTGTTGTGAGGAGGGAGACCATGCATCATGACCACCACACACGCGCGCGCGACCGACCGACCCGGACCGGCCTGGTCCGGTTCGGGCTCGGGCTTAGGCTTTGTGATGTAGATACTTATATTTTTTGGACCATAAAACTTAGCCTTTTTCGAACCGTTTTTTTTATGGAAAAGATTTCTGCAACGGTAAAAAATTCTTATCCTTCATTAAAGCGGCCCACTAATCAGTAAACCCAAACCCTAATTCTCGTCCTATATATTGTCATTAGCTTCAGACGAGAATACCTACCGAATCATAATTTCTCTTTTTCTCTCAGCCGCCATTAAAATTTTTCTCTTAGAAATTCTCGAGCAGTATTTTAATTCAGAAAGTGCAAATCTGCACTAATTTGTTGTGCAAGCAAATTAGTTATTGTATTAGAGGCTGTTTTATCCTAGAGGCGGTGGCGAAGGAATGAACTGGTTTGCACCTCCGACCAGATCGCCGAATCGTCTTCAAGAAAGTGACCTAGTCCGCGACTCAGCCATTGTTTCCCAACAATTTGAAGACGATTTGAAACAATGGCTTCCAACTCAACCCTAGACGATTCTGCTCCACCCTCTGCTTTCCGGAACCCTCTCATGACTGCTGCTCCATTCAGATTTGAAGGCTTGCATTTCAAACGATGGCGTCAGAAGATGGAGTTCTTCCTCACCATCAGAAAGGTTGTGGCTGCGCTGACTACTGACAAACCGCAGCTTCTAGATAAACCTGACGGGGCTGATGCAGCGAAAATGGCATCATGGACTGAACAGTCAAAGCAACTGCAGACCTGGACTGAACATGATTACTTATGCAAGAACTTTATTCTGAACGGACTGAGCGATGATCTGTATGATTACTATAACTCAGATGAAAAAACAGCAAAGGAGATCTTGGAAGCACTGAAGAAGAAATATGATACAGAGGAGGCAAGGGCAAAGAAATATGATGTGAGCCGCTACCTAAAGTACCAGATGACTGATGATAGATCGGCAGAGATGCAGTCTCATGAGCTGCAGAAAATAGCTCATGAGATCATCTCCGAAGGTATGGTCTTGGACGAACAATTTCAAATTGCTGTTATCATTGACAAATTACCCCCAAGCTGGAAAGATTTTAAGAATGTCTTGCGACATAAGACTAAGAAATTTTCCTTAGAGAGCTTGATTACACGCCTCCGTATTGAGGAGGAGGCACGCAAGCAGGACCAGAAAGAAGAGGTGCTGATTGTGAATAACAACAGTACTAAGAAGACCACTCCCACTGTTCTGAAACCAAATCAGAAATCTTTTAAGAATCAGAAGAGGCGCAACAAACAGAATGGGAATCCGCAAGGAAACCCAAAAGGACAGCAGAAACCAGCCCAAAAGAATGACTCTGGACAGTTGTTTCTATGTTACAACTGTGGAAAACCAGGTCATATGGCACGTAAGTGTCGGAACAGGCCAAGCTCTACACCGCAGGCTAACCTGACTGAGGAGCCTCTTACGGCTATGATTACTAAGATTCACCTTGTTGGTGGATCAGAGGGTTGGTCGGTAGACACTGGTGCTTCTCGCCATGTCTGCTATGATCGTGGCATGTTCTCGACATACACGGCTGCTGAAAATCAGAAAGTGCTGTTGGGAGATTCTCACACCACTAGAGTTGCGGGGATTGGCAATGTGGAACTCAAGTTCACCTCTGGAAAAACTGTAATTCTGAAAGATGTTATGCACACTCCAGAAATAAGGAAGAATCTGGTCTCTGGCTTCCTCCTTAATAAGGCTGGTTTCACTCAAGTAATTGGGGCTGATTTGTACACCCTAACTTATAAGGGAAATTTTGTGGGAAAGGGTTATGCTTGTGAGGGTATGTTTAAACTGAATGTTGAATCTAATAAAGTGACTACTTCTTCTTACATGTTGTGTGATTTTAATATCTGGCATTCTAAATTATGTCATGTTAATAATCGAATAATCCGTAACATGAGCGCCCTAGATATGATACCTAAAATGACAGAATATGAACTTGATAAATGTGAATTCTGTACACAAGCTAAAATTACAAAGAAACCTCACAAATACATTGATAGAGTTTCTGAACCCTTAGACTTGATTCATTCTGACATATGTGAACTAGATGGCACTTTGACTAGTAGGGACATCGTTATTTTATCACTTTTATTGATGACTGCTCTGATTTCACATATGTATACCTTATGAAAAATAAAAGTGATGCTTTTGATATGTTTGAAACATTCAAAACTGAGATCGAGAATCAAGCAAATAGAAAAATTAAGAGACTTCGTAGTGATAGAGTAACAGAATACGAATCTAATTCAATTCTGGACTTCTATAAACAACATGGTATAGTACATGAGAGAACTGCACCCTATTCTCCTGAAATGAACGGTAAAGCAGAAAGGAAAAATAGGACCTTTACCAAACTAGTAGTTGCCATATTATTAAATTCTGGTGCAGCAAAACATTGATGGGGGATATTTTATTGACTGTATGCTATGTTCTGAATAGAATCCCCAAATCTAAAAATAAAATTTCTCCTTATGAAATTTTAAAGAATCCTAAACCCAATGTCTCATACTTTAGAAATTGGGGTTGTTTAGCTTATGTTCGCATTCCAGACCCTAAGAGAATAAAATTGGCAAGTAGAGCATATGAATGTGCATTTATAGGCTATGCTATTAATAGCAAAGCATATAGATTTTATGACCTTAATGCACATAATATAATTGAATCAAATGATGCTAATTTTTATGAAACTAAATTTCCTTTAAATTAAGGAATAGTGGGGGCAGCTCAAATATGCCAATTAGAATAGAACTTAATGAAAATTCTGAAGCTGAACCTAGAAGAAGTAAAAGAGCAAGAACCATAAATGACTTCGGTTCAGATTTTTGTGCTTTTACTATTGAGGAGGATCCCATAAACCTCCAAGAGGCCTTATCTTCTTTAGATGCCGATTTTTGGCAAGAGGCTATAAATGATGAGATGGATTCTTTAGAATCCAACAAGACTTGACACTTGGTAGATTTACTCTCTGGTTGTAAGTCTATAGGCTGTAAATGGGTACTTAAAAAGGAATTAAAACCTGATGGCACTATAGATAAGTATAAAGCACGACTAATAGCTAAAGGTTTTAAACAAAAAGAAAATATAGATTTCTTTGACACCTTTTCACCTGTAACTAGAATAACATCCATTCGGGTTTTAATCTCACTTGCTTCCATCCATAATTTACTTATACACCAAATGGATGTTAAAACTGCTTTTTTGAACGGTGAATTAGACGAAGAAATTTATATGGACCAGCCTGAAGGATTTGTAGTACATGGTCAAGAACATAAAGTATGTAAATTAGATAAATCATTATATGGTTTAAAACAAGCACCTAAACAATGGCATGAAAAATTTGATAACTTAATCATTTCAAATGGTTTTAAAGTTAATGAAAGTGACAAATGCATTTATTACAAATCTGAGAATGACATTTGCACTATTATATGCATTTATGTAGATGACCTACTCATTTTTGGGTCAAATATTCATGCCATAAACTCAGTCAAATCCTTATTAAGTGTTAATTTTGATATGAAAGATCTAGCTGAGGCGAGTGTAATCCTTGGTATTAAGATTACTAGGTCAGAAAAGGGAATTTCTTTGGATCAATCTCATTACATTGAGAAGATACTAAAGAAATATGAATACTATGACTGTAAACCTGCAAATACACCATATGATCACAGTGTAAAGTTATTTAAGAACACCGGTGAAGGTGTAAGACAGTCTGATTATGCGAGCATCATTGGCAGCCTTCGGTATGCCACTGATTGTACTAGACCCGACATTGCTTATGTCGTAGGATTATTGTGCAGGTTTACCAGTAGACCTAGTATAGAGCACTGGAAAGCTATTGAAAGGGTAATGAGATACCTTAAACGAACCATGAACCTTGGATTACATTATGAAATGTTTCTAGCTGTACTTGAAGGATATTCCGATGCAAACTGGAATACCTTATCTGATGACTCTAAAGCGACCAGTGGCTATATATTTAGCATCGCTGGAGGAGCTGTTTCTTGGAAATCCAAGAAACAGACTATTTTGGCTTAGTCTACTATGGAGACTGAGATAATAGCACTAGCTACAGCTAGTGAAGAGGCAGAGTATTTGAGAAATCTGCTAGCTGAGATTCCCTTATGGGAAAAACCGATACCGGCTGTGTTGATACATTGCGATAGTACCGCGGCTATTGTAAAAGTTCAGAACCGTTATTATAATGGTAAGAGATGAAAAATACGTCGTAAGCACAGTACGGTTAGAGAACTACTTTCCACAGGTACCATTAGAGTGGATTACGTACGTAGTAAGGAAAATTTGGCACATCCTTTGACGAAAGGACTGTCCAGAGAGAAAGTCCATAACTCTTCTAAAAGAATGGGACTATTGCCCTTAGATTGTTGAGTCACACACAATGGTAACCCGGCATAAATGACTGGAGATCCCAAGAACTAGGTTCAATGGGTAATAACAAGTTGTGTAGTGATATGAGTTGAACATGCTATTTAATAAACCAAGAAGCATGTAATCCTGAAGTGATTAGAGGATGAGTTAATAGAAACTCTTAATGAGATCTATACTCTATGTGGAGTGGAGTACCTACCTTCAGGAGTGCTCTTGATAGACTCACCTTTGTGAATGTGGAAATGTGGCCGTTTCCTATGGAGTTGCGGGCAAAACTTCTAGAGCATTCACTAAACTAGGATAGACGTGCATGGCCATAAATGCACGGGCTTATTTGATTGCACTATAGAAAAGGTTGTGTGTGGTTTGATGTCAGGAATAGAGTTCAAGACTACGTGTCACTCTAGTAAAAATTGAATCTTATTCACTATGCAAAGGTTCAAGTCGAAAGACACCTTTGTTTATGCACAATCTTATGCTTTTTAAGAAATTGCTCGAAAATATTTTTAAAAACTCAAGTGCGGGATTGTTGGAAATGTTTTATAACATTAAGTGAATTATTTAAAATCTTGAATAAGTGTATGAATGGCTCCTATATGGGAATAGTCCCACATCATGGGATTATATGAAAGAAGCAAGTATTTATACTTGTTTCTAAGAAATCATGTTGGGGCCTTGGGCTCCCAATACATGCGTTGTTGTGAGGAGGGAGACCATGCATCATGACCACCATACACGCGCGCACGACCGACCGACTCGACCCGACCCGGCCCGGTTCGGTTCGGGCTTGGGCTTGGGCTTTGTGGTGTAGACACTTATATTTTTTGGACCATAAAACTTAGCCTTTTTCGAACCGTTTTTTTTATGGAAAAGATTTCTGCAACGGTAAAAAATTCTTATCCTTCATTAAAGCGGCCCACTAATCAGTAAACCTATACCCTAATTCTCGTCCTATATATTGTCATTAGCTTCAGACGAGAATACCTACCGAATCACAATTTTTCTTTTTCTCTCAGCCGCCATTAAAAAATTTCTCTCAGAAATTCTCGAGCAATATTTTAATTCGGAAAGGGCAAATCTGCACGGATTTGTTGTGCAAGCAAATCAGTTATTGTATTAGAGGTTGTTTTATCCTAGAGGCGGCGACGAAGGAATGAACTGGTTTGCACCTCTGACCAGATCGCCGAATCGTCTTCAAGAAAGCGACCTAGTCCGCGACTCAGCCATTGTTTCCCAACATTCCCTCTTCAACGTTGGATGTCCTGGTGTCTGTCGTGTTGTAGGTATTGGGGCTGCGTGTTGGGGAGTGGAAGCTGGTTTATGTCAGATCTAATTTGCCACTTGTGTTGGCACTGCCTCTGGTTGTGTCACTATGCAATGGCAGGTGCCGTCTTTTCTATGTTGTTGTCTTAAGGCTTGCAGTGTTTTGTTGGGATGGCTTTCCCTAAAATGTATACTCACTAGTGCAATATGTGTTGATGCAGGTACCATTCGGTTGTAGGTGGTACTGTGCAATGCTTGGTTTTACTGTTGTGTACTATGTTATATTTGATCTACTTTTGTTTGTAATGTCACTCCTAGTTTGAAGTATGAAATTTATATATTATGACTCTTGGCAAGTCATTCCCTGCATGGAGTTATGATAGTAGTCGCCAAGCTCCTGTACCTTTAGCTGGAATAGTAGCATGGTGGACGGTCCACCTTAAAAACAATATAATAGGTCGGTAATTAGCCAATCTTCTATTATTTTGTAATTATTATTTGTTATAATAAAAAGTATTTGCAGTCGCTATAAAAACCGTTTGCCTCAGCCAAAAAATATATAAATTATAATTAAAATCAAAGTATAAAGTATAATTTAAAATTTAAATATTATATAATCAAAATCTAAAGTTTATTCAAAATATAAATTGTACAAACCAAACTATAAGTACTGAAATAAAAAATATAAGTATAATATTAAACTCAAATTATAAGTATAAAATAATCTAAATTATATTAAGTTTACGATAGTATTTTAAAGTAAAGATATTATAACTTAAAATTCCCTTTTGAAAAATCATTTTGGAAACTAAGAGTATTTGAAAATTCTTTATAAAGAGATTTTAAAAATAGGAATACTTTAAAAACATTATGTAAAGTACTAGTGAAAAATTAGGTGGGTGCAACTAGAGTTTTAACATTTAATCTAAGACTCAGTTATATATCTAGATCATCTTGAATTCTTGAACTCTTCAATAATCATGAGTCTTCATTCTCTGACTTTTGAATCTCGATATCAACATATATAGATCTTCTATTCTGATACTGCACATTCTTCATATCAATACTTGTTTAATAAACTGCACTGCATACAATATATATCTAGATAATCATCACTACATGTGTAAATATAAAATATATCATTACCTTAGATTCTTATCATCAAAATTACTATAAATGGTACAAATGAATTCCCCTTTTTTATTGATGGAAACCTTTATATAATTATTTCTTAACTTCCCCTGAATTCCAGAACTCCCCGTCAACCTGTACTCCCCGTCAACCAGTACTCCCCGTTTAATCTGTACTCCATCTCAGTCCATTCTTATTTCATAAATTTTAGTAAATACTATTCACGCCTATTTACTGTTAATATAACATTAAGTAAAATTCCACATCACTCTCATTTATTATGAAGAGATAATGATCAAGCAAGTGCATGAGTTTTAAGATATAATCTAAAACTTAATTTGAATAATCTTGAATTTTCGAACTCTTCAATAGTCAATAGTCTTCATTCTCTAACTTTCGAATCTTCATATCGACATTAATCTAGATCTGGTATCTAGATATTGTACAGTCTTAACATTAGTACTAATAACCTAAATAACATATATTTAGGTACTCATTAGTATATGTGTTAATATAAAATATATCATTACTTGAGGTTGTTATCATCAAAATTACCATCCATTATACTGAAATCTCTCTCTTTTGATAATAATAAACTTTTTTTTCCTGAACTAGCCATTGTTGGATCTAGATTAACCCTGGAGGGGGAGGGGTAAATAGGGTTTATTGGAGTTTCACAAGAAATTAAAAATATCACAACACAAATTGCAACAGAGAAAATAAATACAGAAAGAGTAAATGACACATGTTTTACCCAGCTTCGGCAAACCCTTGCCTACTGCTACATTCCCAAGATTTCTACTAGGAATTAAAACAGATTCCCGCTTACAAAACCCCGTAAACTCGCAAACTCTGCTACAGCTATAATCCTACGCTCAAAACCCTGAACTGGTCTTTATACCCAAGATCAAATTTTTCTCGAATAACCTGTAACTCGTAATGCCTAGTTTAAAGTAAACCAGTAAACCTATACAATGTTTAAAAAAACACTTAAAAAACAATAAAACCCTTGTAAACAAATTAAAATAATTGGCCACCCATTTTTCACTTTATCAAATTGGCTTCCCTCTTTTCCTTAATGACTGGTGACTCAAAAATAGGGTTTTACGAAATCCCCAAATCGCGAATTCAAATATTTGATGAAGATGTTCTTCTGATTGCTCTGATCTTTCGATGCTCTTTGTCGAACAATTTGGGCTTGCGACCGATCGAAACCCCATATGAATTGTAAGTATGCTAAATTTTGTTTCTCTCTTGTTTTTCTTGTGGTCTCAATGGATTGTTGATGATGAAATTGCGTGTTATTTACAGGGTATAAGAATCCCTAATCATCTCTGATTTCACCATGCTGATTTGGTCTGGATTGATTGTCATGCATACGTGATTTATGCTTGTTGATTCCTGAAAACATTGTATTTTTTTCTTGTCGAAAATTGTTTTCTAGTAATATCTCGAATGTTTTAAATCGTGACAAAAAATCATTCTTGTCTAAAATAACTTGAACACATTTGATAATCCTTGCATGCTTTTCATTGATGTATTTAGCCAAGTTTTTGTCCACTGTGTATTTGGAGACTAAGTGGATATTCTTGCATGCTACATTAATGAATTTTATTTACACCTTGCCGGAAATACCAACATGCAATTAATGCTCCAATGCGATTTCTAGAAATCTTTCTTGCCGATTTTTGGAGAATAAACTTTTGCTAAGTATAACTTTAATTGCATAGAAAAAATCTTGCCAAACACCTTTATTCACATTGATTGATCTTTGCGAGACTTTACAAGAATAAAATTGAATTTCTTTACAAATTTACATTTGCAAATCTCTGGATACATGAAATATTCTTGCCAAATATTACATTTGCCAAGAATGCAAATTAAATTTCTTTCCTAATTTCATGCATGCTGATTTTATTTCTTGCCTTTTACTGTAAATTTTTGTTCAAAATCAAAGCTCCATGCCACTGTTCAAATTAGAAAATTTCCTCCTTCCTCTTTTTGCATTGACAAATACTGATAGGAGCAGATGCTTGCATTCATGCATTAAAAACAATTTGAATAGATATTATACTGATAAGAGCATATGTTATATTTTTGATCTTGCCTTGTTTTGCTCAAAAAAATGTCAGTGAATTACATTTGTGCCAAACTTGTCTCTTTGTAAATTTGGGAGAGAACTGAAATGGTTTTTGCCAAATTTATTCCTGGAAATACAGCTGGAGACATTGGATTAATTTCTTTCCCCAAAATAATTTTGCACACATTTGATAATTCATGCATGGCATATCTAGAAATGAAATTCGATTATTTTCTAGAAAACTTCATAATTTATTTCTTGCCCAAATTCTTGCATGCCAATTTTGCATGAAATGATTTTTGGAAACCTGCATCGCCTTGAGGTTCTTTCAACATGATTTCAACAATAATATGTTCTAAATATGTTGGCCTTGATTTGTATTGTTCAATCCCTTGGTCATTATGATATTGTCACTGCTGCATTTGAGAAAAAATTGCCAAAAACTATATTTGCAAAATTAATCTTTACGAAATTTTTAACTAGTCAATTATTTAAAAGAAATTTTTTTCATTTACCGATTCATCCATGAAAATATTTCTTTGCCCCAAAGCATATTTGCTCCATTTTCTGAACTTGATGTTGGCTTGCTGATCAATGTTGCCATGTTGTGCACACTTGTTGTCCAGTTTTGTATATGTGCTTCCACTTGTATGATTGTGCCATTTATGTCTTCACGTTTTGAACATGAGCTTTCACCTAAACCAGTTTACATTCTTGTGTTGGTTATCCTTTGATTGTTGTAGCTATACACAACATGCACTAATGTTTTGTTCAATTGTATTATGTTAGTTGAATTACTGAATTTGGCTTGACCTGGACCAGTATTGTGCATGCCACTTTGCACACTCTTGTGCACTCCACTGCTTATGTGATTGCACCTTTGTCCATTGTGTTGCCTCACTTGAACCATTTGTATTGCTGTAGCACATTCTTTGAAAAAGCTGCTGCTCCATATTCATGCATGCAAGTGTGCTTCCTTGTACATTTGCTATGCTTTATGCAATTTAACATGCATGTATTATTTGCGTTGACTTCACAATTTTGAGCAGTGTTGTTACACTTTCCCTTGTTCACTGACATGTTGCACATACGTGCTCCTTTGCTTATGTTGTATTGATGTGCTTTATTGAACAACCATGACAACTCTATTTTGCTTGCATATCCACAAACACACACACACACACACAACACACACATACACACACAATTATGTATGTATATGTGTATGTACATGAAAGAGTGAATGTAACTGAGTAAATATGTAACAGAGTAAACTGAGTGAACTATAGTGAGGAACAAATGTATACGAAATTGAATGCATCATATCAGTGGAATATACAACAGTGGAGTTAGAAGTTTGTACTATTCAAACTTTGAAATAAAATATTATATTTGAATAGACACTATTTGAATATTTAAATTCTCATGCAATAGTATTATATTCAAATATTAATATTTATTCTTGTATATGATGTAGTATAGAATAGTACAATTACAACACATTTATAATACATATATATACATATATGTATATATATGTTTGTTATAATAAAACAAAAATCATATAGTTATATACAACAATCTCCCCCTTTTGATGATTACAAACATATAATAAAATTTTTGAATACAATAAATGTGTTTGACAGTGAAGTGTAGAACTCCCCCTATATGTATGCCCCCCTACAACAGAACTCCCCCTAAATACGTGCATATGAGTGAAAAGAATAAATGATTTGAATTTCGAATATTGAAATATTCATGAAATATTCACTCATCAATCAAAATCTTAACCATTCCCTTTGTTGTTATCATCAAAAGAATATAAATATCAAAATAGTGATGAAAAATAGACTACAAATATAAAACCAGATCAAGAGAGAGAATGTGTATCATAAATCTCATTCAATCAGAAAGATAAATCATAATATACTTAAAACTAGTGGCAAACTTCACATTGTAGAATGATGGATTTACGATGAATTTTATAAAATGGAGAGAATTTTAAAAATATGAATTCCAATTATTTGAAAAAAGAATTTCTCAAATTAGAAAATGGATTGATAGGTTGGTTTTTACATATCAAGGAAGATTTCATATATGTATATATATATATATCAATTTTTATATATTTTCTTTTTATTTTGTTTTAAGAGCACACTAACCACACATATCCATATCTTGAATTTTTAAATGACGTCAGTTGTAGCTTAAATTAAGTAATCTCTTAACGCTGCATAACCATATTTTGGATTTTTGAATGAGGTTAGAGAAACGCTTATTATATAAAATCTCCTTAGTATATAAAACCAAAATGAATGATAGAAATGTGGTAGATACAGAGATGGTTTGTGAAATAAATTTCTGAATTAGTCATATTATTAAATATGCTCAAGTGTATTGGGGATTTTGAAAAATTTTCAATTATCTCTTTTTCTGAAAAATAATACAGTCACATTTCCATAAATTTTTTTGATACAGTATATTCTTCAAGATGATTTTAAGCAATACTAAACTCTCCATATTAAATAAAACTATGATGGATGACATAATGATGATAGAAAAATAAGATGGTCGTGAAATAAGTACCAATTTCAAGATATTATAAAAGCGGTTCAAGCATTACGAGAATTTAAGAAAAATATCTTCTTGTTGTGAAATATACTACAATCACAACTCATCACAATTTCAAAAATTGATAATAATTTCGATGAGTTCCAAATATAGTTCAATTGGGTCAATGATTTCAATTTTTGAATAAATAACCAAAAATAATTTTAAAATTTAAAATATCAATTACAAGAGGGATTTTGAAGATCTGTACAAGATGAGACAAAATCAAATAATGTGACAACCCTTCTAGAAATGATACCACTTGGGGTTCCAAATTGATCATAGAAGCATTCCAATGTAACTCAAACAGATAATTCAATTACTATAACATCACAAAATTTAACACACTATAACCATACATTAAAGATAATAAAATGAGAATTATATAATTAAATATTCAAAGTTAAGTAAAACCGGCTTTTCCGTTGCGTTCAACTCAGAATTCTGGTTCAGAAAGACATCAAGTTTGCGTAAAAGGGATAAAGTAAGAAGAAGCCATGAGCATTAGAAGTTTATACACACATAAGAGGATTATATAAATATAATTCAAAAATATTCAAATTAATAAACGAGATGAAGCGGGAAAAAGAGTGGGAAACCAGACTGTTGTTTGATGACCCGCTTTCGGCCTGGCTCGACATATGGGTTGACCCAAGCATGGTTGGGTCGACCCACCCAGATCCGAGGAAGATTCTGAGTTACGAATCTGGATAGTTTTGCGGCTAGGTTCGTGCTGACTCAGCGCTACATGTACAGTTTGGATTAAAACCATAGAATCTAAAGGCCGAGGTGGACTCTGGGAAACTATAAATAGATGGCTTCTCCCATTCCAATACACACAATTTCTTCATACCTTCCGCCCCTAAGAATCTATTCTGAAAAAATAATATAATGGGGAATGCTGCTGAATCCTAGATCTACAGAGACAACATTCAAGATTTACATACAACAACAAAAAGGGATAGGATTGGACTTTTCTATGGTATATATATCGGGGTGTGTGTGTACATATATATAAGAGATTTAATCTCTTCTTCACCAAGGCCCACTGTGAGTTCCCTATCATTTTCATATCTGATTTCTGAGCCTATCACATGACAGTTAAATAAAATTGGGTTAGAATTTACAGTGGTTATATGATAGTTGCTATACATGTTTTTCAATGTTAATCACATATGCTGTTGTTATAAGTAAAACACATGATTTTCCTGTTGGATAATTAATAAGTTATATGTATCTATCTTCCTTTTCCCTATTTTTATTGTTTTAGTTTATTTTCAGTCTTGCCTATATGCCTATGTGATTTGATTCTATCCTTCTTCCTATGTTTTCCCTTTTTGTTTACACTAGGCGTAGGCCTTCAGAAGCCTAGGCCCTGTTCGATTAAAAGTTTGCGTATATTAGAATTTGGGTAATAAGAAATGGCATAGAAAGGGGAATTTTGGCATATAGTTAAATTGAGGATTGTTTAACTATAAATTGGGAGAGGGATAATATGCACATGTTTATACTTACTATAAATTGATAAAAATGTAACACCCCACACTTTTCTGCACCCAAATTTTGACAAAAATCAAAACTTGAACACATCCTAGCATAGAGCGTGTATAATGGGTACCTGCAACAAAAGAGAATGAGCATAATCGGAGTACGATAAATATAACTCGCAACAAAAGCAAAATAGGATAACTAGTATTAGCTCAAGTAACTACCATTTCAAAGTAAGTCACTTTGCCAATATGGAGCATGAGAGAGAACGATAACCGAAAGCCAAACTTAATCATTTGTGAGAACCCAACCTTCTCTAGGAAACCTGGGAGGTTGCAATGAGGAAGGGGGTCAGAACAACAAGTTCCGGTGACTAAGAAATGTACAACACAGACTATCACATAGATATATTCCATTTAGTCCAACCCAAGATGTATGCCTGACAAGGTTAGTGATTCTAAACCAACCATGACTCTACTACTCTTCCCAAAGTAGTATTCCCAAATTATATTACCAAGATAGGACATTTACATACAGTTTTGTGAAGCCTTTATACCATAGCTTAACTGGTTAATTATATCGAGAATTGGTCCCTAATACGGGGTTTCTATATATATTCCCATTCACTATTCTTTATTATTTATCGCCTGACTATCAATGATAGATAGGGTGGACTCTTCCTGATCACTTAAGAACCTGGGCTGACCTATTGGTCACTTATTATCCCTCGACAATGTATTCAACGTTAACATAAACTAAAGGGCACTAGCTACGGTCCCTACTAGTTAAGGCTTCTGTCATTCACGCATATACCCTTACCCCGCATAAGGTGAGAGAAGGTATTTTATCATTCGTTATACCTTCTAGCTAACCTTAGATAATCTCCTTAGTCGCTTATCACTTCCCGTAAGATAGGTAGCCATATCTGACCTTTATAATTTCCAGGTTTGGGTAGGCCCACACACACCTGCCATTTAAGACCCCTATACTGAAAAACCTATTCCCAGGTGGACTCTTCAACCCTAGTCTCTTAGCCTTTTAGGACCCAGGAAGCGGACTATACGCGAAGGTTATTAGTTCGTTCCCCATTTGCGTTTATCACCATTCCCTTTTTGTGATAAAGTAGGCTACGTTTATTAATTCATTCCCGTTTAGTCCCTTTATACGCAAATACTATATGTACACCATTTATTTGCGTTACGGGTTTATATGGTTAATAATATCTTTTACGTTATTAACCTTCTAAGTTCAGCTATATTTTCTATTCCCATTATTATTAATAAGGAAGGCTATATTCCAATTTCCCTAGGATATTTATTTAATACCTTCCCTAATTTGGACTTAGTGTTTAAACGACAATCATAAATTCCCTTATGACACCCATTTCCATTTATCTCCTTTTTATTGCCCTTTATGACTCTAACGGTCATATTTTTCTAAGGCAGCTATTTACCAGTCCCAAGTTATCTATTTTTGTACCCCAACAGACAATTTCTATTTGTATTCATTTATTTATTGTTTGACTATGTGTGTGTGTGTATATATAACACGCACACACTTACCTATGAGGCCTCTCATATTAAGTTGACTACTTGTGGATGCTGGATTTGCCAGTCGGTTCCAGGCAGACTTCTACTGCAAGTGAACTTAACCTCGTGTCTTAATACGATTATATTTATGCAGTAGACCCCTCACATTAAACTGATTACTTGTGGTTGCTGGATTTGCTGGTCGGTTCCGGGCAGGCTTACACCACAAGATGAGTTTAACCTCGTGTCTGAATGCGGTTATAATTAAAATCTCCTAATTGGGGTTCATAACAATTATCCTAGAATTGTAACCATTTTTACCATCACGTTTATTTTACTAAATCAATATTGTTTACAATTGTTATTTCTTTATTTGCGGTCTTATTTATAATAGTTAATTACATTGATTGCTACAAATGGTCACCACAAATATATTAATTCAAAATGGGTTATATCTACACATAATCTCATAATTGAACCTTATCCAATCATTCAAACATTCCATACAATTTATATTTCACCGTTTTACGCTGATTTGGATGGATAATACGTATATATTTATTTTTATGTTTTCGTGCGATCAACGTAGTTATTAATATTTTTTATTATTCTTCTTCTTTTAAATTAATGATTTGGTCTAATCAATTAACCAAACATTACCTTTTTATATTCAAAATTGCCAAAAGGTTTCAAGTCTCACAATGGACCGTTAGCCGTGATCATTGTAAATAATGCCTATTTTGTGGTATTTGACATATTTCCATATCATAAGGAATATATATATATATAATGTGTATATATTGGAATAGTCAATGCAAATAACATACAAATACATGCATTTATATTTATATGTGCCTTTCCACAACTTTTCCCTTTTTAATCCTTTTTGGTCATGCTTCTTGTGATTCCAAAATAATGCCTCTTTATATTTAAGGAGGAAAAAGGCATATTTTACAATGCTTTAAGCCAAATCCCAACAATATTGAATATAAACAGAAATATTTATTTTACTTTTACAATCACATAAAACACAAATTTCATCTTTTTACCCAAATTCACATATTTCATATTTCAGCACTGAACTAAAGATCTGGGCCATAACTACAATAAATTTATGTTTAATGGGACTGATTTCCAGATCCATAGTGCTATATAGCATGTACAACATATTTCATGACATAATTGTAAGAATATATAGGAAAAATATTTGAGAATCCTACAACTCATGTTATTTATAATCACAACTTATCATTTACCAATTTTAACCATATTTATAATCAGATCTGATGGTTGCTAACAATTCACAATTATTTAAATAAACAGATCTGATAGGCATAAAACATAAATTGGATTCAAACGAAAAGATGAGTCATTGTAATTGTATTAGTAAATTTCCAACTCACCTTATAGCTTTCAGTTTCTCATTTTTGAACCCTTTAGGCTTACAATCCCCAAATTCTTATAGATCTACAATTTATCTAGAAAGAGGAAAATTCTAGATCTGTAGAAATGTAAGAAAAAGGGAAGAGAGCGAAGAATCTATCATTGAGCATCCCCTTCCATTGAATCTATTAATCTTCACAATTTCATATGAACTTTATTTGGTATATATATGAATATATTTTATTTAGAAATTAGGTTAAAAGAGGAAGAAAAATGGCAGAGCTCCGCTACCTCTATATATTTGAAGGAAAGAGAATGGGGCTCTACCCTTTTATTTATAAGGGCGAAAATGGCCTAGAACCGTCGGATTAGTTTTTAGTTATATCCGTTCATTCCTTTTTATAATATAATAAACCAATACCTCAAAACCTAGCCGTCAGTGGGTTGTTTGACGCCCAGTAGTTCGACCAGGGTGGTTAGCCGCCGGTTAACCCCCAAGTTGATAGCCTGGGCATCAAGCTTCCTAGGTCGGCTTGGTTAATTAAGGTAATTTGTTAATTAAATATTCTATTTATTTATTTTTCGTCCGTTTTCGTATTTCGTTAGTAACTTTTTCATACGGATTCCGTTCGCTAAGCTCCAAACATGAAAGTTGACCAGAATTCTAAGACGAACGCAAGGGTTAACGTCTTGCATCCAAATTCCATCATTTGAAGAAATTCTTATTTTTGAAATTATAATAATTAATTTATATCGCCAAAATTCCGAGTTGTTACAAAACTAATCCGTTGTAACACAAATAAATAGGTTTGTGTTATATAAATTGCTGAGTTAGGGAGTGATACACCCTACTAATGGGGGTGACCTAGGGTATTTACGTAATAGGGAGTCGATCGCATGGGCAGTAATTAGGGTACACCTAATCCAGCTTTTATGTAATTAGGGTAACACCTAATCCTGTCATGTAATTAGGGTACTCCTAATCCTGCTACTAATTCTGTTGTTTCTGTTAATCTGTTAGGCTAACGCCTAAACCTGTTATACTAGTATTGGTGCAGACATAACATGTTTTAGGAGTAGCATTACTCGATCATAGTATATTCCTGTTATTCATTTCTACCCTGCTGTTCTGTTTAGTTTATCTGTTTCCTTAGGTAATATTGTATTTCTCATCCAGTCTTGTTTACCTATCTTGGTATTCCTATTTTATGCATATTTGAAAATCATTGGAACTCGCCAAACATTATGTCTAACCCTTTTGTTTTCCGTTCTTTCTTCCTTTCCCCCCAGGTCCTCCGAGTGGTAGCACTTTTCAGTGATTAGGACTTTCTCTTTCAGCTTGGATCTGGACTTTCTGAGATGTACCATTTTAACTTGCTCTCTACTCTATTATGACTTACTACGTGGGATATAATTTTATGTTACTACACTCTGATATTTTCTTTTATGAGGTGTTTTGTGAGACAGATTTAAGATACCTGGTTTTGATGTAACTGGTTCTGATGTAACCTGTTTGAGACTAGGTTTTGTTTTAATAATGAATTTGAAATTTTCCGCTGCTTATTTTATATCTGTCTTGTGAATTTTTGTACGGTTTACCTGTTGCGCTTCACGAAACTTAATGCATTCTCTTATGAGTGACATTAATGGACATGGGGTGTCACATTTGGTATCAGAGATGAAGGTAACAAGATCAGAGAAAATGTTTTTAAAATTGATTTCAAAAGCAAAGTATTTTCAAATAAAAATCTGTTTTTGAAAAACATATCCCCTCAAGTCATATTCTCTCAATCTCTTGTTGAATCCTTTTTCTTTTCTTTTCAGCATGTCTAAGGCATGCAATCTTCCTGAGGGCATTCCATTACCGACATGGTTCCGTAGGTATCTTGAGTCTACGACACCCCTTGGAGGCCAAGGAGATGCCCCATGCCCAGCAGCAGCCGCAGTTGCTCCACCTCCGCGAGTATATAACTTTTCTAAGTTATGTAAAGACTTTTGCGCTATGGGAGGAAAACCATTCTGTGGTACAAAGAGATTTGTTGTCGTACGAAGTTGGCTAAGAGAAATGGAGGACTTGTATGGTCTTTTTTAGATCGATGATAGAAGGAAGATACAGTTGGCTGCATGACAACTGAAGGATGAAGCTTCTTACTGGTGGGAAATAACGCAAGTAAGACAACCAGTAGCTACTTGGGATGATTTCCTACAAAGATTCGAGATGAAGTTTTTGTCTCAGACGGAAGAGGGATTACAAATAAAGAGATTCTTGGCTTTGAAACAAGGGGACATGCCTGTTAAGGATTATGTGAATAAATTCAATCAGCTGGAGAGATTTATTCTGGACTTGGAGAATACATCCCATAAGAAGGTGCTTAGATTTGCGAGAGGGTTGAATCATCCTCTCCAAGGACTTGCATTGTAATAGGCCGTATTTTACGTGTTAGAGGATCATAAAATATTTTTATTTAATTTCCCGAGGGTTGGATCATTCTCATATTTTGGTATGTTGGTTATAAGGATGTTAGACATGTCCATAATTTTTACCAATTTTATTAGTGACCGTTTTCCTCTATCAGTCTTGTACATGGCATAACTTTTGATTGAAATCGAATCAGGTGCTGAGGTCGGTTTTATTGGAAAGGAAACGGTGACACCAATTCCGTAGAGTGGTCACATTAAAGATATGGTTCAACAGTTTGGGTGGAATCACTGTTTTTGTGTTTCACAATTTCTGTTCATGTTTTTAGAGCCATTGATGGGATGATTTGAGGAGGCCCATTAGTGGGCTGGTGGGAGGCTATAAATAGGGGGTTAGAGGCATGGAGAATAGTTTACTTTCTTCATTCTCTCATTTGGTTGAGCTCATGATCCTCCTTGCTCAATCAAATACACCTTTCCACCATTAAAATTTTAGATCTACATAAGAGAATCGAAGATCTACATTGTTTGAAGCTAGATCTACGTCAAGTAAAGAGAGATCACATCAAATCAAGAGGTTTGAAGCATGCTGTCCGGATTGAGAATTTAGCGATTTCGAGTTAATTCGAAGGATTGTGAGTGATAAGCATCCCTCACAAGGATTCGATCAAGTATATGGGTTGTTTGTTCATATTTTCATCATTTTAAGTTGTTTTCACCTAGATCCACATAATGTTAAGTACATTTTCATTTGGATCACCATAGGATCTAACCTAGCAACTTAAAACCGGTAATTTATATGTTTATGCAAGTTAGATCCACTATTTTAGTTTATTCACTCATTCATTTATCATGATGTAGTGAATCTTATATGATTATTGATGAATAATTGTCATTTTGATGATGTTGAAGGTTTCATAAAGTGTTGATTGAGGAATTGGATGATTTGGATGTGTTGTTTGCATCGGTGTTGTCGTTTGGTGATGACTTGGTCAAGGTTGGAGCTATTTTGGTCAAATCTGGAGTCGGGCCGTTTTTCTTAGGTCGTTGATGACGTGGCATGGAGTTTGGGTCATGTGGCTTATTTCTCAAAAAAGGGATGAAGGTTGGGTCATTGGTTTTAGGTCGTTAATGTGTTAGGTTGTTAGGTCTTAGGTCATTTTTAAGACCTAACGTGTTAGGTCTTAGGTCGTTTAAGACCTAAGGAGCAAGACCTAAAGAGAAAGACCTAAGGTTCAAGATCTAAGGAGCAAGACCTAAGGAATTCAAGACCTAAAGAATGTCGACCAAATGAAGCTTGTTTTTGAGTCAACGATGGTTATAGCTTCGGCGCGAATTCAATGGGGAATTTCTAAAGCATCGTAAGGTGTTCATTGATCATCGTAATGCAACGAATGTGAAGACGACTCAAGAGTGTTGAGTTCGTAGAAAATGGTTGCTTGAGAAGGTTTATTGAGCTATGAAGAGCCGTCAGGGAGGACGATTAGAGATTGAAGGCTGAGAGATTGTTGTTGTCATTGGTTCCAGCGGACTCAAAGCAAGGGTACAATAGGGACGTCTAAAAGACCGGTTGAATGGTCGTGTACCTTGTGTATCGTTGAGAGGCTAAGATACGTATTGACGAAAGACGTATGGAGTTTTTGCTAGAACCGGGGTTACCATTTGCCCTTGACGTATGGCAAGGTTGGCTGTCATATGATTAATGATGGATTCGAAGAAGGATAGGCAGTGATAGCCAGGTTCATGGATGTTGGTTGTTTTGGTTGTACCATCTCATGTAAGTTGTCTAACTTCGAGGGAGATGCTTCTTGGGTGCTTGTCTGATGTTGGTTTAGACCTTCGGGGGTGTGTTTGAGGGATGTTGATCTCGATTAGGATAGTTTACATGAGATATAACTAGTTGCTATGATTGCTATTGTCCGGTTGCTTTTGATTGCCATGGATGCATCGTTGTTTTCAAAAGCTTATTGTAAAGGCTATCACTGCCAGATGCTGGGAAGACGGGTTTGGGTTCTTTTCTGAAGTTTTGGTAGATTGTTTGATTAATATGCCTATTCTCATATACTTTATTGATGATGCAAGATAGATGTTTTATCGCTCATTAAGACTGTTGTCTGACTCAAGGTTTTATGTTTCCTCTTATTACCTTGGGTTGTTCATCTGGTTTTGGATGGGCAGACTGAGTAGCAGGTTACAGGTAGCAGAACTTAGTGAGGCGCGGATGTAGAATGATGATGAGCAGGAGGCTTGCGTATTAGTTTTTCTACTATCTAGTACTTGTTGTTTCCGCTGTTATTATTGGTGTTTTCTCTGAGTGTTGTTGTGAGGCAAATTTGTGACAGACACTTATGTTGTAATCCATGGGTGTATGGATATTCTTTCTAGTTGTTATAAAAGTATAAGTTTCTTCTCAGAAATGCTTCACTATTATAGCCTGTTGTATATGTTCTATTATATTTTAGCCTTGTGTTGTGAGTTATACGACTTGTGCCGCTTTGTGTTATCTTACCTTGGTGATCGTCCATAACAACCTGACACACCTTTTAGCACATTATTCCTGTTGTTAAGTGTAGGAGTTATGGACGGTCATCACATTTGGTATCAGAGCTCTAGTTATCGATTTTAACTAAAGTTCTAAGACATAATTACGTAAGAGAGACGTATTTGTAGATTTCTGATGGATATATAGTATATATTAGTGTATAGTATAATAGCGTTAGAACTCCATTTGCAGTTTTCTCGTACATGGGCTATTCATTCTATATTGCAGACTTAGAATGAGTCGTTGAACTTCGAGACATACTGCTAGGGAGAGAAATGTGCCTAGAGTTGGGAATGGCGATACACCAGACTACCCAGCTATGTTCGAGGCCATGATGGCGGTGATCATGAGAGGCCCCCCGCCCCAGAGGCAGCCGCGGTAGGTGTAGGGGTTCAGGTGCAAGTGCCTAGGGATGTGGATTTCATGAAGCTATGTAAAGAATTCACAGTCTAGGCGGAACAATTTAAGGGGATAGAGCCAACTAAAGAAGTTCAAAGATGGTTAGATGCCTGTATACGGATTTTTGGATATTTGGGTGTAGATGATGCAATGAAGAGGAAGCTTGCATCGAGACAGTTGCAGGGCAGAGCCATGGACTGGTATAACTCTGTTACCTTGAGACTCCGGAGGATGAGATTTCATGGGAGCAATTCCAAGTTAAGTTTGAGACGAAGTTTATCTCTACTGCTCAGAAGTCAGTTCTTTTCAAGAAATTTGTGGAGCTGAAACAGAATGGTCGACCTGTGCTTGATTATGTTTCTGATATTGAGGCCTTGTCCAAGTATGCCCGATCGTATATCGACTCTCCTTACCCGAAGAACGAGAAATTTTGTTATGGGTTTGGATACCTGTATTGGGAAGCCATTGGTGGATCATCTTGACAATCCATATGAGATGATAGTGGATAAAGTTGTTTGACATGAAAGCTTGTTTCCTAAAGAAGCAAATGTTCTCGCTGCAACCAATGAAGCTTCGAAACCGCAGCAGGATGGTAGTAACAACAAGAAGAGGAAGCAACAATAGCAGAAAAGAAAGGATGGCAAGAAGAAACCTAAAAGTGAGGTGGTTTGCTAAAACTGCCAATAGAAGGGTCATTTTGCTAATGAATGTAAGAATCCAAAAGCTGAAAAAAAGTGCTTCAAGTGTGAAAAATCTGGGCATGATAAGAAGGATTTTCCGGAGCTAGCGAAAGGTAAGCAGATAGTGAAGGCTTATGCTTTGGAAGCTGTGTCATCTTCTTCAAGGGCTCCTACTACATAGGAAAAAGGAAAGGGTGTCGTCGTTCAAGGTACTCTTTCAGTTAGAGGTGTTTCAATTTGGGTGTTGTTTGATACTGGAGCATCACATTCATTCATTTGTAATGAGCTTGTGTGACACTTGGGTTTGGAACCCGAGATTTTTGATAGGACTTTGGTTGTGACTAATCTAGTTGGGTGTTCGTCCAACCTTTGTGTTGACTGCAAAAAATGTCGTAAACACCAAAGATTCCCAATTACTAGGAATTATAAATATTGTCGCATAGACAAGAATATAAAATAGAGCATAAGTAGTAAATAACACAAGGAATTTATAGTGGTTTGGCCCCAGTTAGGGCCTTCGTCCACTTTGAAGAGTCGTTGGAATTTTATTGATCACTTGGAATATTACAAGGTTGAGACTATCTCATGATATCTCATTACATTCACTTTTCATGATATATGATGTCGTAATCATCATATATTGAATAAATAAGGAAAAATACAATTTTGTCCTTCTTCTTCCTCAAAGAGGAGATGCCATTAATGAAGCTTTATGGAGGCTTCCAAGCTCAAGAATCCAACCCTTTTGAAGTGTGAGGCCATGGGGTATTTATAGGAAGTGGTTAGGTAGGTAGAAATGGGGACCATCTACAAGAAATTCGCGCCTCTAGCTGTCGTCCACCAGAAATTCGCACCTGGGCCGAGGTGTGAAATTTCGCACCTGCTAGGTGCGAAATTTCGCACCTGCCTGGTGAGGAATTTCGCGCCTACCTGGTGTGAAATTTCGCACCTGCAGGATGCGAAATTTCGCACCTGCCTAGTGCGAAATTTCGCAACTGCAGGGTAAGAAATTTCGCACCTGCCGGGTGCGAAATTTCACACCTATTGGGTGCGAAATTTCGCACCTGCTAGGTGCGAAATTTCGCACCTACGAGGTATGAAATTTCGCACCCGGCTGGCTGCGAAGTATGCTTGGCGAGGGCCGTTGGTCGAGGCATGTTTGTTCTTTTGGGGCTATGAAGCTCCTCAACACGAAGTGAAGGAATTCACCATTTTGCTGGTCCAAAGTGAAGGAATCTGAGCTTCCGGCATGGAGAAAATCAGATGAATCAGGCGGTGCCCACAGTTTCGACCTAACTGGCTAGGTCGATCGCCGTCGGGGCTATTGTTGCCATAGCCTTGACGTGAGGCGGGTTGTGAGGCATGGATGCTCATTGTTGCCATATCCCTGACGAGCTGGGAGGATGATCTTATGGGATTAATTGTCGGTCGAAGTTTTGTTTAGTGGGAGCCTTTGATGAGCATCGAGTGGCTCAGAGATCCCATGCTGTGTGGATCTCCGATGAGCGTCGAATGGCTCGAAGGTCCCACTAGGTGGGAACCCTCGATGAGCGTCGAGTGGCTTGGAGATCCTGTGCAGTAGGAATCTTTAATGAGCATTGAGCGGCTTGGAGTTCCCATGCGGATGAATTCCTCGACGTTGTTCTGCAAGTGGAAAAACATGTTTGTGTTGTATCCGTGGATGCTGTAGAACCGACAATATCCTGTAGAGTACCTTGGTGCGCTCGTCGGACTTTCAGGCCTTGGCCTTTTGCATGGTTGGGGATTGCAGGCTACGAGATGGATTTTCCAGGGGGTGTCCCTAAAAGCAGTATAGCTGCGGAAAGAAGGAAGTCGAAGGCGCTTCCCTATATTGTTGCGACTACCTTTGACGTTGCCGGCGTGAGCAAGATTGTGCAGAGTGGTGGAATCAGAGTTGTTGGAGTTCTGGGCATCATTATGAGGTAGGATTTTGAGGGTAGGAGCTTAATTCTTTTATGCTAGATTTTGGCATAGGAAGTAGTAGGCATTCATGCAGAAGATCTTCTGAATCCTTGACTGTCTTTGATCGGTCCATGCCCCAAGTTTGGAATCAGGTGGCATGCCCTTCGTAAGCTGGACGAGTGTGACTCGAGGATTAGGTTCCTTGACTTCGGCAAAGGCGGCGTTGAATTTTGCAAGATGGCCTTTGAGAGTTCACGGACGCCTTGGTAACTGCTCGAGACTAAGAGGATGTCTCTGGGTATCACGACGTGCATCTTGGACTGCATGACCACTATTTTGGTGACTTAGTCGAGAGTTGAGATAGTTCACGGTGGAAGTCGAGGGGACTATAATAGAGTCATCTTGGATAGGGACGTGGAACTACTTGCATTTTATGGCGTTGGAACTACGTGCAAGTAGTTCCACGTCCCTATCCAAGACGGCTCTATTATGGTCTCCTCGACATCCACCGTGAACTATCTCAACGCTCGACTAAGTCACCAAAAGAGTGGTCGCGCAGTCCAAGATGCACGTCGTGATACCCAAAGACATCCTCTTAGTCTCGAGCAGTTACCACGGCGTCCGTGAACTCTCAAAGGCCATCTTGCAAAATTCAACGCCGCCTTTGCCGAAGTCAAGGAACCTAATCCTCGAGTCACACTCGTCCAGCTTACGAAGGGCATGCCACCTGATTCCAAACTTGGGGCATGGACCGATCAAAGACAGACAAGGATTCAGAAGATCTTCCGCATGAATGCCGACTACTTCCAATGCCAAAATCTAGCATAAAGGAATCAAGCTCCTACCCTCAACATCTTACCTCGTAATGACGCCCAGAACTCCAACAACTCTGATTCCACCACTCTGCACAATCTTGCTCACGCCGGCAACATCAAAGGTAGTCGCAACAATAAAGGGAAGTGCCTTCGTCTTCCTTCTTTCCACAGCTATACTGCTTTCAGGGACACCCCCGGGAAAATCCATCTTGCAGCCTGCAATCCCCAACCATGCAAAAGGCCAAGGCCTGAAAGTCCGACGAGCGCACCAAGGGACTCTACAGGATATTGTTGTTTCTACAGCATCCACGGACACAACACAAACATGTTTCTCCACTTGCAGAACAACGTCAAGGAATTCATCCGCATGGGAACTCCAAACTGCTCAATGCTCATCAAAGATTCCTACTGCACAGGATCTCCGAGCCACTCGACGCTCATCGAGGGTTCCCACTTCATGGGACCTTCGAGCCACTCGATGCTCATCAGAGATCCGCACTGCATGGGATCTCTGAGCCACTCGATGCTCATCAAAGGCTCCCACTAAACAAAACTTCGACCGACAATTAATCCCATAAGATCACCCCCCCGTCTCGTCAGGGCTATGGTAACAATGAGCATCCATGCCTCACAACCCGCCTCACATCAGGGCTATGGCGACAACAGTCCCGACGACGATCGACCTAGCCAGTTAGGTCGAAACTGTGGGCACCTCTCGATTCATCCGATTTACTTCATGCCGGAAGCTCAGATTCCTTCACTTCAGACCAGCAAAATGGTGACTTCCTTCACTTCGTGTTGAGGAGCTTCAATGCCCTAAAAGAACCAACATGCCTCGACCAACGACCCTCGCCAACCATACTTCGCACCCAGCCGGGTGCGAAATTTCGTACTCGTAGGTGCGAAATTTCACACCTGGCAGGTGCGAAATTTCGTACCCTGTAGGTGCGAAATTTCGCACCAGACAGATGCAAAATTTCGCATCCTGTAGGTGCAAAATTTTGCACCAGGTAGGTGCGAAATTCCTCACCAGGCAAGTGCGAAATTTCGCACCTAGCAGGTGCGAAATTTCACACCTTGTCCTAGGTGCGAATTTCTGGTGGCCGACAGCTGGAGGCGCGAATTTCCTGTAGATGGTCCCCATTTCTACCTACCCCTACCTAACCACTTCCTATAAATACCCCATAGCCTCGCACTTCAAAAGGGTTGGATTCTTGGGCTTGGAAACCTCCATAAAGCTCCATTAATGGCATCTCCTCTTTGAGGAAGAAGAAGGACAAAATTGTATTTTTCCTTATTTATTCAATATATAATGATTATAACATCATATATCATGAAAAGTGAATGTAATGAGATATCATGAGATAATCTCAACCTTGTAATCTTCCAAGTGATCAATAAAATTCCAACGACTCTTCAAAGTGGACGTAGGCCCTCACTGAGGCCGAACCACTATAAATTCCTTGTGTTATTTACTGCTTATGTTCTATTTTATGTTCTTGTCTATGCGACCATTTTTATAATTCCTAGTAATTGGGAATCTTTGGTGTTTACGACATTTTTTACCGTCAACACTTTGTATGCTTTGTCGTGGTCTAGTGTTATCGAGTCATGGTTGCTCTTTTGTGTGTGATTGCTTTGTTTTGAACTTCCTGGGTTTGGGATCATCTTAGACATGGATTGGCTCAAGAGGTATGCGACAAGAGTGAATTGTGAGAAGCTTAAGGTGAGAGCCGGGGATGTGGAAGGGTGAAAGGTTTTGATTCAATGTAAGCCTGAAGATGGTGCCTTCATGAGATTTTATATTTGCTTGTGATTCCATAGGAAAACTCGTCGTATGTGCTGATCTTTAATGAGTTTGAGGATGTCTTTGAAGAAGTCAAAGGCTTGCCACGGCATCGTGAGATTGAATTCAGAATCGATTTGGTTGAAGGCGCTAGACCTATAGTTATACCTCTTAGGCAGGTCGCGCCTAAGGAACAACGAGAGTTAGAAGTGCAAATTGATGACCTTTTTGAAAAGGATTCATTCGGAGATGTGTATCCGAATGGGGAGCACCAGTTGTGTTTGCAACCAAGGCCGATGGATCCTTGAGATTGTCTGTGGACTATCGTGAGCTAAACAAGGTAACCAAGAAGAATAAGTATCCGTTGCCGAGGATCGACGACTTGTTCGATCAACTTCACAAAGCCAAAGTGTTCTCTCAGATGGATTTGGCAACGAGATCCCACCAGTTGAGGGTGGCAAAGGATAGTGTGCTGAAGATTGCTTTTAGGACACCATCCGGTTTCTTCAAGTGGTTGGTGATGCCATTTGGGATGACCAACGCGCCAACGTATTTTATGGATCTTATGAATAGGGTTTTCGTAAATCAGTTGAATAAGTTCGTGCTTGTGTTCGTGGATGATATTCTGGTTTACTTTCGGAATGCGGAAGAGCATAAGACACACTTGAGAGTTGTTTTGGAAATCTTGCAAAAGCATCAGCTGAGGGCTAAGTTTTCGAAGTCACTTCTGGAAGAGTGAAGTGAGGTTCTTAGACCATGTTGTTTGTGGAAACGGGATAGCTGTTGAGCCCGCTAAGGTAGAAGCAATCTAGGAATGGGATAAACCTAAGAATGCAATGAATGTGAGAAGTTTGATTGGACTGGCAGGTTATTACCAACGGTTTATCAAGGATTTCTCCAAGATAGCTGCTCCATTAATAGGATTGACGAAGAAGAACCAAATGTTCACATGGGATGCAAAGTGTGAGCAAGCTTTCGAAATCCTAAAAGAGAGACTGACAAGTGCTCCTGTTTGGGAGTGGCAAAAGTTATATCCAATTGACATAAAAATGGCGTCCGTCCCTTTCAATCATTCCCAGCCTCTCAACCATCATCAGCCTCTCAGTCGTTCCCAGCCTCTTGCCTCTAACCTCAGTCAGTCCTCCTCCTCCTCGTTCCCTCGTCGACTGCCTGCCACCTCGCCGTTGTTCTCCAACCATCCCCTTGACACTGACTCCCTCCCTGTCCACCGCTTCTCTGCTAGTCCACCACCTGCGTCTTCTACCAGATCGTACGCCCAGGTGGCTGCCTCGCCTCCGCCTCGCTCTCCCATTCTCTCCAATCCACCGCCCCTGAAGCGTAGAATCCTGCCGCCGTTCACAACAGTCAGAAACATGATCGATTTTTTGAAATTTGAACGTCGGTGCCTGAGATGTGCAGATAGACGACACGTGGCAAGCCAGTGTAGAAACACATCGATTTGTTATTGCTGTTCGCTCTTTGGGCATGCAAGCTTGCGTTGTCCCGATAAAAGAAAATCCTTCCAGCACAGCGCTGAGCTGTCGCTCCATCCCAAGGGTTCTCGAACATTGAAAGGCCGCGAGGCATTTAGGCTGCGCGATCAGAACAATGGGACCCAGCGGTCTACTCCTATTTCAAATCGTAATTATAACTTGAATAATCCAAAAACACGTAACCCCTTAAGCTTAACCCCCCCTCCAAACAACTCATTACCCTCGTCCTCCTCTCCTTCTCCAAATCCACTCAAAAAATTTCCAATCTTGCTTGAAATGGCGGATGCTTATCGCTATCTCTCAGCAACCATTATTGATGGACTATGGTCTATTGAACTTATCAGTCGAGCTCTTAATCTAGCCCTCGACGTTCACCTCGACTGGCCAATGTGGCATACCTCTGATAACACCTTTCTGATTTACTTCCCTGATTTAGAAACAAAAAACCGTGCCCTTCAACTGAAATCCCTGACTAAGGAAGATGGAACTGTGTCCCTTTATCAAGCCCCCACCCTTTCTGAGCTCACAGAACCAGCCTTTGAACAAGAATCCTGGGTGAAAGTCAGTGGCTTTCCTGAGTTTATGAGAACCTTTAATGCCATTAGTGAAGCCCTCAAGCCGATGGGACGCGTAATTGAAGAAGACTCTTGCGATTGGTCTCTAGTAGATCATCGCTATCTCTATGTGAAGATGCAGTTGTATGAGGGCATCACCACCCCTTGTACTTTCATTTCCCACCTTAACAATCATGCTGTTAGGCTTTGTATCGAGCGTTGGGATCATGCCCACCCTCCGCAACGCCCAGAAACGCTCCTCCTTGGTATGGATTATAATCAAGATGGCTACATCTTGCAAACATTGGAGCAACATGACATGCAAATTGATGACAACAGATATGATGTAATGACGGATGAAGCAGAGCGTTGGGTGCCTGGACTCATTCCAACGCATGAGCAGGATCTGGCAATGTTGATTCATCACAATGTGGATCAGTTTGTGCCTCGTTGGGACCCTTTTGCAGATCTGGATCTTTCAGTACCCCTCCACCTTCAGTTGACACCCCAGCAGGAGCATCAACATCAAGTTATTCAGGATAACCTCGAGCATGCTGACAGCGAGCAACACCCCCAAGCTCCCCAGGAACATCAGGATTCAACTTCCCCTTTGGTGGTATCCTCTACAATCAGGCGGAGTGCCAGGATCAGCAGGCCACAATCTCTTCCGCCTGAAACCTCTGGTACCTTTTTTGTACCTGTTGTTTTTTCTTCTGCTAATAAGGCTTTAAATAAAAAACTTGCTAAATGCATGGGCGTGAGTCTGCATGATACACACTATTCTGCCATGCAAACCCTAGAACAGCAGCGTACTAACCAAATTAAATGAAGATTGTATCTTGGAACATTCGTGGGTCAGGGGACCCTACAAAAAATCGTGTTGTCAATCTAATCATTTCCCCTCTTCGTATTGATATCTTATTTATACAAGAATCTAAAGTCTCTAATCCACCCAACGCTCTTATTCGTCAACTCTGCGGCCCCCACCTCTCTGGTTGGTCCCACGTGGATGTAGTTGACTCACGTGGTGGACTTATTACTGTGTGGAACGAAAGTATCTGGAAGCTTTGTCACACCTCGTATCACCCTTCTGTTTTGCACGTGATCCTCCTCCACAACCCCTCCAACACTTTCTTTCATTTCACCAATGTTTACGCTCCCAATGACCCTCACCTTAGATCAGAAGTTTGGCAATTCTGCCTCGACTTATCTCATAATATTAATGGCCCATGGATCATTGGTGGTGACTTCAACACTACTAGATTTTCCTTTGAACGTAATTCAGGAACCCCCTCCGTTGATTCCGACTCTTTTAACTCCCTCATCAATTCATGCCAACTCATTGATCCACCCATTAATAATCGTAGATTCACTTGGTCCAGCAGAAGAGACAATCCTTCCTTATCAAAAATTGATAGATTTTTCTTTAATTTAGCCTGGGAAGATCTGTTTCCCCTCTCCTTGGTCAACGGCCTCGCCACAACTATTTCTGACCACTGTCCAATTGTCCTTGACACTCAGGATAATGCTTCGATTAAGAGACCATTTAGATATGAGAGATTGTGGACACTTGAACCCTCCTTTGAAGATTTCATCAAACACATTTGGTCTCAACCTTTGAATTGTAATTCTGCCGCAACCAGAGTGGTTTATAAGCTTCGCTCTCTTCGCAAATTAATTCGCCCTTGGGCTAAGAACATTTGGAATTCTTTGAAATCCAGAATCTCATCCACTCAAGATGCCATTTTAAACTTAAACATCATTGAGGAGAGTCGTCCACTAACTGACCTGGAGAAACACATCTTGAAAAACCATGAATTGGAACTAGAGAGACTTATCAAACAGGAAGAAATTGGATGGAAACAACGATCCAAAGCTAGATGGATCAATGAAGGGGATAAAAACACAGCATACTTTCACCGTTTAGCTAATGGTCACCGACGAGCTTCATTCATTTCTGAAATAATTCATGACATGAACTCATTTTCTGATCCTAAAGAAATTTGCTCCTTGTTCACACAATTTTATAGAAGTATTCTGGGTTCACAACCCCCTCCATTCCCTTTGATTGATTGGCACAAACTTTATCCTAACCCTAAGCATATTGCCATTGATCACCCATTCACAAAAGAAGAGATTTGGGCCGCAATCAATGACATGGCAGCAGACAAGGCTCCTGGGCCTGATGGCTTTGGCCCATGTTTTTTCAAACATTTTTGGCCCACCATCAAATTTGACATTATTGATATGTGTACTGAATTCTACACTGACCCATCTACTATTGCTAAACTTAACTATGCTAATATAATCCTCATTCCTAAATTCCCTGGAGCTAACACCCTCCCAGCATTTAGACCCATTAGCCTCCTCAATACTACTTTCAAAATCATCACTAAAATATTAGCTAACAGACTTCAAAACCATATCTCTAAGTTAGTAGGTATTGAACAATCCGCCTTCATTCTGGGAAGAAATATATTAGACTGTGTTGCTGCTACACAGGAGATCATCTCCTTCTGCCACACCATGAACTCCCCTGGAGTGCTTCTCAAACTTGATTTCTCTAAAGCCTTTGATTCGGTTAACTGGTTTTTCATCCTGGACCTTATGTCTCACAGAGGCTTTCCCATGCAATGGTGCAACTGGATCAAGCATATCCTATTCACTAGCTATTCAATGATCAATATCAATGGAGAAATTGGTGGCAAAATTAAATCTAAAAGAGGCTTACGACAAGGAGATCCACTTTCACCTTTGCTTTTTGTCTTGATTGCTGATGTCTTCAATCAGATGGTGAAACTCTCATCAACTCACAACATCCTCTCTGGCATTTCTCTTCCTAACTCCAATCTCTCCACAACCAACTTACAATTTTCCGATGACACAATTCTCTTTACCGTTCCTTCACCCCAAAACATCCACAGCCTTAAAGTTCTCCTTTACACGTTCGAACTCATCTCTGGTCTTTCTATCAATTTCAATAAAAGTTCTGTTATTATGTTGGGAAATTGCTCTTCTCTTGGTGCCCCTACTGCCAAATGTCTAAATTGCAAGGTTGGTTCTTTCCCCATTACTTATCTTGGCATACCCCTTCGCCCTACCAAACTTCATAAATCAGATTGGATTCCTCTTATTTCAAAGATTGAATCTAGACTTTCATCTTGGAAGGCAAATTCCTTGTCCTCTGCTGGTCGCCTTGTGCTCCTCAAGCATGTTCTCTCCTCAATACCAATGTACTGGATGTCGTTTCACAAATTACCCATCTGGGTTATCAACAAGATTGACTCTATTCGAAGTTCTTTCCTTTGGAATGGTGATAAGCTCAAAAGGCTAGTCAACTGGCATACAGTTTGTCTCCCTTACTCTCATGGGGGACTGAATGTCCCTCAGCTTGCCTCCTTTAACCAAGCTCTGTTGGCTAAATGGATTTGGCGTGCTCTTTCCCCTTCTCATTTCATATGGAAAGATTGGATCTTAATGCGGCTTTACAATGCAAACCCAGCTTTCATCCTTCACTTCAGCCCTGCCTCTAACCCATCTCCGTTCTGGAGGGGAGTTTTATCCACCCTCGCGAGAATTAAATCGCTTTTCCATGTTAAAGTAAATAATGGTGAATCATGTTTGTTTTGGCAAGATATTTGGTTCGGAGAACTTCCTCTTTCCTCCTCCTTACCCAATCTTGGATCTATTTACATTCCTAACCCTCAGACAGTTGCTGAAGCCTTTAATTTGGGCCCATTGGGCTTGTTTCCCAGTTCCATATTTGGGCTGTCCAGTTTACAAGAGTTGGCTAAGATAGAAATTCTCTTTAATTCTTTTCAACTCTCGCATGGGCCTGACTCTTTTTATTAGGCTTTGGGCTCTTCCCGAAAATTCTCAGTCAAGTCTTGTTATGATTATTTGATCCATCCTGGTCGAGGCTACTCTTTCTCCAGAGTCTGGAACTGTCATCTCCCCCCTCGAATCATTTTCTTTCAATGGCTCTTAATTCACAATCGCCTCAACTCAAAAGACAGACTCTGCCGATTTGGAATCGATGTCAACCCCATTTGCGTCCTTTGCAACCTGAGTAATGAATCCCTCACCCATCTTTTCTTTGATTGCGACTTTTCTTTTGCGGTTTGGGCCGCGGTTAGCTCATTCATTCTCGGGTTCGTCCCTTCTTTCTTCTCTTTCTTCGATTACTGGCAGTACAATCCCCCTGATCCCTCGACCGACTCTCTGGTAGCGATCTTCTCCTGGTGTATCTAGTTAGAACGAAATGCATGCGTATTCGGAAGACCCAAAAAGTTATTCTGGGGAACTTGTTTTCATATTCTGCATCTCTTCGAATTATGGACAGGCTCGGCCAGGCACGCTCGTTTCAGACTCTCCCTCCCCCAGCCTCGCTCGCCTGGATCTGAAGAAAGCAGCTCGCTATTTCCTCTGTGATCTGGTTGGAACGAAGTTTAAGTATGTAGCTCTATTTTGGTAGTGTACTTATCACTTAGCGGTGTTGTGGTTGCATTATGTACATCTTAATAGTACTCTTTAGACTGTACTCTATATGACCATCTTGGTCTGTTCTTAGACTGCTACTGGTTGGGCCTGTCAACCAGATATTATTACTAGCTCTTTTGCATCTACGCGTAACCGGCTGTGTAGTGCCCGCTACACACCCGTTTTCCTCAAAAAAAAAAAAGTGCTCCTGTTTGGACGATTCCAAGTGGGAATGAAGAGATGGTGGTATACACCAATGCTTGTGGTACTGGACTTAGAGCAGTGCTAATGTAGAAGGATAAGGTTGTGGCATATACGAGTCGACAACTGAAGCTGCACAAAAGGAATTATCGAGCTCATGATTTGGAATTGGCGGCAATCGTGGTTACTCTGAAGATGTGGAGACATTACCTGTTGGGAGTTCGATTTGAGTTGTTTACAGATCACAAGTTGTTAAGGTATCTTTTCTCCCAAAAGGATTTGAACCTTCGGCAGCAGGATTAGAGTTTCTAACATCGTATGATTTTGGTATATGCTATATTCCTAGTAAAGGTAACGTAGTTCCTGATGCGTTAAGTCGCACGCAAGTATGGGAGCGATGTTTTCAGAATGGAAGAGCCTCGAGTATTTAGCGGGATTTGATTCTAGACCACGGTGTGAGTTGGAATCTGAAATGTTGGCAAGCTTATCGATAAGACCTACTCTCATTGAAAGGACTGGCGAGAGCCAAAAGCGAGATGCAAAGCTTGTCGAGTTTATCCAAAAGTTTAAATCAGAGGATAAAGAGTTCGATCGAGAAGGTTGGCTTCGAAAGCAAGGACGACTGGTTGTTTCTGATATTGTCAGATTGAGGGATGAGTTTCTAAGGGAATGTCTTCATTTGGAAATAAACTTTCCAATATCTCTTTTCATCCCATCCCAGTAGTGGGAGCAGACATCGATGGATTTTACAGATGGACTACCTAGAACCAGGGCAGGAAACGAAGGAATTTGGGTCATCGTGGATCACTTGACCAAAAGCGCAAGGTATATTCTTGTCAAATCGACTTGGACAACATCGAAGTTAGCTGAGCTTTATATAATGGATATTTCGAATCCGTGGTATCCCAAAGAGCATAGTGAGCGATTGAGATCCATTGTTCACAAGTGGATTTTGGAAGAGTTTGCAAGATACTTTGGGAGCCAAGTTGTGTTTGAGTACAGCTTATCATCCCTGAACCGACGAGAGGGTTGACCGATTTTTGAAAGATCTCCTAAGTTCTTGTGTATTAGACTTTGGAGGATCATGGGAAGGCCATCTACATTTAGTTGAGTTTGCATATAATAACAGTTACCAGTCGAGCATTAGGATGGCACCGTACGAGGTTTTGTATGGAAGACATTGTAATTCTCCGACCTGTTGGTTAGAGATTGGAGATTAGTTAATACTTGGGCCTGAGATGATAAGAGAAACCTCAAATTGTATCGAGATCGCTCGACAAAGAATGAAGGTAACCCAAGATTTTTTATAAGAGTTATGCCGATAAACGTCGAAAAGATTTAGAATTCGATGTTGGTGACATGGTTTTCATGAAGATCTCACCATTAAAGCATGTTGTTCAGCTCGAAAGCAAAGGAAAGTTAGCTCCAAGATTTGTTGGACCGTTCCCGATAGTCGAGCAAATTGGAAAGCTCGCATACAGGTTGGAGTTACTCGAGAAGATGTCAAGTGTGCATAGTTTTTTCCATGTGTTGTATCTTCGGATGTGTGTGCATGATTCGAATGTGGTGGTATCTCCGTAGCAGTACGAAGACCTAGAAGTCAAGACCGTAGTTATGAAACCTTGTAAACCACTTCGCGTTGTGGGGAATGACACAAAATATCTTAGGAGGAAGACAGTTAAGATAGTCAAAGTACAATAGAGTGAGGATGATGACGATTGTATGTGGGAAACGAAAGAGAAGATGAAGACGACCCATCCAAAAATCTTCGTTGGTATGACCCATAAGTGTCGTGTCATTCTTACACCATTATAACTTGTACTATTATCGTTGTTGCTATTGTTGTTAAAATTCTGCATGCTAGGTTAAGGCCGTGGATGCATGGCTGGATGGATGCTAGTTTAGATGGTAAGTTGGCTGCTCATGGATGATAGGCATGCGGAATTGTTTTGGTTGCTTGTGTTTTCTTGGAATTTCATGGGTGGAATTCCTAAAGGGGGGAATGTAATAGTCCGCATTTTACATATCGGAGGATCGTAATATATTTTTATTTAATTCCCTGAGGGTTGGATCATTCTCATATTTTGGTATATTGTTTATGGGGATGTGAGACATGTCCATAATTTTTACCAATTTTATTTGTGACCATTTTGCCCCTATTAGTCTTGTACAAGGCATAACTTTTGATTGGGATCGAATCAGGTGCTAAGGTCAGTTTCATAAGGAAATGGTGTTGCCAATTCCGTAGAATGGTCATATTAAAGATTTGGTTTAGCAGTTCGGGAGGAACCGCTGTTTTTGAATTTCACAATTTATGTTCAGGTTTTTAGAGCCATTGATGGGATGATTTGAGCAGGCTCATTAGTGGGCTGGTGGAAGGCAATAAAAAGGGGGTTAGAGGCATGGAGAATAGCATACTTCCTTCATTCTCTCATTTGGTTGAGCTCGTGATCCTCCTTGCTCAATCTAATACACTTTTCCACCATTAAAATTTTAGATTTATATAAGAGAATCGAAGATCTACATCGTTTGATCCTAGATCTATGTCAAATAAAGAGAGATCACATCAAATCAAGAGGTTTGAAGCATATTCTTCGCCTTCCGAATTGAGAATTTAGCGAATTCGAGTTAATTCGAAGGACTGATATGTGATAAGCATCTCTCATACAGATACGATCAAGTATATGGGTTGTTTGTTCATATTTTCATCATTTTAAGTTGTTTTCACCTAGATCTACGTCATGGTAAGTATATTTTCATTTGAATCACCATAGGATTTAATCTAGCAACTTAAAACCGGTAATTGTTTTGTAAATTCATATGTTCATACAAGTTAGATCCATTATTTTAGTTTATTCATTCATTTATCATGATTTAGTGAATCTTATATGATTATTGATGAATAATTGTCATTTTGATGATGTTGATGGTTTCATAAAGTGTTGATTGTTGGATTGGATGACTTTGATGAGTTGTTAGCGTCGATGTTCTCGTTTGTTGATGATTTGGTCAAGATTGTAGCTATTTTGGTTGGATCTGGAGTCGGGCCATTTTTCTTATGTTGTTGATGACATGGCATGGAGTTTGGGTCATGTGGCTTGTTGCTCAAGAAAGGGATAAAGGTCGGGTCGTTGGTTTTAAGTCGCTAGTATATTAGGTCGTTAGGTCTTAGGTCGTTAGGTTGTTATGTCTGAGGTCGACGGTCTTATGTTGTTTTTAAGACCTCGTGTGTTAGGTCTTAGGTCGTTTAAAGACCTAAGGAGTAAGACTCAAGGAGTAAAACTTAAGGAGAAAGTCCTAAGGAGCAAAACCTAAGGAGGAAGACCTAAGGAGTTCAATACTTAAAGAATGTTGACCAAATGAAGCTTGTTTTTGATCAATGATGGTTATTGCTTTGGCACAAATTCAATAAGGAATGTCTAAAGCATCTTGAAGTGTTCATTGATCGTCATAATGCAGCGAATTTGAGGACAACTCAAGGGTGCTGAGTTCTAGATATTGGTTGCTCGAGAAGGTTGCTTGAGTTATGAATAGCCGTCAAGGAGGACGACTAGAGATTGAAGGTTGAGAGATTATCGTTATCATTGGTTCCAACGGACTCAAAGCAAGGGTACAATAGGACGTTTAAAAGGCCAGTTGAATAGTCGAGTACCTTGGGTATCATTGAATGGCCTAGGTACATATCGATGAAAGGCGTATGGAGTTTTTTTCTATAATTGGGGTTACCACTAGCCCTTGATGTATGGAAAGGTTGGCCGTCATATGGTTAACGATGGTTTCGAAGCAGGATAGGAAGTGATAGCCACGGTCATGGATGTTGGTTGTTTTGCTTGTACCATCTCATGTAATTTGTCTAACGTCCGGGAAGATGTTTCTTGGGTGCTTGTTTGATGTTGGTTTAGGCTTCGGGGCTTGTGCTTGAGGGATGTTGATCTCGATTAGGATGGCTTACGTAGGATATAACTATTTGCTATGATTGCTATTGTGTGGTTGCTTTTGATTGCCACAGATGCATCATTGTTTTCAAATGATTGCTGTAAAGGCTATCACTGTCAGGTGTGGGGAAGACGGGTTTGGGTTCTTCTCTGGAGTTTTGGTAGATCGGTTGATTAATCTGCTTATTCTGATATACTTTATTGATGATGCTAGAAAGCTGTTTTATCACTCTTTAAGACTGTTAACTGACTCAAGGTTTTATGTTTCCTCTTATTACCTTGGGATGGTCATTCAGTTTTAGATGGCAGACTTAGTAGCAGGTTACAGGTAGCAGAACTTAGTGAGGCGAGGATGTAGAGCAATGACGAGCAAGAGGATTGCTTATCAGTTTTTCTACTATCTAGTACTTGTTGTTTTCACTGTTACGATAAGTGTTTTCTCCGACTGTTGTAGTGAGGCAAATTTGTACAAACACTTATGTTGTAATCCAAGGGTGTATGGATATTCTTTCTAGTGTTATGAAAGTTTAAGTTTCTGCTTAGAAATGCTTCACTATTATATCCTGTAGTATATGTTCTATTATATTTTATCCTTGCGTTGTGAGTTATACGATAGGTGCCGCATTGTGTTATCTTACATTGGTGATCGTCCGTAGCTGTCTGGCACACCTTTTAATGCATTATTCCTCGTGTTAAGTGCAGGAGTTATGGACGATCGTCTCATGCATTATCTTACATACCAATGTAGGCGACGTTTGAATGGCTAGTTGACATGGCTCTTATGCACGAAGATGGAAAGCATGAGAAAAAAGACAGTAAGACTGAAGAGACACAGGCTAAGGGCGAGAAATATAAATGGTGGCCCAACAAAGGAAATCAAAAGAAAGGAGGGAAGCCTGACAAGGCTCAGATCAAGAAAGATATCAAGTCTCATGGTTGTGGAGCTATGATCATTTTGTGAAAGACTACAGGAAGCCAAAGAAAGCCTGCTTTAATTGTGGACAAGTGGGACACTTCTGTAATCAGTGCCCTGGCAAGCAAGGACAACATGCATGAACTTTTTGACAAGTACATGCTTTAGAGGTTAATGGACATGATCAAGGTAGAAAAGTCACGGTTGAAGGTTTGATTTCTCTTTTTTACTATCCTTTTAGAACCCTGTTTGATTCTGGCGCTTCACATTCGTTTATATCCAGTTCTATAGTAGATAGTATGCACCTTAATACTAGTATAATTTCTGATCCTATAGTTTTCTCAAACCCTATAGGAGGATCGGCTCATTTATCCATGATGTGCAGGGGTTTGAGAATTTCTATCTTGGGCGTTGAGTTTGAATGAGACACATACGTAATGGCTTTATGGGCTAAGGTTTGGTTCTACGAACGGATTGGCTGGCCATGTATCGTGCCATTCTTGATTGTGAAAAGCGAGTAGTTAGACTTCTTACTAGTCATGGTAGAAATCTCAAAATTTCATGTAACCCACGGGGGTAGTGATTCTCAGTTTTCTAGAATCACTTGATACTTCTGTTGACGATTTGTGATTTGTTCCCATAGTTAGAGACTATCCGGACGTGTTTGCAGAGGTTAAGGGGCTACCTCCAAGGGGTGAAATAGATTTCCGGATTTACTTAGTAGAGAACACGAAACTAGTTGCTCTACCAGTGCGCCACATGGATCCTAGAGAAAGGAGGGGGCTCAATAAGCAAGTAAGGATTTATTAGATGAAACATATCAGAGTCGGGAGCTCCAGTCGTCTTTGCAACTAAGGCTGATGACTCACTTCGTCTATGTGTGGATTATAGGGAGCTGAATAAGCTCACCAAGAAGAATAGACACCCACTACTGAGAATTGACGACCCGTTTGATCAACTTGTAGGCGCATCAATTTTCCCGCAGATGGATTTAGCCACGGGATTTCAGCGGCTGAGGATGGCAGAGGACAACATTGATAAGACTTCATTCAGAACTCCAAATGGTTTCTTCGAATGATTGGTTATGCCTTTTGGGGTGACCAATGCACCCGCCTATTTTTTGGACTTGATGAGTAGAGTGTTTAGGGAGTTTTTGAACAAGTTTATGGTGATCTTTGTGAATGACATTCTGATCTTCTCAAAGAATGAGGAGAAGCATGCTCAAAACTTAGGAGAGGTCCTACGCACTCTCAGATCGCATTAGCTCAAGGCAAAATTTTCTGAGTGTCACTTTTAGAGAAAGGAAGTAAGGTTCCTAAGTCATGTGGTCTCCAAGGATAGAATAATAGTAGACCCCACTAAAGTTGTCGTAGTTCAAGATTGGAGGGCCCCAAAGAATGTGACGAAGGTGAGAAGTTTTCTTGGGTAAGTAGGCTATTATAGGAAGTTTATCAAGGACATTGCAAGGGTATCGGCCCCGCTTACCCGATTGACGAAGAAGAACTTAGTTTTTTCATGGAGCATTGATTACAAGGATGCTTTTCAGAGATTGAAAAGGGCTCTGACAATAATCCCAAGTCTGACTCTCACTGATGGAAGCAAGATGTTCACGGTCTACATAGATTCATGTGGAACTGGGCCTGGTGCTGTTCCAATGCAATAAGGAAGGGTAGTATGCTACGGTAGCAGACAGTTGAGGGTCCATGATAAGAACTGCCCTACCGATGATCTAGAGTTGGTCCAATAGTGTTCGCATTGAAGTCTTGGCGACATTATCTACTTGGAGATAGATTTGAGCTATACACGGATCATAAGTCGCTCAAATGCTTATTCTCACAGAAGGATCTCAACCTAAGGAAACAACGGTGGATGCAATCCTAGCGTCTTATGACTCTGATATAGCATATACCCCGAGCAAGGGTATGTGGTGGCCGACGCATTGAATAAGAAGAGGATGACTTTGAGTCCTCTATTTGTAGAAAGGCAAAGCTTGGAGTGCATCTCGACATTTGATTTTAAGCCATCTATGAATTTCACACTGGGATTGTTAGCATAGTTAGAGGTGTGACCTACTCTATTGGAGCGTATTGGATCTAGGCAGTAGGAGGACCAGCAGATAGCAAACATCTTGTACGAGCTTAGTAGAGGAGAGGCTTCTAGTCACCTTGCTAGATATACCATGGACGAGAAAGGGTGGCTAAGACGAGATAGTAGTCTGTGTCCCCACGACTAGGGAACTGCTAAAGGCAGTGCTTGAGGATGCCCATCATGCTCGGATGACTATCCATCCGGGCGGCGATAAGATGTATCAAGACATGAAAAGAGTTTTCTTTTGGACTGGCATGAAGAAGGATGTGGTAGAATTTATAGCCCTATGCTTAACGTGCCAATGAGTAAAGGCTGAACAAAGGAAACCTAGCGGATTGCTTCAGCCCTTAGATGTCCCACAATGGAAGTACAAGAGCGTCTCTATGGATTTCATCGATGGATTACCCCGATCGAGGAAGGGAAACATGAGCATTTAGGTAATAGTGGATAGACTTACGAAGAGAGCACACTTTATTCCTTTTAAGAGTAAGAGGACGACAACTTAGCTGGCATCAGTATGTTTTCGAGAGATAGTCTGACTACATGGGGTACCTTCTAGAATAGTAAGCGACCGCGACCCCATCTTTACTAGTGAATTTTGGAAGAGCTTACAAGAGACATTAGGTACACAGCTATTAGAGTTTATACCCTAGAGGCAATCCATTTGATGAGATTGATAACACTGTTGTTGTTATTATTTTATGTGGAATAAAATATTCTGTTATGTTATGTTTACTGCGTAATATAAATATTAACATAATAGAAGTCCTTAGAACTATAATATAGAATTATATAGTTCAGGTAAGTGACTTGAACTTGAGATTATATAATATATTAAGTATTATGATTCTTAAATGTCCCTAGTCAAGTTTTATTGTTTATATAGGACAACAATAAAACATTGAGACTAGTATGTTGTTTGACTGATGATCACATCTCATTATCATTAATATATGTGATATTAATGTCAAGAAATAAACACGTATTGGAGGATAACGTATTAGGCTGACCCAACATGAGAAAACTAAACGGAATATAATTAACAGTATCATAAATTATTCTCATAGTGACAGTGATGCAATACTCCTTAGACCTATAATCATTATAATTTTGTTCGAGGATGTTCGTGTTTTGATATCATCTAAATTTACTTGTAACAAAGTATACGATAACAGTGATTATTGGATACATCTCAAATAAAATGAAAATTATGAATGATCTAGATGGAATTTAACCCCACAATTATTTGTGGTGATATCCATGGGCCTCTTGATTGAGTGAGACTATGAAATGCATAGCCATGCTCAAATATTGATTTGTTTTAAACATTCAACTCATCGATCAAGATAAATAGATTAAATTATAAAGAGGGTGATACGTTCCATGCCTCGAGTTTAATCTTGAATATATTGGTTAAAATGATTATATTACATTAATACACTAGTCAAGAAAGGTAGTATCGAATCGTTGATCTTATTACAACTTGGGTAACAACGATGTGTTTCTAGATACCGCTCACTGTTTATGATTTTAATATTTTTTAAATTATTGCAATGTTGTAATAACCTATAGGGTCACACGTAAGAATAGTTGAAAGGAATAAGAACCGTTCACAATAAAAGGGGAAATCAAAAAATTGACCTTTTCTCTAATTTTGAAATGGTATAAGGGTTTAAAGGGTATTAATTAGTTTTAGATTTTTTGTTGGCTACACAATAAAAAGAAAGGCGGTCGACCTTTTATTCAATCATCCTTATTCACTATTCTAGTAGCCACGAAAAATCAAAAATTAAGAAATCCTAACCCTAAATCGGCTAGCACCATCTATTCCTTTTCTTAATTCTGTTTGACAATATCAAGATCATGCGTTCATGGACTACTCTAGAGGCGGTGGTTTCCAGTCATGCTAGGATTCGATGTTGTTCCTACTTCGATCGTCTCCTAGAAATTTCGTTGTGCTAAGAAAAAGGTATGGTTTTTACTTCATTCGATTTACAAATTTAAGCATAGATCTTTTTTATTTTGGTTTGATTTTCATTATCATAATGCAAATTTGACCCAAAATTCCTTCAATGGCTACGTTTAAGCACGACATACCACCCTGGTCGACGCTTGAAAAGCGCGATATTGTAATAAATTCTGCAAGCGCACAGATGTGTAGTATGCAGGTCGAACATAGGGAGGTAGATTAAAATCAAATTATTTATCTAATCTCTTGGGCGAGTTAGACGAAGTTTGGAGATTTGGTTGAAATAAAAACAAACTGAAACTGCAAAATTAGGAATATCGTTGAATCTAATCAAACGATTAATCACTAATGAAAGTAAAATAGCAAAGACAACTTGAGCTCTATCAAATCTAATTGAATAGATGGCACAAATTGCTTGGAAAACAAAATGCAAAACACAAATAAAATGTAGAAATTAAAATTGCAGAAAAAGAATAACAACAAGAAGGAAAATTAGGATTGTTGTTGAAACTAATCAAACGACTAATCACTAATTAAAAAAAAATGTAAAATACAATTGGTGTTCTACCAAAACTAATTGTGAAGACAACACCAGTTGCTAAGAAAAGAAAAATGCTAGAAAATAAAAGAAGAAGAACTTTTATTAATGGAGGTTAAGATAGAAAAATAGGATGATGGCTACAATGATATTACAAGGGTATTTATAGGAGATAACTAAACCCTAACCCAAATTACAAATGGGCCTAGCTATTTCAAGTAAGTTTTAGGCCTTTTGTCATTTGGAACAAGTTCTAGGCCTTTTCTCCTTTTCTCTTGCAAGCCTCCTTTAATTTGAGATGTGCATGGCCTTTTTACCAATCATTTTCTTGTCCAACAGCAACTAGATGTGAGATCATCATCTACAATTCTTCAAATTGTAAATATATAGCAATCTGATCTCCATTTTCCATTTTTCTGACTATATCGGCATATCTGTAAAAATGACAAAACAATACCCAAGTAATATTTATTTATATACAAAAGATAAGATAATAAGAGCATAAAATAAACACATTTCTATGTTAATCAAATACCCCCACACTTATCTTTTACTCGTCCTCGAGTAAAACAAAAATTAAAAACTAACTAGATAGGTCACACTTTCGTAGGAAACACGATTGCATTGAGCATATGCAACAAGCCGTTAAACCTCTAGGTGTCCCTAGTAGGACGAGTGGTGTCTCGTGAGGGTTTTCAGCGGATACTATCCACAAAATCCAAATGCAGTATGATATGGTTCTAATGTAACTACATTAATGGAGAGGACTTATGAAATTGAAAACAAAAAATGAAAACATGACTTGTTTCAAGAAAGTGGTACAACAAATTAAATTAACTATTTCTAGTCAGTTGATTTTATTTTAGATATCTCAACTTGTCACAAATTTTCAGTATAAATCAAGTTTTCAAATGTTAAATTCTAGTTTGGCCAGTTAGTTCGGTCGATAACATAGTGCAGCCATGAAATAAATTCTTAGTTTGCTTTTCACAATTTGTGAAGTGGTATTCTAATTTCCTTGTGTATGGCTAGTCTAATCAATAAGGTCAAGAAATGTTTGGGCATCATCGCTTATTCTCTATCTCTATAAAAGTTAAAGTTTATGTTTAATTACATACACCTAACTTAAAAGACCAAGGTATACCACCTATACACTGCCTTGCGAACTGATGGAGAGTTAGGACAGAGCTTGGCGGATTGTGCAGACTGATGCTGACTTTGTCAACAACATGTCGGTAATCCTTAGGTGTCCAACTCATAAAATGAGACCAAGATATTCCGACGCTGACTTTGTCAACAACATGTCAGATAGAGCTTGGCGGGTTTGCATACCAACGCTAGATATACAAGCAATGTTGGATACCTTGGATTATTATTATTACTATTGAAAATATAAGAACAAGAGAGATTACGCGAATTCAACTTAACACAACTTAGTTTCAAAGATTCGAAAAGCCAATATAAGTATTTTAAGTCCTCCATTCACTAAACAAAGACTACAATTTAGAATAAACTTCATGGACATCACCTAAGAATCTCCCTATGTACCGGTTACACTATTATCCCTCAAAATTCAACTTTTCATCATATTTCTTATTTGATCTTAGTTGAGAGAGAAAAATACTATCAACTGATTAACAATCGTTAACTTATTTCGTTGTATCAATCTAAAATGTGTCATATTTTCAAGAATTTTTTTTACATGTTACTACAATCTAAAATGCATGAGGGTCCTATTAAAATGGCTAAAAATGAAAGGAAAGAAAAATAAAGAAAAAACGAAAATAAATGAAATGCAGACTTTCTCCACACTTGGACAAAACGGTGTCCACACTGTAGCACGTTTCCTAAATTTGAATGATAAAACCCATAGATGGATTAGATGCAAAATGATTTGTAGAATGAAATGCAGCCTAACTATATGTAAGAATAGATCATATGTAAAATGATATATGTGTTTACGATGCATGCGATGCAAAGAATGCAACCAACTTTCCCCCATAGTTGGTTCTAGCCCGATGAATCCCATTCCCGCTATGTCTAGGCATGTTTTCTAATAAGCAAAGGTTTTTGGAAACCATCTCATCTTTATACCTAGATTTATAGTCCAGTAAATAAATGTCCAGGATCATCCTAACATGAAGTTTTTCAACCAAGCCAGCATTCCGAAAATAATTCATGTGTTCAACAAATTTATCAGAGTAATTGTTCAAAAATTTGTGATCGTATATAAAATCAGTTGCAATCGTGAAATTTAAATTCAGAGTGTTGTTCAAGACTATGTGATCACGTTTCTCAATCACATTACTGGACAACATATTCTCAGTCCTGACAACTTCAAGTTCATTGGAAGTTTCCTCGAAATTAAAATTTTCAGACTTGGATTCATGTCCTAATTCTATTTCATCCTCATTTGGAAACTCATCTTCATACAATCCAATAATTTCATGTTCATTAAAACCCTTTTCCAATTTTGAGTTGAAAAATTCAACATTTTTATTCAGTTCAATTTCTAGAATTTCAAATTTCTCGCAGCCTGAAAGAGGGAGGAAGATCAAAATCTGAGCTTAAATCTTTTTCCTGAAAAGAATCGAAGTCCAAATCATTTGTTGAATTTTGAACAACTTCATTTAGATCGTTATTCTCAATTTCCAAAGTTGTTGCTTGAAAATTTTCACTATCAGTAAAGAATGGACTATTTTCTGATTCATCACATGTTTAAATTTGATTTTGTTGTTAGAGTTGTTCTTTAAAAGATGTCATTAAACAAAGAAGTTCATCATGCTTTCCATCTTATTCATCAAGCTGTCTATCTTGCCTTTCTACCCTGTCTCAAAGAATGTTAAGGTGATATTCTTTAGAATCGTTGATTTGAGCGCTCTCGTTTTGGATTTCTTGATTCTCAAAATTATAGTCCACATCAATTTCACAATCAATATTATTTCCAATGTGATGGTTGTTTGAATTTTCATAAAAATGACAATGATATTGGAAATCGTTTTGATTATAAAAATTATGTTCGTAACCAAAACTATTGGAATTTGAGGGAAAATTGAAATTTTGGTTATTTTCAAGATGTTGAAATGGGCTATAACTTTGGAAATTTTGGTTTACAACCCCATATTGATCAAAGCTATATTGGGATTCAAAGCTGTTTTGATGAGGATGTGGCTCATAATCGAAATTATTGAAGTTTGAATTGAAATCACAATTTCGACCATTTCTATGATTTTGAAAATGTTGGTCAGTTGGAAAATTTTGAAAATTGTTGGCATTGGGCTCACGAAATTTTGGAAAATTTTGGCTCATGGGTTGCAAATCATACTCATAGTCATACTCTTCAAGAGGATGTCTACTCCGACTATTATCCCACATTTCTCTCAATTATTTTTTTGAATCAGACATTTTAAAGAAATCACGGCAAGACAGAAATTATTCTCACTTCGAAATAGTATAAAATACTAAGCTGTGCTCTATTAATTAACTGACTCAATTAGAAGGGGGAAGAGGGTCTTATGGCCGTTCACGTATAGTATAAATACTAAGGGATACGACCTATGTTTTACGGGTAGTATGCAACCCCTTTTGCTAGAAGTTCAATAAATTGAACTAATATATATCCGCGATCCAATTATACGAGACGGTCAACTTCACAAAGCACCACTTTTCAATTATATTATCTTGCAATGTCTATTTTATTGTTGAAAACAAAGAGAGTGAAGATTTAGTTATGAAGATATCAGCCAACCACAACAATCAGACAATAATAACTGCAAAAATTTAAAATATTGTACAAGCAAGCCGCTGCCCCTGCAGAAGATTTTTACAAGCAATGTCTATATAAAAAAAGGCAACTGCAGCACCTGTAGAGTTAGAAAATTTTACAGTGGAGTATGACAGTCTAGTTCAGAGCACTTGAGCAGTGTCAGCGGTTCTGATTCCATTGTTTGCAAATTATTTGATTTCCAAATCCTTTGATTGCTTGAATTTTTTTCTCTTTGACCTCTGATTCCTTTTTTTAAGAAAAGAAACAAATAAAAATAGATGAGAAAAAAAACTGAATTGAAAGAAAAACGAAAGAACTAAAAGAAAACTGACCAAACAACTAAAAAATTGAACTAAGAAACAAACAAAATTTAACTAAAGAAAAGGCAAAGGCTAAGCTTTAAAAAAAATGAGGCTCCATCTCAACCCAAAGTGATGCAGTCAAACACTGACTGTCGATGTGGATAGATAAAGTTACCCAAGCAAACAAAAATAATCAATTAAATAAATAAAGTCCCAAACCAAAACACAATTGACTCAAAATTTCCTTCCCCAAATCGACCGAAAAATTTGAAATCGCACCCCCTCCTTTATTTTTATAGGAAACAAATCATGCCTCCTTACTCGTATTCTCTTTTATTTTTTCTGGGCTTTTCGAAATCGGGTTTGGTGAGTGGGTGCGATCTGGGTATTGAAAGCTTGCGATGAAGTGTTGAAGAGGCTGTCTGTGATCGGATCTGGCTTTGGGTTATGGCAGTGTTCTTTGGAGTTGTTGAACGTCTGTGCCGATGTTGATTTTTGTGCCTTGCTTGTGGTTGCGGTCTGATTGTTCTATTGTAGGTGAAAAGGATGATTGCAGTGCTGGTTTTGGGTAAAAGCAGATTTGGGGTGGTTCGTGATTTTGGGTATGGAAGGGTTTTCGGATTGGTTTCTGGGGATTTCAAAGAGAGGTTTGGGATCTGATATTGGGTTTCGTGACCGATCAGTAGATGATGATTGGAGGAAGGCTGAGTTCGGCTGACCGTGATGCGTGAATTTCGGTTGTGGCTGTCGAGGAAGGGAATTGTGTGGCTTCGCTTCCAGATCGAAGTTGGGAGTGAACAGGTTCTGGTGTGTTGATCAGTGCTGGACTGAGATGGTCATTAATTTTTGGTGTAAGAACTGATGGTGTATTGCGCGATTTGATGGGGAATTGATGGTTGCGGTTTTGATCGGATATGGAGGTTTGACTGTGGCGAGTGTGATTTGTGGTTAGGTTCGGTATTGTTGACAGGTGATGGGGAAAGTTTGGAAATTTGTTTCAGGGTGGTAGAGGAGTTCACAAAACTTTTTTAAAGTATGTGGTATGGAGTCTGATGGAATTTGCAGTGAGTGATTCTGACAGTGATTGATATGTGGTGACGAATTGTTTGGTGTTGATTATTGGGAAGAGATGGTTTGAAGGATGGGTGCCTTCTTTAGCTTGTTGAACGTGGGTATGAGGGATTGGATGTGGGGAGTGATGTTAATGGAGAAGGTTTGTGCGATGAGGGTGGATCAGGATGGGGGAATCTTTGGATTGTTGTTCAGATGCGGTTTTTAGACTGATTTCGGTTTGCACACTACTACAAAAGTGGGCATATCCGACACTATTTTACCGTGGTCGTAGATCAAAAAAGCGTTGCCGTAGGTCATTTTTTCAAATAGGCAAAACCAGAGGGGCGTGGCATCCACGACCGTTGCATTAGGCCTCTAAGGCAACGCTTTTGCCCATCTATGGCCACGGAAAGAAAGTGTTGCATTATAACCCTATATGACCCTATTGCAACAGCATATGCATGTAATGCAACAACATACAGCCTAGCCTTAAGCAGAAGCCAGAGCCTAGCTTCCAAGTCATGGTAGCGGGGCTCACATGAACTTTCCACGTCAGCTGCACATGTGTCACATGCCATGTCAGCTGCCAACGTGTCACACGCCACGTCAATAGTGGGGTCCACATGCCATGTGGAATTAATAATATTTTATTTAGTGCAACACCACTATATTATTTAATGCAACACCGTTATCTTTAAATGCAACATCAGAAAAAAAAGTAAATGCAACAGTAGAAGACGATAAATGCTACATTAGAAAAAAGCTAATACAACGGTTTAATCAATTATTCTGTAATACCAGTTTTGTACATAAAATAAACTCATCTGAAACATTCATCATCACATTCAAACCATCTAAAATATTCTACATATCAGTCTTCTGTTGCATCCAATGCATATCATCAAAAATATTCTGCAATAACGATGCCAGCTTTGCAACCCATCTTGACTTGTAAGAGAATACTTACAGCTCTTTCCTATGCACCTAGAGGACCATCAAGAATCTTGATTCATGCTCTGTACTCTTCGCACATTTTTTTTAATAAATTCTCCCTTGCGTCCAAACATGCACAGTTTCCCGTTGGTTGTTCTTTTGTTGCGCCATGCACAATGCTTGTACCAGTTAGTGTGTTTTTTCTTTTCTTTTTTCACACTAATGATGAGTAACGTCCTGCCATAACAATGCATTTTTATAACTACAATTATGAAATACTAACCAAATTATAGTCCATTTATCCAAGTCGAGGAAAAGAGGGTGACCAGGTAGGCGGACTGAAAATACCAGTCTTTTACGAGCACTGACAAGGCAATGAACGGTAGGCTCAAGACAAGAAAATGTTTTCTTACTTATTTAGTTAACAAACTTGGTGCTTATCAGTACTTAAATGCAATTCATTATTATGCCTGCCTGGTTCATGCTCTATCATAGCCTGTGGCATCTTATTGCTAGGACAAACTCTTATGAAGAGATTGAACCATTTATATATATATATATAATCTAAGTATATGATAACCGATAAGGTGCACAGTTTAGTAGAAGAAGATCCGGCTAATGTGATACTGAAAATATCAGTAGGTTCTTATTGGTGAACAATTTGAAAACAATGAAAACAGTGAGACTGCCAAACATTTGACATATAAGTGAACAATCATGATGCAATGCAAAATTCGACACATAATATATTATAACAATGGAAGTTTTTCTTTTGTTTGCACAAAATAAACCTATATAATCAAATTCACATACCTCAAACTTCACTATCCCAAAGCTTTGTCCTAACGACACCTGCACCATTTCATGGATTCTCCTTTTCTTTTATCCACAAATAGTAATAAACAGTCTCCCTGATTTTTGGCATACTTATCAGTTTAGCTTTAGTGCCATCTTTAAAACCAATTGCAATATCTGATTAGTCTTGGAACCACTTGTTGTCTGTTACAATAGAATAGGGAAAATCAGTAAAGTCCTCCCTTATGAACCCATACATTACAGTTAAGGGTAACCAACTTAACATTGAAAAAGGCTTTCTGCAACGAATCTTGCATTAATATAGAGAAAAGAGAAAGTGATTTAATACATACAAACATATAGTGTACTGGTAACTGCAACTAGAAGATGATTAACAGTCTGTTTGGTAACATACAAACATAAGTGTTAGTTGAGGTACCTTAGGTACAAAGCACAAGAACTTTGACCTAACATATTTTTGATTTTTAGGGTAATTTGAAGCTTTAGATGTGTAAATTATACAGAAGAACCAACAGAAGCTTACATTTTGTATCCATCGGATGTGTAAACCTCATTCGTGTTCTGAATTCCTTGTTTAAACGCAACTGATTTTCCCATGTTATGGTACCTTTCAGCGCTACCCTACAAACAAAATCTGGGAATAAAAATTTGAATACATAGCAGAAAATTAATACTAAACAATTATTTATAATCAGTCGAACACAAGTTTATTTCACAATAACATAATCAGTTGGACAAAATATTTAACTTATATTTCATATGCTACTAGTTTTCCCGCATAATAGTGTTTAACAAGAGCTTACCTCACAGAACTATCCTACAAATGAAACTAGTATTAAATAATTGAATACGTCAAATATTTTTTTTTAAAAATAATCAGTTTAACACACGAGTCAGTTTATGCATCATATTATTTCCAGGCAATTGAAAATTTGGAAGTTTAATTGTACAACATAGAAGTGCACAACCAACGTGATGGGCATGGAACAAGTTTGCTTATTCAGAATACTCAACCTGCAAAGTACAAATGAAGCATAAAATTCAAGCATCCAAGGCAAGTTCTTTGTTAGGAACAGATCTATACAATTGATATGAGACATAACTTCTAACCTTGGAATTGAAAAATCATAGATTATGATATTAAGATCATGGTACTTCGCCTCTTTAGCACAGTCTTCTAAGACAAGTGAATCTTTATGACTCATAGCAATAAAAGCATCCAACAATTTCCCAACAACACATTCAACAGCTAAAGCCCATATATCACCATTGATTAACGACTGATAAATTTTAGAAAGGATCCACAGGATTAGAAGAATAGATTCATGGATATATTCAAAAAATATGTAGTTTATACACGATAAAGGAGCACCCACATATCATGGTATAAATTAAAAGCCCATATTCACAAATGATGATTAACAGTAGAAAAAAATGTTTTCACATGGTATTGATTAAACATGTATCCATCACCAAATAATACCCAAGCAAGAAAATCTCTAAAATTGTATCTTGAAGCTCGACATGTAGATAATTTGGACATATGCAGCGAACTCTAGTTATTTCAATAATTTAGCTTTGTTGTTGTTTGTGTTATTATACGTTCTTCAACATCAAATGTTTTTGGAACTACCAGGTGTAATAGTAAGAATATCAGCATGGTTTTGATTTCAGCTCCCACTAACATAACTAAGGAGCAATGCAAATGTACCCATTGGTCGAAGAGTTTCATTCAGTATACCACATATTGGATACTTACGGTCTCAGTTATTCTGCATCTTTTTAAATGTACCAGATTTTTATGAAGTAAAATATGTAATCATGTATGAATATCATGAGGAATTTTAATCTACCTGTAAGATAAAAAATATGTGCATTCTGTATTCACCTATGAACACTGAAATTAGTTTAACATTGAACATTGAAATTAGTTTAACATTGAACATTGAAATTAGTTTAACAGTGAATGACAGTGCATAAAACCGTATGCATATAGTAATCAAGGAGATACTTAATAAATCATACATCCCAAGGGTGATCCTACTTTCTAAGCACTGTTTAGGGTACTCCACCTATGAGAAAAAGCTGTTCAAAGTTAAACACACCACAAAAAAAAGTTTCCTTTTTAATAAATTTCATATATTTCCTTTTTAGATAAAATCCTTAGAAAAATATGAAAACGACAAAGTGATTCTTTTACCGGAAGACTGGGTTCCTGCATAGAAAGTCTGCTCGTAGCAGTCGAGACTTAAAAATTATCCTGCCCTGCCCTTATATAGTTTGTCCCACTGTCAAACTAGCACCTCCCCCCTTAAAAACTAAATCCGAAAACAAACTTCCATAAAACAGATCTACATTATTACGCCCATATCCTCCCCCAACTACTATAAAGTCTCCCCAACTCTAGTTGACCATGTCACCACTGTGACTTTGAGTTTGAGTGACACTTCCTACTATGCAAATACTTCATTTCCTATTGTTCTGGGCCTATTTGAAGATGCATTCTGTGTCTCCCCCTATTCGCCTTTATCCCATGGAATTGGTCTAGCCTATGGTCTAACTAAATACTAAGGAATTGGTCTAGCATACGGTCTAACTTCTGTAAGTTATGCAATGCAGAAGAGAAACAATGAACGTTGCTTCTTTAATTGTGCATGTTCTACACAAGTATGGCAGATACTTACGCAAAAGCTAAAGCCAATTGTTGATTGCTAGATTAAGATAGTTTCATAAATTTCCTAGAATACACGAGCGATAACGTCAACAAAAGGTTTTTTCCCTGTGGCATAGTGGATGCAACACTGAGTTCAACAATGCGGCACTTATGAATGGGGCAAAACCAAAGAGTATTTCTAAATCTTAATACGCAAGCTACAGGAAGATTATATCTTATTTTAACAACGGTAAATTTATCATTAGGTATGTACTGACTTTGTTATATCAAAGTAAGAAATTTGATAATTCAGTACATATAAAGTAAACAAAGTCAATCCACAAACAACCTATTGAAGATGCAACACAAATCTATAATAAATCTTGTGATACCTGCAATCATTTTGTCACATTTTGTGCAATTTATCAAGTTGCCCCCAAATACATCGCTAAGTGGTCTCTGAGATGTCAAGCAAGCTTTCAAAAGATTCATAGAGAAGAACGATTGCGTGAAAATTGTGTGGAAACACGATTAGGGAAAACACGATTGGATGATGGAGAAGAACAATTCATTAGTAAGTGGTCTTTGAGATGTGAATTTAGGTTTAGAGAAAACACGATTAGATGATAGAGAAGAACGATTCATCGTTAAGTGGTCTCTGAGATGTGAATTTAGGTTTAGGGAAAACACGATTAGATGATAAAGAAGAACGATTGCATGAAAATTTAGGACCGGATTATTTTTACATTATTTCGTGAAGGGGGAAAGATAGCGCCAAAATTTCACATAGCAAGTGGCTGTCATTGACTGGATGATGGATAATGTTTAGATAGGAAGCATACGGATTAGTTTGAACCGTTGGATTAATCATCATCTACGATTATTTATTTGTTTATTTTAACAACACGGATCGCTGACCTAGCATGTATTTATGTAATACAACACTTTGAACTGGTGTTGCACGTCAAAGAACAAGAATTCCAACCGCAACACTGCTTTCACATCTTATTCAACAACAAATGAATATTGTTGCAGAAGATCAAAGAATGCATAACTTTCGCAACACTTTTCATGCAACGCACACAAATTAGTGTTGAATATGCCCACTTTTGAAGTAGTGGCAATGATGGATTTACTGTTTTTTTTTGTTTTTTTTGTATTTGCGCAGATGAGGCTGGACGTGGTTTTGGCAGAGGAGCTGGCATGGATATTTGGCAGTGATAACGTTGAAGAGTTTGTGTTGACGGACTGTGATGCGGGACGATGAGATGAGGGTAGAGTTAGTGGATGCATGAAACTTGAATATAGGTGGCTTGAGGCAGATGAAAATTTGGATTGGTGAGAGAGTGGTGATGGCTGCGTAAAAGGAAGGGTTGATTCACGAGAAAATTTGCATGGGAAAGAATTAAGGCAGAAAATAAAATAGGAAGGGAATTTTTTTTATTGTTTTCTTTTTTTCTTTTGTAAAAGGAAAACAATAAAAAAAAACAAGGAAATTGAAGATGTGAAAACTAGAAAGGTGACTGAAAGATGGAAAGAAATCTGGAAAAAAAAATTATTTTTCTCTTGCTTAGTTCATGACAATACCAATGTAATTGATACACCAAATTACTAATCAAGATTTTTTTCTATATATACAAGAAAACAAAACAAAAGAAATAAAATAGAAACAAAACTAACACGAATCAGAAATTAAATAAATAATAAAATTCAATGTTTACCTCCCCGGCAACGGCGCCAAAAACTTGATCGACGCTTGAAAAGCGCGATGTAGTAATAAATTCTGCATGCATACAGATGTGTAGTATGCAGGTCGAACACAGACAGGTAGATTAAAATCAAATTATTTATCTAATCTCTTGGGCGAATTAGACGAAGTTTGGAGATTTGGTTGGAATAAAAACAAATTGAAATTGCAAAATTAGGAATATCGTTGAATCTAATCTAACGATTAATCACTAATGAAAATAAAATAGCAAAGACAACTTGAGCTCTATCAAATCTAATTGAATAGATGGCACAAATTGCTTGGAAAAAAATGCAAAACAAAAATAAAATGCAGAAATTAAAATTGCAGAAAAAGAAGAACAACAAAAAGTAAAATTAGGATTGTTGTTGTAACTAATCAAATGACTAATCGCTAATAAAAAAATGTAAAATACAATTGGTGTTATACCAAAACTAATTGTGAAGACAACACCAATTTCTAAGAAAAAGAAAAATGCTAGAAAATAAAAGAAGAAGAACTTTTATTAATGGAGGTTAAGATAGAAAAATAGGATGGTGGCTACAATGATATTACAAGGGTATTTATAGGAGATAACCAAACCCTAACCCTAATTACAAATGGGCCTAGCTATTTCAAGTAAGTTTTAGGCCTTTTGTCATTTGGAACAAGTTCTAGGTCTTTTCTTCTTTTCTCTTGAAAGCCTCCTTTAATTTGAGATGTGCATGGCCTTTTTATCAATCATTTTTTTATCCAATAGCAACTAGATGTGAGATCATCATCTACAATTCTTCAAAATGTAAATATATAGCAATCTGATCTCCATTTTCCATTTTTCTGACTGTATCGGCATATCTGTAAAAATGACAAACAATACCCAAGTAATATTTATTTATATACAAAAGATAAGATAATAAGAGCATAAAATAAACACATTTCTATGTTAATCACACCCCTGACGGATGGACAGACTGAGAGGGTGAATAGAGTTCTTGAGGATCTTCTAAGACTATGTATCCTAGACTTTGGAGCGACTTGGTAGGAGCATCTCACATTGGTTGAGTTCACCTACAACAACATTTATCAATCGAGCATAGGCGTGACACACTTTGAAGCACTATATGGACGACCTTGTGGATCGCCGACTTGTTGCAGGGAGTCTACGGACATACTTCTACTTGGACTCGAGATAATTTGAGACACTTCCGAGAAGATTGATCTCATCTGCTGAAGAATGAAAGCAGCTCAAGAGACACATAAATCATATGTTGATAAAAGGATGACCGATTTGGAATTTGAAGTGGGAGGTATGGTCTTCATTAAAGTATCACCACCAAGGAATGTAGTACGCTTTGGCTCAGTAGGGAAGTTGGCGTGGAGATTTGTAGGGCCATTCTCTATAGTGGAGAGGATAGGTCAGATGGTCTATAGGTTCAAGCTACTGGATAGACCGGCGGGCATACACAATGTGTTTCATGTTTCCCATTTGAGGAAATGTCTACATGATACGTCAGAGATAGTGGAGCCGAGCACACTTGAAGGCGTGGAAGTTGAGAAGGAAGCATCGGTGAGAAGAGTTCCTACTCATATCCTTGGATCAAAAATCAAGAAGATACGCAACAAAGAAATCAAATTGATGAAGGTACAATGGGAAGAAGACTGCGAAGGTGCGATGTGGGAACCCGAAGATAGGATTCACGCTTCTTATCCTTTTCTTTTTGAAAGTAAGTTCTTGACTTCTTTTCCAAGCTTTTACTTTGCATTTGCTTCTATCATTCAAATATATTTATCCTATCGTTTGAACCTTCGGTCCTTAGGTAGAATCCAATAGTTAGAAACATGCGTTTGAAACATGTTATGATAGCTGGTTGCAAGTGATGCAAGTGTTTGCTCGTGGATGCATATACACACACTAGGCACTAGATCGACTCAGTCACTTACATACTGCATATGGATATGTGTGCATTTTTATTTTCTATGTATGGAAATGGGTGAATCATCATATGGGTGTTGCATTTTGATGAATGGTTGTGCACACATATAGAGTTTTGTATGTTATGCTAGAATTATCTGCATACATTTTTGGATTCATGGCACAAACATATATTGCAGTAAGGAGGTCAACTGAATCAGTCGACAGCCAGATTTTCGCATTTGTGTAGGGACATATATACAAAACACTTTTGCATATGTTCATAAAAGCATTAGAAATTCTTAAGGATAATGGATTCCAGTGGATGATGGATGAGTAGATGGTTGTTAGGATAGTAACATTGTTCTTAACTTGAAAATTTCGGGGACTAAATTATTTAAGTAAAGGAGAATGTAACACCCCAAAGGTTAACACACTATAACCATACTTTAAAGATAATAAAATGAGAATTACTTAATTAAATATTCAAAATTAAGTAAAACTGGCATTACCGTTAAGTTCGTCTTGGAATTTTGTTTCAGATAAACACCAGATTTGCATAAAATGGATAATGTATTAAGAAGTTATGAGCATTAGAAGTTTGTATACACATAAGAGGATTATATACATAAATATAATTCAAAAATATTCAAATTAATAAATGAGACGAAGCAGGAAAAAGAGAGGGAAACCAGACCGTTGTGGGACGACCCACTTTCGGCCTGGGTCAACCTATAGGTCGACCCAAGCATGGTTGGGTCGACCCACCTAGATCCGGGGAAGATTATGAATCTGGACAAGTTTGCGGCTAGGTTATTGCTGACTCAGCGCTACATGTATGGTTTAGATTAAAACCCTAGAATCTAAAGACTGAGGTTGACTCTGTGAATCTATAAATAGATAGCTCTCCCATTCCAATACACACAATTTCTTCATACCTTCTGCCTATATGAATCTATTCTGAAAAAATAATATAATCGGGGAATGCTGCTGAAGCCTTGATCTACAGAGACAACATTCAATATTTACATACAACAACAAAAGGGATAGGACTGGACTTTTCTACGACTTATATATATATATATGTATATATTAAGAGATTTAATCTCTTCTTCACCAAGACCCGCTGTGAGTCTCTTGTTATTTTCAGATCTGATTTCTTAGACTGTAAAATGAAAGTTAAATAAAATTGGGTTAGAATGTACAATGTTTATAAGATAGTTGCTATACATGTTTTTCATTGTTAATCACCTATGCTGTTGTTATAAGTAAAACACATGCTTTTACTATTGGATATATAATAAGTTATATGTATCTAACTTCCTTTTCTCTATTTCTACCGTTTTAGTTTATTTCCGGTCTTCCCTATATGCGATTTGATTCTATCCTTGTTCCTCTGTTTTTCCTTTTTGTTTACAGCAAGCCTAGGCCTTTAGAAGCCTAGGCCCTGTTCGATAAAAAGTTTGCGTATAATAAAATTTGGGTAATAAGCAATGACATAAAAAGTGGAATTTAGGCATGTAGTTAAATTGAGGGTTGTTTAACTATAAATTGGGAAAGAGATAATATGCACATGTTTATACTTACTGTAAATTGATAAAAATGGATAATATGCGTAAACCTGTATATACTGTAATTTGGGGACATAATTGGATGAATAATATGTATATGTATAAACATGTTGGATTTAACTTAATACAGACATTAAGTAAATGACATGTTGGAATATTGTAAGTACCAGATGTGGGCTAATAAACATAATGACATGTAATATTACAACCACGCATATTAGTAAACCTAAACCTGCTAGGTTAAACATGATTATTAATAGGCTAAGATGTCCCACGTTCTAATGTTGTATCGGGTTTGGGAGACTCTTAAATCCTAGTTATTTGGGGGCACAAGCTTAGGGGGTTTGGCTTGTGTCAATCTGCTATTTGGAACCTATATCAATCAGTATCCCTGTGGTATTTTGTTAGAGGGCCTCGCACTAGGTAGTAACCAAGGCATGCTTTACTGAACTGGATAAGAGGTTCACATGAGAAAGGTGGGTACAACGCGTTCTGGCGGAGTCATAAGCGAGCATGAGTCCGATTAGGGAAGCTAAGCCCCTATAACACCAGTAAATAGGTCTGTGTTACATAAGTTGCTAGGTTAGGCAGTGATACACTCTACTATCAGGAATGACATAGGGTATTTATGTAATAGGGAGCTGATCGCATGGGTAGTAATTAGGGTACATCTAATCCTGTCGTTATGTAATTAGGGTAACACCTAATCCTGTTATGTAATTAGGGTACGCTTAATCCTGTTGTTAATTCTGTTGTTTCTGTTAATCTGTTAGGCTAATGCCTAAACATGTTGTACTAGTATTAGCATAGACATAACCTATTTTAGGAGAAGCATTACTCGATCATAGTATATTATTGTTATTCATGTCTGCCCCGCTGTTCTGTTTAGTTTATCTGTTGCCTTATTTAATACTGTATTTCTGATCCAGTCTTATTTACCTGTCTTGTTATTCCTATTTTATGCATATTTGAAATCATTGGAACTCGCCAGACATTATGTCTGACAATTTTGTTTTCACTTCATTCTTCCTTTCCCCTCCAGGTCCTCCGAGTGATAGCACTCTTCAGTGATTAGAACTTTCTCTTTCAGCTTGGATCTAGAATTTCTAAGATGTACCTTTTTGACTTGCTCTCTACTCTATTATGGCTTGCTATGAGGGATATGATTTTAATTATTGCACTCTGATATTTTCTTTTATGAGGTGTTTTGTGAGATAGACTTAAGATACTTGGTTTTAATGTAACCAGTTTGGGATTGCGTTTTGTTTTAATAATGAAGTTGAAATTTTCCGCTGCTTATTTTATATATGTCTTGTGAATTTCTGTACTGTTTACATATTACACTTCAAAAAACTTAATGCATTCTCTTATGAGTGACGTTAATGGACGTGGGGTGTCACAATTACCAGACCTAAACAAGCACTTCAGTTCCATTTATCAGAGCAACAAACTTTCAATTTCAGAACAAGTTTCACAAGAGTTTTTCAAAACATTTGTAACAAGCACAAGAAATGATTCATGATCCAAGATTAAAATACAGTTCATTTGAATTTTGAAATCACTTAAAGAGAAATGTAAATTTCAAGATTCAATGAATTGATCACACAAAATTATAAATTTCAAATCTAAGAGGTGTGTGAGATTAAAGATATCGATTATTTCAAATGATTTCAAAATCGATTATCCAAGCGAGATGATCATGATTTAAAAAATGAGTTTCAAGATGCAACACATTAATCCATGCCAAATGATTTTCAATTCAAAAAATGTCAAGTCCATTAAAAAAACCAATGATATTATCACAACATAAAAAATTGTAATGTGTTGTAATGAGTGTGATTTTTCAAGTCTTTCCAAAATGAATTAGAAGAAACCCAAAACAACAAAGTTGTGTGAAATTTCAGTAGTTTTTTAGATTATAAAAAAATAAAATTAAGAATAACAGTGTTCAAAATATGTTAAGAATGCTTCAGCACTGTTAGAGATTAAAAAAAGAAAAATCAAACTTCAAAGAATTGCAAAATATTTTCCATTTTAAATTCATGATCTGAAAATCGTCAAAATATGGATGTTTAATACAAATGAATATAATTTCCAGAAAACCAAGAATTTTGCAATTTGAAGTTAAGGAAGCTCAAGAAGTAAAAAAAGAATATTGTGGCAGTGACGATACAAATCAACATAATCAGAAGGAAAAACAAAGAAGGGGTAGAAGGACGAATGAAAAGGAAGAGTAAAAAAACAAAGAATATAAATAGAAATGAGTATAGATATCATCCTAAATTGCAAGTGATGATGTTGATTCTCTAACTCGACAATCATGGATAAGGAACATATGTCTAATGGCTTCAAAATGTGGAATGATCTTTGATTCTTCTAGAAAGTCGTTCCTTAGCCAGCTTCTAATACCTAAGTGTTTAGATGATTAAGTGGTCTAACAAAATTTGTAAAACCACTCTGAACTGTCTTCACGGCTTTAGGTACCCAAACCTGTTTGTATAACAGTCCATATGAATTTATTTTTGTACCCTTAAGAACTCAAATTTGTTTAAATTTAATCAAACCCATTTTATTTCTTTTTGGGATGAAAAATGCTTTAAAGGATTGTAAGACAAGTTCGCATCTCTTTTATGATTCAAAAATCCTTTTAAATTTTCAGAGTTCAAAATTTTAAATTGAACTTTTTCAAAACACTTTGAAGGATTTTTAAAATCACTAGAAGTTCTCTTTTCAAAAACATTAATTTTCTCAAAGCCAAGACCATTCCTATTTACAGAAGAAAATTAGTTTTTCAACAACATACTCAAAGATTTTTCTCCGACTGAAAAACGTTTCAAACTCAACTCAAAAAGCTTGATTTTAGATTTCAAAAGATTGTTCTCGTTTATTAGCTTGGAGCAACGGTCGATCACAATTTCATTTTTCTCAGAATCATTTTGTTTCAGTATTGAATTTTCATTTATAAGCAATTTGATTTTAGCCCTGGATTTAGAAATCTCTAATTCAAATTATATTTACTTTTCAATCTCAAAATTTTCAAATTCCTTGAATTTTTCAATTTCATTTTTAAGCTCTTTCAAAATTGATTCTGTTTTCAACAAGTTTTCTTTTTTAGCAAATTCATGTTTATAATGAATGGCCATCTTAAAATTTTCACATTTCTTTTGCAAAAAATTGTTTGTACTTATTATCTCAATCTTGTTCTATTTTAAGATCAGAATTTCATTTTCAAGCTTTTGAATATTTTCAGTTTGATGAACGAGATCATTTTTAAAATATAAATAATTTTCGCAAATAGAGTTTGAAAACTTCTTGACGTTTTCAAGTTTGAATTCCAAGACATTAATTTTCCTTGTCAACTCATGATTTCCAGATTTTAGAAGTTTATTTTCCGTTGGAGGCTGTCAATTGTTTTAGTTAAATCAGTAAACGATGAACTAAATCATCATATGAAAAGTCTCCAGTGCCATCATCAACTGGATCTTCATCAAGAACTCCCGTTAAGCACAAATCTGCATTTGAGTTGACAATTGAGGGTTTTGTTCTTCAATGCAATATATTGAGGTATTCCAGATTTCCTATACAATTAAACAATAGGAGACATGATTATACTGATCATCATCAATATAAGTATAAAATATGTGTAGCCTGATAATTAAACTCAATATCATTCCTATCTACCATATCAAATCCATTGATAACACTATCGCAACATTTAATATTAACAGATTTTAAATAAGATTCCATTTATGATTTCTAATTTAAAAAATCTATACCATCAAAAATAGTTGGAATATAATTGGACCGACTCTCGTTGGACTGACAACTAGGAGACGACATGACTCTAGAGTTAACGAAATACCAGGCTCTTATACCACTTGTTGGATCTAGATTAATCCTAAAGGGGAGGAGGTGAATAGGTTTTATTGGAATTTCACAAGAAATTAAAAATATCATAGCATAGATTGCAGTAGAGAAAGTAAATGCAGAAAGTAAATGACACAAATATTACCCAGCTTCGGAATACCCATTCCTACTTCTGCATTCCCAAGATTTCTACTAGGTATTAGAATAGATTCCCGCTTACAAAACCCTGTAAACTCGAAAACCCTACTACTACTCTAATCCTATGCTCAAAACCCTGAACTGATCTTTATACCCAAGATCAGATTTTCCCCGAATTACAAACCCGTATCTCGTAACCCCTAGTTTAAAGTAAACTAGTAAACCTATGCAACGTTTTAAAAAAACACTTGAAATACAAAAAACATCAAAACCCTTGTAAACGAATTAAAATAATTGGCCACCCCTTTTTCACTTTATCAAATCGGCTTCCCTCTTTTCCTTAATGGTCAATGACTCAAAAATAGGGTTTTGCAAAATCCCCAAGTCGCGAATTAAAATATGTTGATGAAGATTGTTAACACCAAAAATTGGCACAGCACCTAAGAGATAAATTTGTAGAGATTAAATGAAGACAAATAAAATGGAAAATGCAAGAAAAAATATCACATACAGATTTGTAGTGATTCGACATTAATGAGCCTACATCCACTTTATGATTCTTTTTTATATCAGATGATCTATTACAGCCGAATGGTTACAATAGTGATATAATCATAAATTTGGCAAAAAGATCCTTCATCTTTGTCCAGAAGATCTATTTATAGGTGATATAATATTCAAGTTGGGTGAGATACGTGTGACGGCCCGCCCCGCACCAGCCTACATTTCCTCCAAAAGTGCGCTGTACACATGCCCGACTAGCGCAGGATGGTCGTCAGAAGAAAGGAAAGAAGGGAATGAACTAATCAAGGAACCTGTAGAATGTCTCACAGCGCAGGGAATAAAATATAATAATAACATACTTGACATAAAACAGGTGAGACAGTGCATAAGCTGATAACTAAAATCAACATAAATCATCAGAGCAGCGGAAATCCAAGTACAGCTTATTACAATCTTTTCAAATTTACTGTCTCTAACAAAAGAAAGCTAAAGTAGAAGATGCGCCACCAATGCCCAAGCAGCGATCTTCAACAACACAGGGAGAATACTATATATATTACGTGGAAGCCTCCTGCTCGTCTCCGGATCATCTACCCGTGCATCACCAGCTAACCTGTCTCTAGTCTGCTCGTGTGAGCACCCAGAGTAATAAGAAGAGACATAAAACTCTGGGTCAGACATAAAGCCTGGTATGAGCGATAAGCATCTAAACAAGATAATAACAGGTATACTAAACCATACCTGAACCTGGACCTGCAACCAAAGAGTTAGTACCACATACCGTACAGTACTCTAAGGTGCCATAATAAAGAGTGTAAGAATACGGGGTGGGGTGTGCATGTCATAATGATAGCAAACAAATCAACCATAGCAACCATCCTCACATCTCTCACTCAGTGCGTAAAGCATACGATATCTACCACTTTGGAACACTAGACAAATTGAGGTAACGACGAATCCCGACTTGTAGAAACCCTGCTATGACCAAGCTAAACACATGGAGTCATGACCAAACATTTCAATGACCCACCACATTGGTCGTAGCCCTTGGTCCTACCAATGCCATAATGACCCTGAATCCGCCTTCGCACCTCCTACCATAGTGACCCAGAGCTATAGACATCGATAACCCCTTAACACGCGTCCCGCAGCAAAGCCCAATCATGAAGCGAACTCGCTGATTCCCATCTAAATCTTGAGCTCTAACTTCTCATTTGGACTTCCTTTGCATCTCGGGTTTTGGTCGAATTGGAGTGGGTCTTCAGAAGAGTTGTCGCGCATTAACAGTCCTAGAATTCGGTTCGGTTCGGTAGTCATCACCCTCATCAGTTCGGGTCGGTAGTCATCACCTTCATCGGTTCGGGTCGGTACTCCACTTCGGGTCGGGTCGGTGTCCTCATCCGGGTCGGGTCGGGTTGCTGTCTTCCTTCCAGTTTTCTCCGATCAGCTCCCTCGTTTTCCATCTACTCCGATCCGATCCGCTCCCGTTCTTCATCTTCCCTGATCCGATCCGCTCCCTTCGCCTTGCTCCAGTCGTAGCCTTCCATCCTTGAGCCGATCCGATCTGGTCTCCATTATTCTTCCGATCCGATCCCTTTTGTCCACTCCAACTCTAAGTAAACGGCCTTCCTTCTTGCCAAGCCTCCTCCAGTGACAAGTCCCAATCCAGTTCGGATTTCCTTGGTCAGTTCACTAATCCGACCCGACCCCTGCTCCGATCCGAACCGGTTCGGAACCTGCACATTTCTGCAACTTTCCAGCGAGCTTTCTACGCCATTCGACGACGTTTTCGACAAATTTAACTATTCAAATCAATTATAAACATACCATAGAGTCATAGCAACATGTAAGAGCAACCACAAACACCAAAACCACGAATTTACATGTCAAAATGGATCAAAGATGCCCAAAATCTTATTTTTCCCTTAAGCATGATTAAATAAGACTAATCATAGAATTAATAAAACTTAACTAAATCGAACCAAATTTCTAACAGAGGCATAAAATATTATTTAAGAATTTCTAAACATTTTTCCAGAATTTATTGGTGTATAAATTCGCTAATCTTCACTAATTACCCTTAATTAACTGTAATTAGTGTCAAAACGATGCTATCACTCACCTTTGCCACAACTAAAACCCCGAAACTGAAATATTATCTGATTTGGCACTGTTCCCAATCTTACACAGCAGCTCTACCTCGGTTCTCGTGCTAATACTCCTTGATTTGATGTTTGTTAAGCCTAATCTTCAACTAGAAAGTGATTAAGAGGTGTTTTGAAGAGATTTAGAGAGTGGAGGCCATGGCTAGGTTAAGAGGAATGAATAGCGACGGCTGAAAAATGAGAAAAAGGTATTCTCCAAACCCTAACAGCCCTTTTAAACTCCTAATCCCGAAATTTCCCTTTGGGCCTAGCTGCTAATCACCCGGTTAAGCCCAATTAAGCTGTTTTTCTCCATCTGAAACTTGTTTCAGCCATATCTCCCAAACGGTGAGTCCGTTTGGCTAATGTGACCACTCTACGGAAAGAGAAACCATCATCCGGAGCCAATGGAAGTGGTTTCAGGTCAAAATTCCTTTCCAGTCAAAAGTTATGACCAAAACAGTGCCAACTAGGGGTAAAATGGTCATTTAAAAATCGGGAAAAATCATGAACATGGGAAATGACCCCAATGGTCGTCTCCCAAAGTTACATGACCATACGACTTCATTCGTGAAAGAAATAAATATCCTACGATCCTATGATGCGTAGAATACAGGTCGGTACACTCTCCCCCCCTTAAGAAATTTCGTCGCCGAAATTCCTTAACCCAAAACATACAAAGAATCCCGCATGCCTAACAACCACATACATCAATCAAACATGCAAAACAAGCAAAACAAACCTATCCTAGCATGCGGAAAACTAAATCGAAGTCAAAATCTTACCAGGCAAAGAGTTCTGGGTGTGTCTTCCTAATGTCCTCCTCTGTCTCCCAAGTACAATCATTCCCGTCCTCGCCCCACTGAACCTTGACTAGCTTCACCGCCTTTCTTCGAAGTTGCTTCATGTCGTGCTCGACAATACGGGCCGGCTTGCGGTTCACAACCGCCTCGGGTTCTACTTCGAAGCCCTCTAACTGATCAGGTGAAATAGTCATATCTGAGTCGTGAACGAACTTCCTTAGTTGGGAAACATGAAATACGTTGTGAACTCCCGCCATCTTCTCTGGTAAGTCAATTCTGTATGCCAAATTCCCGACTAGTTCAAGAACAGGGAATGGACCAACAAATCTTGGTGCTAATTTGTCTCTCCTGCCAAATCGTATTACGCTCTTCAACGGAGAAATCTTGACAAACACCAAGTCGCCAACGGAGAATTTTAAGTCTCTTCTTCTCTTATCAGCATAACTTTTCTGCCTATCTTGGGCTGCCTTCATTCGTTGTTGAATGATCTTGATTTTATCTGAAGTTTCCCTCACCACATCTGGTCCAAGCATAAACTTCTCGCCAGTCTCTATCCAACATGATGGTGAGTTACACGGTCTTCCGTACAAAGCTTCAAACGGAGCCATACCGATACTGGATTGGTAGCTATTATTATATGCAAACTCTACTAGATGCAAATGGTCATCCCATGATCCACCAAAATCCAATATACATGCTCTCAAGAGGTCTTCCAAAATACGGTTCACCCTCTCCGTCTGACCGTCGGTCTGAGGATGATATGCGGTACTGAGATGTAACTCTGACCCTAGAGCCTCTTGTAAGCTCTTCCAAAACCCACTAGTGAACAACGGGTCTCGGTCGCTCACAATGCTTTTAGGTACTCCATGAAATCTCACTACCCACTTCATATACAATTCTGCTAACTTAGCTGCCGTTCTGGTCGATTTAACTGGTATAAATCTTGCGCTTTTAGTCAATCGGTCCACAATCACCCAAATGCTATCATGTCCCGATCTAGTCCTTGGTAAACCATCGATGAAATCCATCGAGACTTGCTCCCATTTCCATTCGGGAATTTCTAATGGCTGTAACAACCCACTTGGCTTCTTTTGCTCGGCTTTAACTAGCTGGCAATTCATGCACTTGGATATAAACTTCCCAACGTCTCTTTTCATCCCTTCCCAGTAGTAAGTCTGCTTCATATCTCGATACATCTTGTTACCACCAGGGTGTATAGTCAGCTTTGAGTGATGACATTCTCTAAGCACTTCATCTCTCAATCCATTGACATTTGGTACAATAAGCTTTCCATTCTTTCTAAGCCATCCATCTCGATCAAGCCCATACTTGTTCATCTCCTCATCGATATCCATCTTTAACTTGGAGATGATTTCCAATAGGTTAGGATCGTCCCTCTGACTAGAGCCGATCCGCTCAATTAAAGTGGGTCTGATCGTTAAACTTGCTAACATTTCTGGATCCAATTCGCACTTTGGTCTGAAATCAAACCCCGCGATATACTCCAGTTGCTTCCATTCAAGGAACATAGCCCCTAAGCTGGCATGTCTTCTACTCAATGCATCAGCCACCGCATTGCCCTTTCCCGGTGTATATGCGATGTCAAAATCATAGGAAGCCAAGAATTCTAACCACCTTTGTTGCCGGAGATTTAGATCCTTCTGGGAGAAGAGATACTTCAACGACTTATGATCTGTAAACAGCTCAAATCTTTCTCCCAAGAGATAATGTCTCCACATCTTTAACGCGAACACGATCGCCGCCAATTCTAAATCATGGGTAGGGTATCTTTTCTCGTGCGGTTTCAATTGCCGACTTGCATAAGCTACCACCCTACCGCCTTGCATCAATACAGCACCCAGTCCGGTACCACAGGCATCCGTGTATACCGTCATCTCTTCATCTCCCTTAGGAATGACTAACACTGGTGCGCTTGTCAACTTGTCCTTTAGACTTTTAAATGCATTCTCGCACCTTTCATCCCAGGCAAAAGCTTGATTCTTCTTGGTCAACTGGGTCAATGGTGATGCTATCTTGGAGAATCCTTGGATAAACTTACGATAATATCCAGCTAATCCCAAGAAACTCCTTACATCTGTTGCATTCTTGGGCGTTGGCCAATCTTGTACCGTAGCCACCTTTGCTGGGTCCACGGCAATACCATTCTCTGATACAACATGGCCCAAGAACCTCACTTCCCTCTTCCAGAAGTGACACTAAGAAAACTTTGCTTTCAATTGGTTTTTTCTCAACACCTCCATCGCTACTCTTAAATGTTCCTTGTGTTCTTCCTCTGTCCTCGAATAGACCAAAATATCATCAACAAACACAAGGACAAACTTATTCAACTGATCTCTGAATACCCTATTCATAAGATCCACAAAATATGCTGGGGCATTGGTCAGCCCGAATGGCATGACCAACCACTCATAAAATCCAGACGGCGTTCGAAATGCCGTTTTAGCTATACTCTCAGCTTCCACTCTAAGCTGATGAAAACCTGTCGCGAGATCCAACTGAGAAAATACTCTCGTGCCACTCAACTGATCGAACAAATCATCTATCTGCAGTAGAGGATACTTATTCTTCCTCGTCACTTTATTCAACTCGCGGTAGTCTACACACAAACGAAGGGAACCATCTGCCGTGGTAGCAAACACAACTGGTGCTCCCTATTCAGAAACACTCCTTCTGATAAATCCCTTCTTCAAAAGATCGCAGACTTGCACCTCGAGCTCTCGCTGCTCCCTTGGTGCCATACGACGAAGTGACATCACTATAGGCCTGGCATCCTTTACCAAATCAATACGAAACTCAATTTCTCGGTGTGGTGGAAGTCCGGTCACTTCTTCGAAAACATCCGGATACTGGCCAACCACGGGCAAACCTGACAACTCACTATGCGGAATGTCGAGGGAGTTTAGAAAACTAGCCAATACCCCCTCACTGGGTAGACCACCAAACACTATCCTCCGCCCATCACCCGCTCTAGCTGTCACCAAAAAGCCCTCACAGTCTACCACCACCCCGTATCTTTGGAGCCAATCTACTCCCAAATTAATGCCAAACCCAGTAAAGCCCAAAACAAAGCAATCACAAACAAACATGCATCCATGACTCGATAGGACCACATTACGACAAATCATGCTAAGGCTAGTCGAACCACCAACCGGGTTCGTCACTACTAAAGGTCTATCGACAATCTCGGGCTCCAATCCCAACCTATCTACCAGGTCACTAGATATGAAAGAACTGGAAGCTCCGGTATCAAACAAAACTCTAACAGGAACATCATAAACAGAAAGCATACCTTGAATGACGACATTCTTTCCTTTCTCCGCCGCAGTTGGGGCATTCGACGAAGAAGGAATAGCATTGAGAGCATATGCTTTCACCATTTGCTTTTCTTTAGGGGGCTGTGGACACTTGTCCTTGTGATGTCCCATCTGGCCACAGTTGAAGCACTTCCTATCTGCTGGCTTGGCCCGACAATTACTGGCATAATGGCCCTTCTTACCACAGCTGAAGCACTCCACATCTTGCTTATTCTTTTTCTTCTGGCCATCCTTAGCCTGACTCTGCTTTCTCTTATTCTGGGAACCACCTTTGCCTCCACCACTTGCTTGTGGTTTTGACTCATCTGCGGATGCAACCTCAGTCTTCGGCTTAGGGTAGAGACTTTCTGATCTTAATGCTTTCCCCACAATCGATTCAAACGTCTCATCGATGTGGTTAATAAGTTTTTCCCCCTAGTACTGATCCAAACCAGTTATGAATTTCTCATTCTTTTTCTCGGCAGTATCAATAAGAGATAACCCATATTTTGACAAAGTGTCAAATTCAGCAATATACTCCGAGACAGCTCTGCCATTCTGCTTGAGCTCCAAGAATTTCTTAAACAGTACTGACTTCTGAGCAGCCGGAATAAACTTCTCGCTAAAGCGAGCCTTAAACTGCTCCCAAGTAATCTGATCTTCGGGAGTAGCTGCCTTTATAGCATTCCACCAATTCATTGCCCGCCCTTGCAGCTGACGGGACGCTAGCTTTCTCTTCATTGCATCCTCGATACCCAAATCCTCGAAGATACGTTCGCAACTATCCAACCAATCCTGAACATCCGTGGCCGACTCCGTTTCGTGGAACGGCTTCCCACCAAGACTAGTATAATCCTTATTCAGCTTGGCGAAGTCGACTCTTGGCGCCTGCACTATTGGACCACCACCATTTCCACCATTGGGAGCTGCCCTCTGCACATCTCTAAGCATCTCTCTCATGAGGTCAGTAAACATCGTCCTCATGTCAGCAGCATTCCCATTATTGGCTCCCCTACCAGCACCTCTAGTATATCGGCTCATCGTCAATCTGAAAAAGGAAACGATTAACGACCCCATAGTGGTGCAAGTGCAGTGCGACTTCATTCTCATACTACTAATAGTATATATATACATTGCTTTTGAAAACCAAAGTAATCACAAATACGCTCTCTCGTATACATATATTATCTCTCCTTGATAACTTCCCTAGGTTAACTACGCAACCTAGAGCTCTGATACCAAGTGTGACGGCCCGCCCCGCACCAGCCTACATTTCCTCCAAAAGTGCGCTGTACACATGCCCGACTAGCGCAGGATGGTCGTCAGAAGAAAGGAAAGAAGGGAATGAACTAATCAAGGAACCTGTAGAATGTCTCACAGCGCAGGGAATAAAATATAATAATAACATACTTGACATAAAACAGGTGAGACAGTGCATAAGCTGATAACTAAAATCAACATAAATCATCAGAGCAGCGGAAATCCAAGTACAGCTTATTACAATCTTTTCAAATTTACTGTCTCTAACAAAAGAAAGCTAAAGTAGAAGATGCGCCACCAATGCCCAAGCAGCGATCTTCAACAACACAGGGAGAATACTATATATATTACGTGGAAGCCTCCTGCTCGTCTCCGGATCATCTACCCGTGCATCACCAGCTAACCTGTCTCTAGTCTGCTCGTGTAAGCACCCAGAGTAATAAGAAGAGACATAAAACTCTGGGTCAGACATAAAGCCTGGTATGAGCGATAAGCATCTAAACAGGATAATAACAGGTATACTAAACCATACCTGAACCTGGACCTGCAACCAAAGAGTTAGTACCACATACCGTACAGTACTCTAAGGTGCCATAATAAAGAGTGTAAGAATACGGGGTGGGGTGTGCATGTCATAATGATAGCAAACAAATCAACCATAGCAACCATCCTCACATCTCTCACTCAGTGCGTAAAGCATACGATATCTACCACTTTGGAACACTAGACAAATTGAGGTAACGACGAATCCCGACTTGTAGAAACCCTGCTATGACCAAGCTAAACACATGGAGTCATGACCAAACATTTCAATGACCCACCACATTAGTCGTAGCCCTTGGTCCTACCAATGCCATAATGACCCTGAATCCGCCTTCGCACCTCCTACCATAGTGACCCAGAGCTATAGACATCGATAACCCCTTAACACGCGTCCCGCAGCAAAGCCCAATCATGAAGCGAACTCGCTGATTCCCATCTAAATCTTGAGCTCTAACTTCTCATTTGGACTTCCTTTGCATCTCGGGTTTTGGTCGAATTGGAGTGGGTCTTCAGAAGAGTTGTCGCGCATTAACAGTCCTAGAATTCGGTTCGGTTCGGTAGTCATCACCCTCATCAGTTCGGGTCGGTAGTCATCACCTTCATCGGTTCGGGTCGGTACTCCACTTCGGGTCGGGTCGGTGTCCTCATCCGGGTCGGGTCGGGTTGCTGTCTTCCTTCCAGTTTTCTCCGATCAGCTCCCTCGTTTTCCATCTACTCCGATCCGATCCGCTCCCGTTCTTCATCTTCCCTGATCCGATCCGCTCCCTTCGCCTTGCTCCAGTCGTAGCCTTCCATCCTTGAGCCGATCCGATCTGGTCTCCATTATTCTTCCGATCCGATCCCTTTTGTCCACTCCAACTCTAAGTAAACGGCCTTCCTTCTTGCCAAGCCTCCTCCAGTGACAAGTCCCAATCCAGTTCGGATTTCCTTGGTCAGTTCACTAATCCGACCTGACCCCTGCTCCGATCCGAACCGGTTCGGAACCTGCACATTTCTGCAACTTTCCAGCGAGCTTTCTACGCCATTCGACGACGTTTTCGACAAATTTAACTATTCAAATCAATTATAAACATACCATAGAGTCATAGCAACATGTAAGAGCAACCACAAACACCAAAACCACGAATTTACATGTCAAAATGGATCAAAGATGCCCAAAATCCTATTTTTCACTTAAGCATGATTAAATAAGACTAATCATAGAATTAATAAAACTTAACTAAATCGAACCAAATTTCTAACAGAGGCATAAAATATTATTTAAGAATTTCTAAACATTTTTCCAGAATTTATTGGTGTATAAATTCGCCAATCTTCACTAATTACCCTTAATTAACTGTAATTAGTGTCAAAACGATGCTATCACTCACCTTTGCCACAACTAAAACCCCGAAACGGAAATATTCTCTGATTTGGCGCTGTTCCCAATCTTACACAGCAGCTCTACCTCGGTTCTCGTGCTAATACTCCTTGATTTGATGTTTGTTAAGCCTAATCTTCAATTAGAAAGTGATTAAGAGGTGTTTTGAAGAGATTTAGAGAGTGGAGGCCATGGCTAGGTTAAGAGGAATGAATAGTGACGGCTGAAAAATGAGAAAAAGGTATTCTCCAAACCCTAACAGCCCTTTTACACTCCTAATCCCGAAATTTCCCTTTGGGCCTAGCTGCTAATCACCCGGTTAAGCCCAATTAAGCTGTTTTTCTCCATCTGAAACTTGTTTCAGCCATATCTCCCAAACTGTGAGTCCGTTTGGCTAATGTGACCACTCTACGGAAAGAGAAACCATCATCCGGAGCCAATGGAAGTGGTTTCAGGTCAAAATTCCTTTCCAGTCAAAAGTTATGGCCAAAACAGTGCCAACTAGGGGTAAAATGGTCATTTAAAAATCGGGAAAAATCATGAACATGGGAAATGACCCCAATGGTCGTCTCCCAAAGTTACATGACCATACGACTTCGTTCGTGAAAGAAATAAATATCCTATGATGCGTAGAATACGGGTCGTTACAATACGTGTCCCTCACTACTACAAAAGTGGGCCAATTCGACACTAGTTTTATGTGGCCTTAGATCAAAAAATCGTTGCATTTGCCCGTTTTTTCAAATAGGCAACACCATAGGGGTGTGACATCCGTAGCTGTTACCTTAGCCCTCTAAGGCAACGCTTTTGTCCATATATTTCCATGGAAAGAAAGTGATGCATTATAGCCATAATGCAACACTATTTGCATGTAATGCAACAATATTCCGTGTTGCCTTAAACATTAGTTAGAGCTTGGCTTCCAAATCACGATAGTGGAGCCACGTCAGCTGCCTACGTGTCACATGACATGTCAGCTATCCACGTCAACTGCCCACATGTCACATGCCACGTCAGCTGTGGGATCCATGTGCCACGTGGAATTAATAATATTTTAGTAATGCAACACCACTGTATTATGGAATGCAACACCATTATCTTGAAATACAAAATCAGGAAAACAGAAAATGCAACAGTAAAAGAAGGCAAATGCTACATTAAAAGAAGGCAAATACAATGCTTTAAATACAAATTTTGCAATACTAGTTTCGTACATAGAAGAAACACATCCAAAACATTCATCAGCACATTCAAACCATCCAAAATATTCTATATACCATACCAATTCTTTAAATATACCACAAGTGCCAACACATATGATCAAATACATAATTTAAAAATACAATTCAAATATTCTACATACCACAAGTGCCAACACATACAACCTTCAATACAAGCGCCAACACATACGATCGAATGCATTCTACCAGAAACTGTACCTCCCAATCCAGAACCCACTACCAAAATATTTACCCTGCCGTCTGTATCTTTCCATATTTCAGGTCCTGTAATTTGATTTTCACAAGTTATTTGATAAGTGCAGGTATTGTAACAACACATATTTTTTAACAATTTAATAATTTATTTTATTTAATTATTTAAATAATGGTTTGGTAATTTAATGGTTTAAATTATATAACTTTGAATATTAAATTAATATAATAATTAAATAATATATTTAATTCTGAAATAATCAGAATTAGCTGAAATGGCAATATGCGTGAATTGAATCATTTATCTGATTTAATTCAGTTTAGAATTTGATTTATAATAACGAATATATTTAAATAATGATGGTTGAATGAATAATTATAATATAATTATAATCGAGCACGAAATGGCGCTGCAGTTCGTAATTTGGAATTCGAACTTTATACGAATATACAGAATCCGTTTTAAGTTGGATTTCTGTGAAACAAGAAACGTTCAGAGCTGGTAAAGTATATTTTTCTAATAGAAGAGAAAAATAGGGATTTCATTGGGCAGATTTTGAGTTATGATCAAATCAAATTTTAAAATAGTCGCTATGGAATTGTTTATAAACCATAACTATATATTTAATTTTAATTAAATATCGATTTCGAATTTGGACAAATCCTTTTAGATATAGGTATAATTTACTTTTTAGAATTTTTCTGAAATTTGTAATTGGGAAAAATAGCCACTTTTTATTTGAAGTGTTTTACAACCTATATCAATATTTTGGAATATCACAGAATAAGTTAACTAGTCCATATTATTATATTTCTTGGACCGTGATACAGTGCTCGTCATAACGATATCTTCATTTTCATTGATAGTGATCTGTAAACAAATGTAATTTGATGTAACGGTATACAAACAATTTTACATTAACGTCACCCCTATCATATTTTCTTTCTGTTAAACCATCATGATAACGCACATGCCGTTTACTTTCTAAAGACTTAGATGTGAAGAAATTAGTACTTCCTTCCTTTCATCCGACTCAATTGAACTGGCGTGAGATGTGGACTTGTCAATAACTTATTCCTTAGTAGCTAAGCAACGCTATGAACATATACGATAATATTTATTTTTAAATATTTAATTTAATTATTTTTAAATATATTTATATATTTAAATGGTTTATTTAGAGCTTTAAAAATAGCCAGTTTTGCAAATGATATCCGTTTTTGATGAAACTAATTTTGTTGGATCCGGAATATTAAATTATTGCTAGATTTCAATTTCCGTGATTTTTGGAGTCAGTGTGTGGCCGTATGGATTTTTAATGTGAAAAACAGTCAGTATTTTGACAGTTAAAAATACGCTGTGTGAGCAAACGAAGTCGGAATTCGACGAAACAAGTTTCGTTGGGTCCGTAATGTCAAACTGTAGCTGCATGTCCATTTACGTGATTTTTGGACATTATGTGTGATCATAGGAATTTTAATGGACAAATATAAACAACGTTGGATTATAATCGAACATAAAATATTATTCCTCTTCTATAAATACACCTTAACTCTCTCCAACCCTAAACTATTTCCTCCATTGGTCAACTACATATAGCGCCTCCAAAGAAAAATTCAAACAGTAAATATGGAGTGGAAGAAAAATCAAAAGAAAATGAAATAAAATTCTAAAAATTATAGAATTCATATGATTGAATTCCCCTTGAGATTCTCTTCGACTCTATGCGGTTTGTTTTGGGTTCGACGTCAACAGTTTACACGGGTCTGAAATGGACGCAGACTAAGGTTTCGATTATATGGGAATAGAGGCTTCGATGTGCGAATTAGAGGGTGAAGTGTTGATCGTAGGAGAGAAGAGCACGGTTTGGTGAACTTTTGAAAACTTCCATGATAAAAAGTGTCGATATCTGTACTGAGTTGTTTGCAAAAACTCCTGGAGGTCATGAGTTGATAATGGGGCGTGAGTTTCCGGTTTTGATGTCAGGGAGGAGGAGATCTCAAAGGAGAAGCGAATGGTATAATCGGAATTTGAAGCAGTGGTGAGAATGGAGAGAACGAGGTGTTCAAATGTGCATTAATGGCCATTGGAGGGAGGAATTCGCATCTGGAGCTTTAATTGGGGAAGGAGGACTTAAAGGAGATGGGTCAGGTTTTAGAAATGGGTCGATTCATAACCAAGGTTAAAGCCCAATAGTTTAAATTAATTTAGTTTAAATTAAATTTAACATTGTGTGATAACTTGTAAAATCAATGTCTCTTGCATACGTGATCAGAATTGAACGCGAGTGGATCCGTTGGGATCGTATGGACGGTGGCTATACAATGAAGCTAAGAGTGGATAGGAGCTCGTTGCAATTTATAGCAAAATAAATTGTCCGATCTGAACCGATGTTAATTTATCGTTATTTAACGATAAATTTCCAATGTGAGTAAAACTCACCAACTCTATCAATTATAATTTTTATAATGTATTTTTAGAACTGATAAATGATGGTTGATTCTGTGTTTTGGTTGGTTAGTTGGTTGAACTGCTAATTGATTTGTTGAAAATATCGATATAGTTATATATATATATATATATATCGTTAATCAAATATTGATTCTGTTTATCGGAATATTTCATATTGAAATGAAGGTGATGTTAATTATATTGTTTAACATCTGTGGATGCAGGAAAACTGGTTGGAGGGATCCAACTGGATTCCTCAATATTTATAATACTGTTCTTTTCATATATTGTAATATATGATGTGGTATATAATCTGTTGTTGATTATATGTGTTTGAATAATATCGATCATTGTTAATTGGTATTTTAAATACCGTAAGAAATACTAGGATGTAGAAAAGGGGATTTTCAAAGTGTATTTTGAAAATAAATTATTTATATAAAATCAATGGATTTTATATATCAAGGGAAAAGAAATTTGATAAAGCAAAATAATTATAAAATCAAAGGATTTTATAAAAGAAATGTTTATTTAGAAAATAAATAGAAATACAAATGGGAATATTTATTTAGATAAATAGATTATATAAAAGAATATTTATTTGTTAAATAAATAAAATTGAAAAGGAAATATTTATTTGTTAAATAAATAAAATTATAAAAGGAATATTTATTTGGAAAATAAATAGGATTATAAAAGAGAATTAACGAGATATAAAAGAGTTATGAGAAGATTGTTTAAAGTGGATATCAAATAGAGTTAATCGATTGGAGTTATTGAATAGAGTTATCGATTAGAGTTAATCGATTGGAGTTAGCGATTAGAGTTAATCGAATAGAGTTAATCGATTAGAGTTAATCGAATAGAGTTAATTGGTTAGAGTTAACCAATTAGAGCTAATCGAATAGAGTTAGAGTTAATCAAAAGGAGTTAATCAAAATGAGTTAATCAAATATAGTTATTCGAATAGAGTTAATCGATTAGAGTTAATCAAATAGAGTTAATTGACTAGAGTTAATCGAAATAGAGTTAATCGATTAGAGTTAATCAAATAGAGTTAATCGATTAGAGTTAATCAAATAGAGTTAGTTGGTTAGAGTTAATCGAATTAGAGTTAATCGATTAGAGTTAATCGAATTAGAGTTAATCGATTAGAGTTAATCGAATTAGAGTTATTCGGCTAGAGTTAATCGAGTTAGAGTTAAATGAATAGAGTTAAAGGAGTTAATCGAATATAGTTTATTTGAAAGGAGTTAATCGAATATAGTTTATTCGAAAGAAGATTATCGAATATAGTTTATTCGAAGAAAGGAGTTAATCGAATAGAGTTTATTCGAAAGGAGTTAGTCGAATATAGTTATTCGAAAGAAGATTTTCGAATATAGTTTATTCGAAAGAGAGATTATCGAATATTAGTTATTCGAAGAGAGTTAATCGAATATAGTTAATTCGAAAAGGAGTTATTGAATAGAGATTATTGGAAAGAGAATTATACGTTGAATTCGATTATATCGAATTCGGGAAAGTACAATTCAGTTTCCATTTTAAATCAAGATTTATTTATTTATTAATAAATTAGCTGTTTGTTTATTTATCCAAATTAATAAATAAAAGTTATATTGAAGTTATTATATTTAAGAAGCATCGAATTTTAACACTATTGTTAAAATCAAATGATTTCTGTAAAAGAAGTGGATTCGTAAAAAGAATCCGAGAGTTACGTAAGGAATTTTATTAGAGGTTTAAAAGGGTGAACCTTGTCTATTTTGAAGTTAGAAATGTTGTTCAGTTAAGGTCTGAGAGGCAGTTATACCCAACTTGATTGGCTTCGTTTTTAACTAAGGAATGGTTAAGGTTTGATAGTGAAGGTTGGTTAAGTGAAATTAGTTAATCAGTGTAATGTTTGAGTTGGCATAGCGATGTTTTATTGAAACATCTATTTAAATCCAAATGTAGGATTTTTGGAAATGTTTTCCAAATAAGAATCAGGAATATTTTCTAATATAGAAAATAAGAAATGCAAACGTTTTCCAAAGTTAATAACGTATATTTTCTAAAATTAGAAAATAAAGATTCGATGAATATATGGAAACGGGAAATGGGGAAATGAATCAATGTTGATTGATGATTGATCGATAGAATTTCCATCTGGAAATAATGTAAGTGTTTGCACACGTATTTTTCTTTGATAGTTAACTCACCGACTATCGAATATGATGAAGATAATTGGCGATGGGCATTATCTGAAAACCACTCCATACGGGCATTAACGTTGCGAATCAAATATGATGAAGATAATTGGCGACGGAGTTATGCAAGGACTGTTCTAGCGATCCTAGGTAGAAATTTCCTAAGATGTATTTACAGAATAATACCTTTGGTATGTCCAGTCCCAGGACAACCTGTATGGAAGAATGTCTGACGAAGTATGTTTAATAGATCGCGTAAGTTGATCTCTTCAAACGTATGTACATTTGGTGGCGGAGGAATTCATTTCTCTTAGCTGTATACCCATTGTATTTTTGGGGAAATCAATTTGTGATTTGGCGGGTATGACGATGTGACATTCAAAGTGAATAAATGTGTGATCTGTTAGAGATAAGCGTGGCCTCTAGCCTCACAATTGGGAAATGACAAAAATCGGGCAGGCAGCATACCTAAGTGGGTTGCTTCCAATTAGGGTGTATTATCACCTATCTAGAGAATATTCATTTCCTTCTTTAATCAATTCGATGCTGTCCCTTTCGGGAAACGGTTGCTGATCCCAACCGTTGGTGATATACATTCGATACACTCAAGCGAAATGAGTGGTTGGTCATGTGTGGCCGGGTTGCAAGATGTTCTTGTTGGACCTAGTGTATTCCTCTCTAGAGGTACACTATCGGAAGGTGGTTCCATACCTTGTCATAGTTGGAAATCCATTACCCAATAAGTACTCGTGGTTTTGATTGTATACTATATATGTAGAACGTGAGATGAAAGCGTTTCTGCTAGATGATTATTATATTGTGGTTGATATAAAGACTATTTTGGATTCTCATAAGGGAAAACCCGTTCCGTTATACGATGTGGTCTTATGAGATATCATTTAATTGCTCAAACTGTTTTAAACTGTTTTACTCACACCAGTCCTATGACTGACCTAGAGTTTGTTTTGTTTTGTTTTCCTTAAAGTCTTGGGTGTCCAATTTTGTACGGGCAGTCAAGTAGTCAGGATTTTTCAGATATACTTGGAGAGCTTGTAGCAGGAGGCTTCAGGATTATATAGCTATAGGTATTTCCGTTGTGTTGTAAGTGTTATACTCTGATAATGTTACTGTATACGTATATTGATTTTATTTCAAAACTATGTATCTATTATATGTTGTTCGTTCCACTGTGAGATTCATATTTACTCTGATGTTATATGATCTTCTTCTTCTATTCTATGTTTCTATCTTATCTATTCTCACCCTCTAATTTCTTTCATGGACTATCCAGTGTTTCTGATGCTTGAATAGTCGACATCGTGTTTGGGGTCGATAACCAAGATCGCAAAATCCCCGGGTCGTTACAGTGGTATCAGAGGTGAAGGTTAAGTAATTACCTTGGCTTTGTGGCATGACTCAGTAGAGATGAGGTTAGTAATACCCTAGATTGAGTTTGAGTGTATATATACGAGTGAACGTATTTGTTATTTGATATAAAAATGATTTATATTGTGGAGATTTATTGGTTGAGTTGTTTATAAGTTCTGGTCGATCAGTTTGATCCACTGTATCGGTAGGAGTTTCCAAACACTTGAATACGATGAACCGACACAGTATGTTTTGACTAGAGGGTAAATGAAATAATTTTACCCAAACTATATTTTGATATAAAGAAAACATAGATATTGGAAATATTATTGTTTATTGGATGTGTTCGTTATTATTATAATCAAATGGGATTATAAATTAAATGGTTATGTAAATAACCAATCAGAATTCATATAAGTGTAGTATATGAAATCAGATGAATAAATCTGAAATTAAAACCAGAATTGAAATTAAAATTCTGGAAACTGGGAAAGTGTTTGTAAATGGTTTTGAATTAAGTATAAGGCAATTTTAAATCCTGGGAGATTTTTAAATTGTTTTAAAGCATTGTAAATGGTATTTTGAAATGAATTTCAAAATGGAAGTGTTTAGATATGGTTTTGAAAGTGATATAGTATTGATCTCACTTTGATAGCTGGAAATAGATTCCGATGATGATCATGACATCATCGGTGTTCATTTTTGAGTTGTAAGTGACAGATTACTACAATTTTTTTGCTTTTGAATTGTTTTGAGAAAACAAGTTGTTTTGATATTCCAAAATGAATATTTTGATTTTTGGAAAAGGCTAAGCTGTTTGAAAACTCCTCGAAATAGATTATTTGAATTAAAACAAATTAAAGTCGAAATTGTAAAAGCCAATGGAAATTGAAAATTTAAGTAATGCCAGTTAAGTTGTAATTGAAATTGAATTGAAATAGAATGATATCGAGTAAGATCGGATTATGAGATAGGAATCTGGAATTATGTTGAAGTGATAAGTTAAGAATTGGAATCGAGAATGGAACTCGAGTTTGAAATGAAATTTGGTTGGGATATAAGCGAATAGCTGCGTTGAACAGATATTGATTGGAAATTGTTTGAGATGACATTGGTATATGTTGAATTGATAGAAGGTGAAAGCGATAAAGTTGATATGCCCTACAAAAAGGTACAAGTTTATATTTCTATTGGATATGAGATTTATGAGCTGAATTGGCAAGCCGCTTGGTTGTTTGATTTTATTTTGGGTTGAAGAAGTTCTAGAGAGGCGAATTGGAGTTTGAGCTATCGACCAGTACAAAGGAGGTGCTGGCGAAATTTTTCGAAAAGTTAAGGTGATAGTGTTAGATCCAAAATTGGGTCTAACACCCAAGTTGTTCCAATCTATGAAGAATTATAGCTGAAATATAAAGAAAAAGCAGAAAAGACACGAGATTTATAGTGGTTCGGCGTTAACGAGCCTACGTCCACTTTATATGTTGTTGATTATATGCAGAATGCAGGTACAATCAATGATTTCACTCAATCTCACTCTTACAACTGTGTTTCTCTCAATAATTTTGAGATAACTTTAAATAGAAACAATGTAGATATGATAATGGTGGAATCAGGTTTCTCAATTGCCAAAAGATCCCCAAAAATGCCAAGTTCTAGGCTATTTATAGCTGATTTCTTTAGGCGGATCGCGGTCATACGTGGCACAAATCTCGAGAATCTCGGACTGGTTCGTAGCTTGATGGAGAATTGGTCAATATGACAGTTGTGGACAGGTGTCGGGAGATCCTGCATTCTCGGATCGTGGTTGAATTAGTCATAGCCTTCATTTTTTGGTACCTATAGCTCGGGTCGGATCGAGCTAACAAGAGTGGATCGGGTCGCATAGGGGGTCACGATCCGATATGGCATTGCGATCCATGGAAGAGTGAGTGACCGCGATCGAACTTTAGGGGATTGAGAAGAGTGAAGCTTCATATTTCCTTCTTGTGTGTGAACCTTGGTGGCTTGGTCAAAAAGCTAGCCAACATTTTGCCCCCTCGAAGTATGTTTTATCGAGGATGGAACATGCTTCGAAATCGCATAGACGTCTTTTCACAGGCAGATGCAAATCAGTGGTCGCGTCTGTCTGAAATGTTACTTCAGAAAGTTGCTTTCTTTGACTGGTATAAATATCCAGCTAGATCTTCAATTATTTCTATGTTCGTTGGACAATTCTCATCTCTGGAGTTTTTCGGAAATATCGCTATTAAATCGTCGGGTAAGTCTTAAAACTAATTGTAGAAAGTAGTAATTTATAGCTTGTTGTATTCCTGTGAACTTGGAACATTATCTTTCCGATCCACCAATCATGTTTGGGCTCAGATCGTCATTTCTCACCACAGATCGTGATAAACTGTTCAACACATCTGGAGAGGATCACTTCGCGTCATGGACCATGGCGGGCTTTTCAACGCGTTACGGCCCGTCAGGCTCCACGAGCCATATATGACAAAAAAGGGGAGACCAACGGTTTCTTTCTTTGGCTATATAGACCAGTCCCTCCCCTCCTCTTCCTTTCTTCCTCCGTTTATTGTTGCGCCGCCAGCTCCCCTTAGTAAAAACCCTAACTTTTAACTCTTCGAAAATCCACTTGTTTCCTGATTTAAGAAAGGTAATTATATTTGAGAATGCTTTCGTACGATTTCTCTCTCATTTTCCTTGGGTTTTTGCTGGTTTGAGAGGGGAGAGCGGAGGAGTTGTATGGCGTTCGAGGTTCTGGAGGCTGATGAGGCGCCATGGATCTTGTTGTTCGAGTTCGGAGGAGGAGATGAGGGATAAGGATGGAGAAGAAGGAGCATGTCAGGCTGGGTCGTGGCGCGGACGTGGCAGTGGATCGTGGTGGCAGATGAGAGGAGTGGGATCTAATGGGCGAATCGGGTCGCGATGATGAATGGGTTACTGGTTCACGAGAGGCCAGGAAGGCCTGGATCGTGAGAAACATACCACGATCCGATCCTTGCTTCACGGCCTGGTTCGATTCGCGACCCCATCTGCTTCGCGATCCAAAGACGTATCACAATCCGAGACATATCACGATCCGGGCCTTATTTTGCGATCCAGTTGACGAACGATCCGATGAACTTACCAAATAAATAATGCAACTTGATTCTGGTATATCAATGGACAGTTAGGCTAGAGCCCTTGAGACTTTCTGAACTGGACAACAGCATAACTTGACTGTATATGACAACTAATACTTCAATGATCTTGCTAATTTTTATGCTTTTCTTTAATGCATGCACAGGCGCACACTTGCACTAGCACACACGGGGGATGGGTAATTATATTCTAATTTCTCATGTTTACTTGCCTAAACAGTAATGTCGAGTAATCGTTCTCCTTCAAGATCTGAAACAGAGATGGACCCCGGGATGTCTGAGCGCCATAGCCCCGAGGTTCTTCCAATTAATCCAGAGGGTGAGGATTCTGAATCCGAATATGAGGCAGAAACAGAATCGGATTCATCTGAGAGTACCTCGCTTGATGAGGAGTCCGAAGTGGATGACCGAGCTCCCGATGAGGTTCCTGGTGCACTAGAAACTGAGAAATTCAATGTCTCTTTAGCTTCCAAACTAGACGACATAAAACTTAAGAAAATTTGCTTGAAACACGGGATCCCCTGGGATGATGTGAGAACACCTGGAAGCGAAGATAGACCTCATCTGGCTCTGGAAGGGTATATGACAGTCAGCCGACTCATGTGTGGAGTAGGCGCTATTCCTCCGTTTCCTCCAATCGTCATTGAAACCTTAAAACGATTGGGTATTGCTACGATGCAGCTTCATCCCAATGCCTACGCAGCCCTATACACTTTATACATCGCGTGTGCGGAAATCCTGCAAACTGAGCTCACGTTTAAAGATTTGAAGTTCTATTACCTTTTCAAGCATCGTTCTACAGCAACCCCAAATTTTTCTTTCTTCGAGTCGGTTGTCAATAGGAAGGTCTTTCCTGATGGTTACAGCAACATAGGGGATCCCAAGGCCGATTGGTTCTATATAAAGCGACAGGCTGGGTGTGCGAGAAGATGGCTTAAATCAAGTAAATTTTAAACCTTTGAATGAATAACCTATTTAAGAAATCGAAGCGCTAAAATGCTTCTTTTCTCTATGCAGATCACACCTTTCCAAAGACGGAAGGCTCGGTGTATAGTAATCGACTATCCCTTCTTCTCGAAAGCAAATCTGACTTCCTAAGGATCAAGAAATGTATTAATGACGAGAATCTTCACAGGCATCGCCTTCTGGACATAAGTTTTGGACTTGGAGCGGGTGGTAAACCTTACAAGTATGTGCCCCCGACTGAAGGAGAAGGGACATCACAAGCAGCCGAGACAACCAGACTTCATAGGAGCCCTTCACCAATGATTGACCAGGATGATGAAGATTTAAATGTATATAGAGGAGACGAGGCCCAGGCTGGGGAGCCTAAGGAAATACCAGCCTCTTCGAAGGATTCTCCATCAAGGGCCTCACTACCGGTTGAGCCTGCCACTCCTGATGACTTAACAGAGGAGCAGTTATTCAAGGAATTGAACAAGATTCCTATACCTGACGATGTATATAAATAGGAAGATTTCGAAGGGAAGCCATTTTTTCCTATCTTTGAGGAAACAAATGCTCCAGTTGAAGAACGAGAAACCACCCAGATGAGCCTAACTTCGGGCCCTGGTCTGTTAGGGGGAATTATATGGGATGCACAAATCACATGCACTGTCTGACCCCACACTTTTATACCAACAGTATTCAAGGTTTTAATGTGTACTTGTTTCTTTTGTAGGTAAGATGACTTACAAACGATCTTATTCTCATCGCTCCCTTCGTGAAGGCACACCTAGTCTTCATTCAAATCCAAATCCTGCTCGCAGTGATAGTCGGGGAAGGGATAGTTATCAGCCTCGCGATCCTCCTCAAACCTATTCTACACGATCCGGATCTCCTTCCAGGCATGGTTCCGGGAAACCTCACAGTCGTCCACTGCCACCGGCTGAGGGTAAGCAGCTTCCTAGGGACTTAACCCCTGCAAAAAGTACGCCTTCTCACGTCCAATCTTCCAAGAAACAGCGCGAGTCAGAGGACAAAAATAAAGACGAGGGCAAGATCGTGAAGAAAGGAAAAGAAGCTCTGGTCTCCCCTGACAATCACGACTCCGACAGTCCCGTTGCACGAGATGCTATCCATGGCCCCAAAAATCAGGCTAAATTGGCGCGCTTGCGCAAGGAATTCCCCGATATTTTCTTTGAGAGGATGATGTTTGTACCGGATCTTGAGCCGGTTCCCAGGGACTGGGATACTGAGGTGATAGGATGTGTGCCATGTAGCCAAACAGTACGAGATAATGAAAAAGCATGCCGTTAACCTTTCAAATGCCATCCGTCACTTAGAAACAGATGCGGCTAGATCCAAGGTGAGAATTGAGAATAATGACAGGGCCAGGAGCAAAATGGAAAACGACTTGGAAGATGCACAGGCCTGTCTGGCTTTAGCTCAGCGAGACACAGAGAACTATAAGACAGAATTGGAGGAAGCTAGGAAGCGTTTTCATATCGAGCTAGACTCTAATATCCAAGAACGACTGTCTTTGAAAAAGGAAATAGAGGATCTTAAAATGGCCAATACTGATTTGAAGACAGCACAGAGCCGTTTTGATGCTGAAAAGGCTGCTTGGGAGAAGGAGAAAGCGGACTTGAAAAACAATCTCGCAGCTGCCGAAAAAGAAAAGGAGGCCTTGAGTGACCGACTTGTTCAGGCTGAGGGGCGAGCGGTTCTTGCTGAGAGTAACGCTAACAGCATTCTTGAATTGGCTTCCACCACTGCTGACAAGCTTGCCGAAGCTGAAAAAGAGATAGAAGGTTTTGGTGAGTTGGTATTCGACTTCTTAGGCCAATTCATCAAAACTCGGGACATTTCTTCGATCCCAGATTATCATGTTACTCTTGCGAACATATGGGATGCAATTGTCGAGGATGAGAAACAACGATTGAAGGTCAATGAGATTGATGAAGGCCAGCTAATGCAGAGACTCCTCAAAGGAAAAGAGCCCGAGGATTTGGAGGAGGGGAGACGCCTAATCCAAGAAGAGGTGGAAATGGAGAAGACTAAGGCCAAAGGCAAAAACAAACTTGACGAAGGCTCGAGCTCAGTGGCGGAACCCAAAGCCTCTGAAGTAGAGGAGTATAGTCCGGACGATCCGTTGATTCCTTTGCTCCCAACTCCTCCGGCTGTCGGAGCTTCCGCTGTAAACTTGGATGAAAAGTCAGCTGAAGGTATTTCCATATTTTTCCCGCAATTTGTCAAAGTAGTTAAAACTTTTCGTCGCCTTGTGGAACAGTCCATTGAGGAGACCATATTTTCATCAAAGTTAATAACTTGTGCTTCTCATAATACAAGTGACAAGCTGATTGAGAAAGATGCAGAAGAGAAGGCAGAGGCGGAGAAAGTTGATGTCCCTTCAGGCACGAATGCTGAAATTTCTGAGATTCCAACGCGAGCTAAGGGTGGTAACAAGGTCACCATGGCACCTGTGGTATCCAGTACTGATGTTCCTGCGGATGCCGAGGTTATTGCTGCTTTGAAGGACACGGATGGTGGTCACGGTGATGAGGAGGACGACGTTGTCATTACAGATGAAGTCAAGGGCGAGGGTGATGAAACCTTGGCTGATAAACAGGCTAAGGAAGAGAAGCAGTTGCTTCTTATGAAAGGGGAACATGACCCAGTATATGTGCCCCCTATCTCTGAAATTGATCCCGAAACTGGGTTGGTCATAAGATTCTCCTCCCGATCAATAACTTCACAACTCGCCTCTCAATCTTCTAATTCTTCACCAGAGCGTCTTGTCGATAAGAGGAAGAGGAAAAAAGGTGATCGTTCGGATGTTGACAAGGAGGAGACGGGGAAGCAGAAGAAGAGCAAGAAGCCAAAATAGCCCCCCAAGCATGAGTAGGATGCAGATGTTAGTTCATATTTTGTTCTTAGGATTTTTAGACTTTCCACTGGCTAGAAAATGTAATTATGAGAATGGCCCTCACTTTTGTTTAGCTATCTTATCTTGTATCCCTGCATCTTAGTAAATGAAAATTGATTTTTGTTGCCTTTAATTTAATATGCAATGCAGTGATTCCAAGTTCCTTGCATCTCTGTGCAACCTCCTGAGTAGCCAACATAACGGCATGAGGGGATGATTCGTCTTGGTCGACCTTGACTTTCATCCTTGTCGTGATATGAACAGGAGTTTCCCTTCAAGACAAATCAGTCACATAAAAAGGGGAGCTAAACCTGTGAACCTGCAATTTTAATTTATCGCATTAGCCACAAATATTTAAACCATAATTAATCAAAAATTAAATCATGAATCGCATTAGCAAAATTTTAAAATTTCTGTTCAGAGATGTGATGTGTGTATATGCCCCCAATCAATCTTTTAATATGATGCCTGGGCAGGGCTTATTAATGATTGATTAGAGTCATGTGTGTTGCCTCCTATTATGAAAGGTGGTGGGAAAGGATTCTTTTAGTGCTAAATTTCTAACAATTTTATACTCTCCTGATCCTTCAGCGGGTTAGAGTTCGAGCTCGTTTCAGGTATGCTCTCCGATCCTTCAACGGGGCAGAAATTCTGGTGGCGCTAAATCTCTGGCGCCTTTATACTCTCCCGATCCTTCAACGGGGCAGAGTGGTGGTAAGGCGGTTTTATCATGGTGTACCTTCACGCCTTGCGGACGTCATCTTCGCATCCTTTATACTCTCTCCTGATTCTGGGGAGTTAGAGTTTGATCGTGGGGTGATTTACTTTGCCGCACCTTGTGGTCCTCGATTATGGTTCCTCTTTCACCTTGTGACACAATGCATTGGATGTTCCAATATTGCTGCATAATCTGTGACAAACTCAAAAAACAACAATAATTTATATTAATCGAGATAAAGCAAATAGGTAATGGTGCAGTAAAGGTAAATGACACACGATATTTTTATAGTGGTTCGGTCGAATCATGACCTACGTCCACTTTATAATCTTTTGTTCAAGTAACCAGACTATTCTAGGCAAGTCGTGCCTTTTTACATGGTCCTAAAAACAAAAGAATGAAACTGACGATTTCACGTCAAGTAAGGCCGCAAATGCTGGGCGTTCCACACTCTGGGGATTTCGTCTCCATCTATGGTTGCTAGCTTGAAGGTTCCATTATCAAGTCTTCGCCGGATGGATTATGGTCCTTCCCATTTCGGACCCATATGCACTGAGTATGGGAAGACACGTTTTAGAACCAAGTCTCCGGGTTCAAAGGTTCATGCTCGGACTTTCTTGTTGTAATATCGAGCTATCTGCTGCTTATGTCTTAAGGCACGTAAATCGGCTTCGTCCCTCTTCTCTTTGATCGTGTCCAAGGATTCAAGGAGCAACTCATTGTTGGTCATCGGGTCGTAATAGGTGACTCAGTGAGAAGGTACTTCTAACTCGACCGGGATGACCGCTTCAGTTCCAAAGGCGAGAGAAAATGGTGTATGGCCCGTTGCCGATTTATAGGTCGTTCTATAGGCCCATAGTGCCAAGGGCAATTCATCGACCCACAAGGCCTTGGCCCGCTTCAATCTCTTCTTCAGGATGAATTTAATCTCTTTATTTGCCGCCTCCACTTGGCCGTTCGCTTGCGGATGTGCCACAGAGGTGTACCTTTTCTCGATGTGGTATTTCCGGCAAAAATCTATAAACTCGGTGCTGTCAAACTGAGTTCCATTATCCGTTATGATGATTCTTGGGATCCCAAATCGGCATATGATGTTTCTAACAACGAAGCTGATCACTCGCTTGGTTGTTATTGTGGTTCGGCTGTAGATGTAGCCTACGTCCACTTTATAATCTTATTGTTATACTGACAGATTACAAGAATCAGTTATATGTAGACACACAATCCGTGTGTTAATTGTGTTGAAAAGAGAAGAATTGTAGTGTATGCAGGTGCAAAGTCCTTGCACTTCAGTAATGGTGGAAGCTATGAAGAGTTAGAGCCAAAAGGATCCTCGAAAATGCCTTCAAATGGTGTATTTATAGTTGTTTCCTGAAGGCGGTTCATGGGACACATGGCACACATCCCAAAAATCTCGAAATGTGGTGGAAAACGTCCAGACATCATCTCCAAATCGTCATGTGACATGTGTAATCAGATCCATGCAAGTTGGAGTGAAAATAGCCTTGAGAATAGGTCAGAACAAGCTGCGCAGGAGCAGGTGCGGGGATCGGATCGTGGTGGGGTACGTGGCACCCGATCCAGGATAATAGGAGCAAGATGTGGCATGAGAATAGGTCAAAACAGGGAGCGTATCTACAGGTCGGAAGTTCGGATCGCGATCATGGGGTCGGACCGTGGTCATGGGTCGGATCGTGATATGGCTATCACGAGCCGAGTCTGGTCATGAGCGGCATAATGAAGCTGGAATGAAGTGCTGGCGATCGGGTAGGATCATGAGATGTACCACGGATGGTTCGTGGTCTGAGGAGGGCGATCCGATGAGGGGCGATCCAATGAGGGACGATCCGAGGGTGCGTGATCCATACTTTGATCGTGTGCTGTTTCGTCGCTTTATCCAGGAAATTGCCAGATTACACCAGTTTACGAAAACAGGCATAACTTTCAAACCGTAAGTCCGATTGAGCCAAACCGAAGCTCAAACTGAAGCTAACTCAGAGATCTACAAAATTTACGGAGCTAAGCTCCGTAATCGCTGTTTTCGGGCCCAAAAGAGGTCGTCTGATAGGAGTTTCGGGCCTGTTTATGTTGAGGATGTGATTTTGACCAAATCTCTCAATGTCTTCTGACGTTGTTTCCATCGCTCGAGCATGTTATCATTCAGGAATTCCATGTGTGACAGTTTTTGCCAAAAAATGTGTCAACACGTTTGCCCCCCCAGAACATATCTTGCTGGTTGAAGGAAGATGTGTTCTGGATAATCTGAGAAATCCAAATTCAGAATGCGACGATCACGCCAGATCGTATTAAGGCCAGAAAACCGACGATCACACGGGATCGTATTAAGGCCAGAGAAATCCAAGAAGACCAGGAGTTTGTACCTGCAAGAAGATAAAACAAACAATGCTAGAATATTTCCTAGATGGCCTTACCGGAGTAAACCATCCGAGGAGATGTTAGAGGGGTTCCAAGACGGCCTTACCGGAGTAAGACGACCAAGGAAAAGAAATGAAGGTTCCAAGACGGCCTTACCGGAGTAAGACGACCAAGGAAAAGCACATGAAGGTTCCAAGACGGCCTTACCGGAGTAAGACGACCAAGGAAGTGCCATGAAGATTTGTTTATACTGGACGGATCCAGTTAGGAGCCGGAGCTCATGTTCATACTGGACGGATCCAATTGGGTGCCGGAGCTATGTTCGTACTGGACGGATCCAGTTGGGAGCTGGAGCTCAATGCTTATTGCTGATTCATGAAAATGCAGCAGTCGTTTGCCGGACATGGCTGGAGACCACAAGTAGGTTCCGTGCGTGTGGGCTGATGTGACGGCTCTTATTACATGCAGGGAAAACAAAGGAGGGCGAGAAGTCGCCTAAAAACCTAAAAACATGAACTGTGAACCGGAGTTCAGCAAACTGAAGAGATCCGCCGAGTGGGATCAGCGAATGATAATCCCGCGATTGCTCGATCCAGGATCGTTCCCACTCTGGGGAACAGGTGGTGGCAGCGCAGGTGTAGGCGTTGTTGGTCGAGTGACTTATTCGGGTAGCTCTCCTCGTCTGATCCGATCCTCAATAAGATCTCGCAAATGTCTGCAGTCATCAGTATTGTGACCGTCTATGTCATGAAATATGCAATGTCTGCCAGAATTACGTTGTGCTAGCGTCGGCTCCCTCTTGGGAGGTCTCGGATAGGAGGCAGCACCTCCTGTATCCATGTATATGTTGCTCAGAGTGTCATTCAGTTCAGTGTATTTGTCGTATCTGGACCCTCTCCGGGGTGGAGCATTACGATCATTTGTAGTAGGGGTCTTTCCTTTACCCTTGTCATTGCCTTTTCCAGGATTGGGCGGTTCTCCATCTCCGAGCATGTTGACTTCGAGGGTTTTCTTCTCGGAAGTTGCATCTTTTTCCCGCAGAAATCTATCTGCTTCAAGGTAGAATTCGCCGAGATTTCGTGGTGGATCTCGGTACAAAGATTTTTTGAACTCCGAGTTATCTAGAACGCCGGATACTACTGCGATCAGTACCATCGATTGTTCAGGGCGATCCACTGATGCTGCTGCAACGTTGAGTCTTTTCAGGAAAGAACGCAGAGTTTCTCTGGGCCTCTGCTTGATTGTAGTGAGTGACATGACATTCTTGGGTCGAGCGATGTGGACCCGAAACTGTTCAAGGAAGAGTGCGACCAACATGTTCCAACTGTTGATTGATTCTGTTTCTAGCTGTCGAATCCACATAGCTGCTATATCAGTCAGAAAGAGGGGAAACCACTTAGCCATGACATTTTCTGACGCCGATTGAACTTCCATATGTCGTTTGTAGCACATGAGATGCACGGTAGGATCTGTCCTGCCGTTGTATGGCTCCAGTTGTGGAAGTTTGAAATCTGGGGGATTGCGTGAATTCCTGATTTCCTGAGTGAACGGATTGTGATTGACGTCGTCCACGTCATTCTGATAGGTGCGGCCTCTCGAGAGGCGTTGAATGAGATCTGCTAGCCGATTTCCTTCAAAAAGTTGTTGCAAATTGCCAAGGTCAGAGCCGGTGCCCCCAGCGTTGAGTGCAGGAGAAGTTGGAAGCTGTCGGTGGGATGCCAGAAGCGGATCACGGGTCGCGGATCGTGATGGGGGAGCCGACCAGTATCTGTGTGGAGTTCGGGTCGTGAATTCAGATCGTGAACAGGGGGCGATCCGAACGAGATCTGGTGCCCCATCACGAGCTGGCTGCTGCTGATGCGTGGGAGCTTGCGGTCCAGTGTTCGTTCGATCTGGAGTTGGAGCCGATCGTTGTGCATTTCCAACATGGGGAGGGATGCCCCCGAGCACTGGTGCTGGCGGGTCGCGGATCGCTGGGTCCGAACCGATCTGATCGTGGTGGCCTGTGCGAACCGCTTCAGTGGCTCCGTCTCCAATGGCTTGAACGTTGCTCGGCCTTCCATCCATCCGAGCGAAGAATTGGTTGATCATTTCCTGTTGTTTCTGGAGAAGATCGTCTTGCCGTGCCATCTGATCTCTCAGTTCAGCGAGAACTCCATCCATCTCGTCTCTGGTCAAGTATGCAGAAGGATCTCCATGAGAGGAAGCTTCCTGGCTCGCCTCGTTCCTTGTGCCTTCAGCATCAGCATCATCAGCATGAGTGGAAGTTCCAGTCTTCTTCCTTTTGTTCGCCGTTGAGTTTCCTTTCAAGCTAGAAGTTGAAGTTTTTGTGTGCCCCCTACCTGGCACGCCAAAATGTTAGACCAAAAATTGGGCCTAACACCCAAATGCAGATCTCAGATCACAGAATGTAGAAAAAAGTAAATAAAGAGGAGACACACAAAGTTTTTATAGTGGTTCGGCTGTGAATGTAGCCTACGTCCACTTTATAATCTTATTGTTATACTGACAGATTACAAGAATCAGTTATATGTAGACACACAATCCGTGTGTTAATTGTGTTGAAAAGAGAAGAATTGTAGTGTATGCAGATGCAAAGTCCTTGCACTTCAGTAATGGTGGAAGCTATGAAGAGTTAGAGCCAAAAGGATCCTCGAAAATGCCTTCAAATGGTGTATTTATAGCTGTTTCCTGAAGGCGGTTCATGGGACACATGGCACGCATCCCAAAAATCTCGAAATGTGGTGGAAAACGTCCAGACATCATCTCCAAATCGTCATGTGATATGTGTAATCAGATCCATGCAAGTTGGAGTAAAAATAGCCTTGAGAATAGGTCAGAACAAGCTGCGCAGGAGCAGGTGCGGGGATCGGATCGTGGTGGGGTACGTGGCACCCGATCCAGGATAATAGGAGCAAGATGTGGCATGAGAATAGGTCAAAACAGGGAGCGTATCTGCAGGTTGGAAGTTCGGATTGCGATCATGGGGTCGGACCGTGGTCATGGGTCGGATCGTGATATGGCTATCACGAGCCGAGTCTGGTCGTGAGCGGCATAATGAAGCTGGAATGAAGTGCTGGCGATCGGGTCGGATCGTGAGATGTACCACGGATGGTTCGTGGTCTGAGGAGGGCGATCCGATGAGGGGCGATCCGATGAGGGACGATCCGAGGGTGCGTGGTCCATACTTCGATCATGTGCTGTTTCGTCGCTTTATCCAGGAAATTGCCAGATTACACCAGTTTACGGAAACGGGCATAACTTTCAAACCGTAAGTCCGATTGAGCCAAACCGAAGCTCAAACTGAAGCTAACTCAGAGATCTACAAAATTTACGGAGCTTAGCTCCGTAATCGCTGTTTTCGGGCCCAAAAGAGGTCGTCTGATAGGAGTTTCGGGTCTGTTTATGTTGAGGATGTGATTTTGACCAAATCTCTCAATGTCTTCTGACGTTGTTTCCATTGCTCGAGCATGTTATCATTCAGGAATTCCATGTGTGACAGCTTTTGCCAAAAAATGTGTCAACACGTTTGCCCCCCAGAACATATCTTGCTGGTTGAAGGAAGATGTGTTCTGGATAATCTGAGAAATCCAAATTCAGAATGCGACGATCACGCCGGATCGTATTAAGGCCAGAAAACCGACGATCACACGGGATCGTATTAAGGCCAGAGAAATCCAAGAAGACCAGGAGTTTGTACCTGCAAGAAGATAAAACAAACAATGCTAGAATATTTCCTAGATGGCCTTACCGGAGTAAACCATCCGAGGAGATATTAGAGGGGTTCCAAGACGGCCTTACCGGAGTAAGACGACCAAGGAAAAGAAACGAAGGTTCCAAGACGGCCTTACCGGAGTAAGACGACCAAGAAAAAGCACATGAAGGTTCCAAGACGGTCTTACCGGAGTAAGACGACCAAGGAAATGCCATGAAGATTTGTTTATACTGGACGGATCCAGTTAGGAGCCGGAGCTCATGTTCGTACTGGACGGATCCAGTTGGGTGCCGGAGCTCATGTTCGTACTGGACGGATCCAGTTGGGAGCCAGAGCTCAATTCTTATTGCTAATTCATGAAAATGCAGCATTCGTTTGCCGGACATGGCTGGAGACCACAAGTAGGTTCCGTGCGTGTGGGCTGATGTGACGGCTCTTATTAAATGCAGGGAAAACAAAGGAGGGCGAGAAGTCGCCTAAAAACCTAAAAACATGAACTGTGAACCGGAGTTCATCAAACTGAAGAGATCCGCCGAGTGGGATCAGCGAATGACAATCCCGCGATTGCTCGATCCAGGATCGTTCCCTCTCTGGGGAATAGGTGGTGGCAGCGCAAGTGTAGGCGTTATTGGTCGAGTGACATATTCGGGTAGCTCTCCTCGTCTGATCCGATCCTCAATAAGATCTCGCAAATGTCTGCAGTCATCAGTGTTGTGACCGTCAATGTCATGAAATATGCAATGTCTGCCAGAATTGCGTTGTGCTAGCGTCGGCTCCCTCTTGGGAGGTCTCGGATAGGAGGCAGCACCTCCTGTATCCATGTATATGTTGCTCAGAGTGTCATTCAGTTCAGTGTATTTGTCGTATCTGGACCCTCTCCGGGGTGGAGCATTACGATCATTTGTAGCAGGGGCCTTTCCTTTACCCTTGTCATTGCCTTTTCCAGGATTGGGCGGTTCTCCATCTCCGAGCATGTTGACTTCGAGGGTTTTCTTCTCGGAAGTTGCATCTTCTTCCCGCAGAAATCTATCTGCTTCAAGGTAGAATTCGCCGAGATTTCGTGGTGGATCTCGGTACAAAGATTTTTTGAACTCCGAGTTATCTAGAACGCCGAATACTGCTGCCATCAGTACCATTGATTGTTCAGGGCGATCCACTGATGCTGCTGCAACGTTGAATCTTTCCAGGAAAGAACGCAGAGTTTCTTTGGGCCTCTGCTTGATTGTAATGAGTGACATGACGTTCTTGGGTCGAGCGATGTGGACCCGAAACTGTTCAAGGAAGCGTGCGACCAACATGTTCCAACTGTTGATCGATTCTGTTTCCAGCTGCTGAATCCGCATGGCTGCTATATCAGTCAGAAAGAGGGGAAAACACTTAGCCATGACATTTTCTGACGTCGATTGAACTTCCATATGTCGTTTGTAGCGCATGAGATGCACGGTAGGATCTGTCCTGCCGTTGTATGGCTCCAGTTGTGGAAGTTTGAAATCTGGGGGATTGCGTGAATTCCTGATTTCCTGAGTGAACGGATTGTGATTGACGTCGTCCACGTCATTCTGATAGGTGCGGCCTCTCGAGAGGCATTGAATGAGATCTGCTAGCCGATTTCCTTCAAAAAGTTGTTGCAAATTGCCAAGGTCAGAGCCGGTGCCCCCAGCATTGAGTGCAGGAGAAGTTGGAAGCTGTCGGTGGGATGCCAGAAGCGGATCACGGGTCGCGGGTCGTGATGGGGGAGCCGACCAGTATCTGTGTGGAGTTCGGGTCGTGAATTCAGATCGTGAACAGGGGGCGATCCGAACGAGATCTGGTGCCCCATCACGAGCTGTCTGCTGCTGATGCGTGAGAGCTTGCGGTCCAGTGTTCGTTCGATCTGGAGTTGGAGCCGATCGTTGTGCATTTCCAACATGGGGAGGGATACCCCCGAGCATTGGTGCTGGCGGGTCGCAGATCGCTGGGTCCGAACCGATCTGATCGTGGTGGCCTGTGCGAACCGCTTCAGTGGCTCCGTCTCCAATGGCTTGAATGTATCTCGGCCTTCCATCCATCCGAGCGAAGAATTAGTTGATCATTTCCTGTTGTTTCTGGAGAAGATCGTCTTACCGTGCCATCTGATCTCTCAGTTCAGCGAGAACTCCATCCATCTCGTCTCTGGTCAAGTACGCAGAAGGATCTCCATGAGAGGAAGCTTCCTGGCTTGCCTCGTTCCTTGTGCCTTCAGCATCAGCATCATCAGCATGAGTGGAAGTTCTAGTCTTCTTCCTTTTGTTCGCCATTGAGTTTCCTTTCAAGCTAGAAGTTGAAGTTTTTGTGTGCCCCCTACCTGGCATGCCAAAATGTTAGTCCAAAAATTGGGCCTAACACCCAAATGCAAATCTCAGATCACAGAATGTAGAAAAAAGTAAATAAAGAGGAGACACACAAAGTTTTTATAGTGGTCCGGCTGTATATGTAGCCTACGTCCACTTTATAATCTTATTGTTATACTGACAGATTACAAGAATCAGTTATATGTAGACACACAATCCGTGTGTTAATTGTGTTGAAAAGAGAAGAATTGTAGTGTATGTAGGTGCAAAGTCCTTGCACTTCAGTAATGGTGGAAGCTATGAAGAGTTAGAGCCAAAAGGATCCTCGAAAATGCCTTCAAATGGTGTATTTATAGCTGTTTCCTGAAGGCGGTTCATGGGACACATGGCACGCATCCCAAAAATCTCGAAATGTGGTGGAAAACGTCCAGACATCATCTCCAAATCGTCATGTGACATGTGTAATCAGATCCATGTAAGTTGGAGTGAAAATAGCCTTGAGAATAGGTCAGAACAAGCTGCGCAAGAGCAGGTGCGGGGATCGGATCGTGGTGGGGTACGTGGCACCCGATCCAGGATAATAGGAGCAAGATGTGGCATGAGAATATGTCAAAACAGGGAGCGTATCTGCAGGTCGTAAGTTCGGATCGCGATCATGGGGTCGGACCGTGGTCATTGGTCGGATCGTGATATGGCTATCACGAGCCGAGTCTGGTCGTGAGCGGCATAATGAAGCTGGAATGAAGTGCTGGCGATCGGGTCGGATCGTGAGATGTACCACGGATGGTTCGTGGTCTGAGTAGGGCGATCCGATGAGGGACGATCCGAGGGTGCGTGATCCATACTTCGATCGTGTGCTGTTTCGTCGCTTTATCCAGGAAATTGCCAGATTACACCAGTTTACGGAAACGGGCATAACTTTCAAACCGTAAGTCCGATTGAGCCAAACCGAAGCTCAAACTGAAGCTAACTCAGAGATCTACAAAATTTACGGAGACAATCTCCGTAATCGCTGTTTTCGGGCCCAAAAGAGGTCGTTTGATAGGAGTTTCGGGCCTGTATATGTTGAGGATGTGATTTTGACCAAATCTCTCAATGTCTTCTGACGTTGTTTCCATCGCTCGAGCATGTTATCATTCAGGAATTCCATGTGTGACAGCTTTTTCCAAAAAATGTGTCAACACGTTTGCCCCCCAGAACATATCTTGCTGGTTGAAGGAATATGTGTTCTGGATAATCTGAGAAATCCAAATTCAGAATGCGACGATCACGCCGGATCGTATTAAGGCCAGAAAACCGACGATCACACGGGATCGTATTAAGGCCAGAGAAATCCAAGAAGACCAGGAGTTTGTACCTCCAAGAAGATAAAACAAACAATGCTAGAATATTTCCTAGATGGCCTTACCGGAGTAAACCATCCGAGGAGATGTTAGAGGGGTTCCAAGACGGCCTTACCGGAGTAAGACGACCAAGGAAAAGAAACGAAGGTTCCAAGACGGCCTTACCGGAGTAAGACGACCAAGGAAAAGCACATGAAGGTTCTAAGACGGCCTTACCGGAGTAAGACGACCAAGGAAATGCCATGAAGATTTGTTTATACTGGACGGATCCAGTTAGGAGCCGGAGCTCATGTTCGTACTGGACGGATCCAGTTGGGTGCCAGAGCTCATGTTCGTACTGGACGGATCCAGTTGGGAGCCGGAGCTCAATGCTTATTGCTAACTCATGAAAATGCAGCAGTCGTTTGCCGGACAAGGCTGGAGACCACAAGTAGGTTCCGTGCGTGTGGGCTGATGTGACGGCTCTTATTACATGCAGGGAAAACAAAGGAGGGCGAGAAGTCGCCTAAAAACATGAACTGTGAACCGGAGTTCAGCAAACTGAAGAGATCCGCCGAGTGGGATCAGCGAATGATAATCCAGTGATTGCTCGATCCAGGATCGTTCCCTCTCTGGGGAATAGGTGGTGGCAGCGCAGGTGTAGGCGTTGTTGGTCGAGTGACATATTCGGGTAGCTCTCCTCGTCTGATCCGATCCTCAATAAGATCTCGCATATGTCTGCAGTCATCAGTGTTGTGACCGTCTATGTCATGAAATATGCAATGTCTGCCAAAATTGCGTTGTGCTAGCGTCGGCTCTCTCTTGGGAGGTCTCGGATAGGAGGTAGCACCTCCTGTATCCATGTATATGTTGCTCAGAGTGTCATTCAGTTCAGTGTATTTGTCGTATCTGGACCCTCTCCGGGGTGGAGCATTACGATTATTTGTAGCAGGGGTCTTTCCTTTACCCTTATCATTGCCTTTTCCAGGATTGAGCGGTTCTCCATCTCCGAGCATGTTGACTTCGAGGGTTTTCTTCTCGGAAGTTGCATCTTCTTCCCGCAGAAATCTATCTGCTTCAAGGTAGAATTCGCCGAGATTTCGTGGTGGATCTCGGTACAAAGATTTTTTGAACTCCGAGTTATCTAGAACGCCGGATACTGCTGCCATCAGTACCATCGATTGTTCAGGGCGATCCACTGATGCTGCTGCAACGTTGAATCTTTCCAGGAAAGAACGCAGAGTTTCTCTGGGCCTCTGCTTGATTGTAGTGAGTGACATGACGTTCTTGGGTCGAGCTATGTGGACCCGAAACTGTTCAAGGAAGCGTGCGACCAACATGTTCCAACTGTTGATCGATTCTGTTTCCAGCTGCCGAATCCACATGGCAGCTATATCAGTCAGAAAGAGGGGAAAACACTTAGCCATGACATTTTCTGACACCGATTGAACTTCCATATGTCGTTTGTAGCGCATGAGATGCACGGTAGGATCTGTCCTGCCGTTGTATGGCTCCAGTTGTGGAAGTTTGAAATCTGGGGGATTGCGTGAATTCCTGATTTCCTGAGTGAACGGATTGTGATTGACGTCGTCCACGTCATTCTGATAGGTGCGGCCTCTCGAGAGGCGTTGAATGAGATCTGCTAGCCGATTTCCTTCAAAAAGTTGTTGCAAATTGCCAAGGTCAGAGCCGGTGCCCCCAGCGTTGAGTGCAGGAGAAGTTGGAAGCTGTCGGTGGGATGCCAGAAGCGGATCACGGGTCGCGGATCGCGGATCGTGATGGGGGAGCCGACCAGTATCTGTGTGGAGTTCGGGTCGTGAATTCAGATCGTGAAAAGGTGGGCGATCCGAACGAGATCTGGTGCCCCATCACGAGCTGGCTGCTGCTGATGCGTGGGAGCTTGCGGTCCAGTGTTCGTTCGATCTGGAGTTGGAGCCGATCGTTGTGCATTTCCAACATGGGGAGGGATGCCCCAGAGCACTGGTGCTGGCGGGTCGCGGATCGCTGGGTCCGAACCGATCTGATCGTGGTGGCCTGTGCGAACCGCTTCAGTGGCTCTGTCTCCAATGGCTTGAACGTTGCTCGGCCTTCCATCCATCCGAGCGAAGAATTGGTTGATCATTTCCTGTTGTTTCTGGAGAAGATCGTCTTGCCGTGCCATCTGATCTCTCAGTTCAGCGAGAACTCCATCCATCTCGTCTCTGGTCAAGTATGCAGAAGGTTCTCCATGAGAGGAAGCTTCCTGGCTCGCCTCGTTCCTTGTGCCTTCAGCATCAGCATCATCAGCATGAGTGGAAGTTCCAGTCTTCTTCCTTTTGTTCGCCATTGAGTTTCCTTTCAAGCTAGAAGTTGAAGTTTTTGTGTGCCCCCTACCTGGCGCACCAAAATGTTAGACCAAAAATTGGGCCTAACACCCAAATGCAGATCTCAGATCACAGAATGTAGAAAAAAGTAAATAAAGAGGAGACACACAAAGTTTTTATAGTGGTTCGGCTGTAGATGTAGCCTACGTCCACTTTATAATCTTATTGTTATACTGACAGATTACAAGAATCAGTTACATGTAGACACACAATCCGTGTATTAATTGCGTTGAAAAGAGAAGAATTGTAGTGTATGCAGGTGCAAAGTCCTTGCACTTCAGTAATGGTGGAAGCTATGAAGAGTTAGAGCCAAAAGGATCCTCGAAAATGCCTTCAAATGATGTATTTATAGCTGTTTCCTGAAGGCGGTTCATGGGACACATGGCACGCATCCCAAAAATCTCGAAATGTGGTGGAAAACGTCCAGACATCATCTCCAAATCGTCATGTGACATGTGTAATCAGATCCATGCAAGTTGGAGTGAAAATAGCCTTGAGAATAGGTCAGAACAAGCTGCGCAGGAGCAGGTGCGGGGATCGGATCGTGGTGGGGTACGTGGCACCCGATCCAGGATAATAGGAGCAAGATGTGGCATGAGAATATGTCAAAACAGGGAGCGTTTCTGCAGGTCGGAAGTTCGGATCGCGATCATTGGGTCGGACCGTGGTCATGGGTCGGATCGTGATATGGCTATCACGAGCCGAATCTGGTTGTGAGCGGCATAATGAAGCTGGAATGAAGTGCTGGCGATCGGGTCGGATCGTGAGATGTGCCACGGATGGTTCGTGGTCAGAGGAGGGCGATCCGATGAGGGGCGATCCGATGAGGGACGATCCGAGGGTGCGTGATCCATACTTCGATCGTGTGCTGTTTCGTCGCTTTATCCAGGAAATTGCCAGATTACACCAGTTTACGGAAACGGGCATAACTTTCAAACCGTAAGTCCGATTGAGCCAAACCGAAGCTCAAACTGAAGCTAACTCAGAGATCTACAAAAGTTACGGAGCTTAGCTTCGTAAATGCTGTTTTCAGGCCCAAAAGAGGTCGTCTGATAGGAGTTTCGGGCCTGTTTATGTTGAGGATGTGATTTTGACCAAATCTCTCAATGTCTTCTGACGTTGTTTCCATCGCTCGAGCATGTTATCATTCAGGAATTCCATGTGTGACAGCTTTTGCCAAAAAATGTGTCAACAATATCAATTCCCCACATAGCGAAGGGACACCGACTCGTCACCATCTTCAGCTGGCTTGATGGGGCCCTATGGATCTTAGAAAATCTCTGGTAGGCGTCACAACGTTGCGCGTATTTGGCCGCATCCTTATTTACGGTTGGCCAGAAATAACCATATCGTATTATTTTCTTCGCCAACGTTTGGCCTCCCGTGTGATCTCCACATTCGCCTTCATGTACTTCTTGTAATACGCGCTGAATATCGCTATGGGCAGTACACCGGAGGAGGGGCATTGAAAATCCTTGTCTATACAGGACTCCCTCTTGCAACACATACCGAGAGGCCTTCCGAATTATTGCACGCCTCTCACTTTTCTTCGTAGGGAGCATTCCATACATCAGGAAATTCTTCAAAGGAGTCATCCACGACTCCTTTCAGGTTCAACATCTAGTACCGGATCAACTTCCATCTGATCTATACTAGGTGATGGTAAGACTTCCATCGGGACCAGTTCTGTATTTTCAGGATTGTCAGAACTGGCCATTTTCGCCAATTTATCTGCTTTTTGGTTCTCTGCTCGAGGAATGTGGGATATGGTGTGATGGTCAAAACCATCCAGCAACTTTTTCACTTTTTCTAAATATGATATCAGCCTAGGACTTTTGGCCTGGAATTTTCCTATGACCTGGTTCACAACTATTTTGGAGTCGCAAAAGATGTCTAACTTTGCAATCTTCAACTCCTTTGCGAGTTTCAAACCAGCAACTAGGGCTTCGTATTCTGAGTCGTTGTTAGTGGTGCGGAACTCCAATCTGAGAGCATAGTATATCGGCCGTTTTTCTAGAGTTTCGAGCACCACTCCGGCACCAGATCGTCTATCGTTCTTTGCTCCGTCAGTGAACAACTTCTAGGCACTGGGATCGAGGAGTAGCCTTGGCGGATCGACTTCTTCGCTTATTGTGTCATCTTCTGGGATGGTAAACTCCGCTATGAAGTCTTCCTGCACTTGCCCCTTATTAATCGCCGGGGTTGAAAATTCAAATCGAACTGACTTAGTTCAATGTTCCACTTAAGTAATCTTCCCGAAGCCTCTGGCCTTTGAAGAACTTGTTTTAATGGATGATCAGTGTATATAGTAATCGGGTGAGCTTGAAAATAGTGGCGAAGCTTCCTTGATGCAATCAACAAACTGTACGCAAACTTTTTTATCCTTGGATAATTTCGTTCAGCTGCCGCCAACTTCTTACTCACATAATATACTAGTCTTTGCACCTTATCTTCTTCTCTAACCCAAGCCGAACTGATCGCATTGGATGACACCGCTAAATATACAAATAATTCTTCATGATCTACGGGTTTAGACAAAATCGGGGGGTTTTCTAAATGATTCAAGAGATTCTAGAATGCTTCAATACAATCAGGGGTCCATTCGAAGTTGCGCTTTCCTCGCTTTATTAATTCAAAGAACGGGATACATTTATCTGTAGCTTTGGAGATAAATCTACTCAATGCCGCTACTTTCCCTGCGAGGCTTTGCACATCTTTAATCTGTCTAGGTTTCTGAATATTCCGGACTGCTGCGATCTGGTCTGGATTAATCTCGATCCCACGCGAATTGACGATAAATCCTATAAAATTTCCCGATGCAACCCCAAATGAACATTTCAAAAGGTTTAATTTTATCCCATACTTCCGGAGAATTTCAAACATTTCTACTAAATCGGTAGTATGGTCGGATGATTGTTTGGACTTCACTAACATGTCATCGACATACACCTCCATCGTCTTCCCAATCTGGTTGTAAAACATCCTATTGACCAATCGCTGATATGTAGCACCGACGTTCTTCAAGCCAAAAGGCATCACTACATAGCAATACAATCCCAAATCTGTAATGAAGCTAGTGTATTCTTGGTCTGGGACGTGCATAGGGAACTGATTGTACCCCGAATAAGCATCCATGAAAGAGAGGAGTTCGTGGCCAGCTGTCGAATCCACCAGCTGGTCAATTCTTGGCAACGGAAAACTGTCCTTTGGGCAAGCTTTATTCAGGTCCGAGAAGTCAATACAAGTGCGCCACTTTCCATTGTCCTTTTTTTACAAAGACCGGGTTGGAAATCCAATCTGGATATGTTGAGTCTCTGATGAACCCATTACTTCTCAATTTCTCAACTTCCTCTTTCAAAGCAGCCGACCTCTCCGGGCCAAGCATTCGCCTTTTCTGTTTGACAGGAGGATGCTTTGGGATGATGCTTAGCGAATAACTCATGATCGAAGGAGATATCCCACACATATCCGAGTGAGTCCAAGCGAATACATCTAAATTGGCTTTCAAAAAATCTGTTAGCTCTCTGGCTCGAATAGGATCTAACTGGGATCCAATCTTTAGGACCTTCTCTGGGTCTCCATCATCGATTGGAATATCCACAGTTGTTTCATTGGGAGTCACCATTCTGCCCCAAGGCTCTTCGTCCTCTCTTGGATCTATGTCCTCGGGCAGTTCTCTGGGCGACTCTCCCATAGTTATTTTCTTTAGTTGCTATAACGTTTCCTCCCTTGCCGGGGAGGAAGCACCTTCGGTCTCTACATCTTTTCCTTTGCGGAGCATCTTCAACTCTGCAATGTAGCATGCTCGGGCCACGACTTGATCTCCTCTTATTATACCTATACCAGCTTCAGTCGGGAACTTCATTAATAAACACCAAGGGGCTATACAAGCTCTGAAATTTGCTAGGGTCGGTCGGCCTAAAAATGCGTTGTATGGGGATTCGACGTGTAGAACCACAAAAGGAAGGATTCTTACTCTCTGGTGCTCCCCTTCCCCAAGGGTTACCGACAACTCTACATATCCCATTGGAGCAGTTGAGGCTCCATTGAATCCACGTATCCACCCTTCGCATGGTTTTAAATCCTTCGTCTCAAGTTTCATTTGGTCGAACGTTTTCTTGAACAAAATGTTGACCGGGCTTCCGTTATCTTCCAGAACTTTATGGACTATGGCCGGACCAATTGTGGCTGTGATTACCAAGGGATCCGCACTGGGTGTGAACTCCAATGCTATCTCTGTCGTGAAAGATGATATCATCAGTCATTGTCTTCTGTTGTTTGACTGGAGCAATGTCCTCAGGGTTACTGCCTTCTCCTGCCATGAGGGGTTGTTTAGCTGCATTGACATACTGGTCCATCGCCCTAAAGCTATGCCCGGCCAGATGAAGCCCTCCTACTAAGGTGTTAATGACGATGTTCTTCCCTTTTTGCTGAGGGGTCAACCGGGTAGTGGGCTGGCTCTGATTCTGGTTTTGATTTTGGTTTGGGATCAATGCGGCTTGCCCTCTGTCTCTGGGAGTGACCCTGTACTCATCGAGTTTTCCTTCTCGGAGTATCCTCTCGACCAAGTCTCTCAGGTGACGGCATTCATTTGTGGAATGACCCTGGATTTGGTGAAATAGACAGAACTTTCCGGTTTCGCGCTCTTTGTCTGTCGACTCTCTCGGGGGAGGCCTTTTGTATGGAAGGACATTATAGGTATCCATGAAGATATTCTCCAATGTATCATTTAACGGTGTGAAACTCTCAAATGGCCTTGGTCGAGATCTTCTCCGAGAATCATTTCCTCGGTTTCTCTTCCGATTATTGCTATTATTGTTTCCCAGTTGGCGACCATTTCCTTGATTTTTATTCCCAACATTGACTTCAACCTTTCCTGAGCTATCTCATGTCTGCTTGATGACCACATTGCTCTGGATATCTTCCTTATCAGTAGCCTTCCTTTTTCGATTAGCATATATATCTTCCTATCGTAAACGGACGTTAGCTCTTTCATAAAATATTTCTCTGGTCGGAGGTGGTTTGCCGGCCAGATATCTTCCAAACTCGGTATCCTTATCGACACCGTCAATTAAGGCCATCAACACAATTTGCTCATGCGGGTCTTTAACTTATGTGACTGCTAAATTAAAACGATCCAAGTACGACCTTAAGCTTTCGTCCGGTCGTTGCTTAATAAGAGACAGCTCAATCACATTCTTAGATCTCTGAGCGTGAAGGAGGAATTGGTTCACGAACTTCTCACTCAATTCCCTGAAACTGGATATCGACCGAGCTGGCAAGCAGGTAAACCACACTAATGCCATATCTTCCAGAAATATAGGGAATCCCTAACACTTTATCTCGTCTGTAGCTGCGGCGGCATTCATGGACCAGGAATATCGCATCAAATAGTGGATTGGGTCAGATTTGCCCGCATAGCGATTCATTGTCGGCATATTAAAACGTCTTGGGAATGTGACCTCCAATATATCATCGGTAAAAGGCGTATGACAACGATCTATGCCCCAATCTTCATCCCTATACCCTCGGCTAGCTATCATATTTTCCCTGATCATTGCTTCAACATCTGCCCGGATCAAGGTGGACTCAGGATCGGGACTTCTTGTCCGATGGGTTTCTTCAGCATTTCTTTGACGTGCAGCTACTAAGTCTGGGATTCGGGCGGAGCTTCCTTGCCCCTTGTTGCCGAGGTCAACTAAGCGACGAGCGGGGGGATTAGGTCGATTCTGAGCAGGGTCAACCACGTTTCCATTCCTCAGCGGTAAAGCAGGTTCATTCAAGTTACGATTGCTAGTTCCCTGGTTAAGCACTTCCTCTTCCCGAGATCGAAGTTGCTCTATGTTCTCAGCCCTTTCTAGCGGGGGCCAACGTCTGTTTCTTCGGGGCTCCTCAAACGAGGATGTGTGTTCCGGGGAAGGAATACGGGTTGGTGAGGAAACCTTATGCCTTATGAGGTCGTCAATTCGCCTGTCCATAGCAGTCAGATTCTGTCGTAATACTGAACTCTCTTGCCGCTGAGCAGCTAACTCGTCAAATAATCTTTCCCACATGTCAATAATGCGAGAGAGATCCCCTTCAGTAGCCGGGGTAGAAGGGTCAGATTGATCACCAACATTCTCTCTTATACGTAAAGAGCTTGAGCCAGGTCGAGCAGATGTACCAGCACGAGAGGATCGAGCCATAACCTTCTTTCCGGGTCGGGTCGTAGTCTGCTTGTCATTTTGGATCGCAAGATCCTTACCTCGATAGCTCGAAGCGCCCCCCTGGGATCGGATCGTGGAAATGTTATGGGGACGGTTCGCGACGAGGTCATGGGAGCATGTGGCAACTCCTTCAGCTGGTTGGATTGCGATCCCCTCAACGGATCGGTTCGCCCCCTCCTCTCGGCGATCCGTGACCTCCTCCTCGGGCTGCTCGTGCACACTTTCTTCAATTGCTTCATTTTCAGCTTCGTTCGCCTATGAAGCTCGTACTTCCTTAGACTTCTTTCCAGCCATGATATCTGAATTTCGCTGGAATCCTCAAAAACTGAAATAGTGGAGTTTTGGACTGTTTTCTTCGGACTTGAGTATCCAAACAACAGAACAACAATCCAATGTACTAAAAATCAGTTCTCAGTGAAAGCACCAAAATGTTAGATCCAAAATTGGGTCTAACACCCAAGTTGTTCCAATCTATGAAGAATTATAGCTGAAATATAAAGAAAAAGCCGAAAAGACACGAGATTTATAGTGGTTCAGCGTTAACGAGCCTACGTCCACTTTATATGTTGTTGATTATATGCTGAATGCAGGTACAATCAATGATTTCACTCAATATCACTCTTACAACTGTGTTTCTCTCAATAATTTCGAGATAACTTTAAATAGAAACAATGTAGATATGATAATGGTGGAATTAGGTTTCTCAATTGCCAAAAGATCCCCAAAAATGCTAAGTTCTGGGCTATTTATAGCTGATTTCTTTAGGTGGATCGCGGTCATACGTGGCACAAATCTCGAGAATCTCGGACTGGTTCGTAGCTTGATGGAGAATTGGTCAATATGACAGTTGTGGACAAGTGTCGCGAGATCCTGCATTCTCGGATCGTGGTTGAATTAGTCATAGCCTTCATTTTCTGGTTCCTATAGCTCGGGTCAGATAGAGCTAACAAGAGTGGATCGGGTCGCATAGGGGGTCGCGATCCAATATGACATTGCGATCCGTGGAAGAGTGAGTGACCGCGATCGAACTTCAGGGGATTGAGAAGAGTGAAGCTTCATATTTCCTTCTTGTGTGTGAACCTTGGTGGCTTGGTCAGCTAACAGATAGAAAATTTTCAAGATTTTTGAAAATTTTCGTTGGCAATAATTAATTAATATTTTAATTGAAAATAAATTGGTTCAAATGAAACTGAAGTTAAGAAGTGAACAAATACGTTCTAACCAGTCAATAGGGTTGGTTTTCTACCTTAACAATTTCGAGGACGAAATTATTTTAAGGGGGGAAGAATGTAACGACCCGTATTTTTTAACGATTTAATAATTTATTTTATTTAATTATTTAGATAATGTTTTGGTAATTTAATGGTTTAAATTAAATAACTTTGAATATTTAATTAATATAATATTTAAATAATATATTCAATTCTGAAACAATCAGAATTAGCTGAAATGGCAATATGTGTGAATTAAATCATTTAACTAATTTAATTCAGTTTAGAATTTGATTTATAATAACGAATATATTAAAATAACGATGGTTGAACGAATAATTATAATATAACTATAATCGAGCTCGAAATGGCGCTGCAGTTTGTAATTTGGTGATTCGAATTTAAACGAATATACAGAATCCGTTTTAAGTCGGATTTCTGTGAAACAAGAAATGTTCAGAGCTGGTGAAGTATATTTTTCTAATGGAAGAGAAAAATCGGGATTTCATCGGGTAGATTTTGATTTATGATCAAATCAATAGTCGCTATGGAATTGTTTATAAACCATAACTATATATTTAATTTTAATTAAATATCGATTTCGAATTTGGACAAATCCTTTTAGACATAGGTATAATTTAATTTTAAGAATTTTTCTGTAATTTTTAATTGGTAAAAATAGCCACTTTTTATTTGAAGTGTTTTACACCCTATATCAAAATTTTGGAATATCACAGAATAAGTTAACTAGTCCATATTATATTTCTTGGACCGTGGCACGGTGCTTGTCATAACGATATCTTCATTTTCGTTGATAGTGATATGTAAACAAATGTAATTTGATGTAACGGTATACAAACAATTTTACATTAACGTCACCCCTATCATATTTTCTTTCCGTTCAACCATCATGATAATGCACATGCCTTTTACTTTCTAAAGACTTAGCTGTGAAGAAATTAGTACTTCCTTCCTTTCATCTGACTCGATTGAACTGGCGTGAGATGTGGACTTATCAATACCTTATTCCTTAGCAGCTAAGCAATGCTGTGAATATATACGATAATATTTATTTTTAAATATTTAATTTAATTATTTTTAAATATATTTATATATTTAAATGGGTTATTTAGAGCTTTAAAATTAGTCAGTTTTGCAAACGAACTCCGTTTTCGATGAAACTAATTTTGTTGGATCCAGAATATTACATTATTGCTAGATTTCAATTTTCGTGATTTTTAGAGTCAGTGTGTGGCCGTACGGATTTTTAATGTGAAAAACATTTAGTATTTTGATGGCTAAAAATACGCTGTGTGAGCAAACGGAGTCGGAATTCGACGAAACAAGTTTCGTTAGGTCCAAATGTCAAACTGTAGCTGCATGTCCATTTTCGTGATTTTTGGATATCATGTGTGATCATAAGAAATTAAAAGGATAAACATAAACAGCGTTGGATTATAATCGAATATAAAAATATTATTCCTCTTCTATAAATACACTTTAACTCTCTCCAACCCTAAACTATTTCCTCCGTTAGTCAACTACATACAGCGCCTCCAAAGAAAAATTCAAATAGTAAATATGGAGTGGAAGAAAAATCAAAAGAAAATGAAATAAAATTATAAAAATTATAAAATTCATATGATTGAATTCCCCTTGAGATTCTCTTCGACTCTGTGTGGTTTGTTTTGGGTTCAACGTCAATAGTTTACACAGGTCTGAAATGGATGCAGACTAGGGTTCCGGTTATATGGGAATGAAGGCTTCGATGCGCGAATTAGAGGGCGAAGTGTTGATCGTAGGAGAGAAGAGCACGGTTTGGTGAAGTTTTGAAAACTTCCATGATAAAAAATGTCAATATTTGTACCGAGTTGCGAGCGAAAACACCTGGAGGTCGCAAGCTAATAATGGGGTGCGAGTTTCAGGTTTTGACGTCGGGGAGGAGGAGTTCTCGATGGAGAAGCGAATTGTATAATCGGATTTTGGAGCAGTGGTGCGAATGGAGAGAACGAGGTGTTCAAATGTGCGGTAATGGCCATTGGAAGGAGGAATCCGCATCTGGAGCTTTAAATGGGGAAGGGGGACTTGAAGGAGACAGGTCAAGTTTTAGAAGTGGGCCGATTCATATCCAAGGTTAAAGCCCAATAGTTTAAATTAATTTAGTTTAAATTAAATTTAACATTGTGTGATAACTTGTAAAATCAGTATCTCTTGCATACATGATCAGAATTGAACGCGACTAGATCCGTTGGGATCGTATGGACGGTGGCTATACAATGGAACTGACTGTGAGTAGATTGGAGCTTGTTACAATTTATAGCAAAATAAATTGTCCAATCTGAACCGACGATAATTTATCGTTATTTAACGATAAATTACCAATGTGAGTAAAACTCACCAACTCTATCAGTTATATTTTTTTATAACGTATTTTTAGAACTGATAGATGATGGTTGATTCTGTGTGTTGATTGGTTGGTTGAACTGCTAATTGATTGGTTGAAAATATCGATATAGTTATATATATACCGTTAATCAAATATTGATTCTGTTTATCAGAATATTTCATATTGAAATGAAGGTGATGTTAATTATATTGTTTAACATATGTGGATGCAGGAAAACAGGTTGGAGGGATCCAACTGGATTCCTCAATATTTATAATACTGTTCTATTCATATATTGTAATATATGATGTGGTATATAATCTGTTGTTGATTATATGTGTTTGAATAATATCGATCATTGTTAATTGGTATTTTAAATACCGTAAGAAATACTGGGATGTAGAAAAGGGGATTTTCAAAGTGTATTTTGAAAATAAATTATTTATATAAAATCAGTGGATTTTATATATAAAGGGAAAAGAAATTTGATAAAGCAAAATAATTATAAAATCAGAGGATTTTATAAAAGAAATATTTATTTAGAAAATAAATAGAAATACAAATGGGAATATTTATTTAGAAAATAAATAGATTATAAAAAAGAATATTTATTTGTTAAATAAATAAAATTGAAAAGGAAATATTTATTTGTTAAATAAATAAAATTATAAAAGGAATATTTATTTGGAAAATAAATAGGATTATAAAAGGGAATTAACGAGATATAAAAGAGTTATGAGAAGATTGTTTAAAGTGGATATCAAATAGAGTTAATCGATTGGAGTTATTGAATAGAGTTAATTGAATAGAGTTATCGATTAGAGTTAATCGAATAGAGTTAATCGATTGGAGTTATCGATTAGAGTTAATCGAATAGAGTTAATCGATTGGAGTTAATCGAATAGAGTTAATTGGTTAGAGTTAACTAATTAGAGTTAATCGAATAGAGTTAATCGATTAGAGTTAGAGCTGATCAAAAGGAGTTAGTCAAAAGGAGTTAATCAAAATGAGTTAATCGAATAAAGTTTTTGAATAGAGTTAATTGACTAGAGTTAATCGAAATAGAGTTAATCGATTAGAGTTAATTGATTAGAGTTAATCGAATAGAGTTAATTGGTTAGAGTTAATCGAACTAGAGTTAATCGAATTAGAGTTAATCGATTAGAGTTAATCGAATTAGATTTAATTGGCTAGAGTTAATCGAGTTAGAGTTAAATGAATAGAGTTAAAGGAGTTAATCGAATATAGTTTATTCAAAAGGAGTTAATCGAATATAGTTTATTCGAAAGAAGATTATCGAATATAGTTTATTCGAAGAAATGAGTTAATCGAATAGAGTTTATTCGAAAGGAGTAAGTCGAATATAGTTATCCGAAAGAAGATTTTCGAATATAGTTTATTCGAAAGAGAGATAATCGAATATTAGTTATTTGAAGAGAGTTAATCAAATATAGTTTATTCGAAAAGGAGTTATCGAATAGAGATTATTAAAAAGAGAATTATACGTTGAATTCGATTATATCGAATTCGGGAAAGTACTCTTCACTTTCCGTTTTAAATCAAGATTTATTTATTTATTAATAAATTATCTATTTGTTTATTTATCAAAATTAATAAATAAAAGTTATATTGAAGTTATTATATTTCAGAAGCATGGGATTTTAACACTATTGTTAAAATCAAATGATTTCTGTAAAAGAAGTGGATACGTAAAAAGAATCCGAGAGTTACGTAAGGAAGTTTATTAGAGGTTTAAAAGGGCGAACCTTGTCTATTTCGAAGTTAGAAATGTTGTTCAGTTAAGGTCTGAGAGGTAGTTATACCTAACTTGGTTGGCTTCGTTTTTAACTAAGGAATGGTTAGGGTTCGATAGTGAAGGTTGGTTAAGTGAAATTAGTTAATCAGTGTAATGTTTTGAGTTGGCATAGCGATGTTTTATTGAAACATCTGTTTAAATCCAAATGTAGGAGTTTTGGAAATGTTTTCCAGATAAGAATCAGGAATATTTTCTAATATAGAAAATAAGAAATGGAAACGTTTTCCAAAGTTAATAACGTGTATTTTCTAAAATTAGAAAATAAGGATTTGATGAATATATGGAAACGAGAAATAGGGAAATGAATCAATGTTGATTGATTATTGATCGATAGAAATTCCATTTGGAAATAATGTCGGTGTTTGCACACGTGTTTTTCTTTGATAGTTAACTCACCGACTATTGAAGTTTTGGACCATTTCAATTGTCAACACGGAGAGACCGGGATCAGATTCATTATCTGTAAACCACTCCGTATGGGCATTAACGTTGCGAATCAAATATGATGAAGATAATTGAAGATGGAGTTATGCAAGGACTATTCTGGCGATCCTAAGTAGAAATTTCCTAAGACGCATTTACATAATAGTACCTTCGGTTTGTCCAGTCCCAGGACAACCTGTATGGAAGAATGTCTGTCGGAGTATATTTAATAGATCATGTAAGTTGATCTCTTCAAACGTATGTACGTTTAGTGGCGGAGGAATTCATTTCTCTTAGCTGTATACCCATTGTATTTTTGGGGAAATCAGTTTGTGATTTGGCGGGTATGACGATGTGACATTCAAAGTGAATAAATGTGTGATCTATCAGAGATAAGCGTGGCCTCTAGCCTCACAACTGGGAAATGACAAAAATTGGGCAGGCAGCATTGCTAAGTGGGTTGCTTCCTATTAGAGTGTATTATCACCTATCTAGAGAATATTCATTTCCTTCTTTAATCAATTCGATGTTGTCCCTTTCGGGAAATGGTTGTTGATCCTAACCGTTGGTGATATACATTTGATACACTCAAGCGAAATGAGTGGTCGGTCATGTGTGGCCGGGTTGCAAGATGTTCTTGTTGGTCCCAGTGTATTCCTCTCTAGAGGTACACTATCGTAAGGTGGTTCCATACTTGTCATAGTTGGAAATCCATTACCCAATAAGTACTCGCGGTTTTGATTGTATACTATATATGCAGAACATGAGATGAAAGCGTTTCTTCTAGATGATTATTATATTGTGGTTGATAGACACTATCATAATATCAAAAGAATTTTGATATAAAGACTATTTTGGATTATCATAAGGGAAAACCCGTTCCGTTATACGGCGTGGTCTTATGAGATATCGTTTAATTGCTCGAACTATTTTAAACTGTTTTACTCACACCAGTCCCATGATTGACCCAGAGTTTGTTTTGTTTTCCCTAAACTCTTGAGTGTCCAATTTTGTACGGGCAGTCAAGTAGTCAGGATTTTTCAGATATACTTGGAGAGCTTGGAGCAGGAGGTTTCAGGATTATATAGTCATAGTTATTTCCGTTGTGTTGTAAGTATTATACTCTGATAATGTTACTGTATAAATATACTGATTTTATTTCAAAATTATGTATCTATTATATGTTGTTCGTTCCGCTGTGAGATTCGTATTTACTATGATGTTGTATGTTCTTCTTCTTCTATTCTAAGTTTCTATCTTATCCATTCTCACCCTCTAATTTCTTTCATGGACTATCCGGTGTTTCCGATGCTTGAATAGTCGACATCGTGTTTGGTGTTGATAACCAGGATCGCAAAATCCCCGGGTCGTTATAGGTATCATATAAATATATCATAGCAATGAAATAAAAATTCTGTAAACAATACTGGTTGTGGCAAAATTTTAGTTGATCCAAACGCAAGAACCATCTGGCCATCTGTCCATTGACCATTGGTCACTCATGCCAGCAATGCCCAACAAATAAGCACTTTCAGTATGCTTCGTCTTCTGTGCATAACATTTCCAGTTCGCATATTGGTGCCAACATACAGTGGGTCCCTCGCATATCCTTTCAAGCTTCAGAACCATTACCATCTCAATCCCCAAACCTAAAGCTTCGAAAGTTTCAAAAAAAATCAATGGAGGACTCGTCGTTATACATCACTACCACTATTCTTAACGGACAGTGGAATGTTGAATCTCTGCATCGCACACTTGAGGTGACTCTGAATCATAATGTGTGGCCTATGCGGGTTATATCCAATAACTCTTTTCTAGTATCATGCCCATCTTATAGTAAGCATGATCATGTGCTAATCTTGAAAGTCTTAACAAAATCTGGAGGTGTTATTTATCTGCAACAATGGTTTGATGAAGAACTTGAGCCTGAACCAGTGTTCGAAGTGGAATCATGGGGTAAAGTTGATGGCTTTCCTGGGTTTCTAAAGAATAACGTTCCTGTTGTTAAAGAAATAATGAAGCTAATGGGACGTGTGCTTTCAATTGACGACTGTGACTTGTCTCATTTTGACCATAGATCTTTCAACCTGAAATTGCAATTTTATGAAGGCATTGGCTCTATCAATACTTTTACTGCTTGATTCAATAACAAGGTTCACCTCATTAAGGTTTAGCGATGTACCTGTTATGTAACGACGGTCGGAACAAAGCGCTCCTTCCTTGCATGCATATGAGGTGGCACACAACTCCCATATAACAAAAGGAATCCCTGATGTTACGTGCCTATCAACTCATATTTGTACACAATTCCTTCAATTTACTCCGTGATGTAGGATTATTATATCCAAACCATCTTTCCTCCTTAACAACATGTGAGGCAATCCTAACATTCTCCCCCTTGTCTTGCATCCTACGAGTATCTTTTGAGAGCACTGCCTTGCCCGCAAAGCCCAGTCCGTAACCTTCGGCTCTAATACCACTGTTATGTAGCGATGGTCGGAACAATGCCCCCTTCCTTGCACGCATATGATCTGGCACACAACTCCCATATAACAAAAGGAAACCCTTATGTTACGTGCCTACCAACTTATATTTATATTCCACTCCTTCAATTTATTCCATGATGTAGGACAATTAATTCCAAACCATCATTCCTCCTTAACAACATGCGAGGAAATCCTAACAATCTCCCCTTTGACTCGCATCCTATGAGTATCTTTTGACAGCATTGCCTTGCCCGTATGGCCCGGTCCGTAACCTTCGGCTCCGATATCCACTGTTATGTAACGACGGTCGAAACAAAGCCTCCCTTCCTTGCACGCATATGAGCTGGCACATAACTCCCATATAACAAAAGGAATCCCTAATGTTACGTGCCTACCAGCTTACATTTTACACAATTCCTTCAGTATATGAAAGTGTGTGCGTACTTGTCAAGTATGATACACACAAGGATCGTGTAATATGACGAACAATACTCAAGTATGAAGTAATAGCTAATCACAAATATAAAATAGTAAATGCAGTAAAAAGGAAAAATCACACCAGGGCTTTTTATACTAGTTCGGAGCACCGTCCTACGTCCAGTCCCAGACATCTCTCTGGATTTTCACTAATCAACAACCTCGCTTCACCCGGAGGAACAGGTTCACAACACACCACTTGATTTCACGGGCTACAAGCTTACCCACTTGATTTCACGGGCCACAAGCTTACCCACTTGATTTCACGGGCCACAAGCTTACCCACTTGATTTCACGGGCCACAAGCTTACCCACCTGATTTGAACGGCTACAGGATTACCGGAATTCCAATACAAAGTAGTTGATGATTGACTATATATTGTGTCTTCAATACACGGACTAGTCACTTGCAGTACACCCTTCCTATAATCTTATCCTCGAGTATATATTTTGAACGCGTAGATTTAAGGAAGTAGAATGCTTGTTGAATCAAATGATATTAAATTGATTCAATGATTCAACAAGTATATGAAATTTGGAGAGCTTTTGTTTTGCAAAGAATATGAAAATGCAATTCAGAAATTAGATAGAATATAGAATGATTTCGGTTGTTGTAAAACAAGTTTGAAGTTGTTTATATAATAGAGGAAAGGTAGTAATTCTTCATGAAGAGTTTCTATAAAAAGATATGTCCATTTCCTTTGATTATTGAATAGAAATCTCTTTACAAATAGAAGCAACCTTTCATAAAAAAGCTTGCTGTTTGAAAATGGTCGGCTGGTTGAAAATCACCGGTCGACTGGTTGAGTTTCTGTAAAATTAAAAATTCCAGAAAAATAGCCGTTATGTGCAAAAAAACAGCTTGACACAGTCTATATCACTCTGCACTCTTTCCCGGTCGGATCCTGGACCGTTTGGGCTTTTTCTGTGACCTTTCAATTCCTCAAATACACAGATTTCAGCAACGAAGATATGATATTGTTTTGTGCATTCATGTTATACTTTGAGGATAGATTTTAACATATTTCTAACACGACTCAAAGTAAAAAACCTTATCTCTATGAAATGATGTTCGTTGCACCTTTATATGTTGGCATCGATCAAAATCTTGTCTCAACATTCTCCCCCTTTTTGATTGATGACAACACCTTGGATTTTCTCCCTCTAAATATAAAGCTCCTCCTGAATTTCTGCAACATTTGTTAGTTCATAATATAAATAATCTTACCTTTTGATTCCTGCATTAACAAATGTTAGATCACATATACTATTACCATTGTTAAGCACATTATTTTAAATGATAGTATATGTAACATGAATGATATGAATAATTATAAGAGAAAATATTTCTCCCCCTTTGTCATCAATTAAAAAGAATAAATACCATAATAAGCACTGTAATCGAGAGTAGTAAAGAATATAAATAATTATAGCACCTTTAGTCCAATATCCACTTTCCTCTTTTCTTAAGTGGGACCTATAAAAAATACAACTAAGTCCATGGTACCCACTTTTTATGGGGTCCATGGGTTAGATGGAAGGTAACCATACCCAAGAGGGATTAATGGAACCTTTAAAGATAAAATTTTCATTATTAACTACTGAATCAAAATAATCATCGATATATTTTTCTCTGTTTTTCCAACTTACAGGAACCCAAATACTTAAGTAATCTTTAGTGATATTCATTTTCATACTTCTATATTTATTATAAATACCGTTAGTCATAGAAGTATTCGAATTTCTATAATAATTGGGTCTTGGATGTGCATTAGTACTAGTAGTGATATTCTTATTGTACATAAAAGCATATCTAGTACTATTTCTATGATTGGTTTTATTATATCCTATACCACTTTTATTGTGTAAAGGTCTAGAGCAGGATAAAATATCATTTAAATCATTTTGACCTTTATTAAATTTCACGAACTTATTTGTACATTTGATTCCACAGTTTCGATTGATATTTTCAAAAGAAACTTTGTTATTAATACCCTTATTTAATTCAGAATTCTTCCTTTTTAAAGTTTTATTCTCATTTTCGAGACAACTAATTTGAGATTCTGAATTATATAAGGATGATTGTAATTTTTCTTTTGAGTCAGAAATTTTATTTTGCAAAATATTACTATTCACCTTTAGGAACTCACATTCTTTAGATAATTCCAAATTCTTTTTAGTTAGAGCTCCATTCTCTTTTTCACGAGACGATATTAAAGAACTAGAATTATTTAAAGAATCTTCTAATGATTTATTTCTATTTTGCAAAAGATCGATTTCCTTTAAAAGAACATTGTTTTTATCTTCTAGTTGCTCATTTTCTTTTTGAAGGAAATCTTTTGAGAGACAAGATTTTCTAAGGTATTTTCAAAACATTTGGCTTGTTTTACTAAAAAATTGTTTTCATCTTTTAATTTGGAATTTTCTTGCTCATAATTTTTGGATTTATCTATAATGACAGTATTGAGTTTACTCAAAGTTTTGAATTCTTTCAATAATTTTTCATGGTTTAACAAAAGATCTTTATATAATGAATCTACACATACCGATTGTGATCTGAGTTTAGCCATGAGACATTTGCTTCCTTGCTCTCTTGATTCTGCTTTGTTGCTCTTCCACTTTCTAATCCCTTGACTAGACTTCTTTATTGCCATTTGTTCTAGGATGTTGTTACTATCTCTAGAACACCAGGCTCTGATACCAAATGAAAGTGTGTGCGTACTTGTCAAGTATGATACACATAAGGATCGTGTAATATGACAAACAATATTCAAGTATGAAGTAATAGCTAATCACAAATATAAAATAGTAAATGCAGTAAAAAGGAAAAATCACACCAGGGCTTTTTATACTGGTTCGGAGCACCGTCCTACGTCCAGTCCCAGACCTCTCTCTGGATTTTCACTAATCAACAACCTCGCTTCACCCGGAGGAACAGGTTCACAACACACCACTTGATTTCACGGGCTACAAGCTTACCCACTTGATTTCACGGGCCACAAGCTTACCCACTTGATTTCACGGGCCACAAGCTTACCCACTTGATTTCACAGGCCACAAGCTTACCCACCTGATTTGAACGGCTACAGGATTACCGGAATTCCAATACAAAGTAGTTGATGATTGACTATATATTGTGTCTTCAATACACGGACTAGTCACTTGCAGTACACCCTTCCTATAATCTTATCCTCGAGTATATATTTTGAACGCGTAGATTTAAGGAAGTAGAATGCTTGTTGAATCAAATGATATTAAATTGATTCAATGATTCAACAAGTATATGAAATTTGGAGAGCTTTTGTTTTGCAAAGAATATGAAAATGCAATTCAGAAATTAGATAGAATATAGAATGATTTCGGTTGTTGTAAAACAAGTTTGAAGTTGTTTATATAATAGAGGAAAGGTAGTAATTCTTCATGAAGAGTTTCTATAAAAAGATATGTCCATTTCCTTTTATTATTGAATAGAAATCTCTTCACAAATAGAAGCAACCTTTCATAAAAAAGCTTGCTGTTCGAAAACGGTCGACTGGTTGAAAATCACCGATCGACTGGTTGAGTTTCTGTAAAATTAAAAATTCCAGAAAAATAGCCGTTATATGCAAAAAACAGCCTGACCGGTCGACCGCCAATATTTGGACCGGTCGACCAGTTTATGGCTACGGACCGGAGGACCTCGGTCCACAGTCTATATCACTCTGCACTCTTTCCCGGTCAGATCCTGCACTGTTTGGGCTTTTTCTGTGACTTTTCAATTCAAATATACAGATTTCAGCAACGAAGATATGATATTGTTTTGTGCATTCGTGTTATACTTTGAGGATAGATTTTAACATATTTCTAACACGATTCAAAGTAAAAAACTTTAGCTCTATGAAATGATCTTCGTTGCACCTTTATATGTTGGCATCGATCAAAAGAAAATGTTGAAAAATTACAATCATCTTTATATAATTCAGAATCTCAAATTAGTTGTCTCGAAAATGAGAATAGAACTTTAAAAAGGAAGAATTCTGAATTAAATAAGGGTACTAATAGCAAAGTTTCTTTTGAAAATATCAATCGCGACTATGGAATCAAATGTACAAATAAATTCGCGAAATTTTATAAAGGTCAAAATGATTTAAACATGATTTTATCTAGATCTCGACATTTACATGACAAAAGTGGTATAGGATATAATAATAATAGAAATAGTACTAGATATGCTTTTATGTACAATAAGAATATCACGGCTAGTACTAATGCATATCCAAAACCCAATTATTATAGAAATTCGAATACTTCTATGACTAGCGGTATTTATAATAAATATAGAGGTACGAATTGGAATATCACTAGAGATTACTTAAGTATTTGGGTTCCTATAAGTTGGTAAAACAGAGAAAAATATATCGATAATTATTTTGATTCAGTAGTTAATAATGAAAATTTTATCTTTAAAGGTTCCATTAAACCCTCTTGGGTATGGTTACCTTCCATCTAACCCATGGACCAAAACAAAGCAAGTGGGTACCAAACTATATATGTTATATTTTTTGTAGGTACACCACAGCAAAAAGAAGGTTATTCTGTATCTCCTAAAGGTTTTATAGTTATTTGTATTCTCTATACTCTCGAAACTATGCTTATTATGGTATTTATTCTTTTTAATCGATGACAAAGGGGGACAAATATTTTCTCTTATGATTATTCATATCATTCATGTTACATATACTATCATTTAAAATTATGTGCTTAACGTAGTAATAGTATATGTGTGCTAAGATTTGTTAATGCAGGAATCAAAAGGTAAGATTATTTATATTATGAACTAACAAATGTTGCAGAAATTCAGGGGGAGCTTTATATTTAGAGGGAGAAAATCCAAGGTGTTGTCATCAATCAAAAAGGGGGAGAATGTTGAGACAAGATTTTGATCGATGCCAACATATAAAGGTGCAATGAAGATCATTTCATAGAGATAAGGTTTTTTTACTTTGAGTCATGTTAGAAATATGTTAAAATCTATCCTCAAAGTATAACAAGAATGCACAAAACAATATCATATCTTCGTTGCTGAAATCTATATATTTGAGGAATTGAAAAGTCATAGAAAAAGCCCAAACGGTTCAGGCTCCGACCGGGAAAGAGTGCAGAGCGATATAGACTGTGGACCGAGGTCCTCTGGTCCACAGCCATAAAAAGGTCGACCGCCCAATAAACCACCAGTCGACCGGTTATGTTTCTGTTTGGAAACAAAAACATTTCTCAGATCAACCAGTCGACCGGTCAAAAATAAACAGTCGACCGGTTTATGTGTTTTTGCACATAACGGCTATTTTTCTGGAATTTTCAATTTTAATTAAATTCAACCAGTCGAACGGTGATTTTTGACCTGTCGACCGTTTTCGAACAGCAAGTTTTTTTATGAATGGTTGCTTCTATTTGTGAAGAGATTTCTATTCAATAATCAAAGGAAATGGACATATCTTTTTATAGAAACTCTTCATGAAGAATTACTACCTTTCCTCTATTATATAAACAACTTCAAACTTGTTTTACAATAACCAGAAATCATTCTATATTCTCTCTAATTTCTGAATTGCATTTTCATATTCTTTGCAAAACAAAAGCTCTCCAAATTTCAAATACTTGTTGAATCCTTGAATCAATTTAATATCATTTGATTCAACAAGAATTATACTTCCTTAAATCTACACATTCAAAGTATATACTCGAGGATAAGATTATAGGAAGGGTGTACTACAAGTGACTAGTCCATGTATTGAAGACACAATATATAGTCAATCATCAACTACTTTGTATTGAAATTCCGGTAAGCCTGTAGCCGTTCAAATCAGGTGGGTAAGCTTGTGGCCCTTGAAATCAAGTGGGTAAGCTTGTGGCCCGAGAAATCAAGTGGGTAAGCTTGTAGCCTATGAAATCAAGTGATGTATTATGAACCTGTTCCTCCGGGTGAAGTGAGGTGGTTGATTAGTGAAAATCCAGAGAGAGGTCTGGGACTGGACGTAGGACGGTGCTCCGAACCAGTATAAAAATCCTTGATGTGATTTTCTTTTACTGCATTTACATATCTGTGATACTGTTTCCATGAGATCTTTCCATTTCATATTTGTTTGCATAACTATTGTATTAGACAAATAGTTGTGTGTTATTCCATATTACTCGATCCGAGTGTACTACTAGCAGGACGTACACGCACTTTCAGTATATTCCATGATGTGGAACTATTATATCCAAACCATCATTCCTCCTTAACAACATGCGAGGAAATCCTACATCCCGGAATATATTACGTGACTGTTAGGATTGCCTCGCATTAAGGAGGAATGATGGTTTTGATATAATAGTCCCACATCAAGGAATATACTAAAGGAATTGTGTACAAATATGAGCTGGTAGGCACATAATATCAGGGATTTCTTTTTTTATATGGGAGTTGTGTGCCAGCTCATATACGTGCAAGGAAGGGGACTTTGTTCCGACCGTCGTTACATAATACTGGTATCAGAGCCGAAGGTTACGGACTGGGCCATGCGGGCAAGACAGTGCTCTCAAAAGATACTCGTAGGAAGTGAGTCAAGAGGGAGACTGTTAAGATTGTCTCGCATGTTGTTAAGGAGGGATTATGGTTTGGATATAATAGTCCCACATCATGGAATATATTGAAGGAATTGTTTACAAATATGAGCTAGTAGGCACGTAATATTAGGGGATTCCTTTTGTTATTTAGGGGTTGTGTGCCAGCTCATATGCGTGCAAGGAAGGGGGATTTTGTTCCGACCGTCATCACATAACAGTGGTATTAGAGCCGAAGGTTCGGATTGGGCCATGCAGGCAAGGTAGTGCTCTCAAAAGATACTCGTAGGATGCGAGTCATGGGGTAGACTGTTAGGATTACCTTGCATGTTGTTAAGGAGTAATGATGGGTTGGATACAATAGTCCCACATCACGGAATATATTGAAGGAATTGTATACAAATATGAGCTGGTAGGCACATAAAATTAGGGGATTCCTTTTGTTATATGGGAGTTGTATGCTAGCTCATATGCGTGCAAGGAAGGGGGACTTTATTCCGACCGTCGTTACATAACAGTACCTATGCTCATCCTGGAACAAGGCCTGAACTTCTTTTTCTGGGAAATATGGAGGAACAGGTTGTTCCATGTTTGCGTGATCACAGAGTAGAAATGGATTCAGATGAAAGATTTGACGCGATGTGTGACACCACACGCCCGTTAATGTCACTCACTAAGGGAATGCATTAAGTTCTGTGAAGCGTTATAGGTAAACAGACACATAATATTACAAGACAGATATAAAATAACAACAGAAATGAAAACTTTATTTATCATAAAATATCGTGGTCCAAAAACATCACATGTCTGAAATATAAAATCCCATTACAACAGAAAATCTACTGTCTTGTACTTCAAAATTATCAGAGTACGTAAAAGAAATAAAATTCCCTAAACAAAATATAGCCAGAGCAACAAGGATAGGAGCTTAAGCCATACGCCTAGTAGCTCCAGAAAGAGTAAGTAGAATCACGGTCTAGCCTGAATGTTCCTGCCCTAAGAACCTGGGGGGAGGGGGGACAGGAGAGAGAAGAGGAAACAAAAAAGTCAGACATAAAGTCTAGCGAGTCCAATTACTTTTTGTAAGTAAAAAAATAAAAGTAGCATGATAGGCATATAAAGTGGATAAGAGAGAAATAACTACATAAAGATAGATATGACAGGGTAAACAGGATAGGTGTGTACGCTTCTAATGATTACTCTGCATTGCTACTAGTATATCCAGAATGAGATGATCCCTTCCACTATAAGGTGGTAGACTTAGGCATACGTCCAAATGTACCCTAACTTACTACCCTAATCGATCGGCTCCTTAATCCACGTAGATACTATGTGTCGGCCTCATAGTAGGATGTATCTAGTCCTAAAGTGGCAACCCTCTGCTGATATGCACAGCCCCATGTCTATAAGTGTCATGGTCGTCTTATCCCCCTCTGGCCGGCCCATGCACACACAAGGCCCAGTCGGTTTGCGCCGCCCACACCGAACTCCACGTTCGGATCTCTTACAATAAGTTCAGTAAGCGTGCCCCTTCTACGACCTAGTTCGGAGTATTCTATTCGATATCTACTCCGGGTTACTGACTGAAACGGGTCCCACACAATATGATATAAGCTCTCCCCTTTGTCTTGTATTCCTCACTAGGTTTTCCATAGGTTATATTTACCCTAAAAGGTGTCTTTAATTATATAACCCCAATCTTTCTACCAGTTATGCTTACCTATAGGTGTCTTTAATGCATAACCCCCAATCGGTTAAGTCTCGTAGGCCTATATCAAATATTACCCACCCAACTCAGATATACCAACTTAACCCTTCCATTGTTTTTACTTAACCCTTATTTATATTTACACAATCCCTATGGATTTAACTATGTTAAGTATTCCAATTCGTTACCATGTCCATTTATGGTTTATAATGGGCTAGACCTCCCACGTTAGGCCTACAACTTGTGGATGCTGGATATGTCGGTCGGGTCCAGGAAGACTTATTCCACAAGTTGGGCCTAACCTCGTGTCTTAGCCCGTCTCGTATTTGCACACTTAGACCTCTCACATTAGGTTCAACATTAGTGGTTGCTGGATACGTCGGTCGGGTCCGGGCAGACTTCCACCACTAATGCAACCTAACCTTGTGTCATAATTGCAATTACAATTTCTAGTTGTAATCCTAGGCATCTTAATTTTTAACCAACTAATTAAGCCCATGTCTTTATAGTTGTTCAAGCCCATTAACCCAATTATGTTCATAGTGAATAATATGTCCAAATTCATATGCCAATTCTAATATTTTCCCCCGTTCCCTAACTAACGTATTCACATAATTTTGGCGGCATGCCCTAGGCTAGAAAGTAGCCTAGTCATGATCAACAAAAGGGGAAGGGGATGGGAATATGACAAAAATGATTGTTCTAATATATATGGCATAATCATATACTAACATGGTGATAAGGTGAACATATAAGCATAGATCCAATGAAATGGTGGTAGTTAACTAGTTTTATCATAACAAGGATGTTAAGATAAGCATGATTAGATCTAAATGTTAATTTAGATGTCCAACAGGTTCAGATCTAATATGATAAGCACAAGGGGATCTAAATAATCAGCTAGATCTGATTAATAATTTAGATGTCCACATAATTCAGATCCAATAGTTGAAAGTAGATCTGACGCAAATAAGGTTTAAGATCCACATCATAAGATGTTATAGAAGTTATAATAGATCCGACTAGATAGAGATTTAGATACAAGCTATAACCAATTCAGAAAGTCATATGTTCACAATTTACAATGGATCTAGTATAATTTAGTCACAAGAACAAATCCAAACTATAGTCATATCAGGCTTGCTTCTAATATTTAAATCTAAAAATAACTAAGAACTCTCAATGTTTAGATTAGAAAATAGAACTAGAAAAGAAACTTGCTGAGATGCGGATCTACACTTGAATCTCTAATTGTTTTGCCTTATTTGATTGTTATAGAAGATAATTCGGTTCAGTCACCGGTAGAGTTTGGCCCCCATGGATTCTCAATGAAGAAAACAAGAGAAATGGACCTCTATATATAGCTGCCATCCTCCAGAAAATCGAATGCCACCTCAGCCCTAGGGGGTCGACACCCCTGCTTTGGTGTGACGACCCCAAACCCCCGTTCCACGGTGGAAAGGGTAATCTTTGGAATATAACACATAAACAGATAACAGCAGAACAGAAATAAATAAATACACCGGATATTAAACAACAGAATATACTGGAAATAATAATCATCAGAGTTACATAGTATACAGGATCATACTTAGTACAAAATACAGTTCAGCTTTACATAAATGTCTAAAGCGGAAAACAAAACATAATATGTACAATAGGAGCAGAACAACATAAAAAGAGATAAATGATAGAATCCATCTTCAACTCCATACCTATCCAGAAAGAGCCTGCTAAAACCTGAATGCATGGCTGCCCGTGTAGAGATAGGGGCACCCGAGTTTGCAAGTGAAACAAACTACGAGTCAGTCATGGGACTGGTATGAGAAATCTACTTAACATATTTTATAATATGGCTAATCACAGGACCATGCCGCTAATGCGGAACGGGTTTACTTCATTGGATTTCCAGTGCTTTAAAACAAGTAAACATTTTAAACATCGCAATGCTTTTTATAAAAATGAAGCCATTATAAGACTCAGTTCCCATCACACAATGCAACGCAAATCGGAGGATAGAGTTTTACCTTATAATGGCCAAAATATGCTTGATACGAGCAAAACAAATCATTTGATATTATTGATAGTGTTTATATGTTTCAAAAACAATTTCAATCATAAATATCAATCATAGACGGCATTAATGTCCCATGCCACTATGTCGCCATATATAGGTACACAATCAAAACCGCACGATGTCGTATTTGGAAATTGGATTTCCGTCATGAACCAAGGCAAGGGATCGTCCTTACCGCTTCGAGACGCTCTAGCCCACCCCTCAGGACCCAGGTGGGCCCTTGGATCATCAGGGCCGGTCCACCCGATGTGGATTAAAATGCCTGAACACTGCGTTTCCCCTTGCTATGGGGAGTCACTGGTCATATCCGACCGAACCGTTGGCTCCGAAGAGACCAAAGTAACCGAGGCCTCGCTTTCCATCATCCACATAAGTAAAATACCCGGGCGTGTAAAACCCAAAGCACCACTCCTAGTTCGAAGGAAACGCATATTCCCCCTGAGGTCCTTCTCCCATTTCTGGCTCATACTGAAGTGTGAGGCTCGCGAAACAATGCTAAACACAAAGCTAGTTGTTCAAAGCTGCGCTTTGATCATCAACCACAAAGCTCTGCTTTTCAACAAAATCTTTGATCATAGCATCTCTGCATGCCACATTGTCAATATACAATGTCAGACACACATCCATTTACAAGTCCGTTCTGGGTCTGAACGAATCTGGAGGCACCTTATACCTCGCACATCCATACCATCAACAAGTACGTCTGTACGGCTACCACTTTAGCCCCCTTCAAGTTAGCTACTCCCATCGTGAGCATCTGTAGCACCCATCCATTTGATGTGAAGATCGTCGGCCTTGCACCGTCTTCATATCTTCGACTTCTAACCATCGATCAATTATTTGAAATGAGAATTAACTCGGCCTTTATAAATAATTCACCTATATTTAGAATTTCAAATCAATTCATTTCAATGGTTAAATTATTCGACATCAATAATTCTGTTCTTTAATGTAATTTTCACGTCAAACACATTCAACCATCAAATATCCAATAAACCGGGTAAATTCGGTTTATTTCTATTCCATATCATTTATAATACTTTATCACGATTTATTGCTATTTTTATTCATTTAAAAATAGCTAATTTAAATAAATGACGCTTCAGGCCATAACGCCGCCATGGCGCTATTTTTCTTCAGATTTGATTTACACATATCTGAAAATCTAACTGTTGGATCTTTACAAATTTTATATCATTGGAATGATCTTTTCAAAATGAATCCAACGGTTCCAGTTTTGGGAAAATCTGACGGCCAGGTCTCCCGGTACAATCGTTTGAAGTTACGATTTCAAAATACGAACTGCAGCATCGTTATTCGATTTATTTTAATTATATATATATATATAAATATAATCGATTCTGGCGCTGTTTTCATCCAGATTTGAATTAAACATTCCAAACAATCCAACCGTTGGATCTTCGCAAAGTTGGTGTCGTTGGAAAGATATTTCCAAAGCGAACCCAACGGATTCGGTTTTGGGAAAATCTGATGGTCGGATCTCCCACAATAATCGTTTGAAATCACGGTTTCAAAATATGAACTGCAGCTTCGTTATTCGATTTATTTTAATTATATATATATATATAATCCGTTCTTCGATTTCAAAAACCATTTCATTTCATATATGTGATAAAATGATATTTTTATCTAATAGATATTTATTCCAACACCTCACTATTTTTAACAATTCATATATATAATAAAAATGAGATTTTTATTGTCAAAAGAATTTATTTCAAAAACGATTATTTTATATACTTCATATATACTATAAAAATATGATTTTTATTTGTAAAACAATTTATTTCAAAACACGATTATTTTATATACTTCATATATACTATAAAATATGATTTTTATTTGTAAAACAATTTATTTCAAAACACGATTATTTTATATACTTCATATATATGATAAAAAAATGAGATTTTTATTTACCAATCTTATTTCATTCATGAATATTTTCTATATTTCGTATATACAATAAAAATGTTATTTTTATCATTCAAATCATTTTATTTTATTCATTCAATAAAAATGTTATTTTTATCGCTCAAACCATTTTATTTCATCCATCACATGAATATATTTCAATACATGAATATAAATCAAACACAGAAATATTTCAGAAAATTTCGACAGCATAACGGCAGGGTAGTTAAAACCGGCACTGTCCCGGGTACGACTCCTCGCTCTACCTTAAAGGCTCCCAACTTTTGACAATGGGGATTTCAATATCTAGTTCGTACATAGATGAATTTTCCCAGATACTAATCCTATTGGGATTTTAACCACAATCAATCATTTCCAATCAACCATTCATGATATTCACCAAATTTCACATCAACCAATAATCCAAACAATATCACAACCAATATATATCGTCCAAGGTCTGTGGGCGAGGGGAGTGTGTATATATATATATATAGATATTCGTATATAAATATATTTCGATTTCATTTCAATATCATTCAATGCATATCTAATTTTTACAACGCATATGTAACTTATACATCGCAGATACAACTTATACAACGCTTATACATGAGGTGTACAACGCTTATATAACTCATACATTGATTGTATAATTTATACATCGTCATTTCCATCTCGTTTATAAATCAGAAATCTCACATTGGGTTCCACTCCTCCAAAAATTGTAGAAGGCTCAGAAAAATATCCGGTCTCTTCTAGAATGTAGAGGACGTCCAAACGTGTCAAGTGTCTCTTGTTTCACTGGATTTCGACAACATAGTAAAAAGATATGATTTTTAGAAGTTTGCAATGCTTAAAAGTGTAAAAATCAGTTCAAATATATACAGCCGTATACCTCACTGCTTTGTTCAGAACTAGGTTTTGAATTTTCGCGAGATCCGTGCAGCGATTCATCGATCGGTCTTTACCACGAGGTAGAGCTTGGAAGGGGCTTCACACGCCAGGTGGCGGCGCTCAGCTCGAGGTGGCGGTTTGGGCACGGCGGCGCTGCAAAGGCAGCGGCTTTGAGGACCTCGATCTTGACGATGGCGAGACGAAGGAGGTCGAGAGTAGTGTGGATTTGAATAGCGTGAGGAGTACTTCAAAAACCTCAACTGGGACGTTCGATATTGGTGCATGTGGAAGGAGATAAGGAGGAGAGAAGGAGGGAAAGCTTTATCGCTGTTCACAATTAAGGATCGGGGAGAGAGAAAGACAAATGCTGAATTATGATTGGCCATTGATTTTATATTTATTTTTAAAATCCAAAAATATCCCTCCTCCTTACGATCTCCAATTCAGACCCAACGACTGTCGTCCCTAGCTAAATACCCCCATTACGAACACAATGGGATATGTTTCGTGGGCCCATTCGACTGTTACAGTCAGTTTTTCTTCAAATTAAAATATAAAACATTCAATATTTGATTTGAACGTACATTTCAATTTGCCGGGGCCACATACTGATCCCAAAAATTCTAGAAAAATAAATCTAGCTATGTTTTGACGATACGGTCCCAACAAAATTAGTTTCGTAGAATTCTGAGATTGTTTGAAAAATGGCCATTTTCTGGTCGATCCAATTTAACTGAAATCATCCAAACACATTTTCCTTTGCCACACTCACATATTAACTTCAAAAATTATGGAATTTGAAGCCTAGCAATAATTTGACATCCCGGATCCAACAAAAGTGGTTTCGTCGTAAACAGAGGTCGTTTGCAAAATGTCTATTTTCAAGGGTTATAAATTCTCTATAACGACCTTTCTGAAAATTCATTCGGCCATAACTTTTGATTCCCGCTATGAAACTTTGATTTTCAGATTCGTTAGAAAGATATTCATAAACAGATTTAAATATTTTTGGTTCCACTAAAATCCGTTTTATTTTGCATCCGGTACAGTCAGTCAAAGTTCGAATTCAAAATTTCAAACTACCGCGCCATTTCAGGCCTTGTTTATAATTAAAATAGTTTTATTTATTTTCAAACATCGATTCAAAATGACTTTTCGTCGTTATTATTTAAAATAATTTATTTTAAATATTTAAAATTCACTAAAATAGCCAAATTAAAAATTGGTTCAGATTTTCCGGGTTGTTACAATCTCCCTCACTTAAAATCTTTTCATCCCCGAAAAGGAACGAAGTCGAAAGTTGTTTAATTTACCAACTCAACTTTCATTTTGGCTTTCATTCTTCAACTTTTCAGTTTCTAAGAATTTTCTAATTCTTCAAAAATTTGGCTAACACCCTAAATTTTCGAAAAATTTCGCCATAACCTCCTTTGTACGGGGAGGGGTTATTGGGCCGTATTAGGTACCTAATAAATCCTAATAAGCATACACGTATTTATAGTGATATATTCTAGTGTCCACAGGGGAGTGTGTTTAGATTATAACTCCAGAGAATAAATTCTCGTCACCCTATAAATGGTTTTTTGTGCCTTACAGACTAGAGAGACGTGTTTATTATCATCTCCAGACCCGTGTGGGGTTTTTATTAATCTTGCAATTTACCATTACATTTTATATGGTCCATATCAGTCATCAGTTCAACCTGTAATATATAGTCATCGCCATACAAGCCCCTCGCTCGTATGGTAAATCATCAACCTCGTCACACAAGCTCCAAATTTATGTGGTATATGATGAAGTATGCTATCTTCAAGAAGTATGCCATGTAGTGTAGTTCAAAATTAATTGTTACTATCCGATGGCGACGTTTATTATTACACACAGAATAACCAGCACTTCGCATCCAATGGCATTCATAGGAGTTGATATAATAATAAAATTGCGCATCCAACTCATTAAGGTTTACCTATTTGTCTGGCACGCAAATAAATTCTTTACTCAACAGCTAATCCATTTACCTATTCAAACATATATAATGCACATGTATATATTTCTATCTATTTCTAAACCAGTTCAATATGTGATTTAATCGAATAAATTTACCATTCATTCTCTTATAGACTAGATTAACTACCATTCCAATAATTTGATTAATCAAATTCTCAACCACACAACACAAACAACAATCAATTTGTTGATTAACTTTTCAAAAATATACTAATTAATTCATATACTCTTTTAAAATCATCAGACTATATAATTAAAAATTATACATCCATGAAAAGAAAACAACAACAAAGTAGAGAACAACACGGAAATGCAAAATATGGTAAATGTACCTTGCACCAGAGTCAATCAGAGATATCCACCCTGCACTTGGGATAGGCTTTCTTAATGATCTCCTCAGTTTCCTAAGTACAATCTCGCGGATCTACACTCCATTGCATTTTGACTAAGTGAACTTTCTTGTTCCGTAGCTCTTTAGTTTCTTTCCCAATAATCTTGATCGTCTCTCTTCTTACAGCCAATTCTGGAGTAATTTCTATATCCCATTGCGCTGCTTCTTCCACGATCAAGTCTGGATCATGTACATGCTTTCGAAGTTGAGATAGGTGAAATACATCATGTACTCCAGGCAACCAATCAGGTAATTGAACCTTATAAGCGAGAGTTCCAATCCGTTCTAGAATTGGAAATGGACCAATAAATTTAGGCGCTAATTTCCCTGTTTTACAGAACCGGACTACTCCTCTCATCGGAGATCCCTTTAGATACACGTAGTCGCCTACATCAAATGATATATCTCTTCTTCTCTTATCTGCATAGCTTTTCTGTCGGCTTTGAGCGGCGAGTAATCATTTCTTAACAAAGCCGACTTTATCCGCAGCTTCGCGAATCATATCCGGCCCCAATACAAGTCTATTACCAGGTTTTACCCAACAAGCAGGGGATCTTCATGGTCTACTATACAATGCTTCGAATGGAGACATTTTCAGGCTCGCTTGGTAGCTGTTGTTATATGAGAATTTGGCCAAATGCAAATGGTCTTCCCATGATCCGCCAAAATCAATAATACAAGCCCGCAACAAATCTTCTAAAATACGATTCACCCTCTCAGTTTGACCATCTGTTTGAGGATGCTAAGCGGTTCTCAAGTTCAGCTTCATTCCCAATTCTGCTTGGAATGCTTCCCAGAATTTACTAGCAAAAATCGGGTCACGATCACTAACTATACTCATGGGAACTCCATGCATTCTAACAATTTCTCTGAAATAAATATACGCCAGACTCTGAGCAGTTCTATTCGATCTGACAAGTATGAAATGGGTGGTCTTCGTGAAACGATCTACGATCACCCAAATACTGTCATTTCCTTTCCTGGTTCTGGGCAAACCATCTATGAAATTCATAGAAATTTGTTCCCACTTCCCACCTGGAATTTACAACGGTTGCAACAGTCCTGCGAGTTTCTGCTGATGGCTTTTGACTTGTTGATAGGTGGAACACCGGCTAACATATATAGAGATATCTCCTTTCATCGCCTTCCACCAGAAAGTTCGCTTGAGGTCATTGTACATTTTGCTAACCCCTGGGTGGATACTCAGTTTGGACTTGTGACTCTCGTCCATTACTTCTCTTTTGAGCTCAAGGTTGTCGGGAACAAAAATTCTTCCTTTCAATCTCAGAACTCCTGCGCTATCCACTTGGAAACTGGGGACTTATCCCCTTTGAATTCTTTTGATCATCTCTTTAGCAAAACTATCGTCTTTCTGAAAAATAACTATTTTATCAATCAACGATGGTGTAATGGTAATACTGGCGATAATCACATTCTTCCTGCTGAGCACATCAGCCACATCATTGGCTTTCCCCAGAGTATATAAAATATCAAGATCATATGCCGCGAGCAATTCTAATCAACGCTGCTGCCTCACATTCAGATCTTTTTAGGTGAATAAATACTTCAATGATTGATGATTAGTGTATAATTCAAATTTCTCACCCAATAGATAATGCCTCCAGATTTTCATAGCAAACACGATGGCTAACAATTCAAATCGTGAGTTGCATAATTCCTTTTATGTGGTTTCAATTGATGGCTAGCATAAGCGACTACCTTACCTCTTTGCATTAACATTGCACCAAGACCTTCTTTAGAAGCATCTGTCTAGACTTTCAAGTCTTGATTGCCATCAATTATTGTTAATGCTGGAGCAATTGTCAGTTTTAACTTCAGCTCTTGGAAAGCTGCATCACATTCGGGAGTCCAATTGAATCTCGAATGTTTCTTAGTAAGCTTTGTAAGGAACTAGATGTCTTCGAAAAATTCTTAACGAACTTCCAGTAATAACTGGCCAACCCGAGAAAACTTCGGACTTCTGTGGGTGTACGAGGCTGTTTCCAATTCTGAATAGTAGTGATTTTACTGGGATCCATTGAAATTCCTTCCTTTAACACGACGTGACCAAGGAATTTTACCTCTACTTGCCAGAATATACATTTGGAAAATTTTGCTTTCAAAACATTCTTTCTCAGAATCTCTAACACTTGTTCCAAATGTTTTTCATGCTCACTTTCTGACTTAGAGAAGATCAGTATATCATCAATGAAAACCAGAACAAATTTATTCAACGCTTCTCTGAATACCCGGTTCATTAGATCGACAAAATTTGCTGGAGCGTTACATAAGCCGAACGGCATTACTAACCACTTGTAGAATAAATCCGGACCTCTGAATGCTATCAAAGGAACACACTCTTCTGCAATACGAAGCTGATGGAAACCTGTAGCTAGGTCCATTCGTGAAAACACTTGCGCTCCACTCAATCAATCCAATAAATCATCAATCCGCGGCAATGGATATTTATTCTTCAGCATCTACTTATTCAAGTCACAATAATCCACACATAGTCTGAGAGTACCATCTGACTTCGGGACAAATACCACTGCTGCTCCCCAATCAGAGAAACTAGCCTGATCAGACCCTTCCATACAAGTTGTTGAGTTTGATCGTCTAACTCTTCTTTTTCTTTCAAGGTCTTCGAATAGCGTGAACTACTGGCCTTGCGTTTGGAACTAAAGAGATTTTGAAATCAATTTCTCTACACGGAGGTAAGCTAACCACTTCTTCGAACACATCCGCATAGTTCTTGACAAAAGGAATATTTTCAATGTCGACAGGAATATTCTCCGTAACGACAGGAACAGGTTCTAATTGAGCAGGAGAAACATCCGAAGCTGACCAAAAATCTTTTCTATTAGAATTCAGACCTTCGCATGGTATGGTTATATAGTCTCCTGATTTAATCTTCGCCTTAACGACTCTGTCGGCACATTTAACCTCAGCTTCATATTTGGTTAACCAATCCATTCCCAAAATGAGATCAAATTCTGAGAAATTCATGACGATTGCGATGGTAGGGAACCGATAACGAGAAAAAGAGGCAGACACCCCGCAGATCCAACTAAGATCGAGGGAACCCCCAACCGGATTATGGACAGTCATGGGTTCTTTGAGCTTTTTCAAATTCAAATCCAGTTTCTTAACTGCATTCTTTGCAATGAAGCTTCACGACGCGCCTGTATCAAACAATACTTTAAATGGGATGTTTTTGACAATTAGCGTGCCTTTTAAAAAATCCGGCCTTCCCTGGCTAGCCGAGGGTTCAGAAGTTTCTGCTACTTTAATTACCTGAACCACTTCAGATTTCTTTGATAGTCGGCAATTTTTCGAAATGTGACCAGCTTGGTGGCACTTATAGCATCCCCTATTCTCTAGAAGCTTGTTCTTGGATTCAGATTTATCCTTCTTTCGTTTGTTCCAAGGTTTGCAATTTATCGCCAAATGACCTTGCCTATTGCAGCTCGAGCATGTGGCAGTCGTTTTTGGCACTTCCTCAGATTTAACCTTTCTCTTATCGACTCTAGGTTTCTTTATGGCCCCAGACGTCGTACTTGCCTCAGCCTGTGTACTTGTCTCTGGGCTATTAGCTTCAAATTTCCTTTTACTGCTAGTGCTGACTTCCTCTTCATCAACCAAAAGGCCTTGTTTATCAAGATCTTCATACTGATAAGCCATGTATATCATTTTAGAAAAATATTGTTGCACATGAGCAGTTACCTTACTTTGATAATTTCTTTGAAGCCCGTTAATAAGTCTCAGATTCTTCATCTTCGGATTCTGAATTAAATGCGGGGCAAAGCGAGAAAGTTCATTGAATTTCTTATGATATTCTGGGATAGTCATATTTCCTTGAATCAAATAATAGAATTCATCACTTAACCGCTCAGTTGCTTCTGGAGGAATAAACCTTTAATTGAAAATTTCTTTGAATCTATCCCAGGTGATATCACCCTCTGGATTATCTTTAATAACGGTATCCCACCATATTAGAGCTTCGTCTTTGAGTGCCCAAGATGCCAGTAATCTTTTCTGATCATCTCTCAGGTTTGAACCTTCAAAGATTTTCTTAGCAGAGCGCATCCATGCTTGTGTTTGAATAATAGATTCATTGCCTGAGAACGGTACTCCACCCAGATTTCGGTACTTGATTAATAGAGCTTCAATATCTGGGTCTGACCTACCTCTTCTACTTCTGCCACTCATTTTTCAATGTCTGCAAATAGCAGACAAAGTGTTAGGCCAACAGAAAAGGTATTTTTAAAACAAAGAGACATATACTTGAATGTAAATGTGTCTATCAGGGTGTATCTCATTCTGCTACACTCATTCTAGGATATTACTGATCCTATCTGAAATGAGTGATCCGTCATAGATTACTACTGGTTCTATTTCTAACGAGTTCATTAATATGTTATATTCCAGAACTAAGCTTAACCAAAGCTCTGATACCACGTTGTGACGACCCCAAACCCTCGTTCCACGGTGGCAAGGGTAATCTTTGGAATATAATACATAAACAGATAACAGCAGAACATAAATAAATAAATACACCAGATATTAAACAACAGAATATACTGGAAATAATAATCATCAGAGCAACACAGTATACAGGATCATACTTAGTACAAAATACAGTTCAGCTTTGCATAAATGTCTACAGCGGAAAACAAAACATAATATGTACAATAGGAGCTAAATAGCATAAAAAGAGATAAATGGTAGAATCCATCTTCAGCTCCATAGCTATCCAGAAAGAGCCTGCTAAAACCTGAATACAAGGCTGCCCGTGTAAAGACAGGGGAACTCGAGTTTGCAAGTGAAACAAACTACGAGTCAGTCATGGGACTGGTATGAGAAATCTACTTAACATATTTTATAATATGGCCAATCACAGGACCACGCCGCGAACGTGGAACGGGTTTACTCCATTGGATTGCCAGTGCTTTAAAACATGTAATTCTTTTAAACATCGCAATGCTTTTTATACAAATGAAGCCATTGTAAGACTCAATTCCCATCACACAATGCAACGCAAACCGGAGGATAGAGTTTTACCTTATAATGGCCAAAATATGATTGATACGAGCAAAACAAATCATTTGATATTATTGCTAGTGTTTATATGTTTCAAACACAATTTCAATCATAAATATCAATCATAGACAACATTAATGCCCCATACCACTATGTCTCCATATATGGGTATACAATCAAAACCGCACGATGTCATATTTGGAAATTGGATTTCCGTCATGAACCAAGGCAAGGGATCGTCCTTACCGCTTCGAGACGCTCTAGCCCGCCGCTCAGGACCCAGACTCAGGTGGGCCCTTGGATCGTCAGGGTCGGTCCACCCGATGTGGATTAAAATGCCTGAACACTGCGTTTCCCTGCCTTATGGGGCGTCACTGGTCATATCCGACCAAACCATCGGCTCCGAAGAGATCGAAGTAACCGAAGCCTCGCTTTCCATCATCCACATAAGTAAAATACCCGGGCGTGTAAAACCCAAAGCACCACTCCTAGCTAGAAGGAAACGCATGTTCTCCCTGAGGTCTTTCTCCCGTTTCTAGCTCATACCGGGGTGTGAGACTCGCGAAACAACGCTAAACACAAAGCTAGCTTTTCAAAGCCACGCTTTGATCATCAACCACAAAGATTTGCTTTTGAACAAAGGCTTTGATCACAGCATCTCTGCATGCCACATTGTCAATATACAACGTCAGACACACATCCATTTACAAGTCCGTTCTGGGTCTGAACGAAACCGGAGGCACCTTATACCTCGCACATCCATACCATCAACAAGTACGTCCAGACGGCTACCATTTTAGTCCCCTTCAAGGTAGCTACTCCCATCGGGAGCATCAGTAGCACCCATCCATTCGATATGAAGATCGTCAGTCTTGCACCGTCTTCATATCTTCGACTTCTAACCGTCGATCAATTATTTGAAATGAGAATTAACTAGGCCTTTTCAAATAATTCACGTATATTTAGAATTTCAAATCAATTCATTTCAATGGTTAAATTATTCGACATCAATAATTCTGTTCTTTAATGTAATTTTCACATCAAACACATTCAACCATCAAATATCCAATAAACGGGTAAATTCGGTTTATTTCCATTCCATATCGTTTACAATATTTTATCACGATTTATTGCTATTTTTATTCATTTAAAAATAGCCAATTTGAAAAACGATGCTTCATGCCATAACGCGGCCATGGTGCTGTTTTTCTTCAGATTTGATTTACACATATCTAAAAATCTAACTATTGGATCTTTACAAATTTTATATCATTGGAAAGATCTTTTCAAAACGAATCCAACAGTTCTAATTTTGGGAAAATCCGACGGTCAGGTCTCCCGGTACAATCCTTTGAAGTAACGATTTCAAAATACGAACTGCAGCATCGTTATTCGATTTATTTTAATTATATGTATATATATATATAAATATAATCGATTCTGGCGTTGTTTTCATTCAGATTTGAATTAAACATTCCAGACAATCCAACCATTATATATTTGCAAAGTTGGTGTCGTTGGAAAGATATTTCCAAAGCGAACCTAATGGTTTCGGTTTCGGGAAAATCCGATGGTCGGATCTCCTGCAATAATCGTTTGAAATCACGGTTTCAAAATATGAACTGCAGCTTCGTTATTCGATTTATTTTAATTATATTTATATATATATAAATATAATCCGTTCTTCGATTTCAAAAACCATTTCATTTCATATATGTGATAAAATGATATTTTTATCTAACAGATATTTATTCCAACACCTCACTATTTTTAACAATTCATATATATAATAAAAATGTGATTTTTATTGTCAAAAGAATTTATTTCAAAAACGATTATTTTACATATTTCATATATACTATAAAAATATGATTTTTATTTGTAAAACAATTTATTTCAAAACACGATTATTTTATATACTTCATATATACTATATAAATATGATTTTTATTTGTAAAACAATTTATTTCAAAACACGATTATTTTATATACTTCATATATATGATAAAAAAATGTGATTTTTATTTATAAACCAATTTTATTTCATTCACGAATATTTTCTATATTTCGTATATACAATAAAAATAACATGTTACTTTTATCATTCAAATCATTTTATTTTATTCATTTGATAAAAATGTTATTTTTATCGTTCAAACCATTTTATTTCATCCATCACATGAATATAAATCAAACATAGAAATATTTCAGAAAATTTCGGCAGTATAACGGCAGGGTAGTTAAAAACGGCACCGTCCCGAGTACGGCTCCTCGCTCTACCTTAAAGCCTCGCAGCTTTTGACAATGGGGATTTCAATATCTAGTTCGTACGCAGATGAATTTTCCTATATACTAATCCTATTGGGATTTCAACCACAATCAATCATTTCCAATCAACCATTCATGATATTCACCAAATTTCACATCAACCAATAATCCAAACAATATCACAACCAATATATATCGTCCATGGTCTGTGGACGAGGGGGATATATATATATATATTCATATATAAATATATTTCGATTTCATTTCAATATATTTCAATATCATTCAATGCATATCTAATTTTTACAATGCATACATAAATTATACATCGCACATACAACTTATACAACGCTTATACATGAGGCGTACAATGCTTATATAACTCATACATCGACTGTATAAATTATACATCGTCATTTCCATCTCGTTTTTAAATCAGAAATCTCACCTTGGGTTCCACTCCTCCAAAAATTGTAGAAGGCTCAGAAAAATATCCGGTCTCTTCTAGAATGTAGAAGACGTCCAAACGTGTCCAGTGTCTCTTGTTTCACTGGATTTCGACAACATAGTAAAAAAAGATATGATTTTTAGAAGTTTGCAATGCTTAAAAGTGTAAAAATCAGTTCAAAATATATACAACCGTATACCTCACTGCTTTGTTCAAAACTAGGTTTTGAATTTTCGCGAGATCCGTGCAGCAATTCGTCGATCGGTCTTCACCACGAGGTAGAGCTTGGAAGGGGATTCACATGCCAGGTGGCGGCACTCAGGTCGAGTTGGCAGTTTGGGCACGGCGGCACTGCAAAGGCGGCGACTTTAAGGACCTCGATCTCGACGATGGCGAGACGAGGGAGGTCAATAGTGGTATGGATTTGGAGAGCGTGAGGAGAAAAACCTCAATTGGGACGTTCGATATTGGTGCATGTGGAAGGAAATAAGGAGGAGAGAAGGAGGGAAAGCTTTATCGTTATTCACGATTAAGGATCGGGGAGTGAGAAAGACAAATGGTGAATTATGATTGGCCATTGATTTTATATTTATTTTTAAAATCCAAAAATGCCCCCTCCTCCTTATGATCTCCAATTCAGACCAACGACCATCATCCCTAGCTAAATACCCCCATTCTGAACACAATGGGATATGTTTCGTAGGCCCATTCGACTGTCACAGTCAGTTTTTCTTCAAATTAAAATATAAAACATTCAATATTTGATTTGAACGTACATTTCAATTTGCCGGGGCCACATACTGATCCCAAAAATTCCAGAAAAATAAATCTAGCTATTTTTTGACGATACGGTCCCAACAAAACTAGTTTCGTCGAATTCTGAGATTGTTTGAAAAATGGCCATTTTCTGGTTGATGCAATTCAACTGAAATCAATCAAACACATTTTCCTTTGCCAACTTCAAAAATTATGGAATTTGAAACCTAGCAATAATTTGACATCCTTGATCCAACAAAAGTGGTTTCATCGAAAACAGAGGTCGTTTGCAAAATGTCTTTTTTCAAGGGCTATATATTCTCTATAGCGACCTTTCTGAAAATTTATTCGGCCATAACTTTTGATTCCCTCTATGAAACTTCGATTTTTCAGATTCGTTAGAAAGATATTTATAAACAGATTTAAATATTTTTGGTTTCACTAAAATCCGTTTTATTTTGCACCCGGTACAATCAGTCAAAGTTCGAATTCAAAATTTCAAACTGCTGCGCCATTTCAGGCCTTGTTAATAATTAAAATGATTATATTTATTTTCAAAAATCAATTCAAATTGACTTTTCGTCGTTATTATTTAAAATAATTTATTTTAAATATTTAAAATTCACTAAAATAGCCAAATTAAAATTTTTAAATTGGTTCAGATTTTCCGGGTTGTTACATTTGGGGTCGACACCCCTAGAGCGGGAACCTTGCCGCCAATGGATTTTTCGAATTTTGAACTGAAATCTGATTTTCTGGACCATATATATATGTATATATGTATAACTATCTTGTGCGTATACAAACTTCAAACCTTCATAACTTCTTCATACGTTGTCCGTTTTACGCAAACCAAATGTCTATCTTGACCAGAATTTTGAGACGGACACAATGGCGTAGTCCGTTTCCCTTAATTCTGAATATTAAATTAATTATTATTTAATTTATCCTCTTGTAGTGTTGTTAAAATTACGGGGTGTTACATTCCCCCCTACTTAAAGGATTTCGTCTCGAAATCTCTAAGTTGAGAGAAATGTAGATCCAACCAACCATTACCCATCTACTCATCCATCAGTCACAGGCATCCATTGTGCTTAAAAACTTCTAATGCTTACATGAACATATGCAAAGATGAGTGTACATATCCAAATACTAATGCGAAGATTAGGTGGTCTACTGATCTAGTCGACCTCCTCAATGCAATGTATGTTAGTGCTATGAATCCAATATGTATGCCAATAATTCTATTATAATATGTAAGTTTTATATATGTGCACACTCATTCGTCCAAACGCAACATCCATTTGATAATGCATCCATTTCCATCCATTAAAGAAAAGAATAAAAATGCACACACATCCATACGCAGTATGTGAGTGATCGAGCCGATCTAGTGCCTAATGTGTGTGTATATGCATCCACCGGCAACCACTAGCAAACACTTGCATCCATCAAACATAACATGTCTCAAACACATGTTTACATCCATATGATTCCTATTTAAAGATCGAGAATACTATTAATAGGACATACTCAAATGATAGAAGCAAGCATAGATAAAAATTTGGAAAAGGAGTTAAGAACATACCCTCGAAAAGGAAAGGGTACGAAGCACGAATCTTATCTTCGGTCTCCCAAGTCGCATCCTTTGGGTTATCTCCCCATTGGACCTTTATCAGCTTGATTTCTTTATTGCGTAGCTTCTTAACTTTTGATCCAAGAATATGGGTAGGGACTTTTCTGACTGTCGCCTCCCGTTCCATTTCTACCTCATCTAATACACTTGGCTCAACAAATTCCGCAGTGTCATGCAAGCACTTTCGCAGATGAGAAACGTTGAAAACATCATGAACGCTAGCTAGATTTTATGGGAGCTTTACTCTATTGGCCATTTGGCCGATTCTTTCGGTTATGGGAAATGGTCCCACAAATCTAAGTGCCAACTTCCCTACAGATCCGAAGCGAACCACATTCCTCAGAGGTGATAATTTAATGAAAACTAAGTCTCCCACTTCATATTCGATGTCAATCCTTCTCTTGTCTGCATAGGATTTCTGCCTATCTTGAGCTGTCTTCATTTGCCGTCGAATAAGGTCAATCTTCTAGGACGTTTCTCTAAACATATCAGGTCCAAGTAATAATCTTTCAATAGATTCCCACCAACAAGCTGGTGATCTACAAGGTCGTTTGTAAAATGCTTTGAAGGATGCCATGCCGATGCTGGCTTAATAACTGTTGTTATATGCAAACTCTAATAAAGGAAGGTGCTCTTCCCAAGTCCCTCCGAAGTCTAGGATACACAACCTTAAAAGATCCTCTAGAATTCTATTCACCCTCTCCATCTGTCCATCGCTCTGAGGATGATAAGCGGTGCTCGAACACAACTGTGTACCTAATGCTTCTTGCAAGCTCCTCCAAAATTCACTGGTAAAGATGGGGTCACGATCGCTTATGATGGTGGAAGGTACTCCATGAAGATGGATTATTTCATGAATAAAAATTGCTACCGACCATGATGCCGTCCTCTTACTCTTAACTGGAATGAAATGAGTGCTTTTAGTCAGTCTGTCCACAACTACCCAAATACTGGTGTTGCCTTTGTTTGATCTAGGCAAACCATCTATGAAGTCCATGGAGACGCTCTCCCATTTCTACTGTGGAACCTCCAAAGGATAAAGTAAACCATATGGCTTCTTTTGTTCATCTTTAACTTGCTGGCAGACTAAACATTGAGAAACAAAATCTACCACATCTCTCTTCATCTCGGCCCAAAAGAAAACTCTCTTCATGCCTCTGTACATCTTATCACCGCCCGGATGAATAATCATCTTAGAATGGTGGGCTTCTTCTTGGACCGCCTCTATCAAGCTTCTCATTTGAGGAAAACAAAGCCTTCCATCTCCTCGCAACCACCCCTTTTCATCTATGGAATATCTGCTGAGGTGAATAGAAGTCTCCTCTTTCTGAGCTTATCCACGATGTTTAAATTCTGTGGGTCACCTTGCTGCGAAGCTCCTATTTGATCCATAGGTGTTGGTTGTATCTCTAGTGATGCAAACAATTCAGGCAAAATCTTGATGGAGGGTCTAAAGTCAAAAGTTGATATGAACTCCAAGCTCTTCCTCTCCACAAACAGAGGACTTAAGGCTATCTTCTGTCTACATAGTGCGTCGGCCACCCCATTACCCTTGCCAGGAGTATAAGAGATTTCAAAATCATAAGAAGCTAGAAAATCCATCCACCATTGTTTCCTTAAACTTAGATCCTTCTGCGAGAACAAGTACTTGACAGACTTATGATCGGTGTATAACTCGAACTTCTTTTCAAGTAAGTAATGACGCCACATCTTTAGCGCGAATACTATGGCGGATAACTCTAAATCATGGGTGGGGTAGTTATTCTCATGAACTCTCAACTGTCTACCCCCATAACACACTACTTTTCCTTCTTGCATCAGAACCGCACTAAGCCCTGTACCGCATGCATCAGTGTAAACCATAAACACTTTGCCCCCATTGGGCAAGGTCAAGACTGGGGCTGTTGTCAGAGCCCTCTTCAAACGTTGGAAAGAAACATCACAATCTATATCCCATGAAAATGCCAAGTTCTTCTTCGTCAGCCTTGTGAGAGGGGCTGATATCTTTACGAAGTCCTTAATGAACTTCCTATAATAGCCTGCCAATCCAAGAAAGCTTCTCACCTTTGTTGCATTTTTCGGAATTTTCCAATCTTGCATTGCAACTACCTTTACGAGATCTACAACTATCCCTTCTTTGGAGACCACATGCCCTAAGAAGCTTACCTCCTTTCTCCAAAAATGGCATTTGGAGAACTTTGCCTTAAGATGATGTGCACGGAGAGTTTCCAAAACCTCTCTCAAATGTTGGGCATGCTCTTCTTTGCTTTTGGAGAAGATCAGGATATCATCAACAAAAACCATGACAAATTTATTTAGAAACTCCCGAAACACCCTACTCATTAGATCAACAAAATAGGCGGGTGCATTCGTCAACCCAAAAGGCATAACTAGCCATTCAAAGAAACCATCTGCAGTCCTAAAAGCAGTTTTGTCTATACTGTCCTCAGCCACCCTCAACTGATGAAACCCCATGGCCGAGTCTAACTGAGAGAATACCGAGGCACCAATAAGCTGGTCAAACAAGTCTTCTATCCTCAGAAGTGGGTGCCTATTTTTCTTTATGAGTTTGTTCAACTCTCTGTATTCCACACACAAACAAAGCGAACCATCCACTTTAGTTGCGAATACAACTGGAGCACCCCATTGAGATATGCTTCGTCTGATAAATCCTTTCTCAAGTAGCTTCCCTACTTGCTTACTCAACTCCCTCATTTCCCTTGGATCCATATGGCGCACTGGTAATGCAACTGGCTTTGCATTTTCCACCAGATATATACGAAAATCGATCTTATGCCTCGGAGGTAAGCCCCGAACCTCCTCAAAAACATCAGAATAATCTTGGACTACTGGAATAGATTGGAAATCAACAATGGATGCATCGAGAGACTCTAGGAAGCTAAGCATAACCTTGTGGGTCACAAGAAATCTCGAGGGTCCTCCCATGGCAAGTCAGAAGTCCAATGAACCACCTTTCACAATCTAGAATGGCACCATACGTGGTTAGCCAATCCATCCCTAGAATCAACTCATAGCCCATGAACCCAAGCACATATGCATCACATTCAAATTTGACGCCTAACACAAATATTCTTAAACCCCAACAAATCATAGATAAATGAGCTGAACCACCAATGGGGTTTGAGAAAACTACAGGATCCACTACCGTACTAGTAATTAAGTGCAGAGATTCAACCACAGAACTAGATATAAATGAATGTGAAGCGCCAGAATCAAAAAGTGTTTTAATAGGATGATTTGAAAGAGAAATTAAACGTTATACATAAATTTTTCTACCTCTATCAGGGGAACTGATCGTGAGAGCATGCACCTATGCTCCAGAAGTTCCTACCCTCTGACCTTGTCCCTATTTCTTTGGGCACTCCTTTGCAAAGTGTTCGACCTCTCTACAGTTGAAGCAATAATTTTTCCTTCTTTTGCAATCTTTCACTAAGTGACCATCTCGTCCACAACTGTGAAACTTTCTCTTATCCTTTGCCTTATCATTCTTTCCATCTTTCTTCTGTTGCTGTTGTCCTTTCTTGGGCCATATCTTCTTGGTTGTTTCCTCAGCTTTAACCTCTATCTTTTCTCCCCTCTCTTCCTCATGCATCAAGGCCATATCAACAAGCCTTTCAAAGGTTGTCCCCATTGGAATATGGGACATAGCTATTCCATGAAGGGGTTCATTCAGCCCTTTAGCAAACCGTAAAGCTTTCTTATGCGGAGTATCCACCAATTCCAGTCCAAATCTTGCCAGCTGGTTGAATTTGTTCACATACTCTTTAACAGTCAAGTTTCCTTGTTTGAGTGCTAAGAACCTCTCCATCTGCATTCTTTTCTCAGCTTGGGAAAGAAATTTCATTTCGAACCTCCGTTTAAAGTCATCCCAAGTTTCCACTGGATGACCTGCTTGGGTTACCACCCACCAAAACGAAGCTCATCCTTCAGTAGCCAAGCAGCTAACTGAATCTTCCTTCGATCCTCTACTTCAAAGATTTCAAATAAGTCCTTGGTCTCCTTGAGCTAGTTCCTTGTCTCTACAAATGTCTCGGTTCCATGGAGTGGCTTCCCTTCCATAGCACAGGAGTCCTTGCAGATCTTAGAGAATTTGTCTGCACGCGGAGGAGGAGGAATAACGGGTGCAGCTAGGGGAGGAACGTTTCGTTGGCCTTCGGCAGGATCCGTGGCCTCTAGATTCCTACAGAACCAGCTTGGTATCGTAACGCCCTTTGGAATGTTGGGTTCTCCAGACATGCTGAAAAGAAAAGGAAAGAGATTCAGACAAAGGATCGAAAGTTATTACTTATGGATTTTTGGGGAATGTTTTTCAAAACAGACTTTTCTTTTTGAAAAATGCTTTCTTTTAAAACCTATTTGAAAATAACTTTCAAAAACTTCTATTTAATCTGGTAACCTTCAGCTCTGATACCAAGTGTGACACCCCACGTCCGTTAGTGTCCCTCTCTAAGGGAATGCATTAAGTTCCGTGAAGCGTTATAGGTAAACAGACATAGAATATTACAAGATAGATATAAAATAACAGCGGAAATAAAAACTTTATTTATCATAAAATACCATGGTCCAAAAACATCACATGTCTGAAATACAAAAGCCCATTACAACATAAAAGCTACTGTCTTGTACTTCAAAATTATCAAGGTACATAAAAGAAATAAAATTCCCCAAACAAAATATAGCCATAGCAACAAGGATAGGAGCTTGATCCACAAGTCTAGTAGCTCCATCAAGAGTAAGCAGAATCACGGTCTATCCTGGATATTCCCGCCCTGAGAACCTGAGGGAGAGGGGGAACGGAAGAGAGAAGAGGAAATAAAAAGGGTCAGACATAAAGTCTGGTAAGTCCAGTTACTTTTAGCAAGTAAGTAAATAAAAGTAGCATGATAGGCATACAAAATGGATAGGAGAGAGATAACTACATAAAGGTAGATATTACAGGTTAAACAGGATAGAGTGTACACGCTTCTAATGATTACTCTGCACTACTACTAGTATATCCATAATGAGATGATCCCTTCCACTATAAGGTGGTATACTTAGGCATACGTCCAAATGTACCCTAACTTACTACCCTAATCGATCGGCTTCCTAATCCGCGTAGATACTCTGTGCCGGTAGTAGGATGTATCACGTCCTAAAGTGGCAACCCTCCACTAATATGTACAGCCCCATATCTACAGGTGTCACGGTCGTTTTATCCCCCTCTGCCCGGCCCATGCACGCACAAGGCCCGGTCGGTTTGCGCCGCCCACACCGAACTCCACGTTTGGATCTCTTACAATTAGTTCAGTAAGCGTGCCTTTTCTCCAACCTAGTTTGGAGTATTCTATTCGATACCTACTCCGGGTTGCTAACTGAAACGGATCCCAACAATATGATACAATCTCTCCCCTTGTCTTGTACCCCCCCCACTAGGTTTTCCACAGGTTATATTTACCCTAAAAGGTGACTTTAATTATATAACCCCGATCTTTCTACCGGTTATGCTTACCTATAGGTGTCTTTAATACATAACCCCCAATCGGTTAATTCTCGTGGACCTATATCAAATATTACCCACCCAACTCAGATATACCAACTTAACCCTTCCATTGTTTGTACTTAACCCCAATTTATATTCACACAATCCCTATGGATTTAACTAGGTTAAGTATTCCAATTCGTTACCATGTCCATATACGGTTTATAATGGGCTAGACCTCCCACATTAGGCCTACAACTTGTGGATGCTGGATATGCCGGTCGGGTCCGGGCAGACTTATTCCACAAGTTGGGCCTAACCTCGTGTCTTAGCCCGCCTGGTATTTGCAAACTTAGACCTCTTACATTAGGTTCAACATTAGTGGTTGCTGGATATGCCGGTCGGGTCCGGGCAGACTTCCACCACTAATGCAACCTAACCTCGTATCATAAGTGCAATTATATTTTCTAGTTGTAATCCTAGGCATCTTAGTTTTTAACCAACTAATTAAGCCCATGTCTTTATAGTTGTTCATGCCCATCAACCCAATTATGTTCATAGTGAATAATATGTCCAAATTCATATGCCATTCCAATATTTTCCCCCGTTCCCTAACTAACGTATTCACATAATTTTTGCGGCATGCCCTAGGCTAGAAAGTAGTCTAGTCATGATCAACAAAAGCGGAAGGGGATGGGAATATGACAAAAATGATTGTTCTAACATATATGGCATAATCATATACTAACATGGTGATAAGGTGAATATATAAGCATAGATCCAATGAAATGGTGACAATTAACTAGTTTTAACATAGCAAGGATGTTAAGATAAGCATGATTAGATCTAAATGTTAATTTAGATGTCCAACAGGTTCAGATCTAATATGATAAGCACAAGGGGATCTAAATAATAAGCTAGATCTGATTAATAATTTAGATGTCCACATAATTCAGATCCAATAGTTGAAAGTAGATCTGACACAAATAAGGTTTAAGATCCACATCATAGGATGTTATAGAAGTTACAATAGATCCGACTAGATAGAGATTTAGATCCAAGCTATAACCAATTCAGAATGTCATATGTTCACAATTTACAATGGATCTAGTATAATTTAGTCACAAGAACAAATCCAAACTATCATCATATCAGGCTTACTTTTAAATATTTAAATCTAAAAGCAACTAAGAACTCACAGTGTTTGGATTAGAAAATAGAACTCGAAAAGAAGCTTGTTGAGATGCGGATCTACACTTGTATCTCTAATTTTTTAGCCTTATTTGATTGTTGTAGAAGATAATTCGGTTCAGTTCAGTCACCGGCAGAGTTTGGCCCCCATGGATTCTCAATGAAGAAAACAAGAGAAATGGACCTCTATATATAACTGCCAACCTCCAGAAAATTGAATGCCACCTCAGCTCCGGGGGGGTCGACCCCCCCCCCCCCCCCGTTAAGGGATTTCCGACTATGAAAAACGCTTTCATCTCACGCAAAACGCTTTCATCTCACGCTCTACATATATAATATTTAAATCAAATAAATAACAATCCAGCAAAACGCTTTCATCTCACGCTCTACATATATAATATACAATCAAAAACCGCGGGCTTTTATTGGGCAATGGATTTCCGACTATGAAAAGGTATGGAATCACCATCCGATCAGTGTACTCTAGAAGCGATGCACTGGAGTTCAACAAGAACATCTTGTAACTCGGCCACACATGACCGGCCATTCATTTCGCTTGAATGTTCCAAATATATTATCACCTTACGGTTAGTGTACCAACATTAACCGTTCCCGGGAGATATATAAATGAAAGAAGTAACAAATATGAATATTCTCTAGATGGTGACAATATACCCAAATTGGGTGCGACCCACTTAGCCATGCTGCCAACCCGATTTTCGTCATTTCCTGGTTGATGAGGCTTGAGGTCATAACGTACCATTATACAAATCACATCTATATTTACTTTGAATGCCACATCGTCATACCCGCCAAATCACAAATTGATTTCCCTAAAAATACCATGGGTATAAAGCTAAGAGGAACGAATTCCTCCACCACCAACGTAAATACATTTGAAACGATCAACTTACGTGATCTACTAGATATACTCTGTCAGACATCCATCCATACACGTTGTTCTGGGACTGGAAAAATCGAAGGCACTATTCTGTAAATCCATCTTAGGCAATTTCTTCCTAGGATCGCTAGAATAAACCTTGCATAAACTCCATCTTCAATTTGTCTTTGATATATTTGATTCGAAACGATATTGGCCACACGGAGTGGTTTTCAGATAATAAATCTGATCCTGGTTTCTCCGTACTAACAACGGGAATGGTCTAAAACTTTGATAGTCGGTTATTTAACTATCAAAGAAAAATATGCGTACAAACAACGGTCGTATTCCCAAATGGAAATCTTATCGATCAATCATCATTTCATTTCCCAACTTCCCATTTATTTCTTAAAACCGTTTTACTTCTCACATTTTTTTTGGAAAACATTTCCTTATATTCACAACTCTTTTTATTCCCCTATTTCGAAAATACATGCCATTATCACTGGAAAACATTTCCATACCTTATTCACGCATCACTATCCATCAGTCCCTAACCGTACACCGGTAAGAGAACAAACCCTTAAGTATTAACCCCGAAGGCCGAAACCAACATCAGATCGATACTCAGAAAGCCATTCAAACTAATCACCAGTCAGTTTTTAACTCCATTCTTAACTTCTTATTTACACAATTCATTTCCTTTTATAACCATTTAAATCTTGCAAAAACATTTGCTTTTTAATTGTTATTCACCTGAAAACGTGAATATTATTCCTTTATAGAAAACTGGACTCGTTTTATCAAATCAAAACTTGATTTCATAATTTAAATACTAACACAAGTTTAAACTCCAATTATCATGTAATTTTATAACTTCTTATGCACATTCCATTTTATTTATCAAATCTCGTTTACATGTCAACTTCATAGTTGATTTTATTTAATAGGTCTATAATTCTCTTTCGCCTTTTTATTTGATTATAAAATATTGGTTTCAAGCCGAATATTAATTATCCTATCAAATCCCGATTTGTTCAAAATATAATTTCTTAAAATAAATTATTTATAACATTTGGCCTAGTCGAATTCTAATTACAAATCTTTATGGATTTTATTTTAGTCCTATTCATATTTCGAACATCGAAATAAAGTCCATCCTTTCCTTTTTAAAACAACTCCCAATTTCCCGTTTTATATTCATTACTGAATTTATAATCCAAATTATCCACTGATAATTATTTTTAATACATTTATAAACATTGTTTATAAATCACACTTGTTGTTTTCATTATTAAACAAGTTATTTATTTCTAGTCATTCGAAATTCCATTTCAATTTTTAAAATAGATTTTCCCTTCTCAAATTCATATTCCATCCTTTATGATTCCCTTTATAAATGTTAAATTACATTCCATTTTCAAATATCGATGTTAAAACCGATTTTCACTTCTCTATATAAATTCAGACTTATATTTTCATTTATCCAATGATACATATTTTTCTTCATTTATAAACATCGTTTATAAATTATTCTTCTCAATTTATCTGTTAAAAACATATTTCTATTAAATATTTAGTTTAAATCAATTTTCCCATAATTCTTTTATAACTGACAATTCCCTTTATAAATGTTCTATAAATTTCCCAAATATTTTATTTACTCTACATACTCATTTATTTACCTCTTGTTATCTTCATTCAGTATTTATACCAAATCGGCCCTTTTAAAACTTCAATATAACTATTAATAATTTCTATATAGAAACTCTTATTTAATTTCCCAAATAATTCCTTTCTATAAAATCCATTGATTTTATATAAATATTTTATTTTCAATATACACTTTGGAAATTCCCTTTTTACATTCCAGTATCTCTTATGGTATTTAAAATACAAAATAACAAGACCAGTGTCATCATAATCAGTCACATATTATATGTCACATCATATATCACAATATATGAAAAAACAATTTTATAAATAGTGAGGAATCCGGTTGGATCCCTCCAACCTGTTTCCCTGCATCCACAGATGTTAAACAATATAATTAACATCAATTTCATTTCAATATAAAATATGTTGATAAACAGAATCAATATTTGATTACTGATATATATATCGTTATCAATATTCTAGACCAATTAATTAGCAGTTCATCCAGCAATCAACACACAACTATCAACCATCATTTATCAATTCTAAAAATACGTTATAAAAATATAACTGGGCAAAGTTAGTGAGTTTACTCGCATTGGTTGTTAATCGTTAAATAACGACCAACAGTCAATTAATCCAGTCCGTCATTCTATCTTGTCGTAAATTCAAATGAGCTCCAAATCACTTCAAACCTATTACATTGTGAAGCTTGCGTCCGTACGATCCCAACGGGTCTGTCCGTTTGCAATTCTGATATCGTATGAGTGAAATACGATAATAACAAGTTTATATGCTATTTTGTTAAACTTAACTATATAAATAACAGGGCCTCACCACTTAATAATCCGGCCCATCACATAGAACCGACTCGCTACAATGCTCATCTTCCATAAAACATTCTGCTCTAACCTTATTGTGCCTTTCCCATTCGATTTGCTCCCCACATTTCATCTTTTATTCCTTTTTTTGTTTTTATATTTTATGGAAAAACAAATCTGGGATTCCTTTTAGCCCAACACCACTAAGATCCCACACATACAACTGCTGAAGCTTCTACCTCCCAGAATTTAAAGACGCGAGCAACTGTTGAAGCTCCTTAATCCTCCAGTAAATCCATTTCCTTGCTATTAGATTTCCATCAAACTTTGAAACCAAAATTTCCATTCAACTTCACATCGCTTTCTCCTTACACCAAATGACACATTCGAACTCCCTTTTTTCCCCTTGAACCAAATCCACTCTCCTGTAGCTTCTCCCCACAAATTATTCTACTGCTCCAAAGTATTTTCGAACACTCCTTCATTATTCTACATTTCTATACCATCTAGAAACAACTCACACTCTAAGCTTGCGTCGAGCTCACGGTGGTTACAACAAGAGGGCACTGTTCGAACCTTTTTCCCCTCTAGCAGCGTCCATCAAGTTCAGTTCATCCACCACGTTCAGTCCATCGTTTGCTGATAATCTCGACACCTTGAAGAAACTGCATGGCAAACCCCATTGCTCGCGAAGGCCAACTCTTGCCACATTATGTATTTTCCAGTGCTAGGAAAAACATTCGAGCTCCTTAAAAATAAAATGATGTTGAAGAGAATCGATCAAGGATTCTAATGATACTGGTTATGGGATTTTTCCTTCAGTATTAAGCCAGAAAAAATATTCAAAGATCTAAGCACCATTGTTTTGTTCAGGTGCTACTGCTTTTGTTTCAGACAAAGAAAAAAATGGAAATGGGTATTACTTGCGTTAAGGAAACAATACTTAACAATTAAGAAATGAAAAGCTAGAGTACAATTTGTTGTTGGGAAAAACAATATAGGGTAGCCCATATAAATCATACGTCCGCTCCATAGTACAAGTAGGTTTTCAGATTCGAAAATGTAGTCTGTGCATGTAGAAAACTTTGGGATAACTTAAAGTGTGAAGGATACTTAAGTGGTAAGGAAAAGAACTGTGCAAAATGCGAATTTGACAAGAGATAAGAATTTTTATTATATGTTTTTACTTCTCTATTAAGGCACAACACGCTATATATTTGACAAGAGATGTTTGCTTGGTTAGGAAGGAATAAAAATACGAGGCATGTTGTGGAAGAGAACAGACTGTATTGGACACAATTTCATTCCAGCATGAACCACTAATGAAAAAAATTAAAATATCATTGAGACGAGCAAGGTGCCACGATCCGAAAAATATAATAATATAGACAAGTTAACTTATTCTGTGAAACCCCAAAATGTTGATATAGGGTATAAAATACTTCCAAATAAAAAGCTTTATTTTCCAAAATAAAAATTACAAAAAAATTCTATAAATTAAATTATAACTACATCTCAAATATCTTGTCCAAATTCGAAATAAATAATTTATTATAATTAAGTAATCGTTATAGTTTATAAACGAATCCATAGCGACTATTCGAATATTTGATTTGGACATAACTTACAATCTACAAGACGAAATCTCCATTTATCACTTCCATTAGAAAATGTCTAATAGATTCAAATGTTTCTTATTTCACAGAATTCCGACTTAAAACGGATTATGTACACTCAGTTGAAGTTCAAAACTAAATATTATGAACTACCGCGACGTTATGAGCTCGATTATAATTATATTATAATTTAATACTTTCAGCTGTCGTTTAAATAATATATTCGTCTTTATAACTCGAATATAACTTTATTAAATATCATATATTATCAGAATTACACAATATTGCAAATCCAACCATTTCTGATTATTTCAGAAATAATTATATTATCTCATTATTTAAATTATCACCATTTAAATTATCACCAATATATTAAAATAATTAAATTAATTAACTATTAAATCGCTAAAAATTCCAGGACGTTACATTAATCATAAATTGTTATATTGTATTGTTTATTTATAATCACAGCTACCATTATGGCAATTAAACTAAAATTGGTTGGAATTTTTGTATGTGATTGATGACAATCTTCAGAAAACAAAATGCAACTTCTGCAATAATGTAATTAATAGTGGTGGCGTGACACGCTTGAAAGAATATTTGACAGGAGTAGGCAACGACATATAAGCATGTCTAATTCCCCTTGAAGAAGTTAAACAACTTATACGATCGCATATCTTTCAAAAGAGAAATGAATGAAATAAAGGAATATTATACAACTAACGCTTATAGGAGGAATTAATAAGCAGACCACAACAAGTATCAAAAAATGAGAATGAAGATGATGAAGAATTGCAACATGTCATGCGGTCGAGGAGGGATGTATTTGGACACAAAGAGATGCAAATATCTTTGCAAAGATCTCATACCACTGGACGATCAGGTGGT